>CM061748.1:26167147-26767147 GCA_030979885.1 Lolium multiflorum
CCCCCGCTGTCGCCCGTTCTCCCCCCGCGGTGCACCGAACCGGGTGCACGGTGCACCGCCCGAGCTCGATAAATAGGGCACCGCTTCCCTCCTTCTTCATTTGCCTCGCCTCAGCACCCACAGACCCCCACCTCTCACCTCTTGAGGCGGAGAGGAGCTCGGCCTCCCTCGCCGCCGAGCTCGTCGCGCGCTCGCGTTTCCGTGGCGAGTTTGGTGAAGGTCGCCGACGCGTACGCCCGCCATTTCCTCCCTCCTTCACTCGTTAGACGCGCCTCTCTCTCTCGGAGCTAACGCGCCCTCTTTTCCTTCCTGTGGCTGCTCCGTAGACGACGCCGCGCCGAACAGCTGCCTGCCGCGCCGACGCCCGCCTGGAAACTGTCGGCCACGCTCGCCGCGACCACCGCCGACAGAGTCGTTCCGCTCGCTCCAACGCTCGGTCCTGCCGCCATCCGCCGCCGCAGGTGAGCCCGCCATCCCCGCCGCCTCCCGAGCCCGCTGCACGTCGTGCACCTCGTGCATGGGCGAGATACGTACGCCGCCGTCGATCCTCCCTTGATCGGACGGCCGCATGCGCCGTCCCGCACGCGCGCGGGCCTCCACGCGCGCTCCGTTCAAAATCGCGCTCCGCCCGCGCCATCGTCGCCAATCGTCGAGCCCAAGAAGCTCCCGGTTCGTCTCTTTCTCCATTTAATCAGCTGAATACTGTCAGGTTTCAAATCACCGCAAATTCATCCAGAGACCAAATGAGTTGATTCAAGTCTCCTACATGCTCACATATGTTTTCTTAACTATATACAGCTTGCATGCATGTGATTTAGTGCTGTAAAAATGAACCGTTAAATGAAAAACCAAAGTATTTGATTGTGTAATTTAATTAGTATGTGATATTTATGAAACCTTTTGCATGAGGTTAATTTCCTCTCTTCTATTGTATATGTTAGTAGCTTCATTTTGACACTAGTAGCATGCAGAGCTCTGATTTTAATTTATTTTAAAAATAAGATCTGTCCAGAGAGGTAGTAAATGATTTTCAATTTGAAAAATAATAATGATTTTGAAATAAAGCCATGCTACCAGATATACTCCATAGGGTACTCTGTGCCAAAGGAAATACTATTATAGATTAATTCCATGATTTAATTACTGAAACAGTATACCTTTTCAGTATTTGATTTTATAAAAATCATTCACAAATCAAAAAATACAAATCCAAGGGGTTAGTTCACATTTGTTCCTAGCTATCCAGGGGTATGCTTTGTTTTGGTTGGAGATGCTCTCGTTAGTGGTTTGTTTGAGTGCTCTGGTTTCTGTGTATTGATTGAATTGTTTGAGACAAAGAGAAATTTTATTTTATATATGATTTCAGCAGGTGTGTTCTACATGTCAATAGCTTTCTCAGATATGTTGGGAGCATTTTTGTGACTTCCAGAAAGTTTTAGGTCATTTAATTAGTTCATAAGCCACCTGACAAAATCATATCTTTTATTTTAAAAACTTCAAAATGGTGAAACTACTTGGCTTGCATTTGTCAACCTCTACCTACTGTGATTCATCACCTCTTGTGTGCAACATTCTGGATGATAGTTTGTTGATTGGTATGGTGTGTTTCTTTATTTTTGCGGGCGATAATCTAACGCTCAACGAGACGAAGGAGGAGGTGACTTTGGGGGATTTGAAGAAGAAGACCAGGGACACTTTGCTGATCAAGGCAAGCCACCTCTTGATGCATCTCTGATCCTATATATCTTACTCTTGCATTACTACAGGTTTTATAAAGTGCATGTCTTTTTATTTTCATTTCGGTGGTTAGTGCCACCCGGAGTTTTATTAATCCACCCTTAGGGTGCAGCCCTCGTTGGTACCTACTGAACACATCTCTATTAGTGATATGGTGCTTATCACCTTGTCATCCTTGTCGCCATTTTTCAAGAAGAATTGGACTATAGGCTGGGAGCTCTGAAAATGTTTCATTTAAAAATGTTTTCCGAAAAGAAGTATTTAAAAACTTGGATGGGGGTAGCCCTGCCTGGGTAGCTTGGTGAACACAAAATGTTTATGAAAGATATTAAGCCGAGGCAAATGGAGATGAAAATGGTTTTTCGAAAACCTTGGTGACCATATACCTAACCGGACCTAGCCAGTACAACCACATTACCCTTTAGTGGGACGGGGCGTAGTGTAGTAGTTTGTCTCGCCTTAGTTTGAGTCCTGCAAGTGTAGTGGCAGTCCGACCATGGACGCTTCGACCGGGGTTCTTCCCATGAGAAGGGACGCAACCCATTTGCCTGTTTAGGTACGCGGGGTACAACTTATGAGCTCCCATTGAAAGATGCCTAAGTGGTTGGATGGCATTCCGGAGGGTCGGGTGTCGGGGACTTTGCAACTCCTGGGTAAACGGCATCCCGGACTCCATGTTCAGGCCAAGGCGAGCAGGCTAAAACTGCGATCGTGTATTTGTCGGGGAGATATGTTATTATGCAGGGATGACGCCCACACGATGAGTATTCTGGACGGGGGAAAGTGTGCAAACTCTGCAGAGTAAAATCTATTCGAATAGCCGTGTCCGCGGTTATGGACATGGGAATGGCGGCACGGCATTAGAGGAAAGTTTTGTTTTCTTCAAATGAATTTTTCAAAAGTGGTTAATTCGGAGGTATACCCGTGGGATGGTGAAAGCACTGCAGGTACGGCAGGTTAAAGGATGTAGCCATATGAGATGGCTAGAAGTAAATTGGGTCACCCTTACCTATTAGTCTGTAAATAAAATGGTTTAGTCAAAGTTTTCACAAAAATATAGAGATGTCATACTCTCGAGAGGAACCACCTCTCGCTCTTTGTCGCCTTAGTTAGTGCCTGTTCCTTGCTACTGCCATATTGCATATCCTTTATTTCTCTCTAAGGTGGTTTGCGAGTACATTCAAAAGTACTCATTGGCATTGTTGTCCTGGTTATCTACTTGACCAGACTCGTGAAGAAGAGTACTTAAGAAGAGGAGCATTCTACGCCGAAGACGCGAACTAGGACGCTCTCCCAGTCAGCCGCCTGTAGGGTAAAGGCCTGACTTGGGTTCCACCGCTTTTGGAGTCAAGTTGTTTCCGCTGCTGTTTGGTGAACTACGGCCTTGATGGCCTATGATGTAAGACTTCGTATATTTAAATTCGGTACTGTAATGGATGATGTAATCTGGTATCAGTTCGGTTATGTATTCACGATGGAATGATCTTGGGATCGTGAAATTGTATGCATAACAGGAGTTCTGGACTGGTAAGTCCGGGGCCCCACAGAGCTGGTATCAGAGCCATCCTGACTGTAGGAGACCTTAGTTAGCATGGACGTTAGAAATAGAACAAAAACTATTTTCTCAAACAAAAAAGGTTGACTAAGTGCCGAAAACGCTAAGTCCCTTACCTCCTTCTATTTCCAGGAAACTTTACTTGCATTAATTGCTTTATTATGCTTAAAATCTTGCACACTGTGGTCACTAACTTAATCTACTTTTGTAATTTAGGTAGATGCCGACGTAGCACACGACGTCCACAGTTGGAGGAGGTCGCCTCTAGCCATTTGAGCGTGGCCTTAGCCGACTGCTATTCGCTGCGGACGTATGGTGCCCGAGATTGTGGCCCGTACTGAGAGGTCCGCAGACCCGGAGATGGCCTGGCTGGTCACCTGCGCGCCGTGGGGAGCGGGATTTCCTTGCTACCTGAGGAGCCCACCATCGAATGATGAGCGACGCACCCACTGGATGATTCGAGTCTCCTCAGAGGCACTTCTGCTCGCTCTTGCCTTTCTTCACCCGGAGGTTGTCGCTCGGCATCGAAGCACAAGATTGGGCTGCCACACTGCTGGTAAGCCCTTGGCCGGGCGCCCCACACGCCGACACCGCCACCAGCTGTGACCATGGAGTGGAATTCGTCATCACACTGCACCAGCAGACCGCGCTCGTGAGAGGTGCGATCTCAGAGATGAGATCGTCACACTTCGCGCTCAGCTTGCGCCACAAAGTTGACCTTGCCATGAGTCGCAAGCTGAGGTTTGCCGCACGCTCGGGAGGGTTACTCGCCCGAAGGCGAAGGTGACTTCGCGCTGGAGGCCCTGACTACTCGATGGAGGCCACTATTGAGGAGCTTGAGTACCCACGGTGAGGATCTCCGCAAGGAGAACGAGCCTCCTAGTGACGACGACGACTACGAGACGAGGGACTTCGATGGAGCTCCTATACCGAGGATGAGGCCTTCATCAACGACGAAGATGTGGGAGAGCCCGAGCCACCGCCGGTCCGATGAGGACCCCGATGAGCCAGCCTTTTGCTGAGGAGGACGCCCACCTGCACCCAGGGTTCCAGCTTGTGGACCTCGACGACTTCTAGAGCACCACCTTGACCCGCACCACCTTACCTTAGGCGATGAGATAGGCCCCTTTTGCGATGCGAGTAGACTTAGATGATGGTTCTATGGAACCTTGGATAGAATGTATGAGACTTATGTGTGATGATGTGGCGTTACTTTGTGCCACTTCCAAGACCCTCGCTATGTTATGCTATCATTTGCCTACTTTGCATTTGTTGTGCCCCTGCTTTTCTAATTCTCGTTTACTTGCAATCCTCCCTTTTTAAGTGGCTGCTCATCTACTTGTTTCCCTTTTTAAATCTGAATCCACCCTTCTTCAGATGGTGAAACCCGTAGAGGAGACCACAGCTGACAAACCGAGACCCACCTCCACCTCCGCCTCCACCTCCACCCCGGGACCAACTACAACAACTCCTGCGAATTATGTTGAAGACCGTGAGGCGCTCTGCAAGTGAAAGGTCAAGCTTAATTCATACCCTTCGGAAGACCTCGCCGTATTGCTACCGGTAACGCCAACAACAACAACAATGGCGGGGATGGAAATGTAAAATCCCCGTCCAAGTCAAGGATTTCCAGCACCAACTCCCCCGCCTTCCAAGTGCACCGAACCCCTCGACGCCGATGATTGGCTTCGCAATTCATTGAGAACAACTTGAGTGCTGCCTAGCCTGCGATAATGAGAAGGTTCTGCTTTGCCACTCATTACCTCTCCGGACCTGCCCGCGCTTGCGGGAAATGTCAAAGCTATCCAAGCCGAAGGACACGTAATTGGATCGGGAAGAATTCAAGACCAAGTTCCGCAAGACCCACATCCTCTCAGATCGATCAAGCTCATGAAGGATAAGTTCATGAATCAAGCAAAGGAAGCATGTCCGTGGTGGATCATATGGATAAATTCACCACTGTCCCGTATGCTCCAGAAGACACCGACACCGAAGAGAAGAAGAGATCGTTTCTGAATGGTCCGCATGATGAGCTGCGTAGCATCTTGGTGGCCGTTCCATACCTGCACTTGAGTCGTCGTTGGATGCCTCTATTATGGTGGAGAGCAAGCGCAAGAGTGCTGAAGGAGAACCGCAAGCCAAAGGCGATGATGTTAGCAGCTCCAGCACTCGCGCCCCGCAGCTTTCCTCCTCCACCAAGACTAGCGCTCTGCACAGCCAGAGGGCACCACCCCCCGCACCCGCCCACACTACAAGAAAGTTCGACAGACAACGTCCTCAAAAATCGTCCGCTAAGGGGTATTTTTCGTCGCCTATGGGCCTAACCCGACGATATGGGTTCCGTTGTCGAAACTGCGTCAGGCAAAGTCCAACGACGATTTTTTCGGTCCGTCGCGCTTGGGCGCCCTTCCGCCACGGAAAATCGGACCGTTGCGGAAGTGTTTTCGGGAGCCCGTTGACTGCTGACGTCATGCAAACTGACACGTGGCAGACGCCGTTAACTGGCAGTTAACGGCGTTAACCGGCTGAAACCCCGTGGTAGATGGTAGGCCCACACGAGGCCTGCCACGTCTTAAGCGGGCCGGGCCAGATGACATAGTTTGACCGGTCAACTATATAGCTGGGCTGGTCCATTAGTTACGTGGGCCGGGCCTAACCTCTAAGGTTGACTGGTCAAAACTTAAATGGGCCGGCCCATTTAACATGTGGGGTCCACCTTACAGCAACTGGGCCGGCCCAAGAAGCAAGTGGACCGGGCCAAAAACACAGGTGGGTCCCACTTTCCTGTTAAAGGGCCGGCCCATTTAGTGTGCGGGTCCACCGTATAGCATGGGCCGCCCAACAAGCCAGCGGGCCGGGCCAAAAACACAGGTGGGTCCCACTTTCCTGTTAGGGTAAAGGGTCGGCCCATTTCGTTTGTGGGGTCCACCATACAGCAAGTGGGCCGGCCCAACAAAATAGTGGGCCGGGCCAAAAACACAGTGGGTCCCACTTTCCGTTAAAGGGCCACCATTTAGTGCTGTGGGGTCCACCATAGCAAGTGGGCCGGCCTGAAGAAGATACCGGGCTCAAATAAAAACACAGGGTCCCACTTTCCCGGTAAAGGGCCGGCCCAATTAGTATGTGGGGTCCACCACAGGGCCGCCAACAAGATAGTGGGGCCGGCCAAAAACGGTGGGTTTACCTTTCTCTTAAAGGGCTTCCGCCATTTAGTATGTGGGACCAACATAGCATGTGGCTGCCCACCAAGACAGTGGGCCGGCCAAAATTACATGGGTCCCACCTCTCAAGTAAAGGGCCTACCCAACTAGTATGTGGGGTCCACCATATAGCAAGTGGGCCGACCAGATAGTGGGTCGGGCCAAAAACACAGGTGGGTCCCACTTTCTCTTAAAGGGCCGGCCCATTTATTATGTGGGGTCCACAAAAAAGCAAATGGGCTGGCCCAACTAATTAGTGGGCCGGCCCAGTAGTTGGTGGGGTCCACCTTAAAGCAAGTGGGCCAGCCCAATTAGTGTGTGGGGTCCACCGTAAATCAAATGGGCTGGCCCAGAAGTAAGTGGGCCAGCCCGTTTCGTTGCTGTTTATATGCCGGCATAATATGCGCTTTAGGATTTTGCGGGCAGGCACATATGTGATTTCGCTTAATTGGGCCGTTTAAGGGATGGGAATTCGTGTTTTAGATACTGAGAATATTTACGCAACATTGATTTCTGTCGGATAGCCTCATTACCACAAGGACCAAAGAAAAAATGCGCGAAAGAACTATAAAAACTAACTAAATATTACATCAGCTGCAAGGCATTGAAAATATTACAGAACCCAGAGAAATTGAATGGTAATTAAACCTAGCAATACAATGAAGCGATCCGGCAATCTTTTAAGTTGTCCATGCAGCACCTATATCCGAAACAAAGACATTACAAGTTAAGACAGCAACAATGGAAAGGCAAAGACACTACAATATTGTTTGGCAAAGAATTTGGAACTCATCATTTCGTCGTTATAACAAGATCATTGTAATGCGCACAATAAGCAAACAAAGAGTGCATGCCGCATACCAACAGCCAATATAACAGAGCATGTTAGAATGAAACAACAGACTTACTACTGTCGAGTCCCATGCAAACCAACATGTTCAGGGAGTACAAAATTGGCATGAACAACATAGTAGCAGGCTATAAATTTTGTAACAACGACTGAGCAAGATGAAGTTATGATGGCTACATCTACAGAGCAGGGAATGTAAACCAAAAATAGAAGTTACGATGGCAAAAGCTAAAGAGGAGGGAATGTGAACCAACATGTGCCAAGTGCAATTACTTCATTTTGGCCGTGAACTAAATAATACTCCTGAACTTATAGTGAAGGGGATGCAAATCAAGATGTTTTGGGATATAAACTTGTAATGAGCAACACATGGAGGATAGTTAATGCTGGAGCTTAGGATGGACCAGATACATAATATAGTGGGATCACCTGTGAACTTGTATAAGAGGGAATGCAAACCAATATGTTCAGCTTTCCATATGTGAGCGTCATGCCAAGTCAGAGAAACAAGTCAATAATGCAGCTTTTGAAGAACAAGATGGCACGCAAAATTATTATCTAGTAGTATGACAAGTTTATTTGTACTACAGGCTAGATAGCAGAGTGATAGCATGCCAAACTAAGTCCTTACTTTGTTAGCTTACAATGAACTAGATACAAAACAATGGCATCACCTACAGGGAATGCAAGCCAACATGTTCATGGAGTAAAAAATTGGCACAAACAACATAGTAGCAGGCCATAATTTTTGTAACAACGACTGAGCAAGATAAAGTTATGATGGCTAGATCTACAGAGCAGGGAATGTAAACCAAATATAGAAGTTACGATGCCAAAAGCTATAGAGCAGGGAATGCGAACCAACATGTGCAATTACTTAAAATTGGCCATGAACTAAATAATAGCAGGATGTTACTATAATACCTACAGTATAATTTTTGTAACAACGACTGAGCAAGATAGAAGTTATGATGGCTACATCTACAGAGCAGGGAATGCAAACCAAAATGTTCAATCGCTTAAAGTTAGCAATGAAGTAGAAAATAGCAACGTGTTACGGTCATAGCTAGGAATGAACTAAAAGAGCTTCAGACAAACAAGCATCTGAACCCAGAACATGGCGCTAAAACAAGGGACTTACATTAGGAGAAGCACTCTGTGGGAGTCACAGCAGATCTTCCTGGGGTTGATAGATCCGGTGATGAAGTACGCTACATGTGCTACTTGGGGTTGGAGAGACGGCCATTACACTTCATGGTTACTCATCTAATCTGCAAAGACGTAACGGCGCGTCGTTAGCACAAACAGGTTCCCCCAAGATTAAACAAGAACTTGCAGGCAAGCAATAGAAAAGCGACAGTAGAAGAGTTTAGATCATGCACTGCGCCGGTGAAGCAGATCCGGTTCATGCACAGCGGTGTCGGTGAGCAAGATCCGATGCGGTGGACGACGGATCCGGCGAAGCGGCTCCGGCGGGGTGGACGATACCGCAGCTGAAGCGACTGCGGTAGACTGCTGGATGAGCATATGGTTTCGAGGTTCGGCGGGGATGATCCGGTCCGGTTGATGACGGCGTCGATGAAGCGGCTCCGGCAGGCAGCCGGATGACGAGGATCGCGAGGGCTCGGGTAGGCCAGGGAAGTCCGGCGGGGATGTTCCGGTGCGGTGGTCGTGGAGGTGGGAGAGAGGGACTTGGGAAGTTCCGGTGGGTGGTCTGAGGGAAATGAATTTTTTTTGGGAGGGTTTCCGGGCTAGGGAGGTGGTGATCCAAAAAATGACGGGCAGACCCCCCCACCAACCGACTTTGCTGTCATCTCCACAGGGGTAGAATGGGAATTTGGAAGCGTGTGAAATTTTTGTATTTTGTGGGCGGGAAGTTTTGCCGCTATGAGATTTTGAATTTGGCCACCGTCCAAGTATAATGATAAAAAATTATGAGACCGTACTAGTACCTCTGTTCAAGGCCGAGTGCAAAATCAAATCATCATCACGTTGAAAATTTGTTACCAACTTACCATGATCATGATCTACCTCTGAAAATGGGCGCATCCACTAAAACTTGCAAAGTATAATGATACAAATTTGTGAGACCGTACTAGTACTTATGTTCAAGGTCGAGTGCAACATCAAATCATCATTATATTGAAAATTGTGTTACCATGATCATGATATTTCTCTGAATTTGGCGCAACCGCTAAATCTCGCAAAGGATAATGATTAAAAAAAAGGTGAGATTGTACTAGTTCTTATGTTCAAGGCCGAGTACAAGATCAAATCATCATCACGTTGAAATTTGTTACAATGATCATGACATATCTCTAAAATTAGTGCATCCGCTAAATCTTGCACGTGGCGCATCTCGGTGCGGAGCAACAAGTCGGTGCTATCAAGGTTGAGGCGTCGGTAGCGTCATCGGGCTCTCATCTCTTGATAGATCTTCTACATGGCGCGGCGCACCACCCGCCGATAAGCAGTCACAAGTGAGACCGAGGTGGAGACGTCCCCGGCATCCTCGAGGCGCGGCCGCCCTTCTACGAGCCAGCGTCGACTCAAGGTATGAATCCATGTGGTGTCTTAGATTTATTGTTCTTCTCTTATGATTATTTTGAGCCGAACATGTGTGCTCTTTCTCTGAATATATTGCTTGAAAAGCTTACCAAGTTACTTAAATTCACTTTGTTCTTAATCTTGCGAGCTAATATTGTTATTTTTAATGAACGGTGGTGTGCGCAAGCAGAGTTATTTGTGGATGTGTTGAGCTGTTAGGCATAAGTCGAAATCCTCATCTAAACGAGGCCTCAGATTAACACATAAAAAAGGTGTTCAATCTCGCCCACAATACCCTCTTCTTTCCTCTCCCTTTATTGGAACTTGTTTTGCAGACAAGGAAAGTGGCACGTGTAATGTGAGTAAAACCCTCTTAGCCAAAATCATCTACGAGCAAGATTTTCTATATTGTAGATGCCCCAATTGACTCTCATCCCCAAAGTAGTTTTTTTATGTCAGTATAGACTTCTTTACTGGATGTATACTATCGTACATGGCATGCATTTGCCTAATGAGCAACATTGTATTGCTATTCTAGCCAACCTGATCGATATGTCAAGCTTCATGCACGAGATGCCATGTTTAATTTACTCCCTCGCTCTGATCCATATTTCTTGATGTGAAATGAATGTGAATCGGAGGGAGTACTTTTCTTAGATAGTACTATATCATTTCAAAAAAAGTACTACTACATCACAAATGCATCAAAAGAGTACTACATCACAAGACCACCACGGTTGTACTAGTAGAGTTTAATGCTGAACTTCCAAAGGGATTAAGATTACACATATGAACTTTAAACATGACCAGGAGCATGAGGGCCAGCAGCAGGGGCGTTGACGTGGAGCAAGCTAGGCAAGACGTAATTCTGGAGGAAGAGGCCATATGATGCGTACTTGGCCTTGGTTGCAGGGCGGTGTTTCCCCCTATGTACTTAGGCCTACACCCATCGCATGTTGGATCAGGCTGTGGATGTCCTTCTAGAGAAATTTGCCACATAATGGGCAAAATAGCTCCCCGCGCGTATGCAGAAACGAATTTCACCACCCTTCAGCCGCTTGAGAACATAGCGGCTTTTCCGGTCCCTGCGCACCTTGTTGTTGTCCATGTCATCAGAATACTCCTATGAATTATTAAGTACTACATAATCAAGTTTTTATGACAGATCGAATAAATACTCCACTAACATAATCAAACCTTAGAAACCCTAAAATTAAATGTGTAGAACAAGTAAATGGCAGAAGAAATCGTAATAAATCATGAGAAACCCTATGAACAACCATGAACATTAGCCACAACAATTGCAAGTCCACTAAGTATGAACACATAAATTGATTATATGACTACATGGCAGATTAGTCGAAATTAAACTAGAATCTGATCTTACGAATCGTAGAATCAATTACATCTACAAGAACAAGGTAGGATATCAAATCAATCAAGAACCAGGCTCGTGCAAACCATGTGAACAGCAATATGACACAAAGAGGGTTGGGACAGTTTCGGTAAAAGAGAAGTACCTCCTCGTCATCACCCTCAACATCCTCCTGGAACTGAACGTTTGGGCCGAAATCATCGAAGGGGTCGAGGTTCGCGTCCAGCATCGGGCCTAGGAAGACCTCGCCGTGGTGGCCTGCAACGCCGTGCACATCTTCGGCGGGATAAACAACGTTGGTATCCACCTTCTGCTCGACGGCCAGGACGCCCGTTTCGACCGAGGTCGAAGAACCAGACAAGCAGAGGAGACGAGCGGCATGGGTGCCCGGTGAAGCCTCACCCGTCGTGACGGCTAGGATGCCCATTTCGACCGAGGTTGAAGAATCCGACAAGCAGAGGAGACGAGCGGCTTGGGTGCCCGGTGAAGCCTCACCCACCACGAAGGCCACTACCGTAGAGGCATCCTCTGCGTGGGCGGTCGCCTATTGCTCCGCCTCGTATGCAATACCTATCTTCATGCTGTTGTGGTTGGAAACGGGAAAGTCGATGCCTCAGAGGTGCGGTGAGTGGATGGGGGTTTTCACAGTGTGGGGGAGGCAAGTTGGGGGAGTGGAGAGGACGAGCTCGCGAGAGATGATGAGGCCGATTATGTTATAGCCTCCGACCCCCTGTATCCAGTAGTGGACGCGTGAAGTCATGCATGTACTCGACTTTCCACTTTCTGGGAGACGTGTACGAAACTTTTTTTTGGACCATTTAACTTCATCTGGGACTCATGTATACCAATACTTCCAAACGTCATAAGTAATTCAAAATCATTCAGAATAATATGAGACCTTAACATTTTATTTTTTGTGTCAGATATTGTCTATGAAAAATAACATCCTTCAAAAAATAAATCGCCTATGCCAATCCGATCATGCCCGTCTACTCCAACTAGCTTCCTCGAGTAATTTGTCACCTTACATTCTTAAAATGAACCAAAATTTGGCACAGGGGTGCATCATCACATGGAAAATGATGTTACCATTCTGTCTTCCCATTTTTTTTTGAATTTTTCAAAATTGTCATGCCCTAACGGAAAAAATGTACTCCTTCTAAGAAGCATGTATCAGAATGGCATTACCAAAACCTAGGGGTGGGGTGGGGGGAGGGGGGCACATGGTGGTGTGATGATACATCACATTTGGACCACACAACACCATTTGGACCAACCAAAAAAAAACACCCTACACAAACCCTGGTCAAAACTAGTTTGACCAATATTACAAAAGTTGTACGGAGTACATAATTCAGAAACCGTCAGAAATATACGAAGCATTCACGAGTCCCCAAAGTCAGTGACTTTGAGTCACTTACAACTGTGGTCCACATATCAGTCACCCAAAGTCATGGCAAAGTCAGCTTGGCAAAGTCACCGACAGACAAAGCAAGCAGTGAACAGACAACTCCGTAGCACTGAAAAGACATCTCACAGAAAAGGCTAGTACTACCTTTTCTTCCCGGATAAGCAAAAATAGCTGATCGGTACTGACGAAATGCACCAGGTCCGCAATGTACTCCAGCTATAAGTGAAGCATGCCTACCACTGAAGAGGAAATTCAAGATTCCACCAGATCCCCATATCACTCTTTTGCATAAAACACGGACATATCTTTTGCACAATTCACCACTTGTTGGTCTAATCTATCGCAGCTTCCATCAGTTGGTCATCCAATTAACGATTTAACGGATTAGAAAAATAAGCGGTGGAATTAGAAGTACTAGTAGCGAAATGTGCAAAATATACCGCCCTTCCCGAGGGGGTTTGTCCAGAAGAGGGCCGGATGACAATGTCCCGGGTGCATCCAGAAACGAGAGGGGTAGTTTCTAATACATGTAAGAAATTATTTTACAAAAAGGTAGATATTAAGTAGTACAACTATTAGTACAGTACTACTATTTCGAGGGAAAATGCCATGTCGTGCGACCTCTAATCAATGAGTAGAAGTTGTAGGTGCGCCTAACATGCATTGCTGAAAGCTGGTTCCGCTGGAATTTGAGCTCAGCCGGGGCGGATTCTGCGAAGTACGCCCGACGTCACTCATGTATCCCACCAAACTGCTCACTTCTTTCAATGTCTCTTCTCTTTCACTGCAGCTCTCCAACATCAGGTGCATCAACTTATCTTGTGCCTTCTGCCTCTCGAGAAGGGCAAGGATGGCGATGTCAGCATATTCAAGGTTCAACTTTTGGAGCTGTACTTTATCCTGAAGAAGGATTTTGTACTCTATATCAGACTTGTCTCTGTCGAGGCACACAGTCTTGAGTATGCTGCTGGCTTTCTCCGCTGATGCTTTCTGCTTAATCAGCTCGTTCTTCAACATATCGCGCTCATTTCGAAGGCTGCAAATGAGCTCCACAAGAGTTTTCGAATTCTTCTTCTTGGCAGCCAAATCGTCTCGGAGGCGATCACACTCTAAGCTGAGCTCCTCGTTTTTTTCCATCAAGATGGCGACAGTGGTGTCGATAGTCGGCGCCGCTTCCTTCAGGGCGAAATCATCGGTAGCAAGTAAGCGCAGAAGAAGAAGAAGAAGAAGAAGAAGAAGAAGAAGAAGAAGAAGAAGAAGAAGAAGTTGGTGCTACCTCATTTCGCCGGGGTAGGGCCGGGTTGAAATCATCGGACGACGATGATTCCTTGGTCGTGGAAGTTGGTGCAGTAGGGGCGTCGTTGGAACTTCCAACCCTTTAAGATGTATAACCATAGAGACTCTTAAAGAGCTTGAGCCCGGGCAAGAAGAAACGAAAGTACATGGCGAAGGAAACTAACCCGGTGAGCACAGCACGGACGCGTTTCGGCGGCGGCGGCGGCGACGGCGAGCCCACTTGGTTTCTGGAAGCGTCTCTCGAAATTTCGAGCCGGCGTTTTTTCTCCGCGTACTTGACCGCCGACGACCTGAATTTTGAAGACATTGCTGGAGGAGAGAGCGACGAACAAATGTTTGTTAGGTGGAGAGAGGAAGAAAGTGAATGGAACGAGAGAGTTTAGCGTTTTGCCCTTATAGTCATAGTCGCTAACCGTGACGCGGGAAGGTTGGTCGTCGGCGTTTAATGGTCTCCCGCGTGGAAACCGAGGCGGCCACGAGGCAGCGGCTGGCCACGCGGCGTCCAGTCGCCTACGCCGCCGTAAATAAGGGTAGTTGCCTACCACCACCAGGTGACATGCACCTTTTCCATGTCACCGTGTGACATGCGGCCTAAATTCAAATTTAAAACATTGCGAAAAAAATCATGCATCCGGTGACATGCCCATGGCATGCCACCGATGAAGAGTTCCGTGCCATGCACTCTGGCACTCTGCGCCGTCTTGGATCAGAAAATGAGCGAAGAACGAGGACGAGGCACTAGTTCAAATTTAGGATGAAGTTTAAGTTTTATTTTGGTTTAAATTAGATTAGAGGGAGTAGTACTCTTACTTTATTACTCGTACTTGTGTTAATGTAGTAGTATTATTATGGTGGTGTACTTGCGTCCGTGTACTGCTTGTTTCAGCTGTTTTGGTGAAGGAGACATGCATCACCCTTTTTGGTGATATATCTAGTCGTCATGTAGCCCTCTACCATGTACTATTTTTGCTATGAATATATGTGGTATTGATTGTCAAAAAAAAAACCCCAAGATCCTGAAAAACTGTTGGTCTATCCCGAGAAACGAGGAGGTTTAAGGAAACGAGGAGTCCAGCGCGTGCGGAAGGAGCTTTAATCGTGCGAGCATGCAGGGGCAAAATGAGGAAACTAGCGATTACTTTCTCTCCTGCCAGTCTTATACCTTAATAAATGGGCAAACTGAGCACGTTGTAGCTAATCCTTTTATTAATTAAACAGCTATATTAGTCAATAAGATTGCCTTATGTTTTTCCTCAGTTTTCGCCAAGCCCTTATTTGTTACCCGCAGAAGGAGCTCAGACGGGAGGATTCCAGTTTAGTTGACCGTTCCGTGCTGACGTGTGGGGCTAGTAGAAAGGGACCGCGTGGGACAGGACGAGACCGCGTTTGGTTGTACGTGAGCAGGAGCTGGGTTCTGTCTCTCTCGGCGCGAATTGGCATTTTTAAGAGCACCTTTTCCCCCTCTGTCTCTTTGTCTTTATTAACCAAAAGTATCAAATCTAGAGAAGCTTGCATTTCTGTCTTTCTTCAATTATTTGTGCCTTTTGGCCCTCGTTGTTTGCCCAATATGGCAGCAAATCTAGTACTCCCTCTGGTCCATATGTATGTAGTTAAATCTAGAAGCAAATCTCCAGGGTAATGTACTCCGTACGACAAATTCGCAGTAATAGTAAATCGAGAAAACAAAGTAGGGCCAACAAAATATACTCCAGTAGAATAGGGATAGATAATAGGGATCCCTCCCTAGATAATAAGCTGCATACACAGCAGCCAACAGGTTCGAGGTTCTTCACAACACCATCATACTAACAACATAACAACAAGGGATCCCTAGCTAACAACAAAATAGAAGCTGCTTTGCAGCAGCAGCAGCACACGTCCGGGACTCCGCCTACCCCATCTGCCTCCACTTGTTGCTCCCCTTGGGAGCCTTGGGCTTGAGCGGAGGCATGCGCCCGGCGGAGATCTCCACCCGCTGGATGCTGCGGAGGTGCATGCCGAGCGCCATGTGCTTGGCGCGGAAGGAGTGGGGGTTCACCGACGCGCCGACCTTGGGGTTGGTGTTGCCGATGTTCTCGGCATGCGTGAGGAGGCAGTTGAAGTCAGTGCGGCCGAGCCTCCTAGTGCAGAAGGGGCACCTGTAGACACCCTTGGCGAAGTAGGAGACGTACTGGCCGACCTGCAGCCTCCGCAGCACCTGGCGAGTCTTGACGTCATGGTGCTCGTCGTCGCTGCCGACGTCGCTGCCAGACAGCTGATCCATATCAAACGGGAACTATTAGTGAATGAGATGCAACGATGACTAACGTGCATGATAACAAAGTAAGGAAAAACAGAGCCAGCCTCAGTTAGAGTGGACACGATTATATGTCTACAGGGATGGTGTTAGCGAACCATAGCTCATGCACAACAGATTTGTACACAGCAATGGTTCGCTGAACCCACTCTGTAAAAATTTGTGCCCAACGATTCATCATAGGCAAAGAAACAGATTCCAGATCTGATTTTGAACAGATTCCAGAATATTTGCAAAATTAAACGGTTGATATCTTTTGATTCCTGCATAAAATAACTGACTGAGATCCCATAAATTAACTGATTGAGATCCCATTATTACTTGCATAAATTAACCGAACGGCCGAACTCCAAATCTTAAACGAAATCAAGAAGGGATCAAAGCAAAATGGAATAAAATCGATCGGCGCAAATATTAACCCAATACTCAACCATCTACAGATCGGCACTAATAGTTACTAGGGAACCAGCAAAAATAGGGTTAAAAAAGGAATGGGCGAAGAAAAAAGGGAGCAAACCATAGTTACCTCGTTCCATGGGTCGTCCATGAAGGTGTCGTAGGGGTTCGGAGGCGAGATGTACGGCACCGGCTCATAGGGGTCCCATCCCGGCGGGATACGACCGCCACCGGCGGCGGCGACGGCCTTTGAGGGGACGACGTCGAAGAGGGAGGCGTCGCGCTTGGAGCCGACGGCGTCATGGACGATGGGATTCGCATTCTCCATGTCCATCTCGCCTGCAGAGAGGGAGAGGGTTTTTGCTTTGGAGAAGATGATGGGACGTGAGAGGCGGCGTTGCATGAGCGAGTGAGAGTGACAGAGATAGTGCGAGGAGGCGTCTATAAAGGCGAGGGGTGGTTAATGCGACCCGCGTCCTACGCGTCCACCATTTAACGTCTGCACGTCTTGGGCTTCTGCAACGCGACACGCGTCCACAATTGCACGTCTTCGACTTCTGCACCGCGACTCGCGTCAGTACCCGTCAACAATTGCACGTCTTCCACTTCTGCACCGCAACACGCGTACTCGAGTCTAACCCTGGAAATTTAGATATACTCTCGAGTCTTATACTGTAGCATTTTTTGTGTGCTCGGTTTTCCCCTTGAGTACTAATACTGGCTAGTGCAATATACTCAGTTTTACCTCAAGTGCCTGGTCAACAGAGAGTCAACAAATGGGATTAACTAGTTAAATGAGTCAACAAATGGGATTATCAGTTCGTTTTCACGTGTTAAACTTGTCTAAATATTGGTCAAACCAAGGATTTGACCAAGATTCAAATGGGCAGAAAATAAAAAAAAATCAGAAAAATGAAAAACCAAAGCACATAGTCTTCTTATGTCATATAGTAAGCATTAAAGTTGATAAACAAGGTCTAGACATATTCAAACAAGAAAAATCATGTGTCTACCCCCTAACCCTAAACTCTGTCTTATGTAGTCAAGCATGAAGAGAAGTACTTTTGGGTTTCAAACATGGAAATTTCAAAAACCACCCAAAAGCTTCATTTTAGTGTGACTAAGAAGGATCAAGGCTTACCTTTTCATTTCCATGTTTTAAACTTGTTTAAATCCTGGTCAAATATAGGTTTGACCAAGATTCAAATGGGCATAAAATAAAAATATAGAAAAATGAAAAAACAAAGCACATAGTCTTCTTATGTCATATAGTAAGCATTAAAGTTGATAAACAAGGTCTAGAAACTTGTCTAAATATTGGTCAAACCAAGGATTTGACCAAGATTCAAATGGGCAGAAAATTAAAAAAATCAGAAAAATGAAAAACCAAAGCACATAGTCTTCTTATGTCATATAGTAAGCATTAAAGGTGATAAACAAGGTCTACACATATTCAAACCATACAAATCATGTATCTACATACTCCCTAACCCCTAAACTCTGTCTTATGAAGTCAAGCATGAAGAGAAGTGGTTTTGGGTTTCAAACATGGAAATTTCAAAAACCTCCCAAAAACTTCATTTTAGAGTGACTAAGAAGGATACATGCTTCCCTTTTCATTTTCATGTTTTAAACTTGTTTAAATCTTGGTCAAACCTAGGATTTGACCAAGATTCAAATGGGCATTAAAATTTAAAAATCAGAAAAATGAAAAACCAAAGCACATAGTGTTCTTATGTCATATAGTAAGCATTAAAGTTGATAAACAAGGTCTAGACATATTCAAACCATACAAATTATGTATCTACCCCCTAACCCCTAAACTCTGTCTTATGAAGTCAAGCATGAAGAGAACTGGTTTTGGGTTTCAAACATGGAAATTTCAAAAACCTCCCAAAAAATTCATTTTAGAGTGACTAGGAAGGATACATGCTTCCCTGGTCATTTTCATGTTTTAAACTTGTTTAAATCTTGGTCAAACCTAGGATTTGACCAAGATTCATGGGCATCAAAATTTAAAAAAATCAGAAAAATGAAAAACCAAAGCACATAGTTTTCTTATGCCATATAGTAAGCATTCAAGTTGATAAACAAGGTCTATACATATTTAAACCATACAAATCATGTATCTATAACCCTAAACCTTAAACTCTGTCTTATGAAGTCTAGCATGAAGAGAAGTCGTTTTGGGTTTCAAACATGGAAATTTCAAGAACATCCCAAAAGCTTCATTTTAGTGTGACTAAGAAGGATCAAGGCTTACCTTTTCATTTTCATGTTTTAAACTTGTTTAAATCCTGGTCAAATATAGGTTTGACCAAGATTCAAATGGGCATAAAATAAAAATATAGAAAAATGAAAAACCAAAGCACATAGTCTTCTTATGTCATATAGTAAGCATTAAAGTTGATAAACAAGGTCTAGTCTTATTCAAACTAGACAAGTCATGTATCTACCCGCTAACCCCTAAACTCTGTCTTATGAAGTCTAGCATGAAGAGAAGTCGTTTTGGGTTCAAACATGGAAATTTCAAGAACATCCCAAAAGCTTCATTTTAGTGTGACTAAGAAGGATCAAGGCTTACCTTTTCATTTTCATGTTTTAAACTTGTTTAAATCCTGGTTAAATCTAGGATTTGACCAAGATTCAAATGGGCATAAAATAAAAAAAATAGAAAAATGAAAAACAAAGCACATAGTCTTCTTATGTCATATAGTAAGCATTAAAGTTGATAAACAAGGTCTAGACTTATTCAAACTAGACAAATCATGTATCTATCCGCAAACCCCTAAACTCTATCTTATGAAGTCAAGCATGAAGAGAAGTGCATGGTTTTGGGTTTCAAACATGGAAATTTCAAAAAACTCCCAAAAAATTCATTTTAGAGTGACTAAGAAGGATACATGCTTCCCTTTTCATTTTCATGTTATATACTTGTTCAAATCTTGGTCAAACCTAGGATTTTACCAAGATTCAAATGTGCATCAAAATTCCAAAAAATAAAAAAATGAAAAACAAAGCACATAGTTTTCTTATGTCATATAGTAAGCATTAAAGTTGATAAACAAGGTCTAGACATATTCAAACAAGAAAAATCATGTGTCTACCCCCTAACCCTAAACTCTGTCTTATGTAGTCAAGCATGAAGAGAAGTGCTTTTGGGTTTCAAACATGGAAATTTCAAAAACCACCCAAAAGCTTTATTTTAGAGTGACTAAGAAGGATCCATGCTTATCTTTTCATTTTCATATTTTAAACTTGTTTAAATCATTGTCAAACCTAGTATTTGACCAAGATTCAAATGGGCATAAAATTAAAAAATCAGAAAATTGAAAAACTAAAGCACATAGTCTTCTTATGTCATATATATAGTAAGCATTTAAAAGATGATAAATAAGGTCAAGACAATTCAAATAATACAAATCATGTATCTACCCCTAACCCTAAACTCTATCTTATGAAGTCAAGCATGAAGAGAAGTGGTTTTTGGTTTCAAACACAAAAATTTCAAAAACCTCCCAAAAGCTTCATTTTAAATAGACTAACTTATTAATTATGAAGGATCCAGGATTGATTACCTTTTCATTGTCATGTTTTAAACTTGTTTAAATCTTGGTCAAACCTGGGATTTGACCAAGATTCGAATGGGCATAAAAATTAAGAAAAAAATCGTAAGAATGAAAAACCAAAGCACATAGCCTTCTTATGTCATATAGTAAGCATTCAAATTGATAAACAAGGTCTAGACATGTTCAAACCAGAAAAATCATGTATCTACCCCTAACCCTAAACTATGTCTTATGAAGTCAAGCATGCATGAAGAGAAGTGGTTTTGGGTTTCAAACATGAAAATTTCAAAAACCTCCCAAAAACTTCATTTTAGAGCGACTAATAAGGATCGATGCTTACCTTTTCATTTTCATGTTTTTACTTATTTGAATCTTGGTCAAATCCTAGGTTTGACCAAGATTTAAACAAGTTTAAAACATGAAAATGAAATGGGAATTGTGTATCCTTCTTAGTCAGTCTAAAATGAAGCTTTTGGGATGTTCTTGAAATTTCCATGTTTGAAACCCAAAACCACTTAAGACAGAGTTTTTGGTTAGGCGTAGATACATGATTTTTCTTGTTTGAATATGTCTAGACCTTGTTTATCAACTTGAATGTTTATGACATAAGAAGGCTATATATGTGCTTTGGTTTTCCATTTTTTTTCATTTTTTCGAAGTTTTTATGCCCATTTAAATATTGGTCAAATCCTAGGTTTGACCAAGGTTTAATCAAGTTTAAAACATGACAATGAAAAGGTAAGCATGAATCCTTTCTCAGTCACTCTAAAATGAAGGTACTTGAAATTTTTATGTTTGAAACACAAAACCCCAGTTCTCTTCATATGTTTGACTTCATAAGACAAAGTTTAGGGTTAGGGGTAGATATGATACATGATATTTCTGGTTTGAATATGTCTAGACCTTGTTTATCAACTTGAATGCTTACTATATGACATAAGAAGGCTATATATGTGCTTTGGTTTTTATTTTTTTTATTTTTTTTGAATTTTACGCCCGTTTGAATCTTGGTCAAATCCTAGGTTTGACCAAGGTTAAAACAAGTTTAAAAAATGGCAATGAAAAGGTAAGCATGGATCCTTCTTAGTCACTCTAAAATGAAGCTTTTGGGAGGTTTGTGAAATTTCCATGTTTGAAACCCAAAATCACTTCTCCTCATACTTAACTTCATAAGACAGAGTTTAGGGTTAGGGGGTAGATACATGTTTTGTGTGTTTTGAATATGTCTAGACCTTGTTTATCAACTTGAATGCTTACTATATGACATAAGAATACTATGTGCTTTGGTTTTTCATTTTTCTGATTTTTTTAATTGTTAAACCCATTTGAATCTTGGTCAAATCCTAGGTTTGAGCAAGATTTAAACAAGTTTAAAACATGAAAATGGAAAGATAAGCATGAATCATTCTTAGTCACTCTAAAAATCTTTCGGTCTGCAGAAGAGTCGAATCTGCAATCAGTAGTTACAAAAGCGACCCACCTTAGGGATGGATAATAAGACTTGGGCAATATAAACGTTGATACTACTTACTTTGTGATACTAAAATATATGTATCTAGACATATTTCAGTTGTAGATACATCCATTTTAACATCAAGTAATATGGATCGGAGGACTAGCTAAAGAACAATGAGAGGCAGTGTTTCTCTCCCCCAGCCTACTTGGCGGAGTGGCCCTCCATCAGGACAGGTGGTGATTCCGCTTCTCTCGTTGGAATTCCTTATCCCCCAGCCTACTCGGCGACGTGCGCTCCTCAGTGACCTGCGCGAGGGCGCCTCGGCGACCTACGCAAAGGTGGCTGGACTCGGAGCGCATCGACTTCCTTCTGCGGTGCCTGGATTGGATCGACCATCCCGCGCGTGTCCTCCACCATATTGTTTTTCTTCAAGATGCTGTTATCCATCATCTTCTTCACCGCATCATGTTGGGTGTTGAGGCTCCCGTTGAGAGCTTGAACGCACCTGTTTGATAGCTCGACGTTTTCTTCGCGAAGAAAGCCGCACTCGATCTTAAGCATCAAATTCTCGCCCTTGAGCTTCTTGATGACAGAGTTCGTTTCCTCACTTGATGGAACCCTCACATCATGCAGCTTGCCCCGGCCGGTGACCTCGTCCTTCAAAGTATCGACATCATCGCGAAAGTTGGAGGCGAGTTCCACGAGAGTTTTAAGCTCATCTCTGAAACACGCCGATGCTTCCTGCATGGCAATATCATCAGTACCGAAACAAAGTGACGAGAGGAAGACGAAAATGTCCAATCAGTGGTAACCTCTAAGCGCAGGAGACAGGGGTTGAAGTCGTCATGAGAAGATGTCAGGGTGCGTCGTGGGGCACTGAGATATGTATAAAAAGGATTAATACGGAATAAAGAGTTGGGACCTCCGGGCCAGGAAGAATCAAGAAACATGGCGATGGAAACCAACCAGGAATCTTCGACCGCACGACTGACGCCGTTCCGAGACGAGCGCGAAGCAGGGCCTTCGTTTTCTGGCGGGCCCTTTCTCGCGGCCAGCATCTGGATAGACCGCCGGCGGGAACTCTCCGCGTCCTTGGTCAACACTAGATGGTGCTTCTTCAAGCGAGATGGTGGCCTTGACTTCGGAGGCATCGCTGGAAGTGGAAGGAGACTGGAAGTGAAGCAAGAAGGGGATGGAAGAAGTACTCCCCCCTATTAAAACCAGACAACCGTCTCCTGCCCTCGCTTCGAGCAACCTGGTCCGCCCATCCTAAATCAACGGCCGAGAGGGGGCTCAAGGGTCAGGACGCGGGAGCAGAAGCAAATGAATCGAGAGCGGTCCGGAGTATCCTGTCCGTCCACCGTAAATCAACGGGACAGAGCGGCTACCTTCTCTTCGAAGGCTCTGGCGCGCAACCCGAGGAATGGACATCTGTCGGCTAGTATAGAATTTTATAGCACGCCATTAATCGAGCTAGCAGTACTGTACTACTGACTACAACTCTGATGGACGTCCAAAGCTCTGAATAGTCAGGGGAAACAATGAATGCGAGCCAGGGTAGTACTACTGTAGTAGTGAAGCAATGGGGATTATCTGGAGCAAGTACGGAGTACCGAGTACAGTACTACAAAAGTGCTGTTCGTTGTTTTCGCAGTTCATTTTAGCGTAACGTCCAGGTTGTTGTCGAACCAGCTGTTAGATTTTGGGTAATTATTGTTAAGTTGCTGCTTCTTAATTAAAATTTATCAAAGTCATGTAGACTAGATCGATTTGTGAGAACATCCCAAAAGCTTCATTCATTTTAGAATGACTAAGAAGGATCCATTCTTACCTTTTCTTTTCATGTTTTAAACTTGTTTAAACCTTGGTCAAACCTAGGATTTGACCAAGATTTAAATGGGCATAAAAATTCGGAAAAAAATCAACAAATGAAAAACCAAAGCACATATATAGCCTTCTTATGTCATATAGTAAGCACTCGAGTTGATAAAAACTCTGTCTTATGAAGTCAAACATATGAAGAGAACTGGTTTTGGGTTTCAAACATGGAAATTTCACAAACCTCCCAAAAGCTTCATTCTACAGTGACTAAGAAGGATCCAGGATTACCTTTTTCATTTTCAATTTCTTAACTTGTTTAAATCTTGGTCAAACCTAGGATTTGACCAAGATTCAAATGGGTATAACAATTCAAAAAAAACGGAAAAAAACCAAAGAACATAGTCTTCTGATGTCATATAGTAAGCATTCAAGTTGATAAACAAGGTCTAGACATATTCAAACCAAACAAATCATGTATCTACCCCCTAACCCTAAACTCTGCCTTATGAAGTCAAGCATGAAGAGAAGTGATTTTGGGTTTCAAACATGGAAATTTCAAAAACCTCCCAAAAGCTTCATTTTAGAGTGACTAAGAAGGATCCATGCTTACCTTTTCATTGCCATGTTTTAAACTTGTTTTAACCTTGGTCAAACCTAGGAATTGACCAAGATTCAAATGGGAGTAAAAATTCAGAAAAATTCAAAAAAAATGGAAAACCAAAACACATATATAGCCTTCTTATGTCATATAGTAAGCATTCAAGTTGATAAACAAGGTCTAGACATATTCAAAGCAGAAATATCATGTATCATATCTACCCCTAACCCTAAACTCTGTCTTATGAAGTCAAACATATGAAGAGAACTGGGGTTTTGGGTTTCAAATATAAAATTTTCAAGTACCTTCATTTTAGAGTGAGTAAGGAAGGATTCATGCTTACCGTTTCATTTTCATGTATTAAACTTGTTTAAACCTAGGATTTGACCAAGATTTAAATAGGCATAAAAAATTCGAAAGAAATCAAAAAATGAAAAACCAAAGCACATATATAGCCTTCTTATATCATATAGTAAAAAATTCAAGTTGATAAACAAGGTCTAGACATATTCAAACAAGAAAAATCATGTATCTACACCTAACCATAAACTCTGTCTTAAGTGGTTTTGAGTTTCAAACATGGAAATTTCACAAACCTCCCAAAAGCTTCATTTTACAGTGACTGAGGAGGATCCATGCTTACCTTTTGGCTTAAACGTTTGAAACCAAAAACCACTTCTCTTCATGCATGCTTGACTTCATAAGACAGAGTTTAGCTAGGGTTAGGGGGTAGATACATGATTTTCCTGGTTTGAATATGTATAGACCTTGTTTATCAACTTAATTGATTGCTTACTATATGACATAAGAAGACTACGTGCCTTGGTTTTCATTTTTTGTTTTTTTTGAATTTTATGCTCATATATTTGAATCTTGGTCAAATCTTAGGTTTGACTAAGATTGAAACAAGTTTAAAACATGAAAATGAAAAGTGAAGCATGTATCCTTCTTAGTCACTCTAAAATGAAGCTTTTGGGATGTTCTTGAAATTTCCATGTTTGAAACCCAAAACGACTTCTCTTCATATGCTAGACTTCATAAGATCAACAGGGGGTAGATACATGATTTTTCTGGTTTGGATATACCTAGACCTTGTTTAACTTGAATGCATACGATATGACATAAGAAGACTACGTGCTTTTGTTTTTCATTATTCTGTTTTTTTTGAATTTTGTGCCCACCCATTTGTATCTTGGTCAAATCCTAGGTCTGATAATGATTTAAACAAGATTAAAATATGAAAATGCAAAGGTAAGCATGGATCCTTCTTAGTCACTCTAAAATGAAGCTTTTGGGAGCAAAACCACTTCTCTTCATATGCTTGACTTCATAAGACGGAGTTTAGGGGTTAGGGGGTATAGATACATGATTTGTCTAGTTTGAATATGTCTAGACCTTGTTTATCAACTTAATTGGCTTACTATATGACATAAGAAAACTATTTGCTTTGGTTTTTCTTTTTTCTGACTTTTTTTCAATTTTGATGCCCATTTGAATCTTGTCAAATCCTAGGTTTGACCAAGATAATTTAAACAAGCTTAAAACATGAATATGAAAAGAGGAGCATGTATCCTTCTTAGTCACTCTAAAATGTAGTTTTTGGGAGTTTTTTGAAATTTCCATGTTTAAAACCCAAAACCACTTCTCTTCACATGCTTGACTTCATAAGACAGAGTTAATTAATTTAGGGGTTAATTAGGGGGTATAGATACATGATTTGTGTGGTTTGAATATGTATGGACCTTATTTATCAACAACTTTAATGCTTACTATATGACATAAGAAAACTATTTGCTTGGTTTTTCTTTTTTCAATTTTTTTTTCAATTTTGATGCCCATTTGAATCTTGTCAAATCCTAGGTTTGACCAAGATAATTTAAACAAGTTTAAAACATGAATATGAAAAGGGAAGCATGGATCCTTCTTAGTCACTCTAAAATGAAGCTTTTGGGAGGTTTTTGAAATTTCCATGTTTGAAATCCAAAACTTCTCTTCACATGCTTGACTTCATAAGACAGAGTTTAGGGGTTAGGGGTATAGATACATGATTTGTCTGGTTTAATATGTCTAGACCTTGTTTATCAACTTTAATGCTTACTATATGACATAAGAAGACTATGTGATTTGGTTTTTCATTTTTCTGTTTTTATTTTTCTGCCCATTTGAATCTTGGTCAAATCCTAGGTTTGACCAAGATATAGACAAGTTTAACACGTAAATGAGTTAACTTGGATTTCCTACCCTTGAATCCATAGGAAACTTTGTTCTAATGCACTATAATAATCAACCGAGTTTTTACACCAACAGGTCTGTCACTTACGTGTGGTGCCCATGCGTGAGGTCCCACACTTCAGTGAGCACAAGTCACGTGCAATAGGTACGCAAACTCCCAGCCATTTTCTTTGTCAAGAGAAGACGCATCAGGATGCGTATTGGAAGTCTGTGGGTCCTTCTGGATCCTTCGGTCGTCCCTCTCACAAAAAAAAACAAATCTCTCTCATTCTCGGCCTCGCTCGACTCGCTCGCTCGCTCGCTCGCACCTCCTGCTCACTGACAAACCCTGCACAAAAGTCAACATCATCACCCGAAAAAGGGGAGACACCATAATTCTCTCCCTTCTTCTCTCCTTCCGAGTGATCCCTCTTCCTCCGAGTTTCACTCGACGGGCAAACACACATGTGCTGCCTAGTAATAATAAAAAGGTAGAAAAATCGACCTACGAATATATAATTAAATAGGTTAAACTAGGGTTTTACCCAGTACTACAGATCAAGGTTCAAAAAATCCAACTACGGGGTTCGAACAACACGATTCTAATCCAAGAATTTTTTCGACCTAGGTCACCCAAATGGCCTCAAACTATAGGGTTAGCATCTAGTGCAGTATGTGTGAAAATGTATGCACTATGTGTGCTATAACTTGTATGTCTTTCATATTTGAACCAAATTTGAATAAGTTTGAAATATTTGAAAAGGGGCTTTTGGCTTAAACGTTTGAAACCAAAAACCACTTCTCTTCATGCATGCTTGACTTCATAAGACAGAGTTTAGCTAGGGTTAGGGGATAGATGCATGATTTTCCTGGTTTGAATATGTCTAGACCTACTTTATCAACTTAATTGAATGCTTACTATATGACATAATAATACTATGTGCATTGTTTTTTATTTTTTTGATTTTTTTAAAATTGTATGTCCATTTGAATCTTGGTCAAATCCTAGGTTTGAACATGGTTTAAACAAGTTTAAATCATGAATATGAAAAATTAAGCATCTATATATCCTTCTTAGTCACTCCAAAATGTAGCTCTTGGGAGGTTTTTTCGAAATTTCCATGTTTGAAACCAAAACCACTTCTCTTCATGCATGCTTGACTTCATAAGACAGAGTTTAGCTAGGGCGTTAGGGGGTAGATACATGATTTTCCTGGTTTGAATATGTCTAGACCTGGTTTATCAACTTAATTAATTGATTGTTTACTATATGACATAAGAAGACTATGTGCCTTGGTTTTAAATTTTTCTGTTTTTTTTGAATTTTACGCCCATATATTTGAATCTTGGACAAATCCTAGGTTTGACCAAGATTTAAACAAGTTTAAACATAAAAATAAAAAGGGAAGCATGTATCCTTCTTAGTCACTCTAAAATGAAGCTTTTTGGATGTTCTTGAAATTTCCATTTTTGAAACCAAAAACGACTTCTCTCTTCATGCTAGACTTCATAAGATCGACAGGGGGCAGATACATGATTTGTCTGGTTTGGATATGTCCAAACCTTGCTTGTTTATCAACTTGAATGCTTACTATATGACATAAGAATGCTTACCATATGTTTGAATTTTAAAAGCATATAGTCTTCTTATGTCATATAGTAAGCATTCAAAAGTTTTTCTTTGAGAGAGTAGCATGCATTCAAAAGTTGATAAATAAGATTTGTACATATTCAAACCAGACAAATCATGTATCTACCCATATGCATATATATATAACCCTATACTTTTGTCTTATGAAGACGTCAAGGATGAAGAGAAGTGGATTTGGGTTTCAAACATGGAAATTTCAAAAACCTCCCAAAACATGTATATATATCTACCCCTAAACCCTAATCTTTGTCTTATGAAGCCAAGCATATGAAGAGAAGTGATTTTGGGTTTCAAACATGGAAACTTCAAAAACCTCCCAAAAGCTTCATTTTAGAGAGACTAAGAATGATCCATATGCTTACCTTTTCATTGCCATGTTTTAAACTTGTTTTAACCTTGGTCAAACCTAGGATTTGACCAAGATTCAAATGGGAGTAAAAATTCAGAAAAATTCAAAAAAAATGAAAAACCAAAGCACATATATATATAGCCTTGATCTTATGTCATATAGTAAGCATTCAAGTTGATAAACAAGGTCGATCTCTAGACATATTCAAAGCAGAAATATCATGTATATATCATATATATCTACCCCTAACCCTAGCTAAACTCTGTCTTATGAAGTCAAACATATGAAGAGAACTGGGGTTTTGGGTTTCAAACATAAAATTTTCAAGTACCTTCATTTTAGAGTGAGTAAGGAAGGATTCATGCTTACCGTTTCATTTTCATGTTTTAAACTTGTTTAAACCTAGGATTTGACCAAGATTTAAATAGGCATAAAAAATCGAAAGAAATCAAAAATTGAAAAACCAAAGCACATATATATAGCCTTCTTATATCATATAGTAAAAAATTCAAGTTGATAAACAAGGTCTAGACATATTCAAACAAGAAAAATCATGTATCTACACACCTAACCATAAACTCTGTCTTAAGTGGTTTTGAGTTTCAAACATGGAAATTTCACAAACCTCCCAAAAGCTTCATTTTACAGTGACTGAGGAGGATCCATGCTTACCTTTTGGCTTAAACGTTTGAAACCAAAAACCACTTCTCTTCATGCATGCTTGACTTCATAACACAGAGTTTAGCTAGGGTTAGGGGGTAGATACATGATTTTCCTGGTTTGAATATGTATAGACCTTGTTTATCAACTTAATTGATTGCTTACTATATGACATAAGAAGACTACGTGCCTTGGTTTTCATTTTTTGTTTTTTTTGAATTTTATGCTCATATATTTGAATCTTGGTCAAATCTTAGGTTTGACTAAGATTGAAACAAGTTTAAAACATGAAAATGAAAAGTGAAGCATGTATCCTTCTTAGTCACTCTAAAATGAAGCTTTTGGGATGTTCTTGAAATTTCCATGTTTGAAACCCAAAACGACTTCTCTTCATATGCTAGACTTCATAAGATCAACAGGGGGTAGATACATGATTTTTCTGGTTTGGATATACCTAGACCTTGTTTAACTTGAATGCATACGATATGACATAAGAAGACTACGTGCTTTTGTTTTTCATTATTCTGTTTTTTTTGAATTTTGTGCCCACCCATTTGTATCTTGGTCAAATCCTAGGTCTGATAATGATTTAAACAAGATTAAAATATGAAAATGCAAAGGTAAGCATGGATCCTTCTTAGTCACTCTAAAATGAAGCTTTTGGGAGCAAAACCACTTCTCTTCATATGCTTGACTTCATAAGACGGAGTTTAGGGGTTAGGGGGTATAGATACATGATTTGTCTAGTTTGAATATGTCTAGACCTTGTTTATCAACTTAATTGGCTTACTATATGACATAAGAAAACTATTTGCTTTGGTTTTTCTTTTTTCTGACTTTTTTTCAATTTTGATGCCCATTTGAATCTTGTCAAATCCTAGGTTTGACCAAGATAATTTAAACAAGCTTAAAACATGAATATGAAAAGAGGAGCATGTATCCTTCTTAGTCACTCTAAAATGTAGTTTTTGGGAGTTTTTTGAAATTTCCATGTTTAAAACCCAAAACCACTTCTCTTCACATGCTTGACTTCATAAGACAGAGTTAATTAATTTAGGGGTTAATTAGGGGGTATAGATACATGATTTGTGTGGTTTGAATATGTATGGACCTTATTTATCAACAACTTTAATGCTTACTATATGACATAAGAAAACTATTTGCTTGGTTTTTCTTTTTTCAATTTTTTTTTCAATTTTGATGCCCATTTGAATCTTGTCAAATCCTAGGTTTGACCAAGATAATTTAAACAAGTTTAAAACATGAATATGAAAAGGGAAGCATGGATCCTTCTTAGTCACTCTAAAATGAAGCTTTTGGGAGGTTTTTGAAATTTCCATGTTTGAAATCCAAAACCACTTCTCTTCACATGCTTGACTTCATAAGACAGAGTTTAGGGGTTAGGGGTATAGATACATGATTTGTCTGGTTTAATATGTCTAGACCTTGTTTATCAACTTTAATGCTTACTATATGACATAAGAAGACTATGTGATTTGGTTTTTCATTTTTCTGTTTTTATTTTTCTGCCCATTTGAATCTTGGTCAAATCCTAGGTTTGACCAAGATATAGACAAGTTTAACACGTAAATGAGTTAACTTGGATTTCCTACCCTTGAATCCATAGGAAACTTTGTTCTAATGCACTATAATAATCAACCGAGTTTTTACACCAACAGGTCTGTCACTTACGTGTGGTGCCCATGCGTGAGGTCCCACACTTCAGTGAGCACAAGTCACGTGCAATAGGTACGCAAACTCCCAGCCATTTTCTTTGTCAAGAGAAGACGCATCAGGATGCGTATTGGAAGTCTGTGGGTCCTTCTGGATCCTTCGGTCGTCCCTCTCACAAAAAAAAACAAATCTCTCTCATTCTCGGCCTCGCTCGACTCGCTCGCTCGCTCGCTCGCACCTCCTGCTCACTGACAAACCCTGCACAAAAGTCAACATCATCACCCGAAAAAGGGGAGACACCATAATTCTCTCCCTTCTTCTCTCCTTCCGAGTGATCCCTCTTCCTCCGAGTTTCACTCGACGGGCAAACACACATGTGCTGCCTAGTAATAATAAAAAGGTAGAAAAATCGACCTACGAATATATAATTAAATAGGTTAAACTAGGGTTTTACCCAGTACTACAGATCAAGGTTCAAAAAATCCAACTACGGGGTTCGAACAACACGATTCTAATCCAAGAATTTTTTCGACCTAGGTCACCCAAATGGCCTCAAACTATAGGGTTAGCATCTAGTGCAGTATGTGTGAAAATGTATGCACTATGTGTGCTATAACTTGTATGTCTTTCATATTTGAACCAAATTTGAATAAGTTTGAAATATTTGAAAAGGGGCTTTTGGCTTAAACGTTTGAAACCAAAAACCACTTCTCTTCATGCATGCTTGACTTCATAAGACAGAGTTTAGCTAGGGTTAGGGGATAGATGCATGATTTTCCTGGTTTGAATATGTCTAGACCTACTTTATCAACTTAATTGAATGCTTACTATATGACATAATAATACTATGTGCATTGTTTTTTATTTTTTTGATTTTTTTAAAATTGTATGCCCATTTGAATCTTGGTCAAATCCTAGGTTTGAACATGGTTTAAACAAGTTTAAATCATGAATATGAAAAATTAAGCATCTATATATCCTTCTTAGTCACTCCAAAATGTAGCTCTTGGGAGGTTTTTTCGAAATTTCCATGTTTGAAACCAAAACCACTTCTCTTCATGCATGCTTGACTTCATAAGACAGAGTTTAGCTAGGGCGTTAGGGGGTAGATACATGATTTTCCTGGTTTGAATATGTCTAGACCTGGTTTATCAACTTAATTAATTGATTGTTTACTATATGACATAAGAAGACTATGTGCCTTGGTTTTAAATTTTTCTGTTTTTTTTGAATTTTACGCCCATATATTTGAATCTTGGACAAATCCTAGGTTTGACCAAGATTTAAACAAGTTTAAACATAAAAATAAAAAGGGAAGCATGTATCCTTCTTAGTCACTCTAAAATGAAGCTTTTTGGATGTTCTTGAAATTTCCATTTTTGAAACCAAAAACGACTTCTCTCTTCATGCTAGACTTCATAAGATCGACAGGGGGCAGATACATGATTTGTCTGGTTTGGATATGTCCAAACCTTGCTTGTTTATCAACTTGAATGCTTACTATATGACATAAGAATGCTTACCATATGTTTGAATTTTAAAAGCATATAGTCTTCTTATGTCATATAGTAAGCATTCAAAAGTTTTTCTTTGAGAGAGTAGCATGCATTCAAAAGTTGATAAATAAGATTTGTACATATTCAAACCAGACAAATCATGTATCTACCCATATGCATATATATATAACCCTATACTTTTGTCTTATGAAGACGTCAAGGATGAAGAGAAGTGGATTTGGGTTTCAAACATGGAAATTTCAAAAACCTCCCAAAACATGTATATATATCTACCCCTAAACCCTAATCTTTGTCTTATGAAGCCAAGCATATGAAGAGAAGTGATTTTGGGTTTCAAACATGGAAACTTCAAAAACCTCCCAAAAGCTTCATTTTAGAGAGACTAAGAATGATCCATATGCTTACCTTTTCATTGCCATGTTTTAAACTTGTTTTAACCTTGGTCAAACCTAGGATTTGACCAAGATTCAAATGGGAGTAAAAATTCAGAAAAATTCAAAAAAAATGAAAAACCAAAGCACATATATATATAGCCTTGATCTTATGTCATATAGTAAGCATTCAAGTTGATAAACAAGGTCGATCTCTAGACATATTCAAAGCAGAAATATCATGTATATATCATATATATCTACCCCTAACCCTAGCTAAACTCTGTCTTATGAAGTCAAACATATGAAGAGAACTGGGGTTTTGGGTTTCAAACATAAAATTTTCAAGTACCTTCATTTTAGAGTGAGTAAGGAAGGATTCATGCTTACCGTTTCATTTTCATGTTTTAAACTTGTTTAAACCTAGGATTTGACCAAGATTTAAATAGGCATAAAAAATCGAAAGAAATCAAAAATTGAAAAACCAAAGCACATATATATAGCCTTCTTATATCATATAGTAAAAAATTCAAGTTGATAAACAAGGTCTAGACATATTCAAACAAGAAAAATCATGTATCTACACACCTAACCATAAACTCTGTCTTAAGTGGTTTTGAGTTTCAAACATGGAAATTTCACAAACCTCCCAAAAGCTTCATTTTACAGTGACTGAGGAGGATCCATGCTTACCTTTTGGCTTAAACGTTTGAAACCAAAAACCACTTCTCTTCATGCATGCTTGACTTCATAACACAGAGTTTAGCTAGGGTTAGGGGGTAGATACATGATTTTCCTGGTTTGAATATGTATAGACCTTGTTTATCAACTTAATTGATTGCTTACTATATGACATAAGAAGACTACGTGCCTTGGTTTTCATTTTTTGTTTTTTTTGAATTTTATGCTCATATATTTGAATCTTGGTCAAATCTTAGGTTTGACTAAGATTGAAACAAGTTTAAAACATGAAAATGAAAAGTGAAGCATGTATCCTTCTTAGTCACTCTAAAATGAAGCTTTTGGGAGGTTTTTGAAATTTCCATGTTTGAAATCCAAAACCACTTCTCTTCACATGCTTGACTTCATAAGACAGAGTTTAGGGGTTAGGGGTATAGATACATGATTTGTCTGGTTTAATATGTCTAGACCTTGTTTATCAACTTTAATGCTTACTATATGACATAAGAAGACTATGTGATTTGGTTTTTCATTTTTCTGTTTTTATTTTTCTGCCCATTTGAATCTTGGTCAAATCCTAGGTTTGACCAAGATATAGACAAGTTTAACACGTAAATGAGTTAACTTGGATTTCCTACCCTTGAATCCATAGGAAACTTTGTTCTAATGCACTATAATAATCAACCGAGTTTTTACACCAACAGGTCTGTCACTTACGTGTGGTGCCCATGCGTGAGGTCCCACACTTCAGTGAGCACAAGTCACGTGCAATAGGTACGCAAACTCCCAGCCATTTTCTTTGTCAAGAGAAGACGCATCAGGATGCGTATTGGAAGTCTGTGGGTCCTTCTGGATCCTTCGGTCGTCCCTCTCACAAAAAAAACAAATCTCTCTCATTCTCGGCCTCGCTCGACTCGCTCGCTCGCTCGCTCGCACCTCCTGCTCACTGACAAACCCTGCACAAAAGTCAACATCATCACCCGAAAAAGGGGAGACACCATAATTCTCTCCCTTCTTCTCTCCTTCCGAGTGATCCCTCTTCCTCCGAGTTTCACTCGACGGGCAAACACACATGTGCTGCCTAGTAATAATAAAAAGGTAGAAAAATCGACCTACGAATATATAATTAAATAGGTTAAACTAGGGTTTTACCCAGTACTACAGATCAAGGTTCAAAAAATCCAACTACGGGGTTCGAACAACACGATTCTAATCCAAGAATTTTTTCGACCTAGGTCACCCAAATGGCCTCAAACTATAGGGTTAGCATCTAGTGCAGTATGTGTGAAAATGTATGCACTATGTGTGCTATAACTTGTATGTCTTTCATATTTGAACCAAATTTGAATAAGTTTGAAATATTTGAAAAGGGGCTTTTGGCTTAAACGTTTGAAACCAAAAACCACTTCTCTTCATGCATGCTTGACTTCATAAGACAGAGTTTAGCTAGGGTTAGGGGATAGATGCATGATTTTCCTGGTTTGAATATGTCTAGACCTACTTTATCAACTTAATTGAATGCTTACTATATGACATAATAATACTATGTGCATTGTTTTTTATTTTTTTGATTTTTTTAAAATTGTATGCCCATTTGAATCTTGGTCAAATCCTAGGTTTGAACATGGTTTAAACAAGTTTAAATCATGAATATGAAAAATTAAGCATCTATATATCCTTCTTAGTCACTCCAAAATGTAGCTCTTGGGAGGTTTTTTCGAAATTTCCATGTTTGAAACCAAAACCACTTCTCTTCATGCATGCTTGACTTCATAAGACAGAGTTTAGCTAGGGCGTTAGGGGGTAGATACATGATTTTCCTGGTTTGAATATGTCTAGACCTGGTTTATCAACTTAATTAATTGATTGTTTACTATATGACATAAGAAGACTATGTGCCTTGGTTTTAAATTTTTCTGTTTTTTTTGAATTTTACGCCCATATATTTGAATCTTGGACAAATCCTAGGTTTGACCAAGATTTAAACAAGTTTAAACATAAAAATAAAAAGGGAAGCATGTATCCTTCTTAGTCACTCTAAAATGAAGCTTTTTGGATGTTCTTGAAATTTCCATTTTTGAAACCAAAAACGACTTCTCTCTTCATGCTAGACTTCATAAGATCGACAGGGGGCAGATACATGATTTGTCTGGTTTGGATATGTCCAAACCTTGCTTGTTTATCAACTTGAATGCTTACTATATGACATAAGAATGCTTACCATATGTTTGAATTTTAAAAGCATATAGTCTTCTTATGTCATATAGTAAGCATTCAAAAGTTTTTCTTTGAGAGAGTAGCATGCATTCAAAAGTTGATAAATAAGATTTGTACATATTCAAACCAGACAAATCATGTATCTACCCATATGCATATATATATAACCCTATACTTTTGTCTTATGAAGACGTCAAGGATGAAGAGAAGTGGATTTGGGTTTCAAACATGGAAATTTCAAAAACCTCCCAAAACATGTATATATCTACCCCTAAACCCTAATCTTTGTCTTATGAAGCCAAGCATATGAAGAGAAGTGATTTTGGGTTTCAAACATGGAAACTTCAAAAACCTCCCAAAAGCTTCATTTTAGAGAGACTAAGAATGATCCATATGCTTACCTTTTCATTGCCATGTTTTAAACTTGTTTTAACCTTGGTCAAACCTAGGATTTGACCAAGATTCAAATGGGAGTAAAAATTCAGAAAAATTCAAAAAAAATGAAAAACCAAAGCACATATATATATAGCCTTGATCTTATGTCATATAGTAAGCATTCAAGTTGATAAACAAGGTCGATCTCTAGACATATTCAAAGCAGAAATATCATGTATATATCATATATATCTACCCCTAACCCTAGCTAAACTCTGTCTTATGAAGTCAAACATATGAAGAGAACTGGGGTTTTGGGTTTCAAACATAAAATTTTCAAGTACCTTCATTTTAGAGTGAGTAAGGAAGGATTCATGCTTACCGTTTCATTTTCATGTTTTAAACTTGTTTAAACCTAGGATTTGACCAAGATTTAAATAGGCATAAAAAATCGAAAGAAATCAAAAATTGAAAAACCAAAGCACATATATATAGCCTTCTTATATCATATAGTAAAAAATTCAAGTTGATAAACAAGGTCTAGACATATTCAAACAAGAAAAATCATGTATCTACACACCTAACCATAAACTCTGTCTTAAGTGGTTTTGGGTTTCAAACATGGAAATTTCACAAACCTCCCAAAAGCTTCATTTTACAGTGACTATATAAGGAGGATCCATGCTTACCTTTTGGCTTAAACGTTTGAAACCAAAAACCACTTCTCTTCATGCATGCTTGACTTCATAATATAAGACAGAGTTTAGCTAGGGTACGTTAGGGGGTGTAGATACATGATTTCCTGGTTTGAATATGTCTAGACCTTGTTTATCAACTTAATTGATTGCTTACTATATGACATAAGACGACTACGTGCCTTGGTTTTCATTTTTGGTTTTTTTTTGAATTTTATGCTCATATATTTGAATCTTGGTCAAATCCTAGGTTTGACCAAGATTTAAACAAGTTTAAAACATGAAAATGAAAAGGGAAGCATGTATCCTTCTTAGTCACTCTAAAATGAAGCTTTTGGGATGTTCTTGAAATTTCCATGTTTGAAACCCAAAACGACTTCTCTTCATGCTAGACTTCATAAGATCAACATGGGGTAGATACATGATTTGTCTGGTTTGGATATACCTAGACCTCGTTTAACTTGAATGCATGCATACGATATGACATAAAAAGACTACATGCTTTTGTTTTTCATTATTCTGATTTTTTTGAATTTTGTGCCCACCCATCTGTATCTTGGTCAAATCCTAGGCTTGATAATGATTTAACAAGATTAAAATATGAAAATGCAAAGGTAAGCATGGATCCTTCTTATTAGTCACTCTAAAATGAAGCTTTTGGGAGCAAAACCACTTCTCTTCATATGCTTGACTTCATAAGACGGAGTTTAGGGGTTAGGGGGTATAGATGCATGCATGATTTGTCTAGTTTGAATATGTCTAGACCTTGTTTATCAACTTAATTGGCTTACTATATGACATAAGAAAACTATTTGCTTTGGTTTTTCTTTTTCCTGATTTTTTTCAATTTTGATGCCCATTTGAATCTTGTCAAATCCTAGGTTTGACTGAGATAATTTAAACAAGCTTAAAACCTGAATATGAAAAGGGAAGCATGTATCCTTCTTTGTCACTCTAAAATGAAGTTTTTGGGAGGTTTTTCAAATTTCCATGTTTGAAACGACCCAAAACCACTTCTCTTCATATGCTTGACTTCATAAGACAGAGTTCAGGGGTTAGGGGGTATAGATACATGATTTGTCTAGTTTGAATATGTCTAGACCTTGTTTATCAACTTAATTAATTGGCTTACTATATGACATAAGAAAACTATTTGCTTTGGTTTTTCTTTTTCCTGATTTTTTCGATGCCCATTTGAATCTTTGTCAAATCCTAGGTTTGACTGAGATAATTTAAACAAGCTTAAAACATGAATATGAAAAGGGAAGCATGCATCCTTCTTAGTCACTCTAAAATGTAGTTTTTGGGAGGTTTTTGAAATTTCCATGTTTGAAACCCAAAACCACATCTCTTCATGCTTGACTTAATTTATAAGACATAGTTTAGGGGTTAGGGGTAGATACATGATTTGTATGGTTTGATATTTCTAGTCCTTGTTTATCAACTTTAATGCTTACTATATGACATAAGATGACTATGTGATTTGGTTTTTCATTTTTCTGTTTTTTATTTTATTTTTCTGCCCATTTGAATCTTGGTCAAATCCTAGGTTTGACCAAGATTTAGACAAGTTTAACACGTGAAAACGAATAAGTAAGCCTGGATCCTTCTTAGTCACTCAAAAATGTACCAATCGATAGATGTGTTAACTTTGCTTCATGGAAATAATAATGTCACGTAAATGAGTTAACTTGGATTTCCTACCCTTGAATCCATAGGAAACTTTGTTCTAATGCAGTATAATAATCAATCGAGTATTTACACCAACATGTCTGTCACTTACGTGTGGTGCCCACGCGTGAGGTCCCACACTTCAGTGAGCACAAGTCACGTGCAATAGGTACGCAAACTCACAGCCATCTTCTTTGTCAAGAGAAGACGCATAAGGATGCGTATTGGAAGTCTGTGGGTCCTTCTGGATCCTTCTTAGTCACTCTAAAATGAAGCTTTTGGGAGGTTCTTGAAATTTCCATGTTTGAAACCCAAAACCACTTCTCTTCATGATTTACTTCATAAAACATAGTTTAATTAGAGTTTTAGGGGTAGATATATACATGATTTTTCTGGTTTGAATATATATGTCTCTAGACCTTTGTTTATCAACTTGAATGCTTAATACACATATGACATAAGAATGCTATGTGCTTTGGTATTTCATTCTTTTGATTTTTTTTCTGAATTTTTAGGGCCATTTGAATCTTGGTCAAATCCTTGGTTTGACCAAGATTTAAACAAGTTTAAAACATAAAAATGAAAAGGGAAGTCTGTATCCTTCTTAGTCACTCTAAAATGAAGCTTTTGGGAGGTTTTTAAAATTTCAATGTTTGAAACCCAAAACCACTTCTCTTCACATGCTTGACTTCATAAGACAGAGTTAATTAATTCAGGGGTTAATTACGGGGTATAGATACATGATTTGTGTGGTTTGAATATGTATGGACCTTATTTATCAACAACTTTAATGCTTACTATATGACATAAGAAAACTATTTGCTTTGGTTTTTCTTTTTTCAATTTTTTTCAATTTTGATGCCCATTTGAATCTTGTCAAATCCTAGGTTTGACCAAGATAATTTAAACAAGTTTAAAACATGAAAATGAAAAGGGAAGCATGGATCCTTCTTAGTCACTCTAAAATGAAGCTTTTGGGAGGTTTTTGAAATTTCCATGTTTGAAACCCAAAACCACTTCTCTTCACATGCTTGACTTCATAAGACAGAGTTTAGGGGTTAGGGGTATAGATACATGATTTGTCTGGTTTAATATGTCTAGACCTTGTTTATCAACTTTAATGCTTACTATATGACATAAGAAGACTATGTGATTTGGTTTTTCATTTTTCTGTTTTTATTTTTCTGCCCATTTGAATCTTGGTCAAATCCTAGGTTTGACCAAGATATAGACAAGTTTAACACGTAAATGAGTTAACTTGGATTTCCTACCCTTGAATCCATAGGAAACTTTGTTCTAATGCACTATTATAATCAACCGAGTTTTTACACCAACAGGTCTGTCACTTACGTGTGGTGCCCATGCGTGAGGTCCCACACTTCAGTGAGCACAAGTCACGTGCAATAGGTACGCAAACTCCCAGCCATTTTCTTTGTCAAGAGAAGACGCATCAGGATGCGTATTGGAAGTCTGTGGGTCCTTCTGGATCCTTCGGTCGTCCCTCTAAAAAACAAATCTCTCTCATTCTCGGCCTCGCTCGACTCGCTCGCTCGCTCGCTCGCACCTCCTGCTCACTGACAAACCCTGCACAAAAGTCAACATCATCACCCGAAAAAGGGGAGACACCATAATTCTCTCCCTTCTTCTCTCCTTCCTTCCCTCTTCCTCCGAGTTTCACTCGACGGGCAAACACACATGTGCTGCATAGTAATAATAAAAAGGTAGTACTCGTAGAAAAATCGATATACGAATCTGTAATTAAATAGGTTAAACTAGGGTTTTGCCCAGTTCTACAGATCAAGGGTTAAAAAATATCCAACTACGGGGTTCGAACAACACGATTCTAATCCAAGAATTTTTTCGACCTAGGTCACTCAAATGGCCTCAAACTATAGGGTTAGCATCTAGTGCAGTATGTGTGAAAATGTATGCACTATGTGTGCTATAACTTGTATGTCTTTCATATTTGAACCAAATTTGAATAAGTTTGAAATATTTGAAAAGGGGCTTTTGGCTTAAACGTTTGAAACCAAAAACCACTTCTCTTCATGCATGCTTGACTTCATAAGACAGAGTTTAGCTAGGGTTAGGGGATAGATGCATGATTTTCCTGGTTTGAATATGTCTAGACCTTGTTTATCAACTTAATTGAATGCTTACTATATATATGACATAAGAATACTATGTGCCTTGTTTTTTATTTTTTGATTTTTTTAAAATTTTATGCCCATTTTAATCTTGGTCAAATCCTAGGTTTGAACATGGTTTAAACAAGTTTAAATCATGAATATGAAAAATTAAGCATCTATATATCCTTCTTACTCACTCCAAAATGTAGCTCTTGGGAGGGTTTTTCGAAATTTCCATGTTTGAAACCAAAACCACTTCTCTTCATGCATGCTTGACTTCATAAGATAGAGTTTAGGGTTAGGGGTAGATATATACATGATTTTCTGGTTTGAATATGTCTAGACCTTGTTTATCAACTTGAATGCTTACTATATATATATGACATAATAATGTTATGTCCTTTGGTTTTTCATTCTTTTGTTTTTTTTATGAATTTCCATGCCCATTTGAATCTTTTGGTCAAATCCTAGAGGTTTGACCAAGATTTAAACAAGTTTAAAACATGAAAATGAAAAGGGAAGCTTGTATATCCTTCTTAGTCACTCTAAAATGAAGTTTTTGGGAGGTTTTTGAAATTTCCATGTTTGAAACCCAAAACCACTTCTCTTCATGCTAGACTTCATAAGACAATTTAATTAGGGGTTAGGGGTAGATACATGATTTGTCTGGTTTGAATATGTCCAAACCTTGCTTGTTTATCAACTTGAATGCTTACTATATGACATAAGAATGCTTACCATATGTTTGAATTTTAAAAGCATATAGTCTTCTTATGTCATATAGTAAGCATTCAAAAGGTTTTCTTTGAGAGAGTAGCATGCATTCAGAAGTTGATAAATAAGATTTGGACATATTCAAACCAGACAAATCATGTATCTACACCCCCTAACCCTAAACTCTGTCTTATGAAGTCAAGCATGAAGAGAAGTGCTTTTGGGTTTCAAACATGGAAATTTCACAAACCTCCCAAAAGCTTCATTTTACAGTGACTAAGAAGGATCCAGGCTTACCTTTTCATTTTCATGTTTTAAACTTGTTTAACTCTTGGTCAAACCTAGGATTTGACCAAGATTTAAATGGGCATAAAAAATCAGAAAAAAACAGAAAAAATGAAAAACCAAATAACATAGCCTTCTTATGTCATATAGTAAGCATTCAAGTTGATAAACAAGGTCTAGACATTTTCAAACCAGAAAAAGCATGTATCTACCCCTAACCCTAAACTCTGTCTTACGAAGTCAAGCATGAAGAGAAGTGGTTTTGGGTTTCAAACATGGAAATTTCAAAAACCTCGCGAAAGCTTCATTTTAGAGTGACTAAGAAGGATCCATGCTTACCTATTCATTTTCATGTTTTGAACTTGTTTAAACCTTGATAAAACCCAGGATTTTACCTATTTAATCATAGATTCATAGGTCGATTTTTTACTTTTTTATTTTTACTATGCAGCACATGTGTGTTTGCCCGTCCAGTGAAACTCGGAGGAAGAGGGATCACACGGAAGGAGAAGAAGGGATAGCAGTCACGGGGCCCCTCTTATTATTTATGGTGTATATCTTTTTTCTGGTGATGTTGACTGTTGTGCAGCGTTTGTCAGTGCGCAGGAGGTGCGAGGCTGCGAGCGAGCGAGTCGAGCGAGGCCGAGAATGAGAGAGATGTTTTTTTCTTTTTCTTTTCCGTGAGAGGGACAACAGAAGGATCCAGAGACGACTTCCACTACGCATCCTGGTGCGCGTCTTCTCTTGACAAAGAAGATGGATGGGAGTTTGCGTACCTACTAATCTACTATAGTACTACTACTACACAAGAACCATATACATGTCAAACTTTTCAATCATGACCCACATGCATTTTATGTATATATTCAGAACTTTTAATGCATGCATGAAAACTCAGCAAAATATGTGCATTTTGGGTTGTCGCACATAAATGTGCTTTTACTTGTCTGCCACCAATCCAATTTTCATGTTAGGGGGAAACACGACACACGATGGACATTTCCAATGTTTCACGAATTAATTATCTCAATTTGCATCCATATATATATGCGCCTGGTTACTGAAAGATCGAACCAAAGGTGAACTTGAAACGTTTTAATTTTCATGTTTTAAACTTGTTTAAATCTTGGTCAACCCTTGGATTTGACCAAGATTCATAAAAAATTCAAAAACATAGTCTTCTTATGTCATACAGTCAACATTCAACTTGATAAAACAAGATCTAAACATATTAAAAGAAGAATCATGTATCTACCCCCTAACCCTAAACTCTGTCTTTTGAAGTCAAACATGAAGATACGTGGTTTTGGGTTTACAAAATGGAAATTTCAAAAACCTCCGAAAAGCTTAATTTTGGAGTGACTAAGAAGGATACATGCTTACTTTTTCATTTTCATGTTTTAAACTTGTTTAAAGCTTGGTCAAACCTAGCTAGCTTGGATTTGACCAAGACTCAAGTGCGCATAAAAAATTCGAAAAAACCCCCAAAAATGAAAAACCATAACACATAGTCTTCTTGCGTCACATATATTGTAAGCATTCAAGTGTTGATAAACAATATCTAGACATATCAAACAAGAAAAATCATGTATCTATACCCCTAACCCTAAATTTGTCTTATGAAGTCAAGCATGAAGAGAAGTGGTTTGGGTTTTCAAACATGGAAATTTCGAAAACCGCCCAAAAGCTTCATTTCGGACTGACTAAGAAGGATCCATGCTTACCTTTTCATTTTCATGTTTTAAACTTGTTTAAATTCTTGTTCAAACCTAGGATTTGGCCAAGATTCAAATGGGCATAAAAACAATCGAAAAAATCAAAAATGAAAAACCAAAGCACATAGTCTTCTTATGTCACATAGTAAGCCATTCAACTTGATAACAAGGTCTAGACCTATTCAAACCAGAAAAATCATGTATCTACCCCTAACCCTAAACTCATTTGTCTGATGAAGTCAAGCATGAAGAGAAGTGGTTTTGGGTTTCAAACATAGACATTTCAAAAGCCTCCCAAAAGCTTCATTTTGGAGTGATTGAGAAGGATCCATGCTTAATTTTTCATTTTAATGTTTTAAACTTGTTTAAATCTTGGTTAAACCTATGATTTGACCAAAATTTGATTTGGCATGAAAATTCAAAACAAATCAAATAAATAAAAAACCAATGCACATAGTACATCTTCTTATGTCATATACTAAGCATTCAAGTTGATAAGCCAGGTCTAGACATATTCAAACTAGAAAAATCATGTATCTACCCCTAACCCTAAACTCGATTTGTCTTATGAAGTCAATCATGAAGAGGTGTTTTGGGTTTCAGACATGGAAATTTCAAAAACCTTCCAAAAGCTTCATTTTGAAGTTACTAATTAAGAAGGATCACTACAAGAAAAGTTTGGCAAATTTTCTTGTAGTGGATCCAGGCTTAATTTTTCATCTTCATGTTTTAAATTTTGGTCAAACCTAGGATTTGTCCAAGATACAAATGGGCATAAAAATTCAGGGTAGCATCATACCCCCCTCCTTCCCGCGTAGAAAAAGTGTTAGGCGAGTAGTAGAATGGCATGACCAACAAGTTTCAAGTAAAATTTTGAATATGACCAAAATATACCAATTGATAGATGTGTGTGACCCAAGATTGAGCCATGGTACATTTTGCCAACAAAGTAGCAATTGAGTTGGCTTTCTACCTTAGTAGGCGTGCATTGGAAGGATGCATTATGCCGGCAAAGTTTTCAAACGTTCAAACTTTTCCGGTTTCTCATACAGTATTTGGCTCCTTGAGAAGCATTGATGTGATCATATAAGGTTATCCAAAACTTCGCCTTTCCCGTATTTGCCCGAGCACTCGACACCCCTCGTCCCATGGCGACTCCTCCAGCCATAGCCCCGTGCACCCAGGCTCCACGACTCAGCCTCGGAGGGGTGTGCGCTAAAAGCTCGCAAATGTCTGTGTGCCATTGGTGTGCGATGAAGCAGGCGGCTCTGTGTCTTGCTGTGGCTAGACTCCTGGCGCCCTTTGATCTAGGAGAGGGAGAGGAGGGAGGGGGTCCCATGAAGCGGCGGTGGCCCAGGTATCGGCGGCAGCCCAGGCAGCAGCGGCAAAGTGGGCTGGTCGGAGCATAGGCATGCGCCGGGGGCGAACCTCGCCGGGTGAGGATGCTTCCATTGTGAAGAAGCACTTGCCATCCAGGGCTTCGGGTTCGCCAACAAACTCAGCGCCTCGGTCCATGGCGTTGCCGTCGTGGGGACGTCGGGGGCGGCGGCGACGTGCTGCAGCCCCAGCCTTTAGTGGGGACCAAAGTGCGACCGACCACATCACGGCGTCGGCAGCATTGGGGATGCCGATGGGCATCCACTGCCACACACAGATTTGGGAGGTTCTGGCCGGGCCGAGTTCCAAACTTCCATCATCGGAGCCGAGGGCTTGGTACTTCAAATTCCGAATCAGGCAATCCTTCGACCCCAATCAGCTTCTGCCTGTGGTCCAAATCCGAGATATCTTGGCGGCAGCTATGCTGGTTAAGCTTAGCCGGACAGCGGCAATCGACGATCTGCAAAACCTAGATGCCTTCCGAGGATTTGCAGCAGCCGTCAATGCACTCGTGGAGGCATCGCATGCTGGTAGCAGCGGCGAATGCGGGTATGTTGTTTTACTCCCTTTGTATGCTTTTGTCATAAAAATCAATTTGCTAATTCTCATTCGATTGAAAATCAGACCCATTCACCATCAACTCTCAAACAGTGGACACTAGTAATATGTAGAACTAGAAATTACACAAGATTTCTGTACTGCTAGTACTATTACTTCGACGCTACATGTTGTTTACACGAGGAAATTGCACAAACTACCGCTTATTGCTGCCTTCTTGCTTAAAACACTTTTTAAAACTGTAATTTTTTTCCGCACAAACCACCAACTATCGTTTTCTGTTGCAGGGAATTTCAAATTTAGGATTGAGCTGTTTAAGAGCAAATCAGATGATCGGGGACCACCAACTACTATAGTTTTAATTGCAAATAGAATAGATTTTGCAAAATTATGAAACGCACATAACGTTTGAATTACTACAATTTTTTTGAAGGTTTGATATTTTCATCATTTTTGTGTGAATCTTACACCAAGTAACACAACTTTCAGACGGAATACAAAATATTTTCAAACTTCCTAGATTTGATAGCTCAAATATTTTTAATTACTAGTTTTTCAGTATTTTAAAAAGTCGAAACACTATATTTTGGCTGAATGTTAGAAAATATATTTCATGATTATCCCATATTAGTTAAGAAGTACATAAACTAGTAGTAGTAATAAAGAACAGAGGGAGTTTATGGAGATACATCCATTAAGGGCATGTTAGTGTGTGTTGGTGTATTACTTATGCCTTCTTTGGTTAATACACTTCTCAAGTGATCCCCGCAAACCCTCTATTCTTGCCTAGAATACAAAAACTCCCCATCAAAGTATTAGTGCATTTTTTGGATGAGTATTCGAGAGGATTGGGTGAACACCAAGGATTTGCATAGGGAATTGGTACAATTGAATCCTTGGCTGTTTGATTTGTAGGATTGTTTCCGATAGGAATTTTTCCTAAGGATTTCTTTGCACAGATTCCATAGAAAATTAAACATCTACTCATACCTCTTTTTAAGAATGCTTTACTTTTCCTATGGTGGAATCAAACAAAGTTTGGATTCTATGAATTCCTATAGGATTGGAGTGGACATGACATTGCAATCCTACATTTCCCTATTCCTACATCTTTCGGTAGGCATTTGCCTAGAATAAATAACCATGTGTATTACGGAGTAGCAATAAAATATAGGTTTATTTCTCTAAAGCATCTTGCACTGTACTAGTACATGGCTTAAGAGACAATATTTTTACCATTTTTTTGCGAGAAGACAATATTATTACCATAGTTACTAAGTACATTTTATTGGATGATGAAGTGATAGCCCTCATCAATGCATTGTGAATTATTAGGGCATGGGTCACACGTGATTTACGAGTACACCGCACGATCGAGAGCCGCCGTCCCTCTTTGCTTTTTACCGATGCGGCGGAGCTCCTCCCCACACCCACGAATAACTGAAAGCCACAACTGCTGGGGAAAAGTCTTGCGCCGAGAAAATCTACAACCGTGGTTGAGTACATGTGTTTCTTAAGATACGAGTGCTCCAATGCATTTTTTCTTTCCTTTTACTAATTTACCTTGAAAATCCTGCACGTCCACTTATTTGTGGACGGAGGGAGTATCACGCCAAGAGGAAGTAGGACAATACTTTTGCCAGCTGTTGGCTCTTCTATTGTTCTTGCTCTAAAGAAACCCCGATTGTGAAAGGCCAAGGCGTACTTCTTTTGGTCACGCAAAATTCAAAATACTGCCATGGACATTGAATTGACATGACAACACATAGCTTGGGATGTCCAAATTTGCACGTTAGACCAGTGACTTGTTCTTCACCTTTTCAGAGGGAACAGTGACTTTTTATTATGGGTCTATACACTTTCCAAGAAACAGGAGGAGATGCTGTAGAGTGTAGAGGAGCGAAGTCAAGCGCCCCGCCCCCACCTGCCCTATTTCTGTTCACCTCCATCGTCTACCTCCGCCCCCGCCCGCACCAATCGACCACCTTCCATAGCACACGCCAGTGCCGCCGCCATGCAGCTTTAGAATCAATTCCACCGCCCAGTTTGAGAGCCTCCGTTCTTCATCTTCCCCGCCACCTGCCGCCATCGAACCCAAATTAAACTCCAATCAGTTGAACCCAAACCTCATAGACCCACCCCCTGCCCTGCGATGGCGGCATCGAACAAGGAAAATGATGACTCTGAACTGTTTCAGAAGGTCTTTTCCGAAGGTCCCCTTGAAGAACTCGTAACAAGATGCGACGTCATCACCGCCGCGAGCCTCGTCGGTTCGTCCAAACTATTTTTCGACTCTGCAAATGATAGTGCAACTCTATCTTTTTCTCTCCCGTTTGGCCTCCCATGTGTTCTTCATTCTCACCCGACGAAGGTAGCACGGGATTGCAAGCTGACGCCGCTGGACAGGTTCTCCTCCGACGCTGTGATGCCAGACGGTACGGGTAAGCAGTGGGTAGGTGCCAATGGAGATTGGGTTGCCATGGTTGACACTGGCTTTCCTGCTTGCAAATGGAAACTTGTCAACGTCTACACTCGCCGTGAAATTCCTCTCCCTGTGCCGTTTGAAACCACCCACATTCCAAATATATACCACCACAACCTTCGTGCTATTATATTTCACAAGATATATATTTGCCAAGTTCCCACAGCTGCTGGGGGGTACAAAAATTTCTCTCTTGTTGCTGTTTTTGACATCAGAGTTGCCCTCCTTTGCGGCGAAGATTCTGGATGGACAGTTCTTACAGAGCCCAAGTCCCACATCTTTTACAATTACAGCGATGCAATTCTCCACAATGGGCTTGTGTTTGCCACAACTCATACTGGCACTGTTCACGCATGGAATCCTCAGCAAGCTGGTAATTTTCCTCCGGACGTAAGTAGTGTATGATGAGCTTCATTATTCATGGCTGTAAAGATAATTTTAATGCACAAACTTATTAATTTTCGAACCTGACTGATCTGACTTGGAGGCTTGGGGCATATTTGCTTCGGATGAAATTTCATTGGTATTTAGACTTTTTATTCGAGATGATTACCATAGAAAAATTTGAGGATTGTATAATTAGGAGTTTTATTCTCAGATTGAATTATGTTGGATTTTGACCTCTACTTGAACTTCTTGAAATGAATCCTTTGGTTTCCCATGTGATGTACTGAAATACACCAATATGCTGTATTATTGAATGGAAATGCCATTATATCATCCCATCTGAATCCTAATGCGTTTTCCCAATTCTTACGTTTTCAGATTTGTGCAAACCAAACATACCCTTCTTAACAGTAATTTCGTTTTCAAGCAGGTCCTCCGCTGATCGTAGAGCCACCGCCCATTGTGTTTGAATGGCGGTGTGCACTTGATGATGCTCTTGGCCATGATCACGAGGTCGATTATGGCATGTGGTGGTTAGCAAGATCTATAGATGGTTCTAGACTTCTTCTGATCCATACACTGGGCATTGCTGATGAAAGGGAATATTCCTGTAAAGTTTGCCATACTGCTTCTGATCGTCGTGTTCATCATGGTCGCACTGTTGGCAACTATGCTTCTGGGTTTGGTTGCCTGGTGTTCACGAAGGACACTAGTAAGTTAAATGAAGGTATTCCATGGGAAAAGATTGATGACCTTGGAGAATATTCTCTTTTCCTTGGAGTGAACTATCCGATTATGCTGCCATTAGGCGGTGCAGATGTTGTCCCAGGATGTCTGACGAGAAGAAATTGTGTGTACACCTTGCCGAATGAAGCATGGCTTCGCAATTCGCAGCTGCCTGAAATATGCCGATTCAGTCTGAATCGTGAAGATTGCGCCGTTGGTTTCCAAACCAACGCCTTGGAGAAAACATGCAAAACAAAAAAAGATAGGTACCTGGTAAAGACACCGCTTTGGTTCATCCCAAACTTCGCCAACGCCCCGGATTGGAACAAGTGTGATGTTTAATTCTGAAACAGGGCCTGCAGCCATTGTAGCTACTGATAGTATGTAATTTCATAGCTAATGAACGAGGCAATTGTGGTCTACTAGTTACAACTGTTTTGTAAAGAGGTGGTCTATAAGTATACCCCTCTCTTCATTGATGCATTTGTGGTCTACTTGATGGTACTCTTAAATATATGGGTGTGGCTCCTCAACACATAATGTGGGAGTATTATTGTGTTAAAGTTGAAGGCTTGATCAACTATAGGTTCACTTCTCTAGTTACATTACTAGGTACTCCGGTTGGCTATGTTGTGATGAAATTGTGTTCTGTTGTTCGGTGAAGACAAAAGTAGAACTATGGTATGCTTATGTTTAAGAGCAAGCGAGGGTTTAGCTTGAGATGTTAAAATTCAGATTTGAACTATTTTTTGATATGGAAATTTGAAATATATATGGTACTGTATATGATTATGTGTAACAACAAGCGACGAAAGGGCTGATGCTCCTATTCCTTGTCGGCGGGAGGACTATGTGTGCGGCGACTTGAGCCAAATTAGAAGGCCATAGCTATGTTGATTGGTCCTTGAAGTTGGAGGGGCTAGGATTTCGGATGAGCGGAGTGGGGGAAGTTGTTGCTCATGGAACATAAGTCCTTAAAATAGTAATGTTAGTATATAGGAGTACAAGGTATATACTTGTACTATTTTAGTACTATAATAAGTATATCGGGTTCATCAAAAAGAATTATCTCGGGTTCACAACCACGTGGGGTCAAGGTGAGGGAAAGTTGGTCAATACCTCTTACCGCTATATCCCCGCCCCAAGTTCTAATGCGCAAGTGCTGTTATTTTTTTTAAGGGAAATAGTGGTTCCTCTCTCCCGGAAACATGCCCCGCATCTCCACCTCCTAGTATCGTAGTACTACTACTGCATCTTCTCCAAAAAAAACCCTCTTCTGTCTCTTTCTCCCGTTCACCCCTCTCTCCCTTGCATTGGATTACCGACTCCAATGAAGCAGAAGCGTAAGATTGAGGAGATTCCTGATTGCTACCACCAGTCCATGGGGTGGGGCAACCTCCACTACCCACTGGTGGAGAACATAGCCGAGCGGGCGGATATCCTCAGCACTGGTCGCCTCGCTCGAGGCATGATCGGCATGCGGCATGCCATCCGCGGAGCGCATAAGGTTCCGTTCGGTTTACCGAGCCTGCTCCACTGCGACCCCGAGACATGGCCAGACGACCGCGACAATACTGTAAGAGTATTTATTTATTTACTCATCTCGTTTCAGCTTGTGTTTTTTCAATCAACTTTTCTTATTGCCAAACATCATGCATGAATTTAGACTCAACATAATCACCTGATTTGGGAGTACTGTAAGGTTTGCTGCCTTCACTATGCACATGTACTCTTCGGAATTGCTTTATTTATCCATTATATCTGTGCTTCAGTTCTGCACAATCCGCTCTTCATTCTGTCGAATACCTTGCATGCATAGACAATTTTGAAACAAATCCTATTTGCAGGGCATTCACGCGTTGCTGATGCCATTAGACAAGCCGACAGTTCCAGCATTTATCCATACCAAGGAGGAACTGGATGGACATGGACCCATGCACTGGGTGGGTTGTAACGGCGACTGGGTGGCATTTGTCCAGCAGGACGGGCACTTGACGATCCGCAACATATACATATCAGATACTATTATACCTCTTCCATCTCTGCAAGATGCAGGAATTTCTTTGGGCCCTACTAGTGAATGGTGGCATGGCAGCCCACCATTCCTGTTCAAATACAAAATAGATAAAAGTTTGGAACTGCTCAAAGTACGGATCGTCAAGAGGCCGTACAAAGATGATCTAGCAGGGCCATGGCATTACGAGGTAATCGTTGTATTTGACGAATTGATTGCTATCCTACAAGCGCCCCTAGAAAAGGAGTGGAATATCCTGAGAAACCCTGAATTCTTTGATAGAAACAGCTATGTCGATGCCATGGGCATTCCTGGATATGGTACAAGTTCACACCTACATCGTGTATACGCAGTTACATATCCGTATGGAGATGTTCTGGTTTGGGAACCATATACCTGTGGTGAGTCTTTGTTTTATGTCTTAACTAGTAAATGGCATGCTGCACATGTTGGACCAATTACGATTCGCAATACTGATGTATAAAAGTTGCGTTCTAAATGTTGTTCAAACTTTCAATACAACTAATAATTTGGTTATACCATCAAAATAAGTGTGAGCATACAGTTTATAAATATGAACAAAAATTTGGAACCTTTCTTAATCACTATCAAGTGGGACGTGTGATATCGGTGTGAGACTGCTCTGATTTTTCTTCATAATGGAAACATGACGGTTCTAGAAACACGTGGACACTGGTGTGGTATTTTTTTCACGCGAATACCTCTAATCCCAACCGTTAGATTTTGGACACCAACAGTTGGAATTGCTGCGACATGTCTTGTTAAAAACTGGTGCCTTATAGTAGTAGAAAATAGAAGATAGAAGAGAAGAGATAATTTTCAGTGTAGTTCCTACTTGCTGCATTGTGGTTGATCTTTGTGCATTGCAGGGACACATGCAGCCCCGCGTCTCATTGACGCCCCTGTCATTGAAGATGAAGAAGCAGAAGTGGCTGCAATTTTCGCTCAAATCGAGGGAGATGCTGTCATGGAAGATGATGAAGCAAATGTGGCTCAAGGCGATGGAGGTGCCGATGAAGATAATGATGCTGATGAAGAAGAATTAGAAGAAGAAGAATTAGAAGAAGACGAATTTGATGATGAAGAATTAGATGATGAAGAATTAGATGATGATGGTGATAATCATAATTATGAAGATGAAGATGTATTTCTTGGATTTTCTGACCAGCGCACTTGGTTCCTGGCACCAATGAGAGCAGAGTCCATTACTGGTGAATCTGATCTCGCGTGGATTCAGGTTAAAGGTTATCGGCCCATCCTCGGTCCTCCAATATTACATATGGGTAACAAGCTGAGGTCTTATCCTTTGGTACGGTGCTACGTTTTCTTGAGATCTGCCCATACCTTGGACCCTGTAGAAGAGGCAAGGTGGGAAAGATTGAACAATTTGAAGGGGCGTTCTTTATTTCTTGGACTCAATCACCCAATTTTCATGCTACCCCCGCCAATCGACGCAGAGGCTGCAGAACCAGATTTCCAATTGTTCAAACCTGACTGTGTCTTTGCTACCCACAATCGCGCCCGTGATACATGGATACGTCCAAGGCCAAATTGGTGCAGAATGCACGTCAATGGAGGTCCTGCCATAGGCTCAAGATTGCAGTACAAAAAAGAGAAGACTGAACATAGAGCCGAAGCACCCATGTGGTTCGTCCCAACACTTCCACCTGTTTTTCCTTGAGAAATAAGAGACAGATGGTGACCTTATTTTATAGAGAAAACATAGTGTTCGTGAACTTAACCTCATGAACATTCGCTGTTCGGTTTTTGCTGAAATCAAAATTTTGCAGAGATGAAGATCTTTGTTTGAATCCCGTGCTGAACATATTTTTCACAAATTAGCTACCCGTATTGTGATGAATACATGCTGGTTTGTTGTTTGGTGCAGTAGCAGACATGAAGATCTTTGTCCTGAATACCACAATGGACATCTTTTTTTTCTTCAAAAATTAGCTAAGCTCACGCTATTAGGCGCAAATGCCTATTAAGAGATTTGGTGCTCTTGGGCACCATTGCTCCTGCTATTTTAGAAAAAAATAAAAAAAAAATTTATTTGTTCAAAAAATTAGAAAACAAATCATGGAGTAGCTAATGAATTGTCCCATAAACGTGCAAAATTTCAGTTTCAAATAAAAAAAATTCTGGGCTACACAAAAGTAACAAACGTGTGGATCTGGGTATGCATATTTCAAATCTCCAAATTTCAACAGATTGTCTTTTTTGTGTAGTCTACAATATAAAGAATATCATATTAAAATTTTACACGCTTGTAGGTTACTTTATTTATTATGTCTACATTCATTTTCAGATTTTTTTGAAACAAATATGTATGCTATTTGATTTTTTTTAAACAGCAGAGCACTGGTGCCCATTAGCCAAAGACACTTTTCGCAAATGCCTACAATAAAGGAACGGATGGTGACCTTATTTTATAGAGAAACCATAGTGTTTGTGAAGTTAAAGTCATGAACACACGCTGTTCGGTTTTTGGTGAAATCAAAATTTAGCAGAGATGAAGATCTTTGTTTGAATCCCGTGATGAACACATTTTTCCTAAATTAGCTACCAGTATTGTGATGAATACATGCCGGTCTGTTTTTCGGTGGAGTAGCAGACATGCAGGGGATCGAAAGAAACGGCAAAGTAGCCAGAAATCAGGGGTCAAATATAAATTCGAGAAAGGAAACGTTTATTCAACAGTCAGGCTGACATGTGGGACGTATCTTGCAGCCGCAGCCCCAACATTTATCATTCAGAGAGGATGACATGTGGGACCCACGAACCAGTATCGTTCTCGGCGTTTCTCAAAGGGGGCAGGAGATCGAAAGAAAAAGGCAAGTAGCTCGAAATCAGGTGTCTTAAAAATCCAAGAAAGGAAAGGTTTATCGCACAAAGAGGCTGACATATTGTACCCAGTTTGCAGCAGCGTCATCAACGTTTCAAAGGCGGTGGAGTTCGAAAGAAAAAGGCAAATAGCCAGAAATTAGGGGTCAAAAATAAATCCAGCAAAGGAAACTTTTATCGTACAAAGAGGCTGACATGTGGGACCCAGCCAGCAGCGTCCTCAACGTTTCTAAGGTGGCAGGCAATGGAAAAAAGGCAAATAGCCAGAAATTAGGGGTCAAAAATAAATGCAACAATAGAAACTCTTATTGTTCATAGAGGCTGACATGTTGGACCCATGAGCCAGCAGGGCCCTCAACGTTTCAAAGGCGTCACGGGATCAAAAGAAAAGAACCAAGTAGTCATTAATTAGGTGTCAAAAATAAATCCAAGAAAGTAAATGTTTTACTTTTCATAGAGGCTGTCATATGGGACCCATGAGCCAGCAGCGTCCTCAACGTTTCTAAGGCGGCTGGGGATCGAAAAAAAAGCGAAGTAGCCATTAATTAGGGGTCAACTATAAATCCAAGAAAAGAAATGTTTATTGTTCTTAGAGGCTGACATGTGGGAGCTATGCGCCAGCAGCGTCCTCATCGTTTCAAAGGCGGTCGGGGATCCAAAGAAAAAGGCAAATAGCCAGAAATCAGGGGTAAAAAAAATCCAAGAAAAGAAATATTATTGTTCATAGAGGCTGGCATGTGGGACCCATGAGCCAGCAGCGTCCACAATTTCAAAGGCGGCACAGGATCGAAAGAAAAAGGCAAGTGACCAAAAATCAGGGGGTAAAAAATCCAAGAAAAAAACTTTATTGTACATAGAGGATGACATGCGGGTCCCATGAGCCAACAACTTACTCGTCGTTTCAGAGGGCCGAGGCGGCATGAGATCGAAAGAAAAAGGAAAGTGACCAAATATCAGGAGCAAAAAATAATCCATGAAAAGAAACTTTCATTGTACATAGAGGATAACATAGGGTCCCATGTTGTAGCAGCGGTCTGAACGTTTCAAGGACGGCATGAGATCGAAAGAAAAAGGCAAGTGACCAAATATCAGGAGCCAAAAATAATCCAAGAAAAGAAACTTTTATTGTACCTTTGAGAGTCGGCATGAGATTGAAAGAAAAAGGCAAGTGACCAAATATCAGGAGCCAAAAACCTAGAAAAGAAACTTTTATTGTACATAGAGTATGACATGCGGGTCCCATGACGCTGCAGCATCCTCAACGTTTCCAAGGCGGCAGGGGATCAAATGAAAAGGAAATAGCCAAAAAGCAGAGGGTGAAAAAAATCGAAGAAAAGAAACTTTTATTGTTCGTAGTGGATGACATGTGGGACCCATGAGGCAGCAGCATCCTCAACGTTTCCAAGCAGCAGGGGATCGAAAGAAAAAGGAAATAGCCAAAAATCAGAGCGTGAAAAATAATCCAAGAAAAGAAACTTTTATTTTACATAGAGGATGACATGTGGGTCCCATTTTGCAGCAGCGGTCTCAATGTTTCATATGCGGCTTGAGATCAAAAGAAAACGAAAGTAGCCCGAAATTAGGGGGAATAAAACTCCAAGAAAAGAAAGTTTTTTGTACATAGAGGATGACATACGGGTCCCAAGGCGGCAGGGGAACAAAAGAAAAAGGAAATAGCCAAAAATCAGAGGGGTGAAAAAAAATCCAAGAAAAAAGAAAATTTTAGAGTTCATAGTTCATAGAGGATGACATGCGGGTCCCATGAGGCAGCAGCGTCCACAACGTTTCCAAGGCGGCACACAGGAACAAAAGAAAAAGGATGTACCCCTGCTGGGCCTTTTGATCAAAAAATAATCCAAGATAAGGAAGATATAAATTGGGGCTGCCTGGCCATCTGGGCCTTCTAACCTGCTGGACGTCTTTTGACTCGTACAATTTCAGCCCACTCCAAAACAAGAAAGTCCTATGCTTCGCAAAAACAAAACAAAAACAAGGAGATTCATATTAGTTCGTTTATGTAAAAATAAAGATTTAATTTATCCGTTTGCAATAGCTCAGAGCGAAATACACTTTTTATTGTCTGTAAAATAATCAAGATATCACATGTTTCTTGTACGGGGAGGCTGACATCGGGACCCATGAGCCAGCAGCGTCGTCAAAGTTTTAAAGGCGGCAGGGGATCGAAAGAAAAAATAAATCAAAAATCAGTGGGTAAAAAAATCGAAGAAAAGAAACATTTATCGTTCTGAGAGGATGACATGCGGGACCCATGTGGCAGCAGCATCCTCAACGTTTCCAAGGCAGCACGGGATCCAAAAAAAAGGCAAAATAGCCAGAAATTAGGGGTCAAAATAACTCCAAGAAAAGAAAGGTTTATCGTCCATAGAGTCTGACATGTGGGACCCATTAGCGAGCAGATTCTTCAACGTTCAAAGGCGGCAGGGGATCAAAAGAAAAAGGAAGTAGCCAGAAATTAGGGGTAAAAAATAACTCCAACAATGGAAACTTTTATTGTTCATAGAGGATGACATGCGGGACCCATGAGCCAGCAGCTTCCTCAACGTTTCAAAGGCGGCATGGGATCGAAAGAAAAAGGCAAGTGACCAAATATCAGGAGCCAAAAATAATCCAAGAAAAGAAACTTTATTGTACATAGAGGATGACATGCGGGTCCCATTTAGCAGCAGCGGTATCACCGTTTGAGATGCGGCAGGAGGTCGAAAGAAAAAGGCAAGTGACCAAATATCGAGCCAAAAAATCCAAGAAAAGAAAGTTTTATAGTACATAGAGGATGACATGCGGGTCCCATTTAGCATCAGCGGTATCACCGTTTGGGAGGCGGCAGGGGATCGAAAGAAAAAGGCAAGTGACCAAATATGAGGTGCCAAAAATAATCAAAGAAAAGAAAGTTTTCAACGTTTCAAAGGCGGCAGGGGATCAAAAGAAAAAGGAAGTAGCCAGAAATTAGGGGGCAAAAATAACTCCAAGAAAGGAAACTTTTATTGTTCGTAGAGGATGACATGGGGGACCCATGAGCCAGCAGCTTACTCAACGTTTCAAAGGTGGCATGAGATCGAAAGAAAAAAACGCAAGTGACCAAATATGAGGTGCCAAAAATAATCAAAGATTTATTGTACATAGAGGATGACATGCGGGTCCCATTTTGCAGCAGCGGTCTCAATGTTTGAAATGCGGCTTGAGATCAAAAGAAAAAGAAAGTAGCTAGAAAGTAGGGGGTCAAAAAAAATCCAAGAAAAGAAAGTTGATGGACATAGAGGTTGACATGCGGGTCCCATGTGCCAGCAGCTTACTCAACGTTTCAAAGGGGCCAGGGGATCAAAAGTAAAAGGCAAGTGACGAAATATCAGGAGCCAAAAATCAGAGGGTGAAAAAAAATCCAAGAAAACAAACTTTTATAGCACATAGAGGATGACATGCGGGTCCCATGAGCCAGCAGGTTCCTCAACGTTTCAAACGTGGCATGAGATCGAAAGAAAAAGGCAAGTGACGAAATATCAGGAGCCAAAAATAATTCAAGAAAAGAAACTTGATTGTACATAGAGGATGACATGCGGGTCCCATGTGTAAGCAGCTTACTCAACGTTTCCAAGGCGGCAGGGCATCAAAAGAAAAAAGGAAATAGACAAAAATCAGAGAGTGAAAAAAACCATAGAAAATAAACTTTTATAGCACATAGAGGATGACATGCGGGTCCCACGAGCCAGCAGGTTCCTCAAAGTTTCAAACGTGGCATGAGATCGAAAGAAAAAAAGGCAAGTGACCAAATATCAGGAGCCAAAAATAATCCAAGAAAAGAAAGTTTATTGTACGTAGAGGATGACATGCGGGTCCCATTTTGCAGCAGCGGTATCACCGTTTGAGAGGCTGCACGGGATCGAAAGAAAAAGGCAAGTGACCAAATATCAGGAGCCAAAAATAATCCAAGAAAAGAAATTTTATTGTACGTAGAGGATGACATGCGGGTCCCATTTTGCAGCAGCGGTCTCAACGTTTCCAAGGCGGCACAGGACCAAAAGAAAAATGAAGTAGCCAGAAATCAGGGGGTGAAAAAAATCCAAGAAGAAAGATTTCAATTGGGCTGCATCTGGACATCTGGGCCTTCGAACTATCCTGCTTGGCCTTTTGACTCGTACAATTTCAGCCCACTCCAAAACAGGAAAGTTCCGAATTTTCTAAAAAAAAGGAAAGTCCTATGCTTCGCAGACAAAAAAACAAGGAGATTCAACATATAAGTTTGTTTATGTAAAAATAAAGATTTAATTATCCGTTTGAAATAGCTCAGAGCGCAATACATTGTTTATTGTCTGCAAAATAATCAAGATATCATATGTTTCTTGTACGGGGAGGCTGACATCGGGGACCCATGAGCCAACAGCGTCGTCAACGTTTTAAAGGCGGCAGGGGATGGAAAGAAAAAATAAACCAAAAATCTGTTGGTAAAAAATCCAAGAAAAGAAACATTTTCGTTCTGAGAGGATGACATGCGGGACCCATGAGGCAGCAGCATCCTCAGCGTTTATTGTTCATAGAGGTTGACATGTGGGACCCGTGAGCCAGCGGCGTCCTCAACGTTTTAAAGGCTGCAGGTGATCGAAAGAAAAAATAAGCCAAAAATCGTTTGGTCAACAAAATCCAAGAAAATAAACATTTACCGTTCTGAGAGGATGACATGCGGGACCCATGAGGCAGCAGCATCCTCAACGATTCCAAGGCGGCAGGGGAAATATCCAGAAATTAATGAGGGGTTCAAAATAAATCCATCAAAGGAAACTTTTATTGTTCATAGAGGATGACATGTGGGACCGACCTGCCAACAGCGTCCTCATCGTTTCAAAGGGGGCAGGAGATCAAAAGAAAAAGGCAAATAGCCAGAAATTAGGGTAAAAAATAACTCCAAGAAAGGAAACTTTTATTGTTCGTAGAGGATGACATGCGGGACCCATGAGCCAGCAGCTTACTCAACGTTTCAAAGGCGGCATGAGATCGAAAGAAAAAGGCAAGTGACAAAATATCAGGAGCCAAAGATAATCCAAGAAAAGAAACTTTATTGTACGTAGAGGATGACATGCGGGTCCCATTTAGCAGCAGCGGTCTCAACGTTTCAAATGCGGCTTGAGATCAAAAGAAAAAGAAAGTTGATTGTACATAGAGGATGACATGCGGGTCCCATGAGTCAGCAGCTTACCATACGTTTCCAAGGCGGCAGGGGATCAAAAGAAAAAGGAAATAGCCAAAAATCAGAGGGTGAAAAAAATAAAGAAAATAAACTTTTATAGTACATAGAGGATGACATGCGGGTCCGATGAGCCTGCAGGTTCCTCAACGTTTCAAACGTGGCATGAGATCGAAAGAAAAGGCAAGTGACCAAATATCAGGAGCCAAAAATAATTCAAGAAAAGAAACATGATTTACATAGAGGATGACATGCGGGTCCCATTTAGCAGCAGCGGTATCACCGTTTGAGAGGCAGCAGGGGATCGAAAGAAAAAGTCAAGTGACCAAATATGAGGTGCCAAAAAATCCAAGAAAAGAAAGTTTTATAGTACATAGAGGATGACATGCGGGTCCCATTTAGCAAGCGGTATCACCGTTTGAGAGGCAGGTGATCGAAAGAAAAAGGTAAGTGACCAAATATGAGGTGCCAAAAATAATCCAGAAAAGAAAGTTTTATAGTACATAGAGGATGACATGCGGGTCCCATTTAGCAGCAGCGGTATCACCGTTTGAGAGGCGGCAGTGGATCGAAAGAAAAAGTCAAGTGAAAAAATATGAGGTGCAAAAAAAATCCAAGAAAAGAAAGTTTTATAGTACATAGAGGATGACATGCGGGTCCCATTTAGCAGCAGCGGTATCACCGTTTGAGAGGCAGGTGATCGAAAGAAAAAGGCAAGTGAAAAAATATCAGGAGCCAAAAATAATTCAAGAAAAGAAAGTTTTATAGTACATAGAGGATGACATGCGGGTCCCATTTAGCAGCAGCGGTATCACCGTTTGAGAGGCGGCAGGGGATCGAAAGAAAAAGGCAAGTGACCAAATTTGAGGTGCCAAAAATAATCCAGAAAAGAAAGTTTTATAGTACATAGAGGATGACATGCGGGTCCCATTTAGCAGCAGCGGTATCACCGTTTGAGAGGCGGCAGGGGATCGAAAGAAAAAGGCAAGTGAAAAAATATGAGGAGCCAAAAATAATTCAGAAAAGAAAGTTTTATAGTACATAGAGGATGACATGCGGGGTCCTGCAGCGGTATCACCGTTTGAGAGGCGGCAGGGGATCGAAAGAAAAAGGCAAGTGACCAAATTTGAGGTGCCAAAAATAATCCAGGAAAAGAAAGTTTTATAGTACATAGAGGATGACATGCGGGTCCCAGTTAGCAGCGGTATCACCGTTTGAGAGGCGGCAGGGGATCGAAAGAAAAAGGCAAGTGACCAAATTTGAGGTGCCAAAAATAATCCATGAAAAGAAAGTTTTATAGTACATAGAGGATGACATGCGGGTCCCAGTTAGCAGCAGCGGTATCACCGTTTGAGAGGCGGCAGGGGATCGAAAGAAAAAGGCAAGTGACCAAATTTGAGGTGCCAAAAAAAACTCCAAGAAAAGAAAGTTGATTGCACATAGAGGATGACATGCGGGTCCCATTTAGCAGCAGCGGTCTCAACGTTTCCAAGGCGGCAAGGGATCAAAAGAAAAAGGAAGTAGCCAGAAATCAGGGGGTCAAAAAAATCCAAGAATAGAAAGAATTTTGGTTCATAGAGGATGACATGCGGGACCCATGATCCTGCATCGTAAACGGCTCGTTGAACGAGATGGCGCGATGTAGAAAAAAAACAATGCCAGAGAGGCTGCCATCTGGGCCCTACATCCCTCGGCGGTGCGGATTTGCGTTGACTCGGCCGGCGAACCCGAGATTTCGAGATGCACCACGTCCCGGGCCACCATACGCCACGTTTTGGCCGCTTTCGTCGGGCTAGGTGGCCTCAAAAACGAGAAAAAAAAAAGTTTTGACATGCACCACGGAGGGACCAAAATCGTCGGCCATGGTACACCAGCAACCACGGCGCGACTTCAACTTCGTCGGCCATGGCAACTTTTCTTGTAGTGCCAACAACCCCAACCGCAACTACAACCCTCAGCGTTCTGGAGGAAGCAGCTACAACCCCAACTACAATCGCCAGAGCAACACTGTCCGCCCGCCACCTTGGATGCTATACCTGCGGTCAGCCTGGTCATTTCTCCAAGGAGTGCCCAACAGCTACTGCAGCGCCCCAATGCGCCCAAGCCTAATCCGGGACAAGCTCGCACTGCTACCGGTAGGAATCAGAAGAAGCCAGCTGGACCAGCTAGGGGACACCTCAACCACGTCAATGCTGAACAAGCTCAGGAAGCTCCGGATATCGTTCTGGGTACGTTCCCTGTCAACTCAGTACCCTCGACTGTTTTGTTTGACTCCGGTGCATCGCATTCTTTCGTTACCAAGACCTTTGTGAGAAAAGGAGGTTTAACCCCCACCCCCATGAAGCGACCTATGTTAGTGCAAATCCCTGGATCCACTAGCAAAACCCAAAGTTCTTGCAAGGAGGTCCCCATAGAAATTCAGGGAAAACGTTTTCACGCGGATCTGATTGTGTTGGGTGAGCAAGGCCTAGAGGTTATTCTAGGGATGAATTGGATGGTTAAGTATAAGGGCCATATAGATTGTGTTCGCCGAGCCATAACCTTGACTGCTGAGGACGGAGAAGTAGTGGAGCATGTGGCGACCATACCTTCATCAAAGATCTTATGCAAGACGAGTGTCGCTAGCCCAGCCCTGCATGAGGTACCCATAGCTTGTGAGTATCCTGAGGTTTTTCCCGATGAGCTACCCGGTATGCCCCCTGATCGGGATATCGAGTTTATCATCGAGCTAGTCCCCGGAACCGCCCCCATCGCTCAGCGACCTTACCGGATGAACCCACAAGAATTAGTTGAGCTGAAGAAGCAGTTGGACGATATGTTGAGAAAAGGATTAATCCGCCCAAGCGCATCACCCTGGGGATCTCCCGTTATCTTTGTGGATAAGCGAGACGGTACTATCCGCCTGTGCGTGGATTACCGGAAACTAAATGACGTCACCATCAAAAATAAATACCCTCTCCCGAAGATTGAAGACCTATTCGACCAGATGAATGGTGCCCGTATTTTCTCAAAAATTGACCTCCGAACTGGTTATCATCAACTCAAGGTTCGAGAGTCGGATATCCCCAAGACTGCTTTCACCACACGGTATGGACTTTTTGAATATACCGTGATGTCTTTCGGACTGACCAATGCTCCTGCCTATTTCATGAATCTCATGAACAAGGTGTTCATGAAGTACCTCGACAAGTTCGTCGTGGTTTTCATCGACGATATTCTGATCTACTCAAAGAGTGAAGAAGAGCATGCTGAACATCTGCGGATTGTTCTGGGAACGCTCAGAGACCATCAGCTTTACGCCAAGTTTAGTAAATGTGAGTTTTGGCTGAAAGAGGTAGGATTTCTAGGTCACGTCATATCTGCCGGAGGAGTGTCTGTCGACCCGTCCAAAATTCAGTCCATCATGGAGAAGAAAGCCCCTACCAATCAGACCGAGATTCGCGCCTTTTTAGGATTGGCGGGATATTACCGCAAGTTCGTTGAGGGATTTTCCAGCATTGCGAGGCCCTTAACACAGCTTTTGAAGAAAGATAAGAAGTTCGAGTGGACCGACAAATGTGAGGCCAGTTTTCAGGAACTCAAGAAGAGGTTAGTCACCGCTCCCGTTTTGACCATGCCCGATATTACCAAGGATTTTGATGTGTACTGCGATGCATCAAAGCTTGGGTTGGGAAGTGTGCTGATGCAAGAAGGAAAGGTGATAGCCTATTTGTCAAGGCAACTTCGACCGCACGAGATGAATTACCCCACGCATGACTTAGAGCTTGCTGCGGTAGTTCATGCCCTGAAGACCTGGCGTCATTATCTAGTTGGAAATCGCTGCGAAATTTACACTGATCACAAGAGCCTGAAGTACATTTTCACTGGAGCTGAACATGAGGCAGAGCAGATGGATGGAGCTTATCAAGGATTACGATCTCGGCATACATTATCATCCCGGTAAAGCCAATGTGGTAGCTGATGCCCTTAGTCGAGAGCCCTGTTCGCTGAACGCCCTTATCAAGATTGCCCAACCTAAGCTGTATGAAGAACTGGAGGAGTTCGGCCTCGAACTCGTTAGCCATGGTTTTCTGGCAAATCTTGAGCTGAAGCCTTCTTTATTCGATCAAATCAAAGAAGCTCAAGTGGGTCATGAGAGTATAGAAGGAATCAAGCGTAGGTTGAATAGGGAAGAAGTTCCTGGTTTTGAGGTTGACGCCAAAGGAGTTTTATGGTACAAGGGACGCTTGTGTGTACCTAATGTTGAAGACCTGAAGCAACTCATCATGAAGGAAGCTCACGACACCCCATACTCAATCCACCCCGGAGGAACCAAGATGTATCAAGATCTGAAGAAACAATTCTGGTGGCACGGAATGAAGCGCGAGATCGCCTTTTTCATTGCTCGCTGCGACGTGTGCCAGAAAGTAAAGGCTGAACATCAGCGACCTGCTGGACTACTCCAACCCCTCCAAGTTCCCGAGTGGAAATGGGAAGAAGTTGGGATGGATTTCATCACCGGACTCCCTAAGTCTCAGCGTGGCCATGACTCCATCTGGGTCATTGTTGATCGACTCACTAAGGTCGCTCATTTCATTCCAGTCAAGACCACTTACCCCGGAACCCGGCTGGCGGATCTATATATGTCCAGGATAGTGAGTCTCCATGGGGTTCCCAAACGAATAGTATCCGATCGTGGTACTCAGTTCACGTCAAAATTCTGGAGGAGCCTGCATGAAACCTTGGGAACCAAGCTATCCTTCAGCACTGCTTATCACCCGCAAACCGGTGGCCAGACCGAAAGAGTAAATCAGATTCTCGAAGATATGCTTCGTGCCTGTGTCCTCGCCTATGGAGCCAAATGGGAAGATTGCCTACCCTTCGCGGAATTCTCTTACAACAATAGCTACCAAGCTAGTCTGCAGATGGCCCCCTTTGAAGCTCTATATGGTCGCCGTTGTCGAACCCCTCTCAACTGGTCCGAGACTGGAGATAGTCAAGTCTTTGGACCTGACCATCTTCGCGAAGCTGAAGAACAAGTTCAACTAATCCGTGATCGCCTCAAAGCCGCTCAATCTCGCCAGAAGAGTTATGCTGACTCTAAGCGTCGCGAGCTGACATTCAATGTTGGTGATCATGCCTACCTTCGCGTCACTCCACTCAAGGGAATGCAGAGATTTCATGTCAAAGGGAAGCTTGCCCCAAGATATATTGGACCCTTCAAGGTTCTCGCTCGTCGAGGAGAAGTATCCTACCAACTTGAACTACCTGCTGAATTAGCGGATTTCCATGATGTGTTCCACATCTCTCTTCTTCGACGATGCCTCCAAGTGCCTGACAAGCCTGAGACCTTCAAGAACATCGATTATCGCACCCTCGACCTCAACTCCGACTTAACCTATCGAGAAGTACCCCTTCGAATCCTAGAAGAGGCTGTTCGTCTCACCCGTAGAAGGAAGATAAAATTTTGCAAGGTTCAGTGGACTAATCACTCCGAGGAGGAGGCCACTTGGGAAAGAGAAGATCAGCTCCGAAAAGATTTCCCCTCACTCTTCAGTTCTTAGCCACCGAATCTCGAGGACGAGATTCATTTTAAGAGGGGAAGGTTTGTAACAACCCAACTTTTTGTGCATTGATTTAAACTTGGAGTACAAAATTTTGGGCCAACAAAAACTTTTTCTACTTCTCAAAATCTCATGCATATAGTTCATCATGCTCTAGTATTTATAGAAATTGTGTGTTTTTGCTTGTGAATGTTGTGTTGTGTGTGGATCCTTAAAACCCTAAACCTACCTATTAATTTTGAAAATCCCTTTTCTTATTAGTGAGCAATTAAATTGCCCATAAACCCTTGAGCATATGATCATGCTCACATGAGATCTTCTAAGACCTAGTCCTACTCCAAATTTCCCTCTTCCATATCTAATTCTTCTTTACTCCAATTTCCAATCTGAGATTTCTCCCAAGCAAGAGGGCCATTGACTCATCACCTTATGCATCAAAAATTAACTTGGATCATCTCTATGTGGTTACCCCAAAATTTTTCGAAGTTTAGAAATATTTAAGAATGGCCATGCCGGCCATGACCTTTCCTTCTCCCTTGATCATTCTCCTCACACCTTCTCCACATTCACACTCTTGTGCATGTGATCATGCTCCCATATGATCTTCCAAGATCAAGTTTCTTCCAAATCCTCTTCCTTTTCTAAATTTCTCAACTCTGAAAATTCTCCAATAGAGTACATCACTTGAACCATCATATGGATGCCCTGGATTGTTTTGGATCACTTCCTTGTGGCTTAAAGCAAAAACCCAAACTTGGTGAAATGGAGGGAAGGGCCATGCCGGCCATGAACTCCACCTCTCTCATTTTTCTCTCCCTCTCTATTCCCTCCCTCACCAGCACCCACACACGACCTGGGGAAGCCACAGCACCTCCCTGGACCCACACTCAACCTTTCTCTCTCTCTTTCTCTCCCCATGGACACCACCTCGGGAACCAACGTGAGATCAAGGAGATCTCCCTCCCTACTCTATCCTTGGCTGCATCTGGACGTCCTGCTCGACCACCAGCTCCATCTCTCCCTCCCAGACAACCGCACGCGTGCTCTTCCACCCTTCCTCTTGCTGACCCGCGACAGCGACCCCCTATGGCCGGCGAGCACGTCTTCCCGGCCACGCCCACGTCGCCCACTCCACCACCCCTCTCCGGTGCATCTCAACATGTCGTCTGGACTCGCCCGCACCACAGCGCCTCGGAGACATGCCCGCGGACCCCGCCCTTGACCCACCGGCGCTGCACGGCGACGTCCAGCCGCCTGGTCACCTCGCGGCGCGGCTGCTGGCAGGCACCCGTCGCGTCCTCTCCTCTCTGCCTCGCAGCACGACGTGCACATCCCTCCAAAACCGTGGCACCGCCCTGCAGACGCAGCCGCACCGCCTCGCTCACCCAATCCCCGCTGCCGCCCGTTCTCCCCGTCGGTGCACGAACCGGGTGCACGGTGCACCGGCCCGAGCTCGATAAATAGGCACCGCTCCCTCCCTTCTCTCATTTGCCTCGCCTCAGCACCCACAGACCCCCACCCTCTCACCTCTTGAGGCGGAGAGGAGCTCTGCTCCTCCCTGCCGTCGAGTTCGCCGCGCCGCCGCGTTTCCGTGGCGAGTTTGGTGAAGGTCGCCGACGCAGACGCCGCCATTTCCTCCCCTCCTCTTACTCGTTAGACGCGCCTCTCTCTTCTGGAGCTAACGCGCCCTCTTTTCCTTCCCAGGGTTGCCCGTAGACGACGCCGCGCCGAACAGCGTTCGCCGCCGTCGACGTCCGCCGGAAAAATTCGTCGCTGTTTCCGCCGCCGCGACCACCAGTCGACAGAGCCTGCTCCGCCGCTTCCAACGCGCCCGGTCCCGTCGCCATCTGCTCGCCGAGGTGAGCCCGCCATCCCCCGCCAGTTCCCTGAGCCCGCCGTGCACGTCGTGCACTCGTGCATGGGCGAGGAGGACGACGCACAGCGGCCGTCGATCCTCCCTTGATCGGACGGCCGCATGCGCCCCTGGCCCCGCACGCCAGCGTGGCCTCCACGCGCGCCCTCCGTTCAAAAATCGCGGCTCCCGCCCTGCGCCACCGCTTCCGGGCCGAAATCGGCCGAGCCCAGCAAGCCCCGGCCCGCTTCCTCTTTTCTTTTTCTCCCATTTAATCAGCCAGTAAATACCTGCTCAGGTTTTAAATCACTGCAAATTCATCCATAGACCAAATGAGTTGATTCAAGTTCCTACATGCTCACAGATGTTTTCTTAACCATATACAATTGCATGCATGTGATTTAGTGCTGTAAAAATGAACTGTTAAATGAAAACCTAAAAAGTATCTGATTGTGTAATTTAATTAGTATGTGATATTTATGAAACCTTTTTGCATGAGGTTAATTTGGTTGTGAAGTGTATGTTAGTAGCTTCATTTTGACACTAGTGTAGCATGCAGGAGCTTCCTGGATTTTAATTGTTTTAGAAAATAAGATCTGTCCAGAGAGGCAGTAAATGATTTTTAATTTGAAAAATAATAATGATTTTGAAATAAAGCCAAGTGCTACTGGTAGATATACCTATAGGGTAATTTTGTGCCAAAGGAAATATTTTTAAGAGTTATAGATTAATTCCAAGGATTTAATTACTGAAACAGTATACCTTTTCAGTATTTGATTTTTATAAAATCATTCACAAATCAAAAAAATACAAATCCAGTGGGGTTAGTTCACATTTGTTCCTAGCTATCCAGGGGTATGCTTTGTTTTGGTTGGAGATGCTCTGGTTAGTGTTGGTTTAAGTTTTGGAGTGCTCTGGTTTCTGTATTGATTGAATTGTTTGAGACAGTAGAAATTTTATTTGCATATGATTCTTGTGCAGGTGTGTTCTACATGTCAATAGCTTTCTGTAGATATGCTGCATGCATTTTTGTGACTTCCAGAAAGTTTTAGGTCATTTAATTGGTTCATAAGACAATTCTGGAATTGCAAAAATCATATCTTTTGTTTTAAAAATCAAAAATGGGTGAAACCACTTTCAGTAGCTTGCATTTGTCAACCTCTACCTACTGTGATTTTATCAAATTTTTGTGTGCAATATTCTGGAGATAGTTTGTTGATTGGTATGGTGTGTTTCTTTTATTTTTGCGACGATAGATTCGAACGCCGCCGGAGACGAAGGAGGAGGTGACTTTGGGGGATTTGAAGAAGAAGACCAGGGACATTTTGCTGATCAAGGCAAGCCACCTCTTGATGCATCTCTGATCCTATATATCTTACTCTTGCATTACTACAGGTTTTATAAAGTGCATGTCTTTTTATTTTCATTTCGGTGGTTAGTGCCACCCGGAGTTTTATTAATCCACCCTTAGGGTGCAGCCCTCGTTGGTACCTACTGAACACATCTCTATTAGTGATATGGTGCTTATCACCTTGTCATCCTTGTCGCCATTTTTCGAAGAAGAATTGGACTATAGGTTGGGAGCCCTGGAAAAATGTTTACGAAAATGTTTTCCCGAAAAGAAGTATTTCGAAAACCTTGGGATGGGGTAGCCCTGCCCAAGTGTGGTTTTTGGTGAAACACAAAAAGGTTTATGAAAGATATTGCTGGAGGCAAATGGAGATGAAAAATGGTTTTTCGAAAAACCTTGGTGACCATAGTACGAAACCGGACCTAGCCAGTACAACCACATTACCCTTTAGTGGGACGGGGCGTAGTGTAGTAGTTTGTCTCGCCTTAGACTGAGTCCTGCAAGTGTAGTGGCAGTCCGACCATGGACGCTTCGACCGGGGTTCTTCCCATGAGAAGGGACGCAACCCATTTGCCTGTTTAGGTACGCGGGGTACAACTTATGAGCTCCCATTGAAAGATGCCTAAGTGGTTGGATGGCATTCCGGAGGGTCGGGTGTCGGGGACTTTGCAACTCCTGGGAAAACGGCAGCCCGGACTCTGGTGTTGGGAGGTACAACTCATTAGGCATGTCTTAGGCTAAGGCGAGCAGGCGAAAAACTGCGATCGTGTATTTGTCGTGGCATATGTTATTATGCAGGGATGACGCCCACACGATGAGTATTCGGATCTTGTGGGGAAAGTGTACAACCTCTGCAGAGTGTAAAATCTATTCGAATAGCCGTGTCCGCGGTTATGGACATGGGAATGGCGGTACGTGGCATTAGAGGAAAGTTTTGTTTTCTTCAAATGAATTTTTCAAAAGTGGTTAATTCGGGAGGTATACCCGTGGGGATGGTGAAAAAGTACCTGCGAGGTACGGTGGAAAGTTGGAAAGGATGTAGCCATATGAGATGGCTAGAAGTAAATTGGGTCACCCTTACCTATTAGTCTGCAAATAAAATGGTTTATCAAAAAGTTTTCAATAAAGACATGGAAATGTCATACTCTCGAGAGGAACCACCTCTCGCTCTTTGTCGCCTTAGTTAGTGCCTGTTCCTTGCTACTGCCATATTGCATTTCCTTTATTTCTCTCTAAGGTGGTTTGCGAGTACATTCAAAAGTACTCATTGGCATTGTTGTCCTGGTTATCTACTTGACCAGACTGTGAAGAAGAGTACTTCGAAGAAGAGGAGTACGACGCCGAAGACGCGAACTAGGACGCTCTCCCAGTCAGCCGCCTGTAGGGTAAAGGCCTGACTTGGGTTCCACCGCTTTTGGAGTCAAGTTGTTTCCGCTGCTGTTTGGTGAACTACGGCCTTGATGGCCTATGATGTAAGACTTCGTATTATTTAAATTCGGTACTGTAATGGATGATGTAATCTGGTATCAGTTCGGTTATGTATTCACGATGGAATGATCTTGGGATCGTGAAATTGTATGCATAACAGGAGTTCTGGACTGGTAAGTCCGAGGTACCTTTATGTCCATCACATTGGGGGCGGCTACAAAACTTCTTGATGATATGATGATAAATTACTCTGAATGGCACACGGAAAGAGCTCCACAAGGTAAGAAGGTAAATTCTGTTGAAGAAACCTCTTCCTTGAGTGATAAGATTGATGTGATTATGTCTATGCTTGTGAATGGTAGATCTAATATTGATCCTAATAATGTTCCTTTAGCTTCATTGGTTGCTCAAGAAGAAAATGTTGATGTGAATTTCATTAAAAATAATAATTTCAACAACAATGCTTATAGGAACAACTCTGGTAATAACTATAGGCCATATCCTTCTGCTAATGGTAATGGTTATGGTAATTCTTATGGGAATTCTTACAACAATAATAGGAATGTACCCTCTGGTCTTGAAGCCATGCTTAAAGAATTTATTAGTACACAAACTGCTTTTAACAAATCTGTTGAGGAAAAGCTTGATAAAATTGATATTATTGCTTCTAGAGTTGATAGACTTGCCTCTGATGTTAATCTTTTAAAATTGAAAGTTATGCCTAATAATGATATTGATAATAAGATTACTACCACAGCAAATGCCATCCAAGTTAGAATTAATGAGAATATAAGATTAATGGCTGAACTGCGTGCTAGGTGGGATAGAGAAGAAAATGAAAAACTAGCTAAAGATAATAATGTAGCTAAAGTTTGGACTATTACCACCACTAGTAATGCTAATTCTCCACATGTTGCTGCACCTCCTACTATTAATGGTAAAATAATTGGTGTTGGCAATGTTTCTACTCCTAGTGCAAAGCGTACAAAACTGCCTGAAATTGCTAAAACTGCTGAAACTGCTTGTGATAAAACTGCTGAAATTTTTTCCAACCTTGGGAATAATGATCCCATTGCTGTAGCTCATAATGATTTAGATTTTGATGATTGCCACATCTCTGAAGTTATAAAGTTCTTACAAAAACTTGCTAAAAGTCCCAATGCTAGTGCTATAAATTTAGCCTTTACAAAACATATTACAAATGCTCTCATAAAAGCTAGAGAAGAGAAACTAAAACTTGAAACTTCTATTCCTAGAAAGTTAGAGGATGGTTGGGAGCCCATCATTAAAATGAAATTCAATGACTTTGAATGTAATGCTTTATGTGATCTTGGTGCAAGTATTTCTGTTATGCCTAAAAAGATTTATGATATGCTTGACTTGCCACCATTGAAGAATTGTTATTTGGATGTTAATCTTGCTGATAATGTCAAAAAGAAACCTTTGGGGAGGATTGATAATGTGCATATTACGGTTAACAATAACCTTGTCCCCGTTGATTTTGTTGTTTTGGATATCGAATGCAATGCATCTTGTCCAATTGTGTTGGGAAGACCTTTTCTTCGAACCGTTGGTGCTGTTATTGATATGAGGGAAGGTAATATTAAATATCAATTTCCTCTCAAGAAAGGTATGGAACACTTCCCTAGAAAGAGAATGAAGTTGCCTTTTGATTCTATTATTAGAACAAGCTATGATGTTGATGCTTCTACTCGATGTTACTTGATTTGCACTTTCTGCGCCTAGCTGAAAGGCGTTAAAGAAAAGCGCTTATGGGAGACAACCCATGTTTTTACCTACAGCAATTTTTTGTTTTGTTGAGTCTTGGAAGTTGTTTACTACTGTAGCAACCTCTCCTTATCAAGTTTTTGTGCCAAGTAAAGTTTCTATGTCAAAGTTGATGTTATATTTGGGATCGCTGCGCAGAAACAGCATTGCTGTCTGTCACGAATCTGGGCACAATTCTCTGTAGAAAATTCGAAAAATCTGCCAATTTACGAGCGTGATCCTCAGATATGTACGCAACTTTCATTAGTTTTGAGTTTTTCCATTTGAGCAAGTCTGGTGCCATTTCTAAATTCGTCTTTACGGACTGTTCTGTTTTTGACAGATTCTGCCTTTTATTTCGCATTGCCTCTTTTGCTATGTTGGATTTATTTTTTTGATCCACTAATGTCCAGTAGCATTATGCAATGTCCAGAAGTGAAAATAATGATTGTGTCACCTCTGAATGAGTGAATTATTAATGATGCACTAACCCTCTAATGAGTTTGCTTGAAGTTTGGTGTGAAGGAAGTTTTCAAGGGTCAAGAGAGGAGTATGATATACTATGATCAAGAGGAGTGAAAGCTCTAAGCTTGGGGATGCCCCGTGGTTCACCCCTGCATATTTTAAGAAGACTCAAGCTCTAAGCTTGGGGATGCCCAAGGCATCCCCTTCTTCATCGACAAAATCATCAGGTTCCTCCCCTGAAACTATATTTTTATTCAATCACATCTTGTATTCTTTGCTTGGAGCGTCGGTTTGTTTTCGTTTTTGTTTTTGTTTGAATAAGATGGATCCTAGCATTCACTTTGTGGGAGAGAGACACGCTCCGCTGTTGCATATGGACACATGTGTCCTTAGGCTTTACTCATAATGTTCAAGGCGAAGTTTCTTCTTCGTTAAATTGTTATATGGTTGGAATTGGAAAATGCTACATGTAGTAATTCTAAAAATGTCTTGGATAATGTGATACTTGGCAATTGTTGTGCTCATGTTTAAGCTCTTGCATCATATGCTTTGCACCCATTAATGAAGAAATACATAGAGCTTGCTAAAATTTGATTTGCATATTTGGTTTCTCTAAGGTCTAGATAATATCTAGTATTGAGTTTTGAACAACAAGGAAGACAGTGTAGAGTCTTATAATGTTTACAATATGTCTTTTATGTGAGTTTTGCTGCACTTGTTCATCCTTGAGTTTGCTTCAAATAACCTTGCTAGCCTAAACCTTGTATTGAGAGGGAATACTTCTCATGCATCCAAAATCCTTGAGCCAACTACTATGCCATTTGTGTCCACCATACCTACCTACTACATGGTATTTCTCCGCCATTCCAAAGTAAATTGCTTGAGTGCTACCTTTAAAATTCCATCATTCACCTTTGCAATATATAGCTCATGGGACAAAATAGCCTTAAAAACTATCGTAGTATTGAATATGTACTTATGCACTTTATATTTTATTAAGTTGCTTGTTGTGCGATAACCATGCTTCTGGGGAACGCCATCAACTATTGTTGAATATCATGTGAGTTGCTATGCATGTCCGTCTTGTCTGAAGGATCTATCATTTTAGTGGTTGGAGCATGCAAAATTGTTAGAGAAGAACATTGGGCCGCTAACTAAAGCCATGAACCATGGTGGAAGTTTCAGTTTTGGACATATATCCTCAATCTCATATGAGAACAATAACCATTGCTACATGCTTATGCATTTAAGAGGAGTCCATTATCTGTTGTCCATGTTGTCCCGGTATGGATGTCTAAGTTGAGAATAATCAAAAGCGAGAAATCCGAAATGCGAGCATTCTCCTTAGACCTTTGTACAGGCGGCATGGAGGTACCCCTTTGTGACACTTGGTTGAAACATGGCATGCGAAGACCCGGTAGTCCAAGTTAAGTAGGACGAGGTGCGGGCACTATTAGTATACTATGCGTGAGGCTTGCAACTTGTAAGATATAATTTTCATAACTCATATGCTTTATTACTACCGTTGACAAAATTGTTTCATGTTTTCAAAATAAAAGCTCTAGCACAAATACAGCAATCGATGCTTTCCTCTTTGAAGGACCATTCTTTTACTTTTATTGTTGAGTCAGTTTACCTATCTCCTTCCACCTTAAGAAGCAAACACTTGTGTGAACTGTGCATTGACTCCTACATACTTGCATATTGCACTTATTATATTACTTTATGTTGACAATATCCATGAGATATACATGTTATAAGTTGAAAGAAATCGCTGAAACTTAATCTTCTTATGTGTTGCTTCAACACCTTTACTTGGATTTATTGCTTTATGAGTTAACTCTTATGCAAGACTTATTGATGCTTGTCTTGAAGTACTATTCATGAAAAGTCTTTGCTATATGATTCAGTTGTTTACTCATGTCATTACCTTTGCTTTGATCGCTGCATTCATTACATATGTTTACAAATAGTATGATCAAGATTATGATGGCATGTCACTTCAGAAATTATCTTTGTTATCGTTTTACCTGCTCGGGACGAGCAGAACTAAGCTTGGGGATGCCGATACGTCTCCAACGTATCGATAATTTCTTATGTTCCATGCTACTTTATTGATGATACCTACATGTTTTATGCACATTATATGTCATATTTATGCATTTTCGGAACTAACCTATTAACAAGATGCCGAAGAGCGCTTGTGTTTTCTGCTGTTTTTGGTTTCGTAAATCCTAGTAAAGAAATATTCTGAATTGACGAAACTCGCCAGGGTCCTATTTTTGCACGAAGCTTCCAGAAGACCGAAGACCTAACGAAGTGGGCCACGAGGAGGCAGGGGTGCCGGCGCGCCCAGGCCCTGGCCGCGCCGACCACCCCCGGCCCCTCGTGTGGCCCCGCGTTGACCCTCCGCCTACTTAAAGCTTCCGTCGCAAACCCCGCACCGAGAGCCACGATACGGAAAACCTTCGAGACGCCGCCGCAATCCCATCTCGGGGATTCTGAGATCGCCTCCGCACCCTGCCGGAGAGGGGATTCATCTCCCGAGGACTCTACACCGCCATGGTCGCTCCGGAGTGATGAGTGAGTAGTCCACCCCTGGACCATGGGTCCATAGCGTAGCTAGATGGTCGTCTTCTCCTTGTTGTGCTTCATTGTTGGATCTTGTGAGCTGCCTAACATGATCAAGATCATCTATCTGTAATACTATATGTTGTGTTTGTCGGGATCCGATGGATAGAGAGTACTATGATTATGGTGATTATCAATCTATTGTTCATGTGTTGTTTATGATCTTGCATGCTCTCCGTTATTAGTAGAGGCTCTGGCCAAGTTTTTACTCTTAACTCCAAGAGGGAGTATTTATGCTCGATAGTGGGTTCATGCCTCCATTGAATCTGGGACAGTGACAGAAAGTTCTAAGGTTGTGGATGTGCTGTTGCCACTAGGGATAAAACATTGATGCTATGTCTAAGGATGTAGTTGTTGATTACATTACGCACCATACTTAATGCAATTGTCTGTTGCTTTGCAACTTAATACTGGAGGGGGTTCGGATGATAACCTGAAGGTGGACTTTTTAGGCATAGATGCAGTTGGATGGCGGTCTATGTACTTTGTCGTAATGCCCAATTAAATCTCACTATATTTACCATGTCATGTATATGCATTGTTATGCCTTTCTCTATTTGTCAATTGCCCGACTGTAATTTGTTCACCCAACATGCTTTATCTTATGGGAGAGACACCTCTAGTGAACTGTGGACCCCGGTCCTATTCTTTACATAGCATACAATCTACTGCAATTGTGTTTACTGTTTTCTTTGCAAACATCTTCCACTCGATACGTTTAATCCTTTGTTACAGCAAGCCGGTGAGATTGACAACCTCACTGTTTCGTTGGGACAAAGTACTTGGGTTGTGTTGTGCAGGTTCCGCGTTGGCGCCGGAATCCCTGGTGTTGCGCCGCATCACATTTCGCGACCATCAACCTTCAACGTGCTTCTTGGCTCCTACTGGTTCGATTAAACCTTGGTTTCATACTGAGGGAAACTTGCTTCTATACGCATCATACCTTCCACTTGGGGTTCCCAACGGACATGTGCATCTACGCGTATCAAGGTGACACAATCATTCTTAACACTTCTGGACATTGCACAAAGCTTCTGAAAGTTAATGGAACAAAGAAACTCATTCAACATAGCAAAAGCGGCAATGCGAAATAAAAGGCAGAATCTGTCAAAAACAGAACAGTCCGTAAAGATGAATCTGGCAGGGGCACTTAACTTGCTCAAATGGAAAAACTCAAAACTAATGAAAGTTGAGTACATATATGAGGATCACGCTCGTAAATTTGCAGATTTTTTCGATTTTTACAGAGAGCTCTGCGAGAATTCGTGACGGACAGCCTGCGCAGCAATCCCAAATATAGCATCAACTTTAACATAGAAACTTTACTTGGCACAAAAACATGATAAGGAGAGGTTGCTACAGTAGTAAACAACTTCCAAGACTCAACAATACAGTAAATAAAATAAAACATGGGTTATCTCCCAAGAAGTGCTTTTTTTAACGCCTTTCAGCTACAGAAAGTGCAAATCAAGTATTTTCAAGAGATGAAGCATCAACATCATTATTTTTCTTACAAACACAACTTGTTGCAGAGGGTACCTTAGATGCTCCATTATCTAAATTTCCTATGGTGGTGCTAGGGGTTTTATCAATTTTAGGCCTATAATAATTCTTTTGTTTAGGCACCTTAGAGGCATACATGAATTTTTGCTCTTTACCCACATAAGCTTTCTCAGAGAAGAAAAAGTTGAACCCAAGGTTCCCATAGCTTTTTCAAGTTCATCAATCCTATTGGTTTGATTATCATGGACAACACAAGTTCCTAGGACACTAATTCTTTCATCAATTCCTCCTAGGGATTTATCAAGTTCATCAGTTTTATCAAGTAACATTTCCAATTTAGTTTCAATACTTGGAAAAATTTTCTCTATGGTTTCCAATTTGGTGTGTGAGTGCTCGAAGCTATCTCCTTTAGATCCTGCAATTATATCTTTTTGTTTCTTGTTTTTATTTTCACTAGTTAGGCTTAATGGAAAACAACAAAAAAATTAGAGATCTTTATAGTATTTATCTTGAGTTAGGACATGAGGTGTTTGAAGAGAAAATTAAAAAACCCATGGAACTTTGTTTGCAAAATAGTTGTAGCAATGTTATTAGCATGAACTCTTTGAACACCATTATTGCTAATGCTATGGAAGAATTTAAGCTTGGGGAAGCTGGTTTTGAGGAGCATGATATTTTTAGTCCCCCAAGCATGGAGGAGAAAATTTACTTTGATGATACTTTACCTCCTATATATGATGTTTGCAATGATGAATATGATATTTTCAGTCCACCTACTATTGAGGAGAAAATTAATTATGATTACAATATGCCTCCTATATATGATGATTATGGTGATGAGAATAATAATGATAGCTATTTTATTGAATTTGCTCCCACTACAACTAATAAAATTGATTATGCTTATGTGGAGAGTAATAATTTTATGCATGTAGCTCATGACAAGAATGTTGTATGTGATAGTTATATTGTTGAGTTTGTTCATGATGCTACTGAAAGTTATTATGAGAGAGGGAAACATGGTTATATGCATCTTAATAATATTAAGTTTCCCCTCTTTATGTTGAGAATCTTGAAATTGCGCTTGTGTTGCTTTTCTATGCTTGCCACTTTGTTCTTCATGAATTTATTTGTGTACAAGATTCCTTTTCATAGGAAGTGGGTTAGGCTTAAATGTGTTTTGAATTTGCTTCTTGATATTCTCTTTTGCTTCAACTCTTATTTCTTGCGAGAGCATCATTAAAATTACTGAGCCCATCTTAATGGCTATAAAGAAAGCACTTCTTGGGAGATAACCCATGTGTTTATTTTACTACTGTTTTGTTGAGTCTTGGAAGTTGTTACTACTGTAGCAACCTCTCCTTATCATGTTTTTGTGCCAAGTAAAGTCTCTATGGTAAAGTTGATGCTAGATTTGGATTGCTGCGCAGAAACAGCATTGCTGTCTGTCACGAATTTACGTAGAACTCTCTGTAGAAAAATCAAAAAAAATCTGCCAATTTACGTGCGTGATCCTCAGATATGTACGCAACTTTCATTAGTTTTGAGTTTTTTCGTTTGAGCAAGTTAAGTGCCTCTGGAAAATTCGTCTTCACGGACTGTTCTGTTTTGACAGCTGCCTTTTATTTCGCATTGCCTTTTTTGCTATGTTGAATGGATTTCTTGAAGGAGATATGCCCTAGAGGCAATAATAAAGTGGTTATTATTTATATCTTTATGTTTATGATAAATGTTTATATATCATGCTAGAATTGTATTAACCGAAACATTAGTACATGTGTGATATGTAGACAAACAAGAAGTCCCTAGTATGCCTCTTAAACTAGCTTGTTGATTAATGGATGATTAGTTTCATAATCATGAACATTGGATGTTATTAATAACAAGGTTATATCATTGTATGAATGATGTAATGGACACACCCAATTAAGCGTAGCATAAGATCACGTCATTAAGTTATTTGCTATAAGCTTTCGATACATAGTTACCTAGTCCTTATGACCATGAGATCATGTAAATCACTTATATCGGAAAGGTACTTTGATTACATCAAACGCCACTGCGTAAATGGGTGGTTATAAAGGTGGGATTAAGTATCCGGAAAGTATGAGTTGAGGCATATGGATCAATAGTGGGATTTGTCCATCCCGATGACGGATAGATATACTCTGGGCCCTCTCGGTGGAATGTCGTCTAATGTCTTGCAAGCATATGAATAAGTTCATAAGAGACCACATACCACGGTACGAGTAAAGAGTACTTGTCAGGAGACGAGGTTGAACAAGGTATAGTGTGATACCGATGATCAAACCTCGGACAAGTAAAATATCGCGTGACAAAGGGAATTGGTATCATATGTGAATGGTTCATTCGATCACTAAAGTCATCGTTGAATATGTGGGAGCCATTATGGATCTCCAGATCCCGCTATTGGTTATTGGTCGGAGTGAGTACTCAACCATGTCCGCATAGTTCGCGAACCGTAGGGTGACACACTTAAAGTTGGATGTTGAAATGGTAGTACTTGAATATGGAATGAAGTTGGAATATTTGTTCGGAGTCCCGGATGTGATCCCGGACATCACGAGGAGTTCCGGAATGGTCCGGAGAATAAGATTCATATATAGGATGTCATTTTATGTGAATAAAATGATGCGGAAGGTTCTATGGAAGGTTCTAGAAGGTTCTAGAAAAGTCCGGAAGAAACCACCAAGGAAGGTGGAGTCCACAAGGGACTCCACCTCCATGGCCGGCCAGCCCTAGTGGGGGTGGAGTCCCAAGTGGACTCCACCATAGGGGGCCGGCCACCCCCCACATGGGAGGTGGGAATCCCACCTTTGGGTGGGAGTCCTAGTTGGGCTAGGTTTGCCCCCTCCTATGGAAGGTTTTGGTTTCGGGTCTTATTCGAAGACTTGGACACCAACACTTGGGATCCACCTATATATAGAGGGCCAAGGGGAGGGGGCCGGCCACCCCAAGACCACAAGCTGGCCGCCCCCCATAGAGTGGCCGGCCACCCCCTCCCAAACCCTAGCTTTGCTCCTCCACTTCATATTGCCCGCATAGCTTAGCGAAGCTCCGCCGGACTTCTACACCGCCACCGACACCACGCCGTCGTGCTGTCGGATTCAAGAGGAGCTACTACTTCCGCTGCCCGCTGGAACGGGGAGGTGGACGTCGTCTTCATCAACAACCGAACGTGTGACCGAGTACGGAGGTGCTGCCCGTTCGTGGCGCCGGAACCGATCGTGATCAAGATCTTCTACGCGCTTTTGCAAGCGGCAAGTGAACGTCTACCGCAGCAACAAGAGCCTCCTCTTGTAGGCTTTGGAATCTCTTCAAGGGTGAGTCTCGACAATCCCCTCGTTGCTACCGTCTTCTAGATTGCATCTTGGCTTGGATTGCGTGTTCGCCGTAGGAAAATTTTTGTTTTCTATGCTACGTTATCCTACAGTGGTATCAGAGCCGTGTCTATGCATAGATGGTTGCACGAGTAGAACACAATGGTTTGTGGGCGTTGATGCTCTTGTTATCTTTAGTTGAGTACTTTGCATCTTTGTGGCATAGTGGGATGAAGCGGCTCGGGCTAACTTTACATGACCGCGTTCATGAGATTTGCTCCACGCTTGACATGCAACTTGTATTGCATAAGTGGCTTTGCGGGTGTCTGTCTCTCCTACTATAGTGAAGATTCAATTTACTCTTCTATTGACAACACTAGTATCACCGTTGTGGTTCATGTTCGTAGGTAGATTGGATCTTGCTCGAAAACCCTAAACCACGTAAAATATGCAAACCAAATTAGAGAACGTCTAACTTGTTTTTGCAGGGTTTGGTGATGTGATATGGCCATAATGTGATGATGAATATGTATGAGATGATCATTATTGTATTGTGGCAACCGGCAGGAGCCTTATGGTTGTCTTTAAATTTCATGTTGAGTAGTATTTCAAAGTAGTTGTAATAGTTGCTACATGGAGGACGATCATGAAGACGGCGCCATTGACCTTGGTGCTTCGCCGACGATGATGGAGATCATGCCCGTTGATGATGGAGATCATGTCCACGCTTTGGAGATCAAGATCAAAGGCGCAAAGACAAAAGGGCCATATCATATCACATATGAACTGCATGTGATGTTAATCCTTTTATGCATCTTATTTTGCTTAGATCGCGACGGTAGCATTATAAGATGATCCCTCTCACTAAAATCTCAAGATAATAAAGTGTTCATCCTTAGTAGCACCGTTATCAAGTCTTGTCGTTTCGAAGCATCTCGTGATGATCGGGTGTGATAGATTCAATAAGTACATACAACGGGTGCAAGACAGTTTTGCACATGCGGATACTAAGGTGGCCTTGACGAGCCTAGCATGTACAGACATGGTCTCGGAACACGTGATACCGAAAGGTAGAGCATGAATCATATGATTGATATGATGAACACTTTGAGTGTTCGCCATTGAAATCACACCTTTTCTCGTGATGATCGGGTTTAGGTGCGGTAGATTTGGTTCGTGTGATCACTAAGACAATGCGAGGGATATTGTTTTGAGTGGGAGTTCACCTAGATTTTTAATTATGTTGAATTAAAATTTGAACTCAATTTGTCATAAACTTAGTCTAAACTATTGCAAATATGTTGTAGATATGGCGTCCCCAATCAATTTTAACCAGTTCCTAGAGAAAGAAAACTTAAGAGCAACGGTAGCAACTTCACCGACTGGTTCCGTCATGTGAGGATCTTCCTCAATGGCGGAAATCTGCAATATGTGCTTGATGCACCGCTAGGTGACCCTCCTGCAGAAACTGAAACCGATGAAGTAAAGAATGTTTACGCAACTCGGAAAACTCGGTACTCTCAAGTTCAGTGTGCCATCTTATGCAGTCTGGAATCCGATCTTCAAAAACGTTTTGAGCACCACGATCCTCATGAGTTGATGAAAGAGTTGAAGACTATTTTTGAAACTCATGCGGCCGTGGAATGCTATGAAGCATCGAAACACTTTTTCAGCTGTATGATGGAAGAAGGCAGCTCCATTAGTGAGCACATGCTCGTTATGACCGGGCATGCGAAGAAACTCAGTGACTTGGGAATAGTGATTCCTAACAGACTGGGGATTAATCGTGTCCTTCAATCACTGCCACCAAGTTACAAGAACTTTGTGATGAATTACAATATGCAGAACATGAACAAGGAGTTTCCTGAACTCTTTGGCATGTTAAAAGCTGCTGAGATTGAGATTAAGAAAGAGCACCAAGTGTTGATGGTCAACAAGACCACCAGTTTCAAGAAACAGGGCAAGTCTAAGGGAAAATTCAAGAAGGGTGGCAAGAAAGCTGCCACGCCTCCTATGAAACCTAAGAACGGCCCTAAGCCTGATGCTGATTGCTATTACTGCAAAGAGAAGGGACACTGGAAGCGTAATTGCTCCAAGTATTTGGGATCTGAAGAGCGGCCTTGTCAAGAAGAAGAAAGAAGGTATATCTGATATACATGTTATAGATGTTCATTTCACTGGTTCTCGTTCTAGTACCTGGGTATTTGATACTGGTTCGGTTGCTCATATTTGTAACTCGAAACAGGAACTAAAGAATAAACGACAACTGCTGAAAGATGAAGTGACGATGCGCGTTGGAAACGGATCCAAGGTCAATGTGATCGCAGTCGGGACACTTCCTCTACATCTACCTTCGGGATTAGTTTTAAGCCTAAATAATTGTTATTATGTACCCGCGTTGAGCATGAACATTATATCTGGATCTTGTTTAATGCAAGACGGTTATTCATTCAAGTCTGAGAATAATGGTTGTTCTATCTTTATGAATAATATCTTTTATGGTCGAGCACCTGAAAAGAATGGCTTATTTCTATTAGATCTCGATAGTAGTGATACACATATACATAACATTGATGCTAAGCGAATTAAATTGAATGATAATTCTACTTATATGTGGCACTGTCGTCTTGGTCATATTGGAGTGAAACGCATGAAGAAACTCCATACTGATGGATTACTTGAATCACTTGATTTTGAGTCACTTGATAGATGCGAAGCATGTCTGATGGGAAAAATGACTAAGACTCCATTCTCGGGTATGATGGAGCGAGCTACTGACTTATTGGAAATCATACATACCGATGTGTGTGGACCAATGAGTGTAGCATCGCGCGGTGGTTATCGTTATGTTCTAACCTTCACAGATGATTTGAGTAGATATGGGTATATCTATTTAATGAAACATAAATCCGAAACTTTCGAGAAGTTTAAGGAATTCCAAAGTGAAGTAGAAAATCAACGTAACAAGAAGATTAAATTTCTACGATCTGATCGCGGAGGTGAATATCTGAGTTATGAGTTTGGCATGCATTTAAAGAAATGCGGAATACTTTCACAATTGACACCGCCGGGAACACCACAACGAAACGGTGTGTCCGAACGTCGTAATCGAACTCTCTTAGATATGGTTCGTTCTATGATGTCTCTTACTGATTTGCCGTTATCATTTTGGAGTTATGCATTAGAGACAGCCGCATTCACTTTAAATAGAGCACCATCAAAATCCGTTGAAACGACGCCGTATGAATTATGGTTTAATAAGAAACCTAAGCTGTCGTTCCTAAAAGTTTGGGGTTGCGAAGCCTATGTAAAAAAGTTACAACCGGACAAGCTAGAACCCAAAGCGGAGAAATGCGTCTTCATAGGATACCCTAAGGAAACTATAGGGTACACTTTCTATCACAGATCCGAAGGCAAGATCTTTGTTGCTAAGAACGGAACCTTTCTTGAGAAAGAATTTCTCACTAAAGAAGTGACTGGAAGAAAAGTAGAACTCGATGAGATTGAAGAATCTCTACTCGTTGATCAGAGTAGCGCAGTACCGGAAAATGTTCCTGTACCACCTACACCGACAACAGAGGAAGCTAATGATAATGATCATGAAACTTCAAATGAGACAGCTACTGAACCTCGCAGATCGACAAGGGATCGTGCCACTCCAGATTGGTATGATCCTTGTCTAAATGTCATGATTGTGGATAACAATGATGAAGACCCTGCGACGTATGAAGAAGCGATGATGAGCCCAGATTCCAACAAATGGCAAGAAGCCATGAAATCCGAAATGGGATCCATGTATGATAACAAAGTATGGACTTTGGTAGACTTACCTGATAGCCGCAAGGCTGTCGAGAATAAATGGATCTTCAAAAGAAAAACAGATGCTGATGGTAATATTACTGTCTATAAAGCTCGACTTGTCGCAAAGGGTTTCCGACAAATTCAAGGTGTTGACTACGATGAGACTTTCTCACCTGTAGCGAAGCTAAAATCTGTGAGGATTTTGTTAGCAATAGCTGCATTTTTCGATTATGAGATTTGGCAGATGGATGTCAAAACGGCATTCCTTAATGGAGACATTGAGGAAGAGTTGTATATGGTACAACCCAAAGGTTTTGTCGATCCTAAAAATGCTGACAAAGTATGCAAACTTCAGCGTTCAATCTATGGACTGAAGCAAGCATCGAGAAGTTGGAACCGACGCTTTGATAAGGTGATCAAAGACTTCGGGTTTATACAGTGTCATGGAGAGGCCTGTATTTACAAGAAAGTGAGTGGGAGCTCTGTAGCATTCCTGATATTATATGTAGATGACATATTATTGATTGGGAATGATATAGAACTATTAAGCAGTTAAGGGTTATTTGAATAATAGTTTTTCAATGAAAGACCTTGGTGAAGCATCATACATATTAGGCATCAAGATTTATAGAGATAGATCAAGACGTCTAATAGGGCTATCACAGAGTACATACCTGGACAAGATTCTAAAGAAGTTTAGAATGGACGAAAGTAAGAAAGGATTCTTACCTATGTTACCAGGCAAGGTCTTGAGTAAGACTCAAGGACCGGCTACGGCAGAAGAAAGAGAAAGGATGAGTCAGATCCCCTATGCCTCGGCAGTAGGCTCTATCATGTATGCCATGCTATGTACAAGACCGGATATAGCACATGCTGTTAGTTTGACTAGCAGATATCAAAGTGATCCAGGAATGGAACACTGGACAGCGGTCAAGAATATCCTGAAGTACTTGAAAAGAACTAAGGATATGTTTCTTTGTTATGGAGGTGACCAAGAGCTCGTTGTAACAAGTTACACCGATGCAAGTTGGAACACTGATCCTGATGACTCTAAGTCACAATCTGGGTACGTGTTTATATTGAATGGTGCTGCAGTAAGCTGGGCAAGCTCGAAGCAGTGCACGGTGGCGAAATCCTCAACAGAATCGGAGTACATAGCGGCTTCAGAGGCTTCATCAGAAGCGGTATGGATGAAGAGGTTCATTGTAGAGCTCGGTGTGGTTCCTAGTGCATTGGACCCATTTGTCATCTACTGTGATAACATGGGTGCCATCGCCAATGCACAAGAGCCAAGGTCACACAAGAGGCTGAAGCATATCAAGCTGCGTTACCACTCGATTCGCGAGTACATCGAAGATGGAGAAGTAAAGATTTGCAAAGTACACACTGATCTGAATGTAGCAGATCCGTTGACTAAAGCTCTCCCTAGGGCAAAGCATGACCAACACCAGAATGCCATGGGTGTTAGGTATATTACAATGTAATCTAGATTATTGACTCTAGTGCAAGTGGGAGACTGAAGGAGATATGCCCTAGAGGCAATAATAAAGTGGTTATTATTTATATCTTTATGTTTATGATAAATGTTTATATATCATGCTAGAATTGTATTAACCGAAACATTAGTACATGTGTGATATGTAGACAAACAAGAAGTCCCTAGTATGCCTCTTAAACTAGCTTGTTGATTAATGGATGATTAGTTTCATAATCATGAACATTGGATGTTATTAATAACAAGGTTATATCATTGTATGAATGATGTAATGGACACACCCAATTAAGCGTAGCATAAGATCACGTCATTAAGTTATTTGCTATAAGCTTTCGATACATAGTTACCTAGTCCTTATGACCATGAGATCATGTAAATCACTTATATCGGAAAGGTACTTTGATTACATCAAACGCCACTGCGTAAATGGGTGGTTATAAAGGTGGGATTAAGTATCCGGAAAGTATGAGTTGAGGCATATGGATCAATAGTGGGATTTGTCCATCCCGATGACGGATAGATATACTCTGGGCCCTCTCGGTGGAATGTCGTCTAATGTCTTGCAAGCATATGAATAAGTTCATAAGAGACCACATACCACGGTACGAGTAAAGAGTACTTGTCAGGAGACGAGGTTGAACAAGGTATAGTGTGATACCGATGATCAAACCTCGGACAAGTAAAATATCGCGTGACAAAGGGAATTGGTATCATATGTGAATGGTTCATTCGATCACTAAAGTCATCGTTGAATATGTGGGAGCCATTATGGATCTCCAGATCCCGCTATTGGTTATTGGTCGGAGTGAGTACTCAACCATGTCCGCATAGTTCGCGAACCGTAGGGTGACACACTTAAAGTTGGATGTTGAAATGGTAGTACTTGAATATGGAATGAAGTTGGAATATTTGTTCGGAGTCCCGGATGTGATCCCGGACATCACGAGGAGTTCCGGAATGGTCCGGAGAATAAGATTCATATATAGGATGTCATTTTATGTGAATAAAATGATGCGGAAGGTTCTATGGAAGGTTCTAGAAGGTTCTAGAAAAGTCCGGAAGAAACCACCAAGGAAGGTGGAGTCCACAAGGGACTCCACCTCCATGGCCGGCCAGCCCTAGTGGGGGTGGAGTCCCAAGTGGACTCCACCATAGGGGGCCGGCCACCCCCCACATGGGAGGTGGGAATCCCACCTTTGGGTGGGAGTCCTAGTTGGGCTAGGTTTCCCCCTCCTATGGAAGGTTTTGGTTTCGGGTCTTATTCGAAGACTTGGACACCAACACTTGGGATCCACCTATATATAGAGGGCCAAGGGAGGGGGCCGGCCACCCCAAGACCACAAGCTGCCGCCCCCCATAGAGTGGCCGGCCACCCCCTCCCAAACCCTAGCTTTGCTCCTCCACTTCATATTGCCCGCATAGCTTAGCGAAGCTCCGCCGGACTTCTACACCGCCACCGACACCACGCCGTCGTGCTGTCGGATTCAAGAGGAGCTACTACTTCCGCTGCCCGCTGGAACGGGGAGGTGGACGTCGTCTTCATCAACAACCGAACGTGTGACCGAGTACGGAGGCTGCCTGCCCGTGGCGCCGGAACCGATCGTGATCAAGATTCTACGCGCTTGCAAGCGGCAAGTGAACGTCTACCGCAGCAACAAGAGCCTCTCTTGTAGGCTTTGGAATCTCTTCAAGGGTGAGTCTCGACAATCCCCTCGTTGCTACCGTCTTCTAGATTGCATCTTGGCTTGGATTGCGTGTTCGCCGTAGGAAAATTTTTGTTTTCTATGCTACGTTATCCTACATTTCTTTGTTCCATTAACTTTCAGTAGCTTTGTGCAATGTCCAGAAGTGTTAAGAATGATTGTGTCACCTCTGAACATGTGAATTTTTGATTATGCACTAACCCTCTAATGAGTTTGCTTGAAGTTTGGTGTGGAGGAAGTTTTCAAGGGTCAAGAGAAGAGGATGATATACTATGATCAAGAAGAGTGAAAAGTCTAAGCTTGGGGATGCCCCGGTGGTTCATCCCTGCATATTTTAAGAAGACTCAAGCATCTAAGCTTGGGGATGCCCAAGGCATCCCCTTCTTCATCGACAACTTATCAGGTCACTTCTAGTGAAACTATATTTTTATTCCATCACATCTTATGTACTTTACTAGCACTGTGTGCTTTTATTTTCGTTTTGTTATTTTCATTCTCTGAATAAATTCATGCTCATGTGGGAGAGACACACGCTCCGCTTTTTCATATCAACACTAGTGTTCTTCGCTTTACTTTTAATGTTCATGGCGGAGTTGAAAACCGCTTAATTGCTATTTGGTTGGAATCGGAAAATGCTTCATATGGTTTTGAATAACTTGATACTTGGCAATTGTTTTGAGCTCTCATAGATCATGTTTAAGCTCTTGCATCATGTAGTTAAATCTATTAGTGAAGAACTACCGTAGAGCTTGTTGAAATTTGGTTTGCATGATTGGTCTCTCTAAGGTCTATATATTTTCTGGTAAAGTGTTTGAACAACAAGGAAGACAGTGTAGAGTCTTATAATGCTTGCAATATGTTCTTGTGTAAGTTTTGTTGTACCTGTTCATACTTGTGTTTGCTTCAAACAACCTTGCTAGCCTTGTACTAAGAGGAAATGCTTCTCGTGCATCCAAACACCTTGAGCCAAAACCCATGCCATTTGTGTCCACCATATCTACCTACTATGTGGTATTTTTCTGCCATTCCAAAGTAAATTACTTGAGTGCTACCTTTAAAATTTCATTCCTTTATCTTTGCAATATATAGCTCATGGGACAAATAGCTTAAAAACTATTGTGGTGATGAATATGTAGTTATGTATCTTAGTTCTTATAAGTTGCTTGTTGAGCGGTAACCATGTTTCTGGGGACGCCATCAACTTTTTACCTTTGTTGGATATCATGTGAGATGCTATGCATGTTCGTCTTGTCTGAAGTAAGGGTGATGTCATGATCAAATGGTTTGAGTATGCATATGTTAGGAAGAACATTGGGCCGCTAACCAAAGCCATGTATCATGGTGGAAGTTTTCAGTTTGGACATACATCCTCACTCTCTTATGAGAATATTATCTGTTGTTGAATGTTAAGCATTAAAAGAGGAGTCCATTATCTGTTGTCTATGTTGTCCCGGTATGGATGTCTTAAGTTGAGATCTATTAAAAACGAGAAATCAAATGCAATTGATCTCCTTGGACCTTTGTACAGGCGGCATAGAGGTACCCCTTTGTGACACTTGGTTGAAACATATGTTATGCAATGATAATCCATGTAATCCAAGCTAATTAGGACAAGGTGCGGGCACTATTGGTATTCTATGCATGAGGCTTGCAACTTGTAGGAAGTATTATGCATAGCACATATGAATTATTACTACCGTTGACAAAATTGTTTCTATGTTTTCAAAACAAAAGCTCTAGCACAAAAATAGTAATCCATGCTTCCCTCTGCGAAGGGCCATTCTTTTACTTTATGTTGAGTCAGTTTACCTACTTCTTTCTATCTTAGAAGCAAACACTTGTGTTAACTGTGTGCATTGATTCTTACATGATTACTTATTGCACTTGTTATATTACTCTATGTTGACAATTATCCATGAGATATATATGTTACAAGTTGAAAGCAATTGCTGAAACTTAATCATCCTTTATGTTGCTTCAATGCCTTCTACTTTGAATCTATTGCTTTATGAGTTAGCTCTTATGCAAGTCTTTTGATACTTGTCTTGAAAGTACTATTCATGAAAAGTTTTTCTATATGATTCAGTTGTTTAGTCATTATCTTTGTTAGCAATCTATTGCTTTGAATCACACCATTCATCTCATATGCTTTACAATAATGTTGATCAAGATTATGTTGGTAGCATGTCACTCCTAAATTATTGTTGTTATCGTTTACCTACTCGAGGGCAGAACTAAGCTTGGTGATGCTTGATATACGTTCCAACGTATCTATAATTTCTGATGTTCCATGCTAGTTTTATGACAATACCGACATGTTTTGTTCACACTTTATATCGTTTTGATGCATTTTCGGAACTAACCTATTAACAAGATGCCGAAGTGCCAGTTCCTGTTTTCTGCTGTTTTTGGTTCCAGAAATCCTACAAAGAAAATATTCTCGGAATTGGACGAAATCAACGCCCAGAACCTTATTTTCCGGGAAGCTTCCAGAGCACCGAAGAGGGGCCAGAGATGGGCCAGGGGGCCCCCACACCACACCTGGGCGCGGGCCCACTCCTGGCCGCGCCACCTGGTGGTGAGGGCACCCTGGTGCCCCTCCGACGCCGCCCTTCGCCTATAAAGTCTCCTGACTGAAAACCCTAAAAAGAGAAGCCACGATACGAGAAAAGTTCCGAGCCGCCGCTATCGAAGCCAAGATTGGGACAAGGGTCTCTCGTTTCGGCACGCCCGCACGGGGAATTGCCCCTGAAGGCATCTCCATCGACACCACCGCCATCTCCATCAACGCTGATGTCTCCCATGATGAGGAGGGAGTAGTTCTCCCTCGAGGCTAAGGGATGTACCGGTAGCTATGTGGTCAATCTCTCTGATGAGATCTGAGATCTAGGGTTTGGCCCGATCTCGCGATTTGACCCAAGATCCAAGGGGAAAAGTGTAACATCCCAAGTTTCAACAATAATGAAATCAAGAGAGAGTTTCAATTACTCAAATTTTGCAACAAAAAAAACTTTTTATAAGCATATAGTGTCACATATAGTTTCATGCATATGAGTGACTTTCTTTTGTGCATTTTCCATGATGAGTGTTGATATGTTAATCACTTGCTATTAAACCCTAATACATGATCATAACACCCCTTGTGAAGAAAAATAAAAGAAATACCAATTTGGATCTAAAACCCTCACATACACATATGTCAATTATGCAAATCATCACCAAAGGCCACCATGGCTTGATCTTTTGTTTCTAAAATACTTATATAACTCAAACAAACCTAATTGCATCAAAGAAACCAGAATCAAATCAAATTTTAACTCAAAACCATCTCACATGTGATGATGGTCATTTGTGAACTTTTTAACATGATCCCCTCTTTACCCCTCTGGTTAAATCATTTCTTAAACCAAACTTAGTCAACCAAAGCTATGTCATCCAAGACCATGTCAAGGTGATGAACTTTCATGTTGACCACCCTGGCTAGAGTTGACTAGGTTGACCAGTAAAGGTTTGACAAGTGAGGACTTTGAATCAATGTGAAGATCATGCCCATTTTGATTTTTTGCAAACTAACTCAAATTTGACCACCACCACCACCATTCTACTGCAAATAATATATGATTCAAACCCACCAAATTTCATCCAAAATTCCAAAGCAGTTCTTGCGGCCATTTTCTCAAACACCTTGTGTGCATAAATCTGCCAACCCTATACATTGCAATATCCAGTGGATCATCGACTCAACCATCGACCCTAGGTCATCCTCAGTACCCTCCTTGATCATTGCAGTACTGGAGACAAGCTTGATTGTGCAAAATATTGGAGAACCATGCCATGCCGTGCATGGCATGACACTCACACATGCTCACTCTACCTCGGTCAACTACAACATGCACCACTATGTCACCTAGCTCCCTCTCACTCTCGATCGTGCCCGACCTTTGCCCTCGACCAACGTGCACCAGCGCGGTGGAACGTGACACCCAGACGTGCCCAGACATGCACACGCGCGCAAACACGTGCATGGCGAGCGCTCGCAGACACGTCTGGCCACGCTTCGTGCCACCATCTCGCGCCACCTCCGCCCTTGCCCGCCGCACCAAACGCTTCACCACGTCACGCGTCGCCCGACATCGCCAGCGCTCCGGGAACGCCGTGCACCTCGCCACGCCGCGACGTCCGCCACGGCCTCCCAAGCCTCACGCGCCGAGCTTGCCAGGCCTCGCCACCGCAATCACGCACGGCATCATCACCAGTTTCAACCCCGCAATCATCACCAGGCCACCGGCCCGCGGCTCGTCGGCGACGGTGACTTCATCACGGCCCCGTAGCATCGCCTTCGCCACTATAAAAGGAGTGCTCGCCCAATTCCACCACACCATTCGCCCCACTTCCTTCGAGATGCCCAGCCACCTAGCCCTCCACATTACCCCGTAGCGCCGCCCAATTGCAAGATCATCGCGCCGCCGCACACGGAGCTCGCCGAGAAGGAGGCCACCCAGACCCGCCCTTGCTACCACCTGCTTCTCTACCTCGACAACGTCGCCGCCGCCACACCGTCCTCGCCGCGCGCCGGTAAGCCGTCGACTCCCCTACCTGCGCCGCCCATGCCCCTTCTTCGCCGGAGACGACGATGAACGTCAGGCGTCCGATCGACCTCTAATCCTACGGCTCACCTTTCTCGTACCGCTTCGCTGTTTAAAACACGCCGACGTGTGGTCCCCACTGTCAGCGGCCCGCTATGTTGGACGCGCTGGGCCGGCCCACTTTTCTTTTCCCCTGTGCAGCCCAGTTGGTTTCCCGCCTAAGCCCACTGTTTGAATTGGGAATTTTCGAATTTTGTTAATTACCCCCTGATGCTGTTTTCAAAATTAAATAGAATAAAATCTACCAAACCAAACTTGACAAATTTTATATATTTGGAAACCTTGTGAAAATATCTACAAAACTACACTGGTCCCAACCCTAGATTAATTGTAGAATAAATCTGACAAAATAAACAAGGCAGGGCCTTTTTCCACTTCAATTAATTATTAAAAATTAAATAAAAATGCTTTTAAGTTGAAACCAACTCTCAAAAATCATATTTCAATATATCTATCTAAATATGTAAAAATATTGCATAGTTGTTTGTATGATCATATCCTTGTTTAAAAATTGGTCCTATGGCTATTTCTAGTGCATTTTAAATAAACTTATCATTTATTAATATGTATGAGAGCATCTCTCTCATGTAAATCTTGTCTCACTAAGTCAATATAAGGTAGACACCATGGTCCATTTAAACTCATATTAAATTAGTTGATGTTATTAAATCATTAATCATGAGTTATTAAAAGGCATGAGGTGATGTATCTCATTTAAATCATTTTCCCGAATAATACTTATGGAGAGGTTGACTTTGGTCAACCTAGGTCATATGATATTAATTGAGGAAATTAAATCTTAATAAGATTCAATGAGAGGAAATTATTTTCTCTCAAGAAATAAATAGAAACACTAATTAATATTTATAATGAGAGGAAATTATTTTTCTCAAGAATAAAAGTAAATCAACTCACCTCATAAGCATGTTGTTATGATAGCTAGTAGGAGTGATTCATGTGTGTGCTTAGTTTAGTATTTGAGCTTTGTGTGGTGATTGTGTGTATTATACTCGTATTTAGACGCTAGTACCGAGGAGTACGCCGAGGAGGAGGAGGTCTACACTCAAGGAGAGGAAGACCACTTTGATCAGTACAACACCCAAGGCAAGCTAATACCCTTGCAAAGTGCAAAGCTCTCCAAGAGCAAAGCACCCCACCTTGTTATTTCATGTTTACTAAGTCTATCCATGTTTTATTACAAGTTTTGCTTTCAAGTTTTATTACTTTAAGTTGTCAAGGTACTTTTTGATTCATGATTCACTTGGTCTAGAGTAGAACAATATCATCAAAGTTAGTCTATGGCAATCAAGCTAAGTTAGCACCCCTCATGACTAGTGGCTAGTGCTAAATAACTAAAATTGACTACTCTAGATGGGAACATTGTGATGTGAGATGATGATGGTGAAACTATGAAAGGAATGTTGAAGGTGAATATGACCAAGAGAAGATAGTGATTTTTGATTAAAAACTAATGTTGGTTTGGATGTGATACTCGTATATGCACACGTCCGTTGGGAACCCCAAGTGGAAGGTATGATGCGTATAGAAGCAAGTTTCCCTCGGTATGAAACCAAGGTTTAATCGAACCAGGGGAGCCAAGAAGCACGTTGAAGGTTGATGGTCGCGAAATGTGATGCGGCGCACAACACCAGGGATTCCGCCAACGTGGAACCTGCACAACACAACCCAAGTACTTTGTCCCAACGAAACAGTGAGGTTGTCAATCACCAGCTTGCTGTAACAAAGAATTAAACGTACGAGTGGAAGATGTTTGCAAAGAAAACAGTAAAACAAATAGATTGTATGCTATGTAAAGAATAGGACCGGGGTCCACAGTTCACTAGAGGTGTCTCTCCCATAAGATAAAAGCATGTTGGGTGAACAAATTACGGTCGGGCAATTGACAAATAGAGAAAGGCATAACAATGCATATACATGATATGATAAATATAGTGAGATTTAATTGGGCATTACGACAAAGTACATAGACCGCTATCCAACTGCATCTATGCCTAAAAAGTCCACCTTCAAAGTTATCATCCGAACCCCATTCAGTATTATTGCTAAGCAACAGACAATTGCATTAAGTATGGTGCGTAATGTAATCGACAACTACATCCTTAGACATAGAATCAATGTTTTATCCCTAGTGGCAACCAGCACATCACAACCTTAGAACTTTTTGTCACTGTCCTAGGTGTCAATGAAGGCATGAACCCACTATCGAGCATAAATACTCCCTCTTGGAGTTAAGAGTAAAATCTTGGCCAGAGCCTCTACTAATAACGGAGAGCATGCAAGATCATAAACAACACATAAACAATAGATTGATAATCACCATAATGATAGTACTCTCTATCCATCGGATCCCGACAAACACAACATATAGAATTACATATAGATGATCTTGATCATGTTAGGCAGCTCACAAGATCCAACAATGAAGCACAACAAGGAGAAGACGACCATCTAGCTACCGCTATGGACCCGTGGTCCAGGGGTGAACTACTCACTCATCACTCCGGAGGCGACCATGGCGGTGTAGAGTCCTCCAGGAGATGAATCCCCTCTCCGGCAGGTGCGGGAGGCGATCTCCGAATCCCCCGAGATGGGATTCGCGGCGCGTCTCCGGAAGGTTTTCCGTATCGTGGCTCTCACTGGGGTTTTCGCGACGGAGGCTTCAAGTAGGCGAAGGGCAACGGGGGCCACAGAGATGCCCGGGGGTAGGGCCGCGGCCGGGGGCACAGGCCGCGCCGCCCTGTCCCCGGCGCCTCGTGCCCCACTTCGTTATCTCTTCGGTCTTTCCGAAGCTTCGTGAAAAATAGGACCACGGGCGAAAGTTTCGTCCAATTCCGAGAATATTTCCTTACTAGGATTTCTGAAACCAAAAACAAGCAAAACAAAGCAATCGGCTTTCTAGGCATCTTGTTAATAGGTTAGTTCGGAAAATGCATAAATATGACATATAATGTGCATAAAACATGTAGGTATCATCAATAAAGTAGCATGGAACATAAGAAATTATCGATACGTTGGAGACGTATCAGCATCCAAGCTTCCTGGCTCGTCCCGAGCAGGTAAAACGATAACAAAGATAATTTCTGAAGTGACATGCCATCATAATCTTGATCATACTATTTGTAAACATATGTAATGAATGCAGCGATCAAAACAAAGGTAATGACATGAGTTAAACAAGTGAATCATATAGCAAAGACTTTTCATGAATAGTACTTCAAGACAAGCATCAATAAGTCTTGCATAAGAGTTAACTCATAAAGCAATAAATCAAAGTAAAGGCGTTGAAGCAACACAAAGGAAGATTAAGTTTCAGCGGTTGCTTTCAACTTATAACATGTATATCTCATGGATATTGTCAACATAAAGTAATATAACAAGTGCAATATGCAAGTATGTAGGAATCAATGCAACAGTTCACACAAGTGTTTGCTTCTTAAGGTGGAAGGAGATAGGTAAACTGACTCAACAATAAAAGTAAAAGAATGGTCCTTCAAAGAGGAAAGCATCGATTGTTGTATTTGTGCTAGAGCTTTTATTTTGAAAACATGAAACAATTTTGTCAACGGTAGTAATAAAGCATATGAGTTATGTAAATTATATCTTACAAGTTGCAAGCCTCATGCATAGTATACTAATAGTGCCCGCACCTCGTCCTACTTAGCTTGGACTACCGGATCTTTGCATGCCATGTTTCAACCAAGTGTCACAAAGGGGTACCTCCATGCCGCCTGTACAAAGGTCTAAGGAGAAAGCTCGCATTTGGATTTCTCGCTTTTGATTATTCTCAACTTAGACATCCATACCGGGACAACATGGACAACAGATAATGGACTCCTCTTAAATGCATAAGCATGTAGCAATGATTATTATTCTCATATGAGATTGAGGATATATGTCCAAACTGAAACTTCCACCATGATTCATGGCTTTAGTTAGCGGCCCAATGTTCTTCTCTAACAATTTTGCATGCTCCAACCATTAAAATGATAGATCCTTCAGACAAGACGGACATGCATAGCAACTCACATGATATTCAACAATAGTTGATGGCGTTCCCCAAGCATGGTTATCGCACAACAAGCAACTTAATAAAATATAAAGTGCATAAGTACATATTCAATACTACGATAGTTTTTAAGGCTATTTTGTCCCATGAGCTATATATTGCAAAGGTGAATGATGGAATTTTAAAGGTAGCACTCAAGCAATTTACTTTGGAATGGCGGAGAAATACCATGTAGTAGGTAGGTATGGTGGACACAAATGGCATAGTAGTTGGCTCAAGGATTTTGGATGCATGAGAAGTATTCCCTCTCGATACAAGGGTTAGGCTAGCAAGGTTATTTGAAGCAAACTCAAGGATGAACAGGTGCAGCAAAACTCACATAAAAGACATATTGTAAACATTATAAGACTCTACACCGTCTTCCTTGTTGTTCAAAACTCAATACTAGATATTATCTAGACCTTAGAGAAACCAAATATGCAAATCAAATTTTAGCAAGCTCTATGTATTTCTTCATTAATGGGTGCAAAGCATATGATGCAAGAGCTTAAACATGAGCACAACAATTGCCAAGTATCACATTATCCAAGACATTTTAGAATTACTACATGTAGCATTTTCCAATTCCCACCATATAACAATTTAACGAAGAAGAAACTTCGCCTTGAACATTATGAGTAAAGCCTAAGGACACATGTGTCCATATGCAACATCGTGTCTCTCCCACAAAGTGAATGCTAGGATCCATTTTATTCAAACAAACAAACACAAAACAAACCGACGCTCCAAGTAAAGAACACAAGATGTGATTGAATAAAAATATAGTTTCAGGGGAGGAACCTGATGATGTTGTCGATGAAGAAGGGGATGCCTTGGGCATCCCCAAGCTTAGACGCTTGAGTCTTCTTAAAATATGCAGGTGAACCACGGGGGCATCCCAAGCTTAGAGCTTTCACTCCTCTTGATCATAGTATATCATTCTCCTCTCTTGACCCTTGAAAACTTCCTTCACACCAAACTTCAAGCAAACTCATTAGAGGGTTAGTGCACAATTAATAATTCACACATTCAGAGGTGACACAATCATTCTTTACACTTCTGGACATTGCATAATGCTACTGGACATTAATGGATCAAAGAAATGAATCCAACATAGCAAAAGAGGCAATGCGAAATAAAAGGCAGAATCTGTCAAAAACAGAACAGTCCGTAAAGACGAATTTAAAGCTGGCACCAGACTTGCTCAAATGGAAAAACTCAAAACTAATGAAAGTTGCGTACATATCTGAGGATCACGCTCGTAAATTGGCAGATTTTTCGAATTTTCTACAGAGAACTGTGCCCAGATTCGTGACAGACAGCAATGCTGTTTCTGCGCAGCGATCCCAAATATAACATCAACTTTGACATAGAAACTTTACTTGGCACAAAAACATGATAAGGAGAGGTTGCTAGGTAGTAAACAACTTCCAAGACTCAACAAAACAAAAAATTGCTGTAGTAAAAATATGGGTTGTCTCCCATAAACGCCTTTCAGCTAGGCGCAGAAAGTGTGTATCAAGTATTATCAAGAGACGGTGTGTCAACCTTACCTTGGGCTTTCCTTACCTTTCTTATTGTTTTTCTTTCCCTTTGGTTTAGGAAATATATGATTTCCCCCGGTATAGAGGTGAATTTCAGAGTGCCTTCTCCACATCAATGACTGCCCCAATAGTTTCAGCAAGGATCTTCCGAGTATGATTTTTCCTGTTTCAATAACAAGATAATCAATGGATATTGTTCTTCCAAGAATGGTTGTATGCACACCTGCAGCTATTCCCTTAGGAATTATAATAGAGTTATCAATGAGAGTTATTTCTTCTCCTCCTTCATCGACTCCCCAAAGTTTCAAAGATTTATAAATGCTTTCAGGCATAAGGCAAAATTCATACATAATATCACAGTAGGCATGAAGAGTTCGATCACCGATAACAATTTTAATAGTAGGATCCCATAATGAAGGTTTAGAATTCTCTAAGACTTGTTCAAGACGATTACGAACACAGTGATAATTGTCATTCAAGCGAGATGTACTTATCTCGAGATTGTTCAATCTATTATAAATGCTAATAAGGGCTGAATCAAAGTTATTAGCTGAATCATGTGATGCAACCAATTTCTTTATGGCATTAAAATCTTGATCCCCATTACAATGAAGGAAATCACCTCCTACTGAAGTGTCCAAAGCATATCTATAGCGAACCATAAGACCAAAATAAAAATTACTAAGGAGCAAACTTAGAGTCATTTGAGGTTCAGTAGTTTTACGATAAGAAGTAAAAATTCTAGACCAAGCATCCTTAAAACTCTCCTCATCCCCTTGTTTAAAAGTAAAAACTAATTCCTCAGGTGAAGAAGTAACAGGTTCAGAGCTAGACATGGTAACAAAAGTAACTAAATTTTTTTGTATTTTTAATATAGAGTGCAAGACAATAAATAAAGCAAACTAGATAAAGTAAATGCAAGTAACTAAATTTTTTGTGTTTTTGATATAGAGAGCAAGACAGTAAATAAAGTAAAGCTAGCAACTAATTTTTTTGTGTTTTGTTTAGGTGCAGCAAACAAAGTAGTAAATAAAATAAAGCAAGAAAAAAACAAAGTAAAGAGATTGAGAAGTGGAGACTCCCCTTGCAGCGTGTCTTGATCTCCCCGGCAACGGCGCCAGAAATTTAGCTTGATACGCGTATATGCACACGTCCGTTGGGAACCCCAAGTGGAAGGTATGATGCGTATAGAAGCAAGTTTCCCTCAGGATGAAACCAAGGTTTAATCGAACCGTAGGAGCCAAGAAGCACGTTGAAGGTTGATGGTCGCGAAATGTGATGCGGCGCAACACCAGGGATTCCGGCGCCAACGTGGAACTGCACAACAAAACCAAAGTACTTTGCCCCAACGAAATAGTGAGGTTGTCAATCTCACCGGCTTGCTGTAACAAAGGATTAAACGTATCAAGTGGAAGATGTTTGCAAAGAAAACAGTAAAACAATTGCAATAGATTGTATGCTATGTAAAGAATAGGACCGGGGTCCACAGCTCACTAGAGGTGTCTCTCCCATAAGATAAAAGCATGTTGGGTGAACAAATTACAAGCCGGGCAATTGACAAATAGAGAAAGGCATAACAATGCATATACATGATATGATAAATATAGTGAGATTTAATTGGGCATTACGACAAAGTACATAGACCGCCATCCAACCGCATCTATGCCTAAAAAGTCCACCTTCAGTTATCATCCGAACCCCATTCTGCATTAAGTTGCTAAGCAAATGACAATTGCATTAAGTATGGTGCGTAATGTAATTGACAACTACATCCTTAGACATAGAATCAATGTTTTATCCCTAGTGGCAACAAGACATCACAACCTTAGAACTTTCTCTCACTGTCCCATGTGTCAATGAAGGCATGAACCCACTATCGAGCATAAATACTCCCTCTTGGAGTTAAGAGTAAAAACTTGGCGAGCTCTACTAATAACGGAGAGCATGCAAGATCATAAACAACACATAAACAATAGATTGATAATCACCATAATCATAGTACTCTATCCATCGGATCCCACAAACACAACATATAGAATTACATATAGATGATCTTGATCATGTTAAGCAGCTCACAAGATCCAACAATGAAGCACAACAAGGAGAAGACGACCATCTAGCTACTACTATGGACCCGTGGTCCGGTGAACTACTCACTCATCACTCCGGAGGCGACCATGGCGGTGTAGAGTCCGGAGATGAATCCCCTCCGGCGGGGTGTCGATCTCCGAATCCCCGAGATGGACTGCGGCGGCGTCTCTGGAAGGTTTTTCCGTATCGTGGCTCTCGCTGGGGCTTCGCGACGGAGGCTTTAGTAGGCGGAAGGGCAACGCGGGGGGCACACGAGGTGCCCGGGTGTGCGCGGGGCCGAGGCGCGCCGCCCTGTCCCCCAGGCGCCTCGTGGCCCCACTTCGTTATCTCTTCGGTCTTACGGAAGCTTCGTGCAAAAATAGGACCCTGGGCGAAAGTTTCGTCCAATTCCGAGAATATTTCCTTACTAGGATTTCTGAAACCAAAAACAGCAGAAAACAGCAACGGCTCTTCGGCATCTTGTTAATAGGTTAGTTCCAGAAAATGCATAAATATGACATATAATGTGCATAAAACATGTAGGTATCATCAATAAAGTAGCATGGAACATAAGAAATTATCGATACGTTGGAGACGTATCAGGATGCGATACCTTTCCAATACACAAGTACTCCCACAATACCTGATTATGGGTAGGGTCTAACTAGAAGTTTATATGTCTTAGTATGGGTTCCCTCTAAACAAGCGTCATAGGGGTTATGCCTGAGGCTGCCTCCGAGAAATGTGAAATGACGTGAATGAGGTGAATTGTCGGCCCAAGCCTCATGCGGTTCCGGGTTAACGGTTTGTTTTCACCGGGAGGCCAAGCTCATGGGGAGAGGTGCCTATACTAGGATGTGTAAGTGAAAGGTTAGAGTTGATGATCCGCGTACTGAGTTACGATTATTCAGAGTTGTCTCTGACGGATGTAATCAAATGTTGTGGCACAAGTGTGCAACCTCTGCAGAGTGTAAAACTATTCGAATAGCCGTGTCCACGGTTACGGACAATTGGAAAGGCCATACTGTTCTGTCATTAGAAATTTGTTTGAAAAGGATGGATGAATTTGAAGTGGTGACTTGAACTTGAAACCCAAGTGAGTTGTGGGAATGACACTAATGTTCCCACTTGAGCTAGTTAACTTATGCTTAGTATTTATGAAATACTTATGAACTAAAACTGGCTTTATGCAAATAGACTAGAGCTTAGCACCCCCTTATTAAAGTTGATCTTAGTTACTAAGTATTAGTTTGCGAGTACTTTGAAGTACTCACGGCTGTGTCCCTGGCTATTCAAATGGCAATATGAAGAAGAGCAGCATGTAGGATGACGGTCGCAGGACGCCTACAACAACTAGGAGTCGCCACGTCAAGCGTTGGCCTGTGGAAATAGATAGTCCACTTCTATTACGCTTCCGCTACTATGTTGTTCGTTGATCAATAGATCAACTATTTGTGTAATATTGGATCATGTGATCCCCTTTTGTAAGACAATGATGGTTTGTAATGAATGATGAATTATGGTATCAACTGTTATGTCTCGCAACAACAATATTCCTGGGATTGCGATGAATGACATAATAGGCATCCGGACTTAAAAATCCGGGTGTTGACAAAAAGGTGGGAGAGCGCGAGGAACACGATGAACACCGGTACTCACGCACGCACACCAACCCGATACACGAGATACTTACCCCGTGGCTCGATGGACCACGCCAATAGAATCACAAGGAAGAGCGCGGCCCGGTGAGAGATTGGTGTTGGAGAAGAGAGATTGGTGAGGAGAGAGAGTGTCTTGCACTAGAATCTCACTCAACAATACCCAAATCAACAACAAGGGTGGCCTTGATTACAAAGGGATGCTTGTCCAAGATGGATGCTAACCCTAGGGAGACTAAGCTCAAAGTTGGTTTAAGCTCAAAATTATGTCTAAGGGGTAAAGGAGGGGTCCTGGGTCCTTATATAGGCATACATGGCCAGCAAGGCGAAAAGGTACATAAATGGATAACTTAGGCAGTTTTGGGAAATCCCGTCGGATCCGGTCCTGAGGCCGGTCAGACCGGGCCTGGGGCCGGCGAGTCCGGTCGTGGGGCCGGTCGACCGGTCGCCAACCGGAAATGTCGCAGATCTCCGTCCGGTTGGCTTCCGGTACGACGCCCGGTCAAGACCGAGGGGAATCCGGTTTAGCGACCGGTTGACCGGGCCTGGCGATGGTCGGCGTGAGGCCGGTCGACCGGGTCCTGGGCCGGCCAGCTTCTCTTCTCCCTTCGAGCGCTTCGATTGTCATCGGGTCCAGCTTCGTGGGCATCTTCTCGACCAGCTGCTCCTCTCCTTCCCTTGACCATGGTGTGTCATCCTCTCCGGGTCTTGATGCTCCACGTACCTAATAACACAAAGCGTGTCGGCATGAGGTAGCAATCCATCCAATGGGGTATCGAGGTTAGTGAGGAGCGAGTTCACCTTATCATGTAGCACTTTAGCTCGAGCCTCGTGTCATTGGTCCACTGGGGGACTTGTTGGTTTTGATGTAGTGTCGTTGGCGAGCGGGGCTACATCATCTCCCCCCCTGGGAGAGAGTCGTCCTCGACTCTTGTTCCTCCTCATCTCCATGATATGGGGAGAGATCCGAGATGTTGAAAGTGTTGCTCACCAAGTACTTTGATGTCGGTATGTCAATGACGTAGGCGTTGTTGTTGATGCTCTTGAGGACCTTGAAAGGCCCATATCCTCTTGGCTTGAGCTTGGAGTTGCGTTCTTGAGGAAACCTTTCTTTCCTTAGGTGAATCCAAACGAGATCTCCTTCTTCAAACACGTGTTCTTGCTTCTTGGCGTTGAGGCCGTTAGCTTGGCGAAGTACATGCTCTTGTATGGTTGCTCTTGTGTCTTCATGTAGTTTCTTCATGGCGGTGGTGCGCTTGTCGAAGTCCATGTTCGTCCTTTCATGAAGAGGTAGTGGGAGGATGTCGAGTGCCGTGGGAGGTTCGAATCCATAGACGATCATGAAGGGACTCCGTGAAGTTGTGGAGTGCTTGGCTCGATTGTAGGCGAACTCCGCGTGGGGTAGGCAATCTTCCCATGACTTCAAATTTGTCTTCACTAGTGTTCGTAGAAGGGTAGAGAGGCTTCGATTGACCACTTCCGTTTGTCCATCGGTTTGAGGGTGCGAGGACGATGAGAACAAGAGCTTCACTCCAAACTTTGCCATGAGTGACTTCCATAGATAACTCATAAACTTGACGTCTCGATCCGACACAATGCTTGCCGGTATTCCGTGTAGGCGAACCACTTCCCTGAAAAACAATGAAGCAATGTGTGAAGCATCATCGCTCTTATGACATGGTATGAAATGAGCCATTTTAGAGAACCTATCCACTACCACAAATATTGAGTCATGACCATGCTTTGTTCTTGGTAAGCCTAATACAAAGTCCATGCTTATATCAGACCAAGGTGCATATGGAATGGGTAAAGGCATGTAAAGACCGCAAGGATTGGATGCAGACTTAGCTTGTAAGCATGTGGTGCAACGGTTACAAAGGCGCTCCACGTCTCGCTTCATCCTTGGCCAATAATAGTGTGTGGATAGCATCGAGAGTGTCTTGTCGCGTCCAAAGTGACCCATGAGACCACCTCCATGTGACTCTTGCAAAAGCAACTTACGAAGAGAAGACTCGGGTATGCAAACTTTGTTAGCTTTAAACAAGTAGCCATCATGCAAATAGAAATCATCAAATCCTCGGTCAACGGAACACTTTGCAAAGATTGGTCCAAAGAAAGAGTCGGAAGGGTAAAGTTCTTTGATCTCCTCAAGGCCCAAAATGTGAAAATCCAAGCGGGTGAGTAGAAGAGTATTCTTGCGGGAAAGGGCATCCGCAACCACATTTTCCTTGCCCTTTTTGTATTTGATTACATAAGGGAAGGACTCTATGAACTCAACCCACTTAGCATGTCTCTTGTTCAAATTGTGTTGACTTTTCAAATACTTCAAAGACTCATGATCCGAATGGATAACAAACTCTTTTGGCCAAAGGTAATGTTGCCAAACTTCAAGAACACGAACCAAAGCATAAAGTTCCTTCTCATAAATAGGATAGTTGAGGCGTGCGCCATCCAACTTCTCACTATAATATGCCACGGGTTTTCCATCTTGCATAAGGACTCCACCAATACCAAGCCCACTCGCATCACATTCAATCTCAAAAGTTTTGGCAAAGTTTGGAAGAACAAGAAGAGGAGCTTCGGTAAGGCGTTTCTTCAACTCATCAAAAGCATTTTGTTGGGCCTTGCCCCACACAAATGGGACATTCTTTTTGGTAAGTTCATTCAAAGGGCAAGCAATGGTACTAAAATCTTTCACAAAGCGGCGGTAGAAACCGGCGAGTCCATGGAAACTTTGAACTTGGCCAACGGTGGTAGGCGTGGGCCAATTATGTATGGCATCAACTTTCGAAGAGTCCACCTCGATTCCATTGGCGGAAACCACAAAACCAAGAAAAACCAATTTGTTTTGAGCAAAGGTGCATTTTGGGAGGTTGGCATAGAGCTTCTCGTGGCGCAAGATGCATAAGACTCTCTCACATGTTGAACATGGTCCTCGAGAGTTTTGCTATAGATGAGAATATCATCAAAGTAAACAACCACGCTCTTGCCAATGAGCGGTCTCAAAATGTGATTCATAAGACACATAAAAGTCGAAGGAGCATTTGAAAGACCAAATGGCATGACGAGCCACTCATATAGACCAAGCTTGGTCTTGAATGCCGTCTTCCATTCATCACCAATTGCCATGCGAATTTGGTGGTAGCCACTACGCAAATCAATCTTAGAGAAAATGGTGGCACCACTCAATTCATCAAGCATGTCGTCTAAACGCGGGATGGGATGGTGATATCGAACGGTAATGGCATTGATGAGGCGACAATCCATACACATCCGTTGCGTCTCATCCGGTTTAGGAACAAGAATCACGGGAACGGAACAAGGGCTAAGGCTTTCTCGAACGTACCCTTTAGCGAGGAGATCTTGTATTTGGCGTTGAATCTCCTTGGTGTCCTCGGGGTTGGTGCGGTATGCGGCACGGTTTGGAAGGGGAGCGCCGGGTATGAGGTCGATGCGGTGCTCGATGCCCCGAAGCGGTGGTAAGCCATGAGGTAGCTCGTCGGGGAAGACGTCTTGAAACTCCTTCAAAAGAGACAACAAATACGAAGGAATGTTGGTTAAGTCGTTAGTCTCCGAAGAGGGTCCCTTGCAAATGAGCACATAGTGCAAGGTTGTGGATGGGTTTTCTTGCACTTCTCTCCACTCGCTTTTGGTGGCTAGGAGGACGCTCTTTCGCTCACTCATGTATGGCTTGTGGCGCTCGCTTTCCTTTTGGTGGGTCGCTCCCTCTCCTCTCAACTCACTATGGTGGGAGTGTTGTTGTGCCCTCGCTAAAGCCTTCGCATTGTCCGTGATGATTTGGCTAGGAGTCATGGGGCGAAGCTCAAACTTCTTGTCCTTGACCTTGAAGGTGTATGCATTTGAGTATCCGTCGTGGAGAGCCTTCTTGTCAAATTGCCACGGGCGGCCAAGCAACATGTGGCACACGGTCATGGGCACCACGTCACACTCAATAGTATCTTCATAGGGGCCTATCTTGAAGTTGACGGTGATGGTGTGTTGTATCTTGACATTGCCCTTGTCACTCAACCATTGGACATGGTATGGGTGAGGATGTTTGCGAAGCGTGAGGTTGAGCTTCTCACATAACTCGGTGCTTGCCAAGTTGTGGCAACTCCCACCATCGATGATGACCTTGATTGACTTGCCACCAATGCCGGCGCGCGTTTGGAAGATGTTGCATCTTTGGTCTTCCATAGCTTGGGGTTGAGTTGTGAGCACCCTTGTGACGACAAGTGAAGGGCTTGGGTCATGTATGCATAAGAGAGGGTCTTCTCCACTTTCTTCATCATAATCTTCCTCATTAGCAACGGCGGCTTGTACGAGGGCTTCATATTCGCCCTCACTTAGCGTCTCTATATCACCATTATCCATAGTGATCATAACCTTGGTGTTCTTGCACTCAAAGGACTTGTGGCCTTGAGTGCCACACTTGAAACAAGTGACATTGGAGGGTCCCGTAGAGGCCTTGGAGGAGGCGGTGGAGGACACCGTTTGCTTCATGCGATTTTGGATAGTAGGTTGCTTGGAAGGTGTAGAGGATGCGGTTGGCTTGACACTTGTTGTGGGAGTTGTTCTAGCAAGTTTGGAGGCGAAGTATTGCTTGGACTTTGAGTACTTGATGTCCTCATTCACTTGACGCTCGGCCTTGGAAGCTTGGTGAACCAACTCAACCATGTTGGAGTATTGTTGGAACTCCACAATCCTCTTGATGGGGTAATTGAGGCCATTGAAGAACCTAGCAATGGTTTGGTTCTCGGATTCTTGGATGTTTGCTCGCATCATAGTTAACTCCATTTCCTTGAAGAACTCCTCAACGGTCTTGGTGCCTTGCTTCAACTTTTGTAGCTTGTTGAAGAGATCGGTCTTGTAGTGTGTAGGTACAAAGCGAGCTTGCATCTCCTCCTTCATCTCTTCCCAAGTGTCAATTGGAGGTTCATCCTTTTCTTCCCTTAGAGTGACTACTTGTTCCCACCAAGTGTTGGCATAATCTTCAAACTCAAGGGAGGCCATGGCCACTTTCTTGGCACCGGAGTAGTTGTGGATGCGGAAGATCTTGTCCACCTTGAGTGCCCATGAGAGGTAGGCTCGGCATCGTCTTCACCCTTGAACTTGGGCATGTTGAACTTGAGCTTTCCATACATATTCTCTTCATCTTCCAAATTCCTTCGGCGAGGACGGAAACCTTCATCTCTTGCGGCTTGGGGTGGTAGAGGAGGTCTTCCACGGCCAACCATAGCATTGGGTTGGCGGTGGAGTTGAACACTAGCTTTACTTGGCTCACGTTGATGATGTTGTTGCGGATCTTGACGAGGTTGATGGCGTTGTCCAATGATGGCCCTCTCATCTTGATCATGTTGTGGTTGTCCTCGGCCCCTTTGGTCATGGCGAGGATGGTTTCGGAGATCACGCCTTGGTGGATCTTGATGACCTTGGTCTTGAGCATCAACATGGGCTTGACGATGAGGTGTCGGGTCCATGTTGTGGAGGACATTGTCGTGGGGTTTGTCGTCATGCCCATGGTGGGCATGGCGAGCCGCTTGATGACGATCTTGGTGAAGAACTTGTTCTTGTGGAGGACGTTCATGTGGACGAGCATGGCAATGGAACTCTCCGCGCCTTGAGTTTGAGCGAGAGTCTTCTTGACGAGCATGCGGTCGACGGGGTCGATGATGATCTCCATGCCTTGAGTCGGAGCTTGAGGACAAATGGCGATCATGAGAGTAGTCATCGTGCGACGAGGTTGATGACGATGAGGAAGTAGAGCGATGGCGATGTCGACGACCCAAGTTGGTGATGGCGCGCTCGAGACTATCCATGCGCCTCTCCATGTTTGCATCATTGGCCGTCACTTGGTCATGCAAGTTGTCCGTAGCTTCACGAAGTAGATTCATATCTTGGTTCACTTGGGAGAAGTTGTGGGCCACTTCTTCATATTGCTCGTCGATGCGTGTCTCGAACAAGGTGAGTTGCTCCTTGAACTCTTGGCGTTGCGCCCATAGATTGTGTTGGGTGGCCAACCTCTCGGTGTTGCGTAGGACTTCATCATCCCGAGCTTCGTCTCCGTGCCTATCCATGAGAGCAAGACAAGAACTATGTTGTTTGTGTTAGTGGAAGGAGACTACCTCGCACTCTTACCTAGGTAAGATAGTATTGAGGCAATCAACCAAGCCAAAAGTAAGACCAAGTGTATCGGGACACACGCAAAGGCACACGCAAAAGCTAGCAAATATGGTGTTAGGTGAGTATGGTGGAAAGCCAAAAGACGAAATCCAAAATTGAGTATGTTGTTAAAAGTGGGTAAGGTCCAAAAATCAAGTGTCAAAGTGGAGATCACTATAAACACGGAAAAAATGTGGAACTCACACACGAGATGAGCGGGGTTAGTGCAACCAAGGAACGAGCGGAAAAAGGAAAAACCCCTAAGAAAGGGTGCTCAATGTCACACTAACGCAAGAAGAGATTGAAGCTAGGTTGCATAGAGGAGAACCACCAAGATTCGCACGAGGTCTCTCTTCTCTACCTCTCTTGCTTGCTTAAAAGCTTTTCAACTCTTTTTGTATCGGTGGCACTTTGCACTTTGCTTTTCTCTTTTTTTTTCACTAGCACACTATGCTCTTACTCTTTTGCTTGCCACTCCTGAGCTCCACTTATGAGCTTTACTCACACAACGCACACCCTCACGGTCGGGACCTCGTGCGATGTTTCGCAACACTCGAAAAGCTTCGCTTGTGGGATAGATCGCCAAAAGAAGAGGGCTACAAGGGAAAACTGCAAGTTATACCTGCGATGATGGTGGTGGTGGTGGTGGTGGTAGCCGAAATCGAGCTCATAGAAGGGCGCGGAGTGGCACCCGGTCTGGGGGCCGGTCTGACCGGTCTCTGGGCCGGCTGGTCCGGTTGGCGCCCGGTCGACCGGGTGCTGGGCCGGCTGGTCCGGTCTGGGGGCCGGTTGACCGGCTTTCTCAACCGGATTTCGCGAATCTCTCTCTTGTTCTTCCCCAAACCAAAACCAAAAGATCAAAACGACGGGAAACGATGGAATTGGAGGCTAAAAGTTGGGGAAATAGTAAATCAAGCACAATAACACCGAATCCACGGACCAAAACCACTCAAAACACAAGCAAATCACAGATCCGTCCAAAGGCAATTTGGGGCTATTTTTTGGAAAAATTTCTAGAAGCGAAATCGGGTGGGTGGAGGGTCAAAATCGTGGTAACCAAGAGCTGCTGATACCATATGATGAGATCTGAGATCTAGGGTTTGGCCCGATCTCGCGATTTGACCCAAGATCCAAGGGGAAAAGGTGGGAGAGCGCGAGGAACACGAAGAACACGATGAACACCGGTACTCACGCACGCGCACACCAACCCGATACACCCGATACTTACCCCGTGGCTCGATGGACCACGCCAATAGAATCACCGGAAGAGGCGCGGCAGAATTCCCGGTGAGAGATTGGTGTTGGAAAAGAGAGATTGGTGAGGGAGAGAGAGTGTCTTGCACTAGAATCTCACTCAACAATACCCAAATCAACAACAAGGGTGGCCTGATTACAAAGGGATGCTTGTCCAAGATGGATGCTAACCCTAGGGTGACTAAGCTCAAAGTTGGTTTAAGCTCAAAATTATGTCTAAGGGGTAAAGGAGGGGTCCTGGGTCCTTATATAGGCATACATGGCCAGCAAGGCGAAAAGGTACATAAATGGATAACTTAGGCAGTTTGGTGGGGAATTACCGTCGGATCCGGTCCTGAGGCCGGTCAGACCGGGCCTAGGGCCGGCGGGTCCGGTCGTGGGGCCGGTCGACCGGTCGCCAACCGGAAATGTCGCAGATCTCCGTCCGGATTGGTTCCGACGCCCGGTCAAGACCGAGGGAATCCGCTTGGCGACCGGTTGACCGGGCCTGGGGCCGGATGGTCCGGTCGTGAGGCCGGTCGACCGGGTCCTGGGCCGGCCAGCTTCTCTTCTCCCTTCGAGCGCTTCGATTGTCATCAGGTCCAGCTTCGTGGGCATCTTCTTGACCAGCTGCTCCTCTCCTTCCCTTGACCATGGTGTGTCATCCTCTCCGGGGTCTTGATGCTCCACGTACCTAATAACACAAAGCGTGTCGGCATGAGGTAGCATTCCATCCAATGGGGTACCGAGATCGAGGGTAGTGAGGAGCGAGTTCACCTTATCATGTAGCACTTTAGCTCGAGCCCGTGTCATTGGTCCACTTGGGGGACTTGTTGGTCTTGATGTAGTGTCGTTGGCGAGCGGGGCTACATCACTCTCTCTCATACTTCAATACAATGATCTCATGAATTGCCTTGCATGATTGAGATCCATATGATGAGCTTTGTAATCTAGATGTAGTTATGTTATTCAAGTTGAGTTTACTTATGTGATCTCCGGAGACTCCTTGTCCCACGTGTGTAAAGGTGACAGTGTGTGCACCGTGTGGGTCTCTTAGGCTTTATTTCACAGAATACTTGTTCACTGGGTTATGATTTGAGTTGGATGTCTCTATGAAATTGTGGTGTGTTCATACCTCCTATGAATGCTCAAAGTGACAGCGTGGGGTGTTTATTAGTACTTGGGAATGCATCTTTAAGGTTTGCTTTTGCATCCCTACATAGTGAATTAGTGTTTGTTATCCAGCCAGAGAGTAATTCGGAATAGCATAATGAAGTGCTTATTTATATTCAATTATGATTGCAATGTTGAGAGTGTCCACTAGTGAAAGTATGATCCCTAGGCCTTATTTCTAAGCATTGAAACACCGTTTCCAACAAGTTCTGCTACATGTTCGCTTGCTGCAATATTTATTTCAGATCGCAATTATGTTTACTACCATCTATACCACCTGTGTTTACTATCTCTTCGCGAACTAGTGCACCTATACATCGACAAGTGTATTAGGTGTGTTGGGGACACAAGAGACTTCTTGTATCTTAATTGCAGGGTTGCTTGAGAGGACTATCTTTGACCTCTACCTCCCGAGTTCGATAAACCTTGGGTGATTCACTTAAGGGAAACTTGCTGCTGTTCTACAAACCTCTGCTCTTGGAGGCCCAACACTGTCTACAAGAATAGAAGCACACGTAGACATCAGCTGGCGAAACTTGCCAATGTATTGGGCAAGCGCGGGAACGACCGTCGTCGCGCGGGAATCGGTAATCGTCGGTGGCAGGTCTCGATGGGACGTTAACTGCCATTAACGACCTTGATGTTGTCTCCGCTAAAAAAATGTGTCCGCACCACAGGAGATACCCCCGACGCAAACGGTCTCCCTGGGCCGCATGGCGTCCGCGGGCCGACGCAAACGGATACAACCGGACATTTTGGACATCCAAAATGCGTCGGCCAGTTGGAGATGCTCTTATTGGTTGCTCGCAATATATTTCTGCACCTGACAAGTTCTTCTCTTTAAAGCTATGTTTAACTGGACCAAATCCATATCCCTGAATAACAATTTATTTAGTTCCTAACAAAAAAATCAGCCCATTTGTGCATATTGTTTGGTTGACAACTAAGCTGCAATCTACATATGAACTAGCAATCTTGGCCTGATTGCTAATCTGCCCTCCCGTGGTTTAGTTACCACTTCTCCCAAGTGATGATATTAGCCCTCATCACTTGGAACAAAGAGGCAGCATAACAACATTTGAACAAACTAACAAGCATGACAACTATAATGTGTTCATTCCTACATAACTAGTTTAGCCCTGGCTAATACCAAATGGCAGTTCAGCACATAATTAGTCGACTTATACACATAAACAAGACACAAACGGGAGTTGCTCATAACACAGCACGGCATGAAAATGATTCTTCTTCTTCTTCTTCCTCCTCCCCCTTCTCCTGATTCTTCTTCTTCTTCTTCCTCCTCCCCCTTCTCCTCCTTCTCCTCCTTCTCCTCCTCCTCCTTCTCCTTCTCCTCCTCCTCCTCCTTCTCCTCCTCCTCCTCCTTCTCCTTCTCCTTCTCCTTCTCCTTCTCCTTCTCTCTCCTTCTCCTTCTCCTTCTCCTTCTCCTTCTCCTTCTCCTTCTCCTTCTCCTTCTCCTTCTCCTTCTCCTTCTCCTTCTCCTTCTCCTTCTCCTTCTCCTTCTCCTTCTCCTTCTCCTTCTCCTTCTCCTTCTCCTCCTCCTTCTCCTCCTCCTCCTCCTCCTCCTTCTCCTCCTCCTCCTCCTCCTCCTCCTCCTCCTCCTCCTCCTCCTTCTCCTCCTCCTCCTTCTCCTTCTCCTCCTCCTCCTCCTTCTCCTCCTCCTCCTCCTTCTCCTCCTCCTCCTCCTTCTCCTCCTCCTTCTCCTTCTCCTCCTCCTTCTCCTTCTCCTTCTCCTTCTCCTTCTCCTTCTCCTTCTCCTTCTCCTTCTCCTTCTCCTTCTCCTTCTCCTTCTCCTTCTCCTTCTTCTTCCTCCTCCTCCTCTTCTTCTTCGTCTTCTTCTTCAGATCATGGAGTTGTGTCTGTTAGCCCACAAGGGTGACTCGAGAGGGTTTATATTGAACTCTCAGGAAATTGACTAGAGGTTGATTTATTCTTCTCCTCTTCTAGCAACCTGCAAAGGATAAACCTAGGTCTTGTAGGAAAAAAAGCTACTATAATACATCCGTAATCCGAATCAAAGGTATCAAGCTTCCTCACCGGCTAGGTCCGCGAAGTTGGCGGCGACAAGGTTGATTGTGGCGCGGCGACCGACCATGGCTTGCAGGCTCCTTCCTTAGCCCGGAAGCCTCGGATGGTTGTAAGTATCTCATATCCTGGTTCCATCTTGGAGTCATGGTAGATGGGGGTAGATCTGATGGCTTCAATTGTAGGTCATCTCTTTTCACTCGAGCATGGCGACAGATATGCAAGCTTACAGAGACAGGCAAGCTCAAATGGAGTGATGACGACACTTGGTTTGTCCTTGAAGATGACGATCAATTGGGGCAGCACCTACACGCAATATAGCATGGCCCTGTTTTCCATTCACCTTGTTCATACTTGCATGTTCATCCGCACTAACAATTTGTGCTTGTAAATTGTAGTGCAACCCGAGGCATATTGAGTTCTTGAACAAGCTTATAGTCAACTATGCACAAATGAAGGCAATCTTCACGCACAGACTTGTTAGCAAAGCAGCAACTCTAACCATATTTTTTGATCAAGGCACTAAACTTCATTGTTGACAATAGAGAAGGGCAAAGAACTTGCTATGCAAGCATTTTGCTTAATACTGCTAATTTTTTGTTCATCATCCTATTAGTCATGCTCTAGTGAAGAGATATGTATATTTTGGGAGGTGGTCTCATATCCTTCCATGAGTTTCGACTTGATTTAACTTGATCCCCAATATGTAATATGATTTACTTGTTCGAGGTGGTATATTCTAACCCCTCGAATGTTGAACTACTGATGCATCATAAGCTATAGTTGGTTTACTTGTGATGCATCGTCCATTAGGGTAACTATGTGATGTGTATTGCCAGCCCTTTTTGATGATTTGAATGTTGCAATGTGCTCTTATTCATTCAGCAATGCTAGGTAACCTCGCCACTCTAATGGAAGAGATTACCATAGCAGCCTCATGTGTGCAACCAAACAAGGGATGCTTGGCACCAGCAGAGCCGATAGGCCTATGCGTATCCTACCTAACAAAAGAGGCAGAGTTCCCTCTCCAGTGCAGAAAATGTCTTCACGAGCAACCAAATAACTCGGCAAATGAGACCTAGAGCTCGTTTTTGACAGGCTAACATCCATAGAGCCTGCCTCCGGGAGCCCCAAAATCGGCCCTAGCTAGCAAACGCGCCCTAAGAGGAGCATGGAAAGCCCTTATAGAGGCCAAAAATAGTGCTTCTACTAGAGTTGTTGTAAAAAAAAATTATCTCGAGGGCATGATCAGAGGAGAAATGAGCTTCCACCATTACAGAGACCATGGATGTATTTGGTTTGTGCCCAAGATTGCCCTACCAAATTTTTGCTAGCCAATATTTTGATTGAGCTATTCGTTGCTTACAAGTTGGGCGGATCCAGCGTGTAAGCCAAGGGGGGCAGCTGCCCCCACTCAATTTTCACTTTCTTTGTAATATGCCATGCTAAATAGTGATTTGCCCCCACTTAGAAAACAATATTTCTCCAATTAGCACATCTTCGCCCCCTCTAGAATTCTTTCCTGGCTCCGCCCCTGCAAGTTAGCCAACATTGGCTAAAAAAATATACTAGAGTCGGTAGTGGAGGGCAAGTCAAAAATTGGCAACAATCCAAATAAGAACCAATTCCTTTCAAAAAAAATCTTTCAAAAAACAAGAACCAATCTTTTGACCATGACCAAAGACACCCTCTCTTTTCTCTAACCCTTCTAATAATTCAGACTTTTGAAAAACTTAGCTAGCACATCCGTGTGTTATCCACGGTCTAGACGCGAGGAAAAAGTATTAAAGATGTTATCTAGCCATTTTCAATAGTTCAGACTTTTAATAAAACTTGTCAAAACTTCTTATTGATCTGTCAACCCATCCACGCGATCGCATTCATAATCATAGGGGGGCTTTGGAACCGTGTCCCTCGAGAATTTCCACCATGTGAGTGGCAATAAGATTTTCGGAAGCATTAGGGTGAGAATGCACACTCTCGTAAGTGATCAGCTCAAACATTAGCGCGCGCGCGCCCGCCCGTCCAATGGGAGGCGTACGTCGTCTTCAACAACGGCGTCGCAGGCTGCAGTCGCAGCTAGCCTCAGGTGGAGCTCGATCGGTCACATGACAATGTCGACGCATGCCCTAGGCCATGGACGGAGCAGATCAAGCTCGTCGCACGCGCTCTACGTAGGTGCTCTCGTGATCGCAAGGAGCCTTGCATGGGGCTTCTGCCTCGGCGTCCTCCCCGGCCCGGAGATCACATGCGAGCATGGCCGCGCTCTCCCTGCACGCGCCAGCTCGCCGAATTCCCTGCATGTACAGGGATCCTATGATCGAATGCACGCTCTGTTCGAGCTGGCCGCCGGGAAACCCGCGTGGAAGAGAATGTGACGCTGCCATAGGCACGGGAAGCTCGCCCCGCCCGTGGCGTCCCATCGAGCCTGCGGCCTTTTGGAGCCATGTTTCCGTTCAGTCTGTCTCCGGTGGCAGCGACATTCCGCTGGCCGCATTCCCCCTATTTTATCGGGAACCCGCCCCGCTACCAACTCACGTGAGGCCGAGGATACCGGCCTGTATATACGGCGCTGCCCTGGATTGGCGTACGTCGTACACAGCCCTGTGCTTGCGTTTTGGCGGCATGGAATTTCGACAAACATCTCGTGAGCTCCGACTGTTCTCTCGCCAGCTTGTTCTTTGCGCGTGCGGAGCCGAGAAAGCAAGTACTCGCATGCCCCGTATCCATGTAAAATCTGGCATTTCTGTCTTGTATATGTCCACGAAATGCGCAATTATTTTTGTCTCTTTTCCGCTCTGTTTTTTTCTCTTTAAGAAGATGGTTCTTAATAAGATTTGCACTGATATATATAGATATGATGTTCTGCACTTGCTGGAAAGTATTTGTGCGGCAATAAAATCTGATTTTGGTCCCCTCAACTAAAATCGATGTATACCACGTAAAAATTTCTAGAACTAGTCCTGGGCCTGGAAGTGGTATATTTACTACGATTTGGCACATGGGGAATACCAAAGAACACGATAAACTGAAGAAACAAAATATGGAGAACATAAAAAATAAATAATCAACAAATTTCAAGAAAACCAAGAAACAGACAACTATAAGAAGGATTTTATTTTTTATTGGCCAAGTATGAAATACTACGAGTGGCTCATTTCTCCCCTCATCGCTCCTCTCTCTCGCCTCTCTCTCTCTCTCTCTCTCTCTCTCTCTCTCTCTCTCTCTCTCTCTCTCTCTCCCCCTCCTCCTCCCTCCTCCCGTTGAGAGTCTCTTCCCAGCTCCTGCCTCTTCTCCCCTCCTCTCACGTGGCTCTGTCGGCCGAGGTGACGGAGAGAGGAGGCCAGCCTTTACAACGTAGTTGTAGGTCTCGTCTAGGTTTTGGTCGTGTGTTCGGGCTTTGTATGGTTTGGTGTTATGCCAATGGAGAGCTGGTGGTGGAAGCTTGCGGGCGGCGCTCGGCCACTAGAGTTGATGCTTCTCCTTCTTGCGGTGCTCCGAAGGATGGAGTCAGAGGCGAGCAACAATTCACCTTCTCCCTCCACGATAAATAAGCCCGAGGTCAATCTTGAGTTGCTAGATCTGGAGATATCCGACCTTGTTCTTGTCGTCTCGTTGATGGGGACGACTCAGCTGTAGAGTTTGCGGAGTTTCTTTAGGTGCTACGTTGATATGTTCAAGATGGGAGTGTGTCCTCGACCAACATGGGAGGATCTTCTGCTCTATCATGGTGGCCTCCTATTGCGGCGACCCAAGTGGTCTTGTCTCCGGCATCGGCGTGGTTGACCATGGCAACAAGCATCGTTAGTTGTGTGGAGATGGAGCTAGACTGCATCACATTTTCTTAGATAGATCTGAGGTCCTTGGGGCAAAATCGAAGAACTTGGGTGTAACTTTAAACTTTTCCGTCGTTCTTTCTATAATTTGTACCTCCATCGCTCATAGTTCATGAAGTTCTTGGTCCTTCGAGACTGATCCTCGTTCCAAAATAAACTATGAAATAACTACCTTTGTCGATACAATGCCACTATAAAAATTCTCAGATACCCACTCACCACCAAGTAGTATCTGATCCAAACGTCTAGATTCATGTAAACAAAGGTATATAAATATTTTGAAAAATACAGTTATTGACGTAATACTAGGAAAATATCCATAGGTATCCAGAAATTATTGTGTGTCATGTTTCCCTCCAATTTGTTTAATATGCAAGGTGACTACATCTTAGTTCAGTGTAGAATATTTTGTTGGCATCACATTTTCCTTGGAAAACATTCATACTTGTCCGTTGAAGATCTACTGATCCATTGTGCACTTGCACAATTTACTGTTCAATTGGTTTGTTCTAATATACTCATCCATCATTGGCTTTCTTGTGTTGAGGCCTCAATAGTTGTACCGTGTGGTTGTTTTATTAATATAGCGGGGGCGAAAGACTGTTTCAAGGAGGAGAATTTTCGCCCATCTTATTTTCCAACCAACACACAAATGGAAAAGGAGAAAACAAATAACTCAATTAATTTTAAGAGCACATGGAAGCAACATATCAACCAGAAAATTTGAAATAAATTAGAATAAAAATTAAACATGTTATTCATTGAGATGATGGTTTACAAGATTTTGAAAGAAGATTAGAAACCCCCTAAATTTATCATGCATTAGAACTATTCTAGAAAATTACTAAAAATGTAAGAACTTGTGAAATAGAAATCGAAAGGGAAAATTAAATGTATCAAACTCCATGGGGTTTCCAAAAAAAAAACATAATTGTTATGCACTTTCGAATTTGCTAGCATTTTTTAGTTTTTTTATATACGTAATTTTTTTCATTATGTTTCAATTTTATCGTGCTAATTGAGATCTAGAAGTAGTTTTGTGTGCAAATAAAATTTGTATCTCGACAAAGTTGAGTCATTTATTTTTGAATGAAGGTTATATAATTTCTACGATAGTTGAGGAATGACAAGTTTTGCAATGGTGTGGTAGTTTTCTCTATATTTCCAACATGTGGCATGCTTGAAAATATGCACCAATTCACGGAACATAGGATGCATGGAAATTTGTAATGACTCTATTTCTGGTTGATTAATAAAGCACACCCTCTAAAAGAACTAGATGATACCCCGCATGTTGCTGCAAAAATATGTTAACAGATCTTTGGAGAATTAGAGAAGTGAGAGTAGAAGTGTAAAATAAGTAATGGAGTTTATCAGTCAAGCTAATTTACATTGTACTGCTGCATAGCATGCCAAAGGCTGCAATAAATCCCATATAATTACACAACATAAATAACATAACCATTGGAATCTGATACAGTATCACAAATATACCATTTTTTGGTCCATGCTATACAACAATTTCACATATGTGATGTTCACCTACATTGCTAATTGAAGCACGCTTGTAATGAAGAAACGTACACGCATGAAAGATAGATAGGCGATAGAGATACTCTTTGTACAAATAACACAACGTAAAAGAATGTAACTAACTGTGAATAGCACTGAAAATAACTAAAGTAACCATATCTGTATGCGTTGAGTTCTTTTCTACCTGCACACATCACCTGAATAACGATGGAGCAAAGCACAGAGTAACATTATCAACCAAGTAAGAAAATATAGTCGAAAAACTTCAGGATGGTTTATCATTTGTCCAATTGGCAATAATACCAGAAACAAAGATAATCTCATGCTCTGTTGTCAAACCAAATGGAGCATTGGGATTGTATATTAAATGATTAAACCCTATTAACTTAAAAAAGTAAATTTACAGCATCGATCTCACACTTCTTAAATCCGATTCTTTATGGATAAGCAGGAAACCGGTGAATGTATTGATCAACATCAACAGTCTGCTAAATAGATAAACAAATAAAAAATTGTGAACTATATTAATAATTTAAAACATCATTCCACTTCACCGCCATGCCAGATATAAGGAAAAAACAGAAATGACCATAGAGCATCAAAGATATGACAAATGTCAAATACTCCTCAGACTTCCGAGGGCATCCTCTCTTTTTTCTCCGGCACACACAGTAGTACATAAGAATGGAAATACGCACAGGTATAATACTTTCTGCTAATGTCACGTTAATTAATCAAAGGTGCACTGAACAATTGGTCATAGTATTAGTACTACATAATGAAAAAACATTGTATGGAATAAATCTGTACCAGTAATAGAAGGAGGGAGAAGGAGATAACTTAGAGCATCTCCAGCCGCGTCCCCCAAACCGTCCCCCAAACCGCGCCGGATTGAGCGTTTGGGGGACGTGTTTTGTTCGTGCCGCGTTTGGGGGACGTCGCTTCCCAGCCGCGTCCCCAAAACGCCGCCTCCCAGCCGCGTCCCCCAAACGCCGCCCTCAAACATTTAAAATAGTTTTCTTGCCATTTATTTCAATTTCCACAAACTAATACATAATTGGGAACGTGGTTTACACGAAGACATAGTTTGGAACATGGTTTTCCACAAACTAATACATAGTTTGAACCATGGTGGACACAAATATAAAATATTGCAAAAAAACTAAACCTAACTAGGCCGTGCATCGGTTTCCTGTGTTCGCTGCTAAGAAACAACACTCCGGGGCACACCTCACCTAAACTGGAAAATCCAGCGGGAGGATGGTGCCCTTGTTGGTTCTACCGATGAGGCGAACAGCAGAAACCTCCGTGCACGTATTCGCTGCGAAGAAACAACACTCGGTCGTCCTCCGAGTCGGTGCGCGTCGTCGTGGGAGTCCCGTCGACGTGGTAGTCCGGCGGCGGCGACTCTCGTCGAAGACCTTGATGCTCATGTCCCCGTTGCCGAAGTAGGAGAACACGAGGATGAAGCCGGCTTGGAGGCTGTGGTGGCGCGCGAACTTCTCCCAGCCGATGTTGAGGTACATCTTGCCGCGCGCGTCGTAGATCGCGTCGACGATCCACCGGCGGTAGCCGCACGAATGCTCCCGCAGATGCATCGTGCGCGGGCGTACGCCGCCGACGTACTCGGCGAAGGAGTCCGGCAGCCTCTGGATGCCGCGCGGGTCGCCCTTGAGGACGTGGACGAACTCGAACAGGACGTCCGGCTCCACGTCCATCTCCGACGATGAAGACGACGGCGCGGGAGGCGACGTTCAGCTATGCCGCGGCCACGACCACGACCACGACCACGGCCGCGGCCGCGGGTCGGCCTCCGCCTCTACCAGACATGGCGGCGAGTCTTGTTGAGAGATGGTGGCGGCTAGGGTTTGGGAGAGAGGCGCTAGGGTTTGTGTGTGAGAGGACGATGAGAGGCGCCCTTTTATAGGCCGGAGGGAGGCGGAGGAGCGGTGGCGCCTTAACGCCGGCACGCGAGCCAGGCGCGACGGGACGCGCGCTGCGCCCTCTGCGGGACGCACTGTCGCCGCGCCATCAACTTCCGTCGCGAGGTAGGCGACGGTTAGGTTTAAATTAATTGTGCCGCGACGGGTCGGCCCCGCCACTCCCCGCCTCGTTGTTGTGTCCGGCGTCCCCGGTCGTCCCTGTGGGACGGGGACGGGCTCGGGCGCCGGACACCGTATCGGCGCGACAAAAAGGGCTTTGGGGGACGCGGTGGAACGCCTCCGGCGCGCCCCAAATCGCTTTGGGGGACGCTTTGGGGGACGCGACTGGAGATGCTCTTACTGGTCTAATTTACGTGAGCGCCGGATGCTTGGAGTGCTGCTTCTCACGCCCAGCGTGTTGGCGGGCTTCAGATTGTTTCTCTTGTGGTGAGATCTGGGAATAAACTTTTAGCATGCGCTGTTTACAGTGTCCCATTAAGTTAGGAAAAAAGTCTGCAGTGCTCAAGGATAGCTTCACAATATGATGTAATCATTTTTCTTGTTTTGTGTTGCATGCCTTCTAATAACAATTTATCTGTAGTAGGAAAAGTAGGACATTTTGCTACTGTTTCCAGTCACAATAAACTACGGAAATGCAACCCTCCATGAGTCATAGCATTATATTCTTCACTGATCTAATATGTGAAGTCAGGTAGCACAAATCAACGACAGTTAAGAAGACTAATCGATAAATAGGCACCGTGAGGTGGCAAAGTACGAAGACTCAGACTATGAAACAATTATAGAAGGCATGGAAGGAAACAATCAACAAATCTACAGTATAGTTTTATGATTAAATAGTAAGCCAGAGAGAGGATCAGGAATAGAGCCATTCAGCAATGGATGAATCAGGAGCACGTGTTGAATCAAAGAGGTAAGTGTAATGCCGTCAGGGAGGCCTCAGTATATTTTCAGAAACAGACCAGGCTGATGTGAGATTAGCTGCACAGTGATGTTAATTTAGAGATCTAATTGGGGATTAACCTGCTCACGAGTCGGCGAAGTAGGGGACTTGGCCAGCGGCGAGAGAGAGCAGGTGCTTTGTTGTGGAAACACCAGACCGAGAGACGACGCTGCAACATTGGCAACGTAGCGTCATCACGCGCTTTCCGTGCGATCAGGGAGGTTCGTGCCGACTCCTTCCAATTCGGCCCTTGCGGCAATGGGGGCAGTACCAGGAGGTGCGTCGATGGCAGCCCCAAAAGTAGAGACTTTGGTATCTAGTCCAGTGTAGAGGACAATGGATCGAACAGATCCATCGCTTAAAAAGCTTTAGAAAGGAGAGCGGCTCCATCGTTTACTCTTGCATTTACTCGGCAAAGAAGATGAAAAGGGGGAAGATCATGGTTCGTGGTGTCGTGAAGAAGACGAAGAGCAACATACGTCCGAAGAAATCAATCGGGAAGACGAAGAGCAACAGACTTCTGAAGATCATGGGTCGTGCACTCGTATTCCTCCATCAATTTCCGTTTCTCGCAGAGATCGTGGGAGTGCAAGCGGGCGCAATCGTGGAGATAATGGTGAAGAGGACAGGTAGTGTGAGGAGATGACGTGATGCCTAGATGACTTGGATCAATTTGATGATTTGTTGGCAAGACTGCTGAGGTGGCAGTCTAGGATTGCTTGTAGATACATGATGATGTGGATACCTTGCATGTGCAGAAAAATGAGAACACCTATTAAGAATAGAAAGATGCAGGCCTAATTATGAGAAGAGTGTACATTTTTACTGGGTCGGGTGAAGAAAGATATGAACCAACCGAGTACTCGGCCCAATATTCTCAACTAGGTAAACTGCAGCTCGGGCTAAGCCAACTGTAGCTTTTGGGCCAGAAGTGCAAAAACTCACCGAGAAATGAAGACTGCCAAAAAAAAATCCTTTAGCAGAACGAGGGTGTTGTGGCAAAAGAAAAAAAAGTGCGCATCCAGGGAATCGAACCCTGGTCAGTACCGTGGGAGGGTACTATGATACCACTACACCAGATGCGCTTCCATATCAGGAAACAATTTAGGCACTATATTTTTAAAGACGTCTAACTAATTCAAGTTGAGACTCCATGGGGTTTTCCTTTTTCTTTTTCTTGCCAATTCATCCGCATCAGCACGAGATACATGGGCCAATGAAGCTAGACGTCGGGCACCCGTGTCCTACTCTTTACCGTGTGGATCCCTTTCACCAGCTAGCTCCTCCCCAACGATGAATATTTTTCACCCTTCATCACCAAAGTGGATAGCGCGAGAGTGTGTCCACCAAAAAGTGATTAATGGTTTTGATGATGCGTTTGCTTAGGGTGTGTTCGGTTTGGGAATGGGGTGGAATGGAATGCCACTGTCACGGAACCGTTCCATCCCTGTGTTTGGTTTGGACAAAAAAATTGTCACGGAATGGTTCCATCCCTGTGTTCGGTTTTGGAATGGGATGAGAATGGAATGGAATGGGTGAGATTAGTCACCCGATTAATTATTCTAAACTCGATTAATTATTTGCTAAATTTGATTAGTAGTGCTAAACTTGATTAATTATTGCTAAACTTGGTTAATTAGCACGCAGATCGAGACATTCCACCTCGTCCGGCCGATTTGCCCGGACGGGTGCGTTCCGCATCTGGACGGAATATTCCCTTTCGAGGAACGGTTCCATTCCATCTTATCCCTGAACCGAACACGAGAATGGCTCCGAGGAATGGAATGGTGAATGGTTCCATTCCATTCCACCTAATTCCCAAACCGAACACATCCTTAGTCCACTATAATTCATGGGTGGCTAAGGGCTAAGGCCCAAGAAGTTAACATAATTTTACAATTCTAAATTATACATCTTCAGTAGACATTAGTTTTTTTCGAAATGGAATAGACATTAGTAATTACCCTATACATTTTGTTCCCAGTGGTTACAAGATACGAAAAAATAAACATATATAGAAGATCATAAAAAAATCAATTCTTCTCGAGTGAGGGTAATCTGTGGAACTTGCATTGTAAAATGAAAAGAACAAATTAAGTGGAAAAACCATGTTGTCAAGTTATTAACCTAGAATTTGGGGAAAGAAAAACAAGTAACACGGGCAAGAAATGGAGATGAGGTGCTCGATACGATAGCTAGTTGCTTGGGTGGTGTCATGATTGTTGGATCATCTCAATTGTCGTTGCTCGCAATGTTGTTCAGTTGTTGGACTTCCAGTCGGTGCCTCGTGCTTGTATGTGCCCCTAGTCCCTGGCTATGCAAGCTGCATGCATGCTGCTGCTACGTGCAGTGCAACATCTCCTCGATCAATTGACTCGCCACTGGTCTTTGTATCATAAACTACTGGACTTAGTTTTTTTAGGTCTACTGGACTTAGCTAGCAGTGCTCCATGGCTGGCAACTGACAAAAGAAAAATAATTCACTCATGCCATAATGTGAGACACTGAATAGAGTGTAAAGGGCAAGAAACATGTGTGTCGAGACTGAGGGCTACCGATAAATACACGTATTTTTTTCGCAATAATCCTAGGATGTGCCATGGCCCAGTTCGGTCCTTGCATATATAGCCACATACGTGATACTCTACATGCTCCTAGAAGTTGAATGGGATAATCGAACAAAAATGATTTAAGATACTACTCACAATAAGTACAGTATGAACGTCTTACATACTTATAAGTAGTTGTACTATGTTTGTGTTTTTCTATACCAATTAGTGGTTTCATTTGCAATATATCACATCCGGCGGCATGTCCTTTCTGTGACCAGAGTACCGAGACTCTAGACCACCTGCTCATGGGCTGTGTGCTATCCCGGGATGTCTGAGCAACTTGCCTGCGCTGGTGGGGAAAGCTGCACTGGATGCCGAAGTTGGATTCGAGCTTCGTGGCTTGGCTACAGGAGAAGCGTAGTGGACCTGGGGGGGACCGCGACCTCTGGACAGGTGTTACCCTCGTTTGCTGGTGTCTCTGGCGACATCGCAATGGCATTGTGTTCGAAAAGGCCGCCCCCTCCAAAGCCGTGGTGATTTCAGCGATCGCCACTGAGGCGGAGATGTGGAGGATCGCTGGGATTTTTAGAGGCACTCTTGCGCTAGTAGATAAGTGGAGATGCCGCGAGTAGTCCGGTTCAGTGTGTGTGCTACCATCTGGGTAGTGGGGTTGCGTTGCGCGGGCGTCTGTGCCCCGAACGTGTTGTATCTTTGGCCTTCTGGCCTTTCTTCTTGATTCCGATACGTCTTTCCATGACGTATCCTTAAATTTTTTTTTGCAATATATCACTACTGCATGCACTAGAGATAGTACACACAAATTATATTCACATATAGAAATGAACATGAAAAACAATTCTATAGCATTTACATTTATACTTTATGTTCTTATTTGTACATGCATCATGTCAAACATTGTTTTCATTAGTAACGAGAAACTTGAGATGATGGTAAAATATATAAAGAAATATTATTCAATGCCTCTATGCGATTAGGAGCCGAACACACTAACACACCTATTGCTTCACTATGTCTTTTTTGGGGAAGCATGCACGCCACTTAATCTTTCAGATATGGCCACCTATAAAATGGGCACCAAACTTCAACCTAACTGATGATGGACGATCATGATCATAAGGTGTCGGAACCGCCACGACATAGACAGTGATGATCATAGTGTTGTGATGCACCTTGCAAGAAAATTATCCCGCTTTAAATTTATCTATATGTATGATTGGAGAATATTTGGTAACCTTGAGAAGACAATCATAATTGTCTTGGTGAGTGGTGAGAATGAGCCAACGTAAAATATCTGCGTTTTTTTTTTGAGGTAAAACATACTTATATTAACGAACAAGCAAGCCGCCTCATTAAAAACCTTCCAGTCACCTTCGGTACCCTGGTAAGGAAAAGAGTGTGTCAGAAACTTGCTGCTATCACATCACAGTACAGTTAAATCGTTTGCTAAGAGGCTCAAAAGAAAATCAGGCGGATCCTCAAACTAGGTAACTGTCTAAGGTCCCTCCGCTTTACAAGCCAAAGTATGAGCTACTACATTACTTTCCCTATAACAATTAGAGACTTTAACATGAGTAAAATTACGAGCTAAGAAGGAGCAATGTTCACAAAATTGTTGTTGCGCTACCAATGGAGTTTCCTCCCTTTTGCATCATGTCGACAACATCCATGCAGTCACTTTTTGATCTCAATACTATTGCAGCCGACTTGACCTGCGAGAATAAGTCCCACCTGAAGGGCAATTGCTTCTGCTATTGCTGCATCAGAAACATGCGGTATGGTACTGCAACACCCTGTCAGGAATATACCTTGGTCGTCTCTAATGACTGCTCGTGTAGCCCCTGAGAAGCTCTCCACAGAAAACGCGGCGTCAATGTTTAGTTTCACATAATCCACCGCTGGTTTTATCCAACCGTGACGTCTAATGTCTGGGTTCGTTTAGCTCGCTCCGAAATAGTTCAGGGAAAGTGCAAGAATCGCCTGGCTTGTTCTTGTCGGTTTTTGAACATTCTCATCTCTTGCAATTTTCCGTCTCTCCCGCCACATGTACCAGCATGCTGAAACGATCAGTTCCTTAAGTTCAAGATCAGGAACAACTCTTGACATACTGAGATCTCTCTTTCTCAAAATGTATTCTAAGGCTACTAATCCTTCTCGTCATCCATACATGCTTTAGAGATTATCTCCATTACACCTAGATTTTCCCAAATTTCAGTAGCTCTTGGACACTCAAAGAAAAGCATGTTTTGTGGTCTCACACCCTACTCTGCAAACAGGACAATGCTTGACATGATGATGTGCCTATTTATACGAATAGTACCATGCAGAAGCCTCCATGCAAAGATTTTGATTTTCGCAGACACTTTAAGTTTCCAAACTTGTGCCCAGACTGGGTTTATTTCAGAAGCTCCTGGTCCACTGGTTCTGATTAGTTTCCTTCCACGTTGATGATCCCACTCACAGTGATAAGCTGATCCGACTGAAAAATTCCATTCTTAGTATAATTCCAAGATACAAAATCTTCCATCATGCCTGTTGCGAGAGGGATTTTCAAATTATGTTCACATCCACCGAGTAGAACAGTGATCTCAACATCGGTTCATCCCATCATTTATTAACTGAGTCGATAAGTTGTGAAACTTTGGTATAGACTATATTACCTCTAGGAGTAATAATCTTCCTTGAGGGGTTGTTTGGCACCCAAGGATCATTCCATATGTTTATTTCTACTGCATTACCAACCCGCCACATATATCCTTTTTAAAAAGTCTGGATCCCCGTCTAAATACTTTGCCAAGTATAAGAAGATCCTTTTTTTTTATTCTGCATTCAACAAATCTCCGGTAGGGTAGTACTTTGCCCTGAGCACTTGGGCACATAGGGATTCTGGTCCACAAAGTAGACGCAAATATTGCTTGGCTAACATTGCCAGGTTAAAACATTGTAGATCTCTAAATCCCATACCTCTTCTTTTCTTCGACACACACATTTTCCACCAAACGAACCAATGCATATGTTTCTGGACATCGTCATCTCCCCACCAGTAACGGGTCATAACATCTGTGATCCCTTTTATTACTTGTTTGGGGAGCTTGAACACTGACATAGCATACACAGGGATGGCTTGGGCCACCACTTTTAAGAGTACCTCTTTACCACCGTAAGACAAAGCTTTTCCTTAAAACCCTTCAATCTTTCTAGGACTCTCAACTTGGGTTGGCAGACCCAAGTAGGTATGAGTAATAGCTTCTGTGAGAATATTCAGTTCCAAACATATATATTGCTTCCCTCATCTCAACAGTTGTACATAGGCTGAAAAAGATACTCGACTTCGCTTCACTCGCCAACTATCCCGGTTTTATTTATTTATTTAGCATATCTGCTGCAGAATGGGAAAAAGAAAATTTGCTCTCGATAAGGAAGTTGGAGAATGGCGACATCCTTTTTAGTGGGCCTAATACTCTTTAGCCCGTCGGCCCCAAAGATAGAGCGAAACGAGACACACAACAAAGGCCCGGCCCAACTTGAGAGCCAGGGAAACCCTAATTCCCCTGGAACTATAAGGCTCCGGCTGCGCCGCATTTCCAAACCCTTGCGCCACAACCACACGGCAGGTAAGGGAGAGCGGCGGCGGCGGAGATGGTGTCGCTGAAGCTGCAGAAGCGTCTGGCCTCGAGCGTCCTCAAGTGCGGCAAGGGCAAGGTCTGGCTCGACCCCAATGAGGTCAATGAAATATCTATGGCCAACTCAAGTAAGATCCTCGACCCTTTCTCCTGCCCTTGTCATGTAGATTTCGTAGATCTGTCGTCGAGGTAGTGGTATCGGCGTACTTTGGTCGAAGTTGGTTGATCGATGCTTGTTTGCTCTGCTATTACATCTTATATGAACAGCGGGTTGCCAGGATTAGTGTTCTTCGTGTAGCTGATAACCCTATGTTCTTCGTGACTTGATTAGTGTTCTCCTAGGCCGTGTTTGCTATGAACTGTGGTGTAGAGGTTCATCCCTTCCCCTAAGATGTTTTTTTAGTATTAACGGGTCGGGCAATTCTTGTAGATGTTTGCGCACGCGGTTCTTAATGCTGTTAATCACCTGGATTTAGTTGCCGAGCATGCTTAGGTTGATATTTTTTATCTAGCTTAGGCGTCTGACATTGTTAAATTGGCTGGATTTTGGTCTTTATTGCTAGTATCAATTATACGAAACTACCCTGGAACAGTTCGTGCTTAGTATGCTAGTGTACACACTTCAATAGCATGCGTATTTCTGGTCTGTCCTCATGCGGAGAATAGGTTTCCTGCGTTTCATATGATATGCTATTTAATGTATTATCCTTGCACAATCATCAGATTGGTCCCAATTACATGGGTAACTGTTACGATGCGTTTGCAACTTTTGTTGAAAGTACATATTTCTTAGAGAGATCATTTCTGCACTGCTCTATGCTTGCATGCAGAGTTGTTACATAGGCTGCTAAAACTTGTACATCAGTAGTTAAAAACCTGATCTATAGAAGTCGGCTGTCAAACATTTATCCACACTTTACATCAGGTTTTAACTAGTAATTTGTTCCATTGGCATAACCAGAATAAGCTCATGAAACTCTGGTGGCCTGTTTGGTATTTCTTTGTGACATGCATTCCTCTTATGCTCCCATTTGCTATTGCACTTCTTACCTGTTTGATATGCCTGCCCCTGTAATATGAAATCATTTGTGGTTATGGTCAATCCATTTGTGCTTCTAATTTTCAGTTTGCTGATGTGTTACTTGACCAAAACTTGCAGGGCAGAACATCCGGAAGTTGGTCAAGGATGGTTTCATTATCAGGAAGCCTCAGAAGATCCACTCCAGGTCTCGTGCAAGGAGGGCAAACGAAGCCAAGCAGAAGGGACGTCACTCAGGATATGGTTTGTAGCCCCAACTTGAATGATCATTATGGTAATCATGTTTGGAAATTATGTGTTGTAATATGTATGGAACCTCTCTGTACAGGTAAGCGTAGGGGTACCAGGGAGGCTAGGCTCCCCACCAAGATCCTGTGGATGCGGAGGATGCGCATCCTAAGGCGTCTTCTGCGCAAGTACCGTGAGGCGAAGAAGATCGACAAGCACATGTACCATGAAATGTACCTGAAGGTCAAGGGTAACATGTACAAGAACAAGAGGGTCCTTATGGAAAGCATCCATAAGTCCAAGGCTGAGAAGGCAAGAGAGAAGACCCTTGCTGATCAGTTTGAGGCCAAGCGCGCTAAGAGCAAGGCGAGCCGAGTGAGGAAGATTGCCAGGAGGGATGAGCGGCTTGCTCAGGTAAGATTATGTTTCTTACTCTGACCTTTAGTGATGCATGATGTGGGTACTGCAATGTTTTTACACACGTCTTTGAGAAACTAGCATTTGGATTATATTGATCTCTGAAAGAAATTAAGGATTTACTACAATGTATGACCATCTTTCTGTTCAGTTTGGGTGACAGACTGTTCTGGGAGTTGGATGTTAATGTTTAATCATTTATGTGTTAGTCTGTCAGTTCATTGATTTTGGTCAATATTTTTAGCTTCAAATGTTTTATTTAGTTTAGCAAGCTTTTCTTAAGATGCATGTTCAAAGTTTGCTCCTACTATTTACAACTGTATTTAGAATATTTGGTTAACTAATACTATTTGGCAAACAGGGCCCGAAGGACCATGCAGCACCACCAGCAGCTGCAGCTCCAGCACCAGCTCCTGCTGCAGTGTAAGTGTCTTCAAAATGTTTCTTCACTTGAGTTTTTTTTCGTTTGTTTCAGTGAGTTAATTTTCTCCCCTTCTCATGATAACAGGGCACCGAAGAAAGCCAAGAAGTGAAAGGTTTGATAAGAAGCTTTAGCTTTCTGGTACTGTGAAGGGTTAGCCTAATTTTGGAGCATCACAAGTTCAGGACAGTATCTGTGCTATATCTAAGTGTCGGTGTCTCAGATACCTTAAATATCATATTCTGTTTGTTCTGTTGGATGTAGCAGAGATTTTTATGAAGAGTTTCCTTAAACTGTTAAATTTGAGTGTCTGGTTATGCTTGTACTTATGTTGCTGCCCTTGTGTGATTTGCCTGCCGTGCCCGAAGGATGATTATCGTGGCTGGCTAGTAGCCATGCCTACTGATAATCCTTCGTCTCTGCTCTAATCATCCCGTGGATTTCTCGTGTATATTATCAGGTTTATGGAGAAATGATTTCCTGTGAACTCGGTTAAACAGAATAACCACATAAAACCTTGTTTGGCTTGAGCAATGGTACTGTTGATTAGCAAAACTTTGTTTCAGCAAAACCAGGAAAATACGTTTTGGCAAGAACGGCTATTTCACGTCCAGATAACTCATCCTGACTAAGATCCTTTGTCCGGTGATTCCTGGACGAACTTCTGGTTTGCTGTGGTGTCGATGTTGTAGGCCCTGCCTTCTCGCGGTGGCATGAAGCCGTGCCCTTTCTTTCTTTAGCCCCTGACCGTCGCCTTGCCAGCCACGTCCATGTCCAAAATCGTTCGGTGTTGCTGTTGATTTACTCAAGCTTGCAATGTATAGTCTCCTCGAATCGGCACGAACGTGGCTGCTGCACGCCGCCCACACCACCTCGCGGGACTGGCTTTCGCCGTCTTGCACGACTGACAACTAGCGCGCGGCCTCCGTGAAAAAAGCAAACCTTGCAAGAGGCTGGAGAATAGATATGTAATTGAGGAATCGTATAAACCGCGATTTCGAACTTTTGGTATCCAAATAGTATGATTTTCCATGTACTGAATCTTAACAGACTAATCCTCAAAACTGTTTTTTCTAAAGATCAGCCTAAAATTTCTTTGCCGAAAACTGACTGCTAATCTTCTGTATCCAAACAATTACACATCGTCTTCATATTTCATTGGCTGTGATTAATGGTTCTAGTACATACTCAACTTGTTCAAGTACATTTTGTACTAAACCATTAAGTTTTGGGGCCTATCATGGCCGCATTTGCAACCCTGTATACCCACGCTCCAAATTTTGATAGATAATGAGAAGGAGGTGCTGGGGAAGATGAACATTCACCTATGGTGTTTCGTACATGACTGCCTACTGAGCGGCGGTTAGCTTGTTTCGCGACACATGCCACGATGGCTTGTGTATTTTCTATTGCAGAGAGTAAATCTTTGAACATGCGATGCTTTTCTGTCAGTTTGCACGAACTACTTGCTGGCGGGAGATCAAACAGTGGGTACGTATGCATCTTAGCAGGAAAGCTTCGCTACTTGCAAGCAATGGTTGTTTAATTTCCTTGGCCGCGCCTCTAATACCCAAGCTACGACGCTGGCTGTTGGTTTTTGGCACATGTGGGGTCCGTGGGAAGCACACAATGAGTGGCGGAATGAAAAAAGCAACCAATTTCAAGTCATACTAGAGGTAGAGTTGTAGCGTATGTTGATATGATCTAAACAGGTGTCGAAGCAAAGGTCTGAGCCAAGTTCAGATCATTGGCTGCAAGGAACGGTTCTAGTTAATTGTGATGTTGCTATCTCCGAAGCTACGGACAGTATGGAGGCAGGTGTGGTAATTCGAAATCATCATGTTGATTTTCTTGTAGCCTGTCGTGAGCCCAACGTTGGTATTCTAGAGGCCGATATCAAAGCTTTGGCGCAGCACTTCTCATTGGCATCTTTCTGCCACTGAAACGAAATTTGCATGAGACGCCGCATATTTTAGCTAAGTCAAATTGAATTTCCGGATTTTACTTGTATTTTCACTCTGTTTCGGATAGTATCCAACGAACATTTTATACTACTGTGAGTTAATTAGTAAAGGGCATGTTCACATAAAAAAAGAAATGCTTCGTTTGGTTATCCAATATATCTGCCGGAGATGCACTTAGTCTCGAAACTTCGGGACGGCCCTCTCCAGTTCTTCGTCGGCTGTATCATGGAGTCTAGATCGGTTTTTCGGTGCTAGTCCGGCTCTAACGCACTGTCAGTCTGTCACAGCCGAAACACGCCAAGATGGCTTGTGTCGCCAACAAGAAAAGGATAGAATTGCCACGCACTGTCGCGCTCACTTGGTGCATCCATCCAAAGCCAAACCCATCTGATACTGATACACGCTGCGCTCAATGCTGGTCACTTTCTTCTCTGGAGCCACACAAGACATGGACGGCGCCATTGCCCCAGCTTCGGTCCTGGCCACCATCCCGCGGCACACCGACAGGACCCTCTCGGGCACCGGTGCGACGGTGCTGACAGCCGCCGGCACGGTTATCGTCTTCCTCTACCTCGCCGGGCGCTTCCTCTGGGCGTGCAAAAAGGAGGCCGCCACGAGCGCGGCCGGCCCTGCGGCCTCCTCGCCGGCCGGTGTCATCATGGTCGCGCAGCCCCTCCGCCGCGCCATGACGCTGTCGGCGCTCCCGGTGTTCTTGCACGGGAATGATCGGGACGCGCCGGACTTCGAGTGCGCGGTGTGCCTCTCGGAGTTCGGGGAGCGGGAGGCCGGGCGGCTCCTGCCGGGCTGCGGCCACGGGTTCCACGAGGCCTGCATCGCGACGTGGCTCCAGCTCAACTCCACGTGTCCGCTCTGCCGCGCCGACGTGGGCTCGCCGCAGTGAATAAGACAAGGAGGGCCTGTCTAGCTAGAACTACATTGCGCATGGTGGATCAGTGGCGTACGTGCGCATATAGGCGTGTTACTCAAGCCAGTTCGGCGTTTGTCTCTGCTCCGTGGAATATTCGCATATCCGCAGGCCTAGTCGGTCCTATATTGTGTGACATATGTATAGCTCGTCATTTCAGTAGACATGTACAGTTGGCCGTTTCGGAGATCGTGTATCTCATCGGTTCAAATCCGATAAAGGGCTTTTAAAATTAGTGGTAGAGTAATGCCGTGCTAAGACGTAAGTCCTCGGTTCGAATCTGATAGAATACTTTATCTACTAAAATTCATTCACTTTTTTCTTTGTTTTTGAAACTTTCTCCATTTTTTATAGAATTTTATGACGAAGTGCGGGATGCATTCATTTTGGGTCTGAACACTAAATAAAGCAAAAAAAAAAAATGAAATTGTACTCCTTTTCATCTTAGATCAATCAAATAACTACATGTACTGAACTAATACTAATATAGATATAGAATCCCTCCTATTTCATAATCCATTCTTATTCTATAACCCTTTAAATAAATTTCCCTAAAAAGTAGGGGATGGTCCATGAATTAATCTAACCATCAAAAAAAGAACATAACGGAAAAGTAGGAAAAACTCTTTGCTTTGGATCTAGTTATACTTTGCGAGTATATTGGCAATTCCAAAAAACTGCTCATACTATGATTATAGTATAATCACAGTATAATCACGAGCGGTTGTATATGGCCTTATCGTCTAGTGATGCCCCTATCGTCTAGTGATTCAGGACATCTCTCTTTCAAGGAGCGGGGATTCGACTTCCCCGGGGGTAGGGAGTATTTTGAAAGAAGATTAATCATAGATTATCAAAAATCCTAGAATAAATTCTTCCTGGGTCGATGCCCGAGCGGTTAATGGGGACGGACTGTAAATTCGTTGACGATATGTCTACGATGGTTCAAATCCAGCTCGGCCCAAAAATTTAGGATTTCGTGAATATGAACTAAATCCTTTTGATTTTCTTTCATTCCATAAAATAAAATGTCAGATCTCTGATCTATAGAAATAAAAGATAAAGAAAAAGGAAGAAATTGGATTTCTAACCCATATCTCTCTCATTCCTTTCTTACAAACAAAATAGTTTTTCTTATTGAAGGGTGAATTATTATCCATTTTTAGTGAGAAAAAATCATGACATACTAGATTATGTCACTCTCACTATAACCACCTGATAATATGTACGTGGGTGTGTAGTATATGATTCGTCTATTTCTTAGAGTAGGACAGACGAATCGAATCTTCTTATGGTTCTATTTAAGAATAGGTATGCCATACACCCCGCGGGGATTGTAGTTCAATTGGTCAGAGCACCGCCTGTCAAGGCGGAAGCTGCGGGTTCGAGCCCCGTCAGTCCCGAACTAGGGTTGAATGAATGGAAAAATTCATATTTCCTTTTTATTTAAGACCTCTTTTGCCCATCTCAGTTCTACTGCTTATTTGGATGTCTATGTGACCCATAGAAAGTTGGTCATATAATAGCTCGTGTGTACAGCTGTTCGTCTCACAGAACATGTGAGCTATGTATATCCATTGATCAATGATTCTGTTTCATAATATAAGGCATACAAAAAATTGAAAAGTAACTTTGGCACATGAGCACAGTGTTTTCGGTTAAAAAAAACAAATTTCTAGAATTCTAAAAAATCTGGTTTTAAATCTGCACATACATCAAAATCTTCTGAATGTGCTGTAGAAATTTCGAAAGAAAATATGTTGTATTATGAAAATAAAGAAGGACTTTTTCCAGTACAGGTTTCTTCCAAATGAAAATGGTGAGGGCACATGTTTTTTAGAGGATACTTCACTAGGGATACACCTTTATCACACCAATATCCATCTTTATATCACATTGTTTAAAGAAAAAAGTTTAGTAGCCAATGTTATGTCATAGACTCCTCTAAATATAGCTATTAGAAGAAACTTAACTAGAAACAAATGGAGAAAGTTTCATTGGTTTGTCAACTTATAGATGTTCAACTTACGGTGTAACCTTATTTATTTCTGTGTAAGCTTGCAACATCGGGATCATTTTTAGTTAAAAAATATATCTATATTACGTGAATGACCATACTTAGATATATTTGAAAAATAAAAGGTACCTCTTAAATTAAGATTTAGATAATGTAAAATCTTTCCTTTTTATGCAAGTTATCACATTAGCTCTAACTGAATCGTACCTGCAACCAATTAAAAAGCGGCACGGTTTGAATACTAGGTGCACCTAAAGAAATGGTTGAACAATATTTACACAATTAGTACAGTTGACCGTCCGGTTTTAAGGATATCATGTTCGATGCGGTGCAACTCTATGTTGTCACCGCTCTTTTAGATGGTTGAAGCCTGTTTTGACTTTATGCGCAGAGGCTGAGACTACATTTCCTTTTAGAAAAAAAAGAGAGGGGTCTCTATAGGGCTTGGTCTAGCGAGACTTCGTTCTAAGTACAATGATGTTAGCAGATTTTTGTTGTTCTTGCTTGTATGTTTTCTTCACACAAGTTAATTTTCTTCAATTCATATTCGCTATTTTTTTTTGCGAATATCGCTAATATTAAATCACGTGGAAATCAAAAATGATGTTACATTCGGTGCGCACCCAAAAGAATCTCTCCGTTGCAATCTCGAAGGAAATCTCGGTTGTAATTATACTTACAGCTGAAAAGTCTCATTGTACTTATAACTTTTAATAAAAAGATCAAAATAGAGGTCCAACAACTATAATAATGCACCCAAGAAGCCCAGGCCTGGCTCATGCCCGCAGCAAACGACATCACCAGGCGAGAAAACAGTCTAAAGAAGACGAGGAAACACACTTAAAATTTAGATTTATATACGTAGTAAGAATGTAAGATCCATGTTTTAAACTGCCAGTGAAGGCCTCCCGCTAGGGCTATAAAACTCATAGGCTAAAACAAAAATAACCGCTAATAGCTCCGCTTAATTGATTTAGCCCTAATTTAACTCCTCAGCCGCTAAGCTTCCTGCTAAACAGCCTAAAATTTTGGACCCAAAACTTTTCTGACCTTATTTCTCATCAAAGTTAACCACGGCTAACAGTCTAACACCATTTTCCCCTTGTCTCTTATCTTGTTGCTAGTGAATAATGTAGTATATATGGATAAAACTATTGTATCTCGTATGTAATCACTAATCATGTTAATATGTTATGCATCTATAAATTATTGATAATATACAATTATATGTTGCCTAAATTTTGTATTTTTTCATTATTGACCAAAACCGCTACATGCAGTTAGCCTGCCGTATATAAAGCCAATTGCCCGCTATTTTAAACTATGATCAAGATACATCTAAATTATAACAAATCTCAAACAACTTCAACTTCATCCTATGAAGAAAACACAAATCAACTACAAGTAAACACAAATCAACTACAAGTAAACACAAATCATCATGCAAACAAATACAACGATCTCTTGTTCGTGGGCGAGGTACATGTAGGAAATCCTAAATAGAGTAAGGGCATCTCCAGCGGCGCGACGCAAATGGTCGTTTTCGTCCGCCATGACCGGAAATGCGTCTGACATCCTCTCCAGCGGGGCGACGCAAAGTGACCGGCCGTCCGCGGAGACGCATACCTGTCCCAAATATGCGCCTCGGATGCGTCTCCATGGACGCTGCGCGGACACCGAAAGTGTCCGCTAGTTCCGCGGACGTTCGTCGGGCCCGCCAGCGACCCTGCGTCGATGCGTCTTCGAAACGCGCGCCGGCGCCGCTACGTCGCCGGCGGTCTGCGTTAATGGCAATGCCTCGGCTGCCGAGCGGCGCAACCCACCGCCAACCACGTTAATGGCGTCGCCACGCGTCCCGCGGCCACCGCATGCCTCCGGCCTATATAAGGGGCGCGCCTTCTTCTTCCTCATCCACTCCTCCATAGAAACCCTAGCCGCCACAAAGCTCCGGCGTTCGCCGCCTAGGTGTTCCTGCGGCGCCCGCCCCGCGAGGAAGACCATGGCGGGTCCTGGTGACGGCGGTCGAGGCCGCGGCTGGACGCCGGGGACGGGGGCGGGCCGCCGTGGTGGGCTACGGCCCCCGCTCGTCGTCGCTGCGCCCTCTTCGTCTTCCTCCGACGTGGAGGGGCGGCCGAGTTCCTCCTCCGCATCGACGACGACCCGCTCGGCATCAAGCGTCCCGGTTAAGTTCGCCGAGTTCGTCGACGGCGTCGGCAGCGCGTTTGCGGCTACGGGAGGCCAGCAACACGCCGGGCCGTGGAGGTCTGACGCGGGCAAGATGTGCACGGGTGGGGCAGTTCGCCGTGACTGGCGCTCGAGGGCTGCCGGCTCACCTTCCTCTACGAGGAAGACGGTGAGATGGTCGTCGTCTTCGACGACACGGCTTGCCGCAGCACTACCATACCGCGAATCCGAGTCGGACTCCGATAGTTAGAACGTAGAGTGTTCTTTCTTTGCGCGAATCGCGAGAGACAAGCCCAGTGGAAGGTTTCGTCTCGCCTCACGGTAGAACCAACAAGGGCACCGTCAATCCTCCTGCTGGATTTTCCAGTTTGGGTGTGCCCTCGAATGTTCTTTCTTGGCAGCAAACATATATACGGAAATCAACACAACTGATTTCTATTTTTAAAATATTTATATTTGTGTCCACCATGGTACAAACTATGTATTAGTTTGTGTAAACCATGTTCCAAACTATGTATTAGTTTGTGTAAAATAATCTTCCAATTTTTTATATTTGGAAGTATGTTGAAATGAAAAAGAGAAAAAAAATGCGTCGGGCCGATGGAGCCAACCCTAAGTACAGGGTGCCGTGGCAGTTTGAAGCTAGAGACCCTCAGGTCTCACGTGGTTCTCAAAGCTTTCCGATTGACGAAGCAGGGTGCAAGGTGCGCAACAGCCATGAAGGCCTCCAGGAACATTCATGATTAATTTGCTCTGAAGAGAAAAACATCGAGCCATGCCCATGCTTGATCCAAGTTTATTCCGTGGCACTAGTACTACGTACATACTCACCGGTTTATCCAAACATTTTACACCTTACTACATTTGAAGATCTCATCCAGCGATATAGTACATACTAGCAGCCTACCACTACTGCAGCTGCTAGCCTGCTAGTCTACCGCCCAACGGGCAACGGCGAATCAGCTTCCCCACGGTGCGGTGCCTCCGGCGCCAGCGTCCCCCTCCCCGCGGCGGCGTGCGAGCATGGCGGCGAGCGCGCGGGAGTGCGGCCACGCAGGGTTCCCGCGCGACGCCGCCTCCCGGAACATAGCCTCGGCGCGGGCCAGCGACGCGTCGGCCGTGTCCCTCACCATCGTGCCCTCCACATCGTGCTCCATCCTGTCCTCGGCGCCGCCGTCCGTGTGGCGCGCCAGGGGCTTCCTCGTGTCCGCGAACTCCACCTCGGCCAGCGGCGACGGCTTGTGCGTCCGGTAGTACTCCCGGTCCTCCTCCCTCACCTTGCGCGCCGCCGCCTCCTCGTCCCCGGGCGTCGCGTCCCCAAGAGGGTCGCTCCCCGCGGGCGCGGAAGACCGGCGCCGCTTCTGCGTGAACGTCGAGCCTGCCGCCGGGTCCGCGAGCTCCTGCGACCCCAGCTTCCCCGAGGGGCCGAACGGCGGGACGCGCTCCTTGGTGGTGGTGGACGTCGGCTCCGACGGCCGTGGCGTCGTTGTTGATGCGTGTTTGTCGTCGGCTCCCTTGGTGGCTTCCTCGGCGGCGGAGAACTTCGGGGGTCGGTCGGCGTAGTCGTCGCTCGGCGGCTCGCCGGAGTGGACGGCGGGGTCACCCGCGCCGGCGGCTTCCGTCGTGATGGACAGCAGGCGGCGGTGTGCCGCTAGGATGCTGCGTTGGGTGGTAGACGTGCTTGAGGCGGCGAGGCGGAGCGCTCGTGCTGTGGTGGCCATCATCGTGCTCGCGGCTTTCTATCGTCTCCTTCCGGTTGGGTCTGCGATCGATTTCGTTGGTCATGGCGCCTCTGCGGCGGTGGTTGTATATAAGGAACGGAATGCTCGAGTTTGGGAGCGTCGAGAGAGTTGCCGGAGCAGGACGACGAGGTGGGCGAGAGCTCGACACGTCGAGAGCTCGAGCGTATCGAGAATGAGGTGGAAGACACGAGTCGAGAGAGCGAGAGACTGACCGAGGACCTCCCCCTTTGTCTCTAGATACCCCTGGATGGATAAGACTTTGGTCCGGTTGGGCCCAAATTAAACCCATTTGCAATTGCACTCGTACGTTCAGCTGCACTCACACATTTTTTTTTTTTGAGATACACTCACACATTTTTCTTAAGGTAAACGATAATTATATTAAGTTAGCAAGTCGTTTCGTTAAAAAAAAACAGTTCTTTAGATATCTAGTAAGAAAAAAAGTGCGTTTAAAACTTGCTGCTTAAATCAAAGTACTATTACATCGTTTATAAATTTGCTAGGGACCGTCAGCATCCCAACTACTAGAACTATTATTGAAAAAACTATCCCTAGCTATCTCATGAGTCACCTGATTAGCTTTTCTAAGAAAATATTTAAAGGTTACAGTTCCAATTTGCACCGTAAATCCATACAATTAACAAAGATTGCTGCTAATTCATTCCACCAGGTTCCTTCTTCCGTACAAGCTTGTACCACTTCCACTATCACTTCAACTGAGTCCGATTCAGCGATTGTTGCATCCCATCTTGATCGCTAGTGATAAACCCTCTGACGAGAGCGCTTCTCGGCAATGCCCACCATGAGGGGGTTAGGGTTAATGGAATCCTGCAGGTTAGCACTAGATATCGGATACCAAACGAGTAAGAGGCAAGATTTACCCAGGTTCGGGATCCTCGATGAAGTAAAATCCTTACTTATACTTGTCTGATCTTGATTATTAGTGAAAACGGTTACAATGAGGCAGCCGATGGGCAGCGTGGTGGTGATCTCGTCGGGGGGCAAGGTTTCTAGGGTATGGTGTATGCGGGATTGTGTAGATACTATCCCACGGGCCCTCTTCTGACCTTTATATAGGAAGCCAGGTCCCGAGAGTCCTACACGGATTCGAATAGGTTACATGTGAGATCTAATCTATCCTTTGTTTAATCGACGTCTTCTTGCCTTGCCCGTCAAAGAATCGTCTCCTTCCATCTTTCCACCGCTGCAACCGACGTGTTGATCCACCACTACTAGAAAAATGGCTAGCCGTAAAAAACTACCAGTGACGCACACCTTTTTCGGTGCGCCACTGCTAGTTAGCAGTGGCGCACCAAATAGTGGTGCTCCACTGGTAGCCAACTTAACAGTGGCGCACCTGGTGAGCAGTGCGCCATCACTAAGTTTAACCATGGGTTTGACCCACCCCTATACATAGCAATGGCTCACCATATAGAGGTGTGACACTGCTATTTGAGGTAGAAGTCGCCCACCTCTACATAGTGTGTCATTGCTCTGTATAGGGGGATGATGGAAACGTTTGGGCATCAGTTAGCTGGATCGCCTTTTCGGTTTTGGAAAAAATAAAAGAAATAGATAGAAATTTCAAAAAATAAAAGAGATCTGCGGCATTAACTCGGGTCACGTCCTTGGCGCCGGTGTACAACCACATCTGATGAGCCCTGGACATCACTGGATGGAGGCGGCGCCTCAGGAACAAAGCAGCAACCTCAGTGACAGACATTGTTCGGCCACCCGCATTCTTCAGATCCAAGACCTTCTCGTACATACTATCGGCTACTATCTTTTCTTCGGCAGTCAAAATATTCTGCCAAGACTTCTTCGGCGTTATCTCCAGGACATCTTCGAATGCTGGCAGGTTGGAGCGTTGACCCGAAGTCGGTCGGTCCCTGAGGTAGAACCTCTTTGATCTCCAGCCTTGAACGGGTTCTCTCACCGGGAAGTTGAAGTAGTTAACTTCCTTCCGAGCGACAAAGCCAACTCCTCCGACAATATGGGGTCCCCCGCCCCCGCTGTGGCGCTTGACAAAGAATATCTTCTTCCACAGACCCCGGTGTGGGTCGATGCCGGGAAAAGCCTCTCAGACAGTGATAAAGATCGCTAGATGCAAGATGGAGCTCGGCGTCGTCTACCAGAGCTGAATGCCGTAGGAAAAGAGGGGGAAACAAAGGAATTCGTGGGATGGAAGGGACAACCCACGATACAAGAAGGGAGGAAACATGACGGTAAATCTAGCAGGGGGACTAGGGCGAGATTCGAAACCTGGGAAGCAGACGTCCTTCTCGTCAGCGGAAATCAGTCCCAAGCTCCTCATCTTCTTCTCATCACGCTTGGTGATGGAGGAAGCTACCCACTCACACTGAGGATCCCTGGCGACGACGGCGGACCTCTGCGCGGCGCTGGGCGCCTTTTGAGCCAGTGGCGCTCGCGGCGGCGCTGGAAGACGCGGCGATCCTTTTCTTTCCCATGGCGCTCGGGAGTTCTCTTTCGAGCTTTGGAAACGTAAGTGTAGTGGCAATTGCGAGCGGGAAGCAAGGACGAAGACGAGCAATGGAGCAGGGGCGACCTAGATTAACCCTTGCCTCCCTTTTATAAGGGAGAAATTACTTCAGATCTCGGCCATCATTACACATCGCTAAAAATGGACGGAAATCTAAATCTACACGTGTCACAAGAGGAGAGAAACCGGCAGCCCACTACCCCTACTATGCACGAGGATCAAGAAAACACCTCGGTCAACGCGCAAGGTCCGGTCATTTCCTAACTGACTGCGCAGACATGGGTGGGCCCATTAGGTCACGTCCCGTTAGTCGCGTCGCAGTGGTTGCCACGCCGCTGATGTCATCATCAAGATTATCGGCCCCTCTATGATGGAGCACCCGAAAGTTATTAACTCAAAGGAAACTATGATATTCGGTCTAGCAACTTATAGCCTACGCAACTCCCATCGGGAGCGCTAGTCGCGCACCCGATAAAAAGGTGGAAGCCTCGCTCATCAGCAAAAGAAACGGACCCGAAGGTCCTAGCAATCTAGGTTCGAGCCCGGGAACTTGAACCTATGTAGGGTAACGCTGTTTTGCTTCGGCAGTTAACCAGTCTCGATTCATCGAGTAAACCTCGGATCGTTACTTCCATCCATTACGTACATACAACTCTTCGGCTTCTCTCGAAGTTCATATTCCTCAAGGACCCGATACATTCAAATGGTATCGAACGAAAGAGAAGACCCAAAAACTTCGACATCACCAGAATATCCTTCGATTAGCACAACTTGAGTCTACGGAAGGTTGCAAGCGTCCGCCCATAGACTCGGAGGCTACTCCCATTGGGAGCGCTGATCGCACACCCGATAAAAGACAACTTTGACTCTTCATCAAACGCAAGATTCAACATTCTTTGACTGATCAAGACGTTCGGACGATGACAAGTTTAGTCCTTGCCCAAAGCTTTGCTTCGGCCAGTCACTCGGGAGCTACTGATGTGGGCATTACCCTTCGGGTACCCAACATTGGCCTACCTCCTTTGACCCAGCAAGGGGCCCGTGAGAATCACCGCAGCCCAAGATGGACCAATATGTCGATTGCAAAAGAGGAAAGTCAGAAGGAGACGGATTCTTGATGGACAAGGTAAGGAAACGCCGAATAAGGAAAGGATAGACTAGATCTTACTGTAACATAGTTGAATCCATGCAGGACTCTTGGGACCTAGCCTCCTATATAAAGGCCAGGAGAGGGCCTACCGGAGGATATCGATTCAACCTACACAACCTCACATACACCAAACCCTGGAAATCTTGCCTTCCGGCGAGATCACCACAACGCAGTCTATCGGCTGCCCCATTGTAACCTTTTTGTCGATAAATCAAGATCAGACAAGCATGAGTAAGGGTTTTACCTCATCGAGGGTCCCGAACCTAGGTAAATCTCTCCTTCTTTTTGTTTGGTATCCGATGTCTCGTGCTAACCTGCAGGATTCTGTCAACCCTAAGCCCCTCATGGTGGGCATTGGCGAGGAGCCCCCTCGTCACACGGTGCGGATGCAGTGCGTGTCCGCGCCCTGTAGCCACGGGCCCGCCTGGCAGCACCCGCGAGGCCGCATCGCTTTGTCCTATTCGTTTCCGCGCTTGCACGTCCCCCAACCTTCTGTGGCCGCCATCAATGGCACCCCTCGTCTTCATCGGCCGCACCATGTCTGGCTGGCGACGGCTGGTCTTCTATGCCGCCATCAATAGCACACGGTTTCGAGTCCCACGCTCGTCCTTAGAAGGGCATCGGCAATATCATGTTGTCGCCCACACCTCCCTGGCCTCCATTTCTCCCACCACACTAACAGCCACAACGGTTAGCCCGCCTTGCCATGGGGAAAAAGAAAAACAACCACGAGGCATCCTTCTCGTGGGTGAAGAAGGAGGAGAACCCTTGGATGAGGGTTCCTCTCCTTGTCAGCGTCATGATGACCCACAAGTATAGGGGGTGTATCGTAGTACTTTCGATAAATAAGAGTGTCGAACCCAACGAGGAGCAGAAGGTGTTGACAAGCAGTTTCGATGAAGGATTCACTGTAAATGCTCACAGACAAGTATTCAGGGGGTTTTGATATAGCAGATAAATAAAGTACAAGTAAATAAAATGCGAGAGAAATAATTGCAGCGAGTGGCCCAATCCTTTTAGCACAAAGGACAAGCCGGTTTGTTTACTTATAATGACCAAACGTTCTTGAGGACACACGGGGATTTTAGTCTAGTGCTTTCGCTTCATACGGCTGATTAATCTTCATTGTTTTGATAAGTGTTGTGTGGGTGAACCTATGCTAATGCACCGCCCTTCCTAGGACTAATACATACTTGTGATTATACCCCTTGCAAGCATCCGCAAATACAAGAAAGTAATTAAGATAAATCTAACCACAGCCTTAAACTCTGAGATCCTGCTATCCCTCCTGCACCGATATACTAACGGGGGTTTAGGTTTCTGTCACTCCGGCAACCCCACAATTAGCAAACGAATACAAGATGCACTCCCCTAGGCCCATAAAGGTGAAGTATCATGTAGTCGACGTTCACATGACACCACTAGAAGAGTAACACCACAACTTAAATATCATAACATTGAATACTACTCAACAATAATTCACTACTAACATTTAGACTTCACCCATGTCCTCAAGAACTAAACGAACTACTCACGAGACATCATATGGAACATGATCAGAGGTGATATGATGATGAATAACAATCTGAACATAAACCTTGGTTCAATGGTTTCACTCAATAGCATCAATAACAAGTAGTAATCAACACCGGGAGAGTTTCCCCTATCAAACAATCAAGATCCAACCCAAATTGTTACAGCGGTGACGAGATGCAGCGGTGGAGATGGCGGTGTAGATGGTGGAGATGATGATGATGATGATGATGATGATGGAGATGATGTCCAGCTCGATGACGATGGCGATGGCGTCGATTTCCCCCTCCGGGAGGGAATTTCCCCGGATTCCCCGCACGGAGAGCTCTTTTCTCTCTGGTGTTTCTCCGCCCCGAGAGGCGGCTCTGTCAATTCTCCGTAACTCCCTGTGTCTTAGGTTTTCGGGAGAAGAAGACGCGAAGGAGGCGGCAAAGAGGGGGGTGGGCCCCCTCCCACAAGGCGGCGCGGCCAGGCCGGCGCGCCGGCCTATGGGGGCCCATGGCGGCTCCTCGGCTCCTCCCTTTTGGCTCCCTTCGTCTTCTGGAAAAATAGGAATTTACGTGTAAATTTCCGTCAATTGTTGATCTTCAGAAATATGGTGTCCTGACGGTGCTTTTTCCAGCAGAATCCTGACTCCGGTGAATAATTCTCCAATGATCATGAAACATGCAAAATAGATGAAATAACATAAGTATCATCTCTAAATATGAAATATATCAATGAATAACGCAAATTATGATATAAAATAGTGATGCAAAATGGACGTATCAACTCCCCCAAGCTTAGACCTCGCTTGTCCCCAAGCGAAACTGAGCTCGATAAACAAGACCACATGTTTATGGAGTGAAGAGTCGATAAATGAAATACGGACAAGAAGCATCATATTGATTCACACAAGATATTCTAGTAAACATTCTCTTCATATAACTCAACTTGAAATAAGTAAAGAGAAATCACAAACAAAGGTGCATAGGAAATCATAAGCGGTTATGGCAAACTTTGTTCTTGGTCAGAGAACTACTAACTGATTGCACTTATCTTCTAAGCAAAGCTTTCATATTAGAATTTATATAGCAGGGCTTTCATTCTCAATCATAACAATCTCCTCATAATCATTGATAGCTTTCAAAGTCATATTCATTCAGATAAAATTTGTACTAAACAAGAAAGCATAAAAGACATGATTAACTAAATCATAGCATAAATGATTGGTTCACAACAACTCAATTGCTTGCTTAAGACAGAGGGAAATAGGTTTACTGACTCAACATAAAAGTAAAAGATAGGCCCTTCGCAGAGGGAAGCAGGGATTAAATCATGTGCTAGAGCTTTTCAAGTTTTGAAATCATATAAAGAGCATAAAAGTAAGATTTTGAGCGGTGTTTGTTGTTGTCAACGAATGGTAGTGGGTACTCTAACTCCCTTGCCAAACGAACCTTCCAAGAGCGGCTCCCATGAGGGACGTTATCTCTACCAGCAAGGTAGATCATCCCCCTTCTCTTTTGTTTACACATGTATTTTAGTTTTATTATGGATGACACTCCCCCAACCTTTGCTTTCACAAGCCATGGCTAACCGAATCCTCGGGTGCCTTCCAACATTTCTCATACCATGGAGGAGTGTCTATTGCAAAATTAAGTTGCTTACTGATAAATCAGGGCAAAACATGTGAAGAGAATTATTAATGAAAGTTATTAATTGGGGCTGGGAACCCGTTGCCAGCTCTTATTGCAAAATTATTGGATAAGCGGATGTGCCACTAGTCCATTGGTGAAAATCCGCCCAACAAGATTGAAAGATAAAACACCACATACTTCCTCATGAGCTATAAAACATTGACACAAATAAGGAGTAATATAGTTTGAATTATTTAAAGGTAGCACATGAAGTATTTACTTGGAGTGGCGCAAAATACCACATAGTAGGTAGTTATGGTGGACACAAATGGCATGGGTTTGGTCTAAGGTTATGGATGTATGAGAAGCATCCCCTCTCAATACAGGTCTTTGGCTAGCAAGGTTTGATAGCAAGCATAAAGGTTGAGGGAAACAAACAAATATACATGTGATAGAAACAATCATGCATCTTTCTCATAAGCACAAGCAATTTTAACTTAAGAATACTAACTCATTAGCATAAGAATAAAAGAGTAATATATCTACATGTATTTCTCTTTTCTATTTAAACATCAAGGTGTTGTTGCTATTGACCAATGCTAAGTTTGCCAAAACCAAATAGATTTACTTAATGCTCCCAAAGTGATATCAATACTAATGTCAAGAATAATCATATAATGGAGATTGCAAACTAAAATAAAGTGTGCAAAAAGTAAATGATAAGACTTCTCATTAATATTCCATAACGATAACTCACACCAACGGATACATAGATAACCAACTAAAAGAGATACTTCCACATTGCAAACTATTCCATATGATAACTTCCCTACTCATGATATGACACTACTTGATAGTAAAAGGTAAAGATAGTGATGATGTGATACCGCGGCACTCCCCCAAGCTTGGAACAAACCAAGGGGATGCCAATACCGATGATGAATTACTCCTTCGGTGGCGATGGTGGATTCTTCTCGCGCTTCTTAAGGATCTCCTTCAGCTTCAGCTTCTCAGGTTCTGCACTAAAACTCGAAGAGATTCATTGTTATCCGAATGTGGCGGTGGCGGCCTTGTGATGGGAATCGAGTAATATTCCAGCATTCTGCGAAGTCGCTGGTTCTCCTCCTGAAGTATCTCCACTTCCCTTCTTAGAGCACGATATTGATCACAAAACTCATCGGCAACCCGTATTGCTTCCTCCACACAAGGGAAAGAGTCGAGGCTAAGAGCAGGCGGAAGAAGTCCCTGCAAGTTATGAGAAAAAGAACGCCCAGTGTTAACCGATCCCACCAAGATTGGCTTACTCTCCATAGTTTCCCACTCTCCTTTTGCTGATGCTATCTTCTTCTTCTCCTTATTGATCCTTTCATCCATCTCTTCCTTCCAAGGCTCCTTGTCTTTGTTGTTGGAGACCATAGTGCTTCTAGATCAAAACAGATCCTGGCAGGCTCGAAACAAAACACGACGAGAAAACGATATACGGACCTCTGGAGATCCGGGGGATTATATAGCAAATATTTTTACGACAAAAGGAAGGTTCCAGGCCGAAAACGAGTGGAAACGGGACGCCGAGGGGCTGTCACCATAGGGCGGCGCGGCCAGGGTGGGGCCCGCGCCGGCCTATGGTGACGGGCCCTCGCGCGTCTCTTCCACTCCGTTTCGATCCCGTAATTTTTCATATTTTCCAAAAACAGCAGAAATATTGTTCGGAAAGTTAAACGCGGACTTTTTATTACTAAAACTGTTACCTATTCAAAGTCGGACTCTGCAGAACTGTCAATTTGATCTTTGATGAAAGCTTCCGGAGTTATCACTTGAATAATATCAATATCTTCATTATAAGAATCTCCAGAAATATAATGCTTGAGTCTTTGTCCATTCACTACTTGTGTGGCGTTACCTTCCAAAGAGCTAATTTTTATTGCTCCTGAACGATATACCTCCTCAATAACATATGGTCCTTCCCATTTTGAGAGTAATTTCCCTGCAAAAAATCTGAGACGAGACCGATACAATAGGACTTTATCTCCAACATTAAATTCTCTTTTAATAATTCTTCTATCATGCCACTTCTTAACTTTCTCTTTAAAAAGTTTAGCATTTTCATAAGCTTCATTTCTCCATTCATCTAAAGAACTCAATTGTAGCAACCTCTTCTTACCGGCAAGTTTAAAATCTTTATTAAGTTCTCTTACAGCCCAATAAGCTTTGTGCTCTAGTTCTAGAGGTAAATGACAAGCTTTTCCATAAACCATTTTATAAGGAGACATTCCCATAGGATTTTTATAAGCAGTTCTATAAGCCCACAATGCTTCCTTTAACTTACTAGCCCAATTCTTTCTAGATTTATTAACAGTCTTTCCCAAGATAGCTTTAATTTCTCTATTTGATAATTCTACTTGCCCACTAGTTTGAGGATGATAAGCTGAAGCAATTCTATGATTAATACCATACTTGGCAAGAGTTTTTCTAAAACCACCATGAATAAAATGAGAACCTCCATCAGTCATAATATATCTAGGTACTCCAAATCTAGGAAATATAACATCTACAAGCATTTTTATAGAGGTCTCACCATCAGCACTTTTTGTAGGTATAGCTTCTACCCATTTAGTAACATAATCAACAACGACAAGTATATGAGTGTTACCTTCTGAAGAAGGGAAAGGACCCATGAAGTCAAATCCCCAACAATCAAATGGTTCAATAACAAGAGTATAATTCATAGGCATTTCATTGCGTCTAGAGATATTACCAACTCTTTGACATTCATCACAAGATAAGATAAACTTCCTTGCATCCTTGAAAAGTGTTGGCCAATAAAAACCTGATTGTAGAACCTTTTGTGCGGTTCTATCTCCGCGTGATGTCCTCCATAAACACTACCATGGCATTTACTCAATATCTCTTGTTGTTCATATTCGGAACACATCTTCGCATAATACCATCCACTCCTTCTTTATATAAGTGTGGGTCATCCCAAAAATAATGCCTCAAATCATAAAAGAATTTCCTCCTTTGCTGAGCTGAAAAGGTTGGAGGCAAATACTTCGAAACAATAAAGTTAGCATAATCACATACCAAGGGCTCTCTCGCGAGCTCACCTTTATTACAGCCAATTGTTCATTTGGAAAACTATCATTAACAGGAACAGGATCATAAGTAATATTTTCCAATCTAGACAAATTATCAGCAACAGGATTATCAGCACCTTTCCTATCTACAATATGTAAATCAAATTCTTGCAAAAGAAGCACCCATCTAATAAGCCTTGGCTTAGCATCTTTCTTTTCCATAAGGTACCTAATTGCAGCATGATCAGTATGAATTGTGACTTTTGAATCAACAATATAGGGTCTAAACTTGTCACATGCAAAAACTACGGCTAATAACTCTTTTTCAGTTGTAGCATAATTTCTTTGAGCAGCATCTAGAGTTTTACTAGCATAATGAATAACATTTAATTTTTTATCTACTCGCTGTCCAAGGACAGCACCTACAGCAAAATCACTAGCATCACACATAATTTCAAAAGGTAAATTCCAATCAGGAGGTTCAACTATAGGAGCAGTTGTTAAGGCTTTCTTTAGAGTTTCAAAAGCTTCCTTACAATCATCATCAAAAAAAAAGGTACATCTTTTTGAAGAAGATTAGTAAGAGGCTTTGAAATTTTAGAGAAATCTTTAATAAACCTCCTATAAAAACCAGCATGACCAAGAATACTACGAATACCTTTAACATCCCTAGGATAGGGCATCTTCTCAATTGCTTCAACTTTAGCTCTATCAACTTCAATACCTCTTTCAGAAATTTTATGTCCCAATACAATTCCTTCATTAACCATAAAGTGACATTTCTCCCAATTAAGAACAAGGTTAGTTTCTTCACATCTCTGCAAAACTTTATCAAGGTTTCGCAAACAATTATCAAAAGAATTCCCATAGACAGAAAAATCATCCATGAATACCTCAACAATCTTTTCACAAAAGCCATGAAAAATAGCAGACATGCATCTTTGAAAAGTAGCAGGAGCATTACACAAACCAAAAGGCATACGCCTATAAGCATAAGTTCCATAAGGACAAGTGAAAGTGGTTTTCTCTTGATCTTTAGCTCTAACAGCAATTTGTGAAAACCCAGAATATCCATCAAGAAAACAAATGAGTATTTTTAGACAACCTTTCTAACATTTGATCAATAAATGGTAAAGGGTAATGATCTTTCTTAGTAACTTTATTAACTTTTCGAAAATCAATGCACATTCTATACCCTACAACTACTCTTTGAGGAATAAGCTCATCATTATCATTAGGCACAACAGTTATACCTCCTTTCTTAGGAACACAATGCACAGGACTAACCCATCTACTATCAGCAATAGGATATATAATACCTGCTTCAAGAAGTTTTAATACCTCATTTCTTACCACATCCTTCATCTTGGGAATTAGACGACGCTGATGTTCAACAACAGGTTTTGCACCATCTTCTATATTAATAGCATGTTGGCAAATAGCGGGAGAAATCCCCTTCAAATCATCAAGAGTATAGCCAATAGCTCCTCGGTGCTTCTTCAATATTTCCAATAACCTTTCTTCCTCGATATCTGAAAGCTTAGCACTAATAATAACAGGATATGTTTTCTTCTCATCAATATAAGCATACTTAAGATTATCAGGTAATGGTTTCAAATCAAATACAGGATCTTCTTTTGGTGGTGGTGTTACACCTAAATCTTCAACCGGTAAGTCATGTTTAAGAATAGGTTGACGAAGGAAAATTTCATCAAGCTCATCCCTTTCTTCCCTAAAAACTTCACTCTCACTATTTTCCAAATGTTGCTGCAAAGGATTACTAGGAGCAAGAGCAATAGATGCACACTGTTCAACTCTAAAATCTTCATTAGGCAAATCAGCTTTATAAGGAGTTTTGGCAAATTTAGAGAAGTTAAACTCATAAGATTCACCAGCAAATTTAGTAACAATTTTCTCTTTCTTGCAATCTATAATAGCTCCACATGTATTTAGAAAAGGTCTACCAAAAATAATAGGACAAAACTTACTAGCAGCAGAACCAAGTACCAAGAAGTCAGCAGGATATTTAATCTTACCACATAGAACTTCAACATCTCGAACAATACCAATGGGAGAGATAGTTTCTCTATTAGCTAGCCGAATAACCACATCAATATCTTCAAGTTCACAAGAACCAATTTCATGCATAATTTCCGTGTAGAGCTCATAAGGAATGGCACTAATACTTGCACCAATGTCGCATAAACCATAATAGCAATGATCACCAATTCGAACAGAGAGCACAGGAACACTGGCTTTCATAGACTTATTAGGATGCGAAACAATATTAGAAGCATCTTCACAAAACATAATATGACCATCTTCCACATTTTCAGTAACAAGATCTTTAACTATTGCAACAGCAGGTTCAACTTTTATTTGTTCTTCAGGTTCTATGGGTTTCTTTGCACTTTTATTAACTACACTAGTTATAACAGAATACTCCTTCATTTTAGCAGGGAAAGGAGTTTTTTCAATATAAGCTTCAGGAAGAACATGATCAACAGTTTTAATTTCAATACATTTACCTTTAGGTGAATCAACTTTATCTTTATATGGTTCATGATACTTATCAAAATTCTTCCTAGGCAATTCAAAATGAGAGGCAAAGGCTTTATAAATATTTGCAACAACTTGAGAGTCAAGACCATATGTAGCACTCATATTACGATATTCATCAGTATCCATAAAAGTTTCAATGCATTCATAATTATAATTTATACCTGACACTCTACCTTTGTCGTTCTCCCATCCTTCAGTATTTTCTTGGATTCGATCAAGAAGGTCCCATTTAAATTCTTCTTTATTGCGTGTGAATGATCCAGAACAGAAGTATCCAGCAAGGTTTTATCTTGAAAAGACAGTCTTGCATAGAAATTATCAATAATAATATTACCAGGAAGCTCATGAATGGGGCATTTGAGCATTAAAGACTTCAATCTCCCCCACGCTTGGGCAATACTCTCTCCATCATGAGGCCAAAAATTATATATACGGTTGCGGTCTTTGTGAATTTCACTTGGAGGATAGAATTTAGAGTAAAATACAGGCACAATATCCTTCCAATCAAGAGAACGCCCATCCTTCAGCAGTTTATACCAATGCGCCGCTTTACCAGATAGCGACATAACAAATAATTTCTTCCTAACTTCATCCATTGAAATACCTGCACATTTGAATAACCCGCATAATTCATGTAAAAACAGTAAATGATCTCCAGGATGCACAGTTCCATCCCCTTCATAGCGGTTATCCACAACACGTTCAATAATTTTCATAGGTATTTTATATGGTATTACTTCCTCACCTGGCGCCTCATCCACTACCGTTGCAGTAGTAGTAGATTTCCCAAATAGAAATTCAAGGGAGGATCTCTCCATAATGACTTATAGTAGCAAGCAGAAACAAAATCAGCACGTACAGTAAAAGTTTCCTTACCAATTCCACTTACCAATAGCGCTTCACTCCCCGGCAACGGCGCCGAAAATAGTCTTGATGACCCACAAGTATAGGGGGTGTATCGTAGTACTTTCGATAAATAAGAGTGTCGAACCCAACGAGGAGCAGAAGGTGTTGACAAGCAGTTTCGATGAAGGATTCACTGTAAATGCTCACAGACAAGTATTCAGGGGGTTTTGATATAGCAGATAAATAAAGTACAAGTAAATAAAATGCGAGAGAAATAATTGCAGCGAGTGGCCCAATCCTTTTTAGCACAAAGGACAAGCCGGTTTGTTTACTTATAATGACCAAACGTTCTTGAGGACACATGGGGATTTTAGTCTAGTGCTTTCGCTTCATACGGCTGATTAATCTTCATTGTTTTGATAAGTGTTGTGTGGGTGAACCTATGCTAATGCACTGCCCTTCCTAGGACTAATACATACTTGTGATTATACCCCTTGCAAGCATCCGCAAATACAAGAAAGTAATTAAGATAAATCTAACCACAACCTTAAACTCTGAGATCCTGCTATCCCTCCTGCACCGATATACTAACGGGGGTTTAGGTTGCTGTCACTCCGGCAACCCCACAATTAGCAAACGAATACAAGATGCACTCCCCTAGGCCCATAAAGGTGAAGTATCATGTAGTCGACGTTCACATGACACCACTAGAAGAGTAACACCACAACTTAAATATCATAACATTGAATACTACTCAACAATAATTCACTACTAACATTTAGACTTCACCCATGTCCTCAAGAACTAAACGAACTACTCACGAGACATCATATGGAACATGATCAGAGGTGATATGATGATGAATAACAATCTGAACATAAACCTTGGTTCAATGGTTTCACTCAATAGCATCAATAACAAGTAGTAATCAACACCGGGAGAGTTTCCCCTATCAAACAATCAAGATCCAACCCAAATCGTTACAGCGGTGACGAGATGCAGCGGTGGAGATGGCGGTGTAGATGGTGGAGATGATGATGATGATGATGGAGATGATGTCCAGCTCGATGACGATGGCGATGGCGTCGATTTCCCCCTCCGGGAGGGAATTTCCCCGCGGATTCCTGCCCGCCGGAGAGCTCTTTTCTCTCTGGTGTTTCTCCGCCCCGCAGAGGCGGCTCTGTCAATTCTCCGTAACTCCCCAGGTCTTAGGTTTTCGGGACGAAGAAGTACGCGAAGGAGAGGCGGCCAGAGGGGGCTGTGGGCCCCCTCCCAACAAGGCGGCGCGGCCAGGCCTGGGCCCGCGCCGGCCTATGAGGGGGTGATGTCTACTCACGCTTATTTTCCTGTAGAAAGTGTTGGGCCTCCAAGAGCAGAGGTTTGTAGAACAGCAGCAAGTTTTCCCTTAAGTGGATCACCCAAGGTTTATCGAACTCAGGGAGGAAGAGGTCAAAGATATCCCTCTCAAGCAACCCTGCAACCACAAAGCAAGAAGTCTCTTGTGTCCCCAACACACCTAATACACTTGTCGGATGTATAGGTGCACTAGTTCGGCGAAGAGATAGTAAAACACAGGTGGTATAGATGGTGGTAATATTGCAGAAAGTAAAGATGCAGTAAAACAGTAAACAAGCGGCGCCAGAAAATAGCTTGCTGGCGTGGGAAGCAATTCTTTGTGGTGGAAACAAGGCCTAGGGATCATACTTTCACTAGTGGACACTCTCAACATTGATCACATAATAAATAAGTTCTCTTTCCTTTGTGCTACATATACTCTTGTTTGATAATGAACACCACTAATTGTGTAGGATTACACGAACCCTCAATGCCGGAGTTAACAAGCTCCACAACATTCGATATTCATGTTTAAGTAACCTTAGAGCATAATAGATCTTTGCAAAATAAACCAAGTACTAACATAGCATGCACACTGTCACCATCACACTATGAAGGAGGCATAGATCACATCAATACTATCATAGCGATAATCAACTCCATAACCTACAAGAGATTATGATCATAATCTACGACAAGAACTACACGATGCACACACTGTCACCATTACACCATGCAGGAGGAATAGACTACTTTAATAACATCACATGAGTAGCACATAGATAAATAGTGATACAAAACACATTGCAATCATAAAGGGATATAAATAAGCACTTCACTACGCCATTCATAACAGTGAATAAGTATTCTGTGAAATATAGCCTAAGAGACCCACACGGTGCACACACTGTCACCTTTACACACGTGGGACAAGGAGTCTCCGGAGATCACATAAGTAAAACCCACTTGACTAGCATAATGACATCTAGATTACAAGCATCATCATATAAATCTCAATCATGTAAGGCAGCTCATGAGATTATTGTATTGAAGTACATAGGAGAGAGATGAACCACATAGCTACCGGTACAGCCCCGAGCCTCGATGGAGAACTACTCCCTCCTCATGTGAGACAGCAGCGTTGATGAAGATGGAGGTGGAGATGGCAGCGGTGTCGATGGAGGAGCTTCGGGGGCACTTCCCCGTCCCGGCTGGAACAGAGAATCCCGTCCCCCGGATCTTGGCTTCGCGATGGCGGCGGCTCGGAAGGTTTCGCGTACCGTGGCTTATTCGTATCGTGTTTTAGGTCGGGGACCTTTATATAGGCGAAGAGGCGGCGTCGAAGGTCAACGAGGCGGTGACACACTGGGGGCGCGGCCCAGGCCCTGGCCGCGCCACCACTGTCATCTGGGCCCACAGGCCCTCCTCGGTGGCTCTCGAGTGTTGAAAGCTTCGTGTGATTCTAAGATGTTGGCGTTGATTTCGTCCGATTCGAGAATATTTCCTTACTAGGATTTCTGAAACCAAAAACAGCAGAAAACAGGAACTGGCACTTCGGCATCTCGTCAATAGGTTAGTTCCGGAAACGCATCAAAACGATATAAAGTGTGAACAAAACATGTAGGTATTGTCATAAAACAAGCATGGAACATCAGAAATTATAGATACGTTGGAGACGTATCAGCATCCCCAAGCTTACTCGCCCTCGAGTAGGTAAACGATAACACAAATAATTTCTGAAGTGACATGCTACCAACATAATCTTGATCAACATTATTGTAAAGCATATGAGATGAATGGAGTGATTCAAAGCAATGATCTATAGTTTGACAAATAGATGACATATAGCAAAACCTTTCATGAATAGTACTTTCAAGACAAGCATCAAAAGTCTTGCATAAGAGTTAACTCATAAAGCAATAAATTCAAAGTAAAGGCATCGAAGCAACACAAAGGAAGATATAAGTTTCAGCAGTTTGCTTTCAACTTTCAACATGCATATCTCATGGATAATTGTCAACATAGAGTAATATGATGAATGCAAATAAGCAAGTATGTAAGAATCAATGCACAGTTGACACAAGTGTTTTCTTCTAAGATGGAAGGAAGTAGGTAAACTGACTCAACATAAAGTAAAAGATAGGCCCTTCGCAGAGGGAAGCAGGGATTAAATCATGTGCTAGAGCTTTTCAAGTTTTGAAATCATATAGAGAGCATAAAAGTAAAGTTTTGAGAGGTGTTTGTTGTTGTCAACGAATGGTATGGGTACTCTAACTACCTTATCAACCAGACTTTCAAGAGTGGCTCCCATGAAGGACGTTATCTCTACCAACAAGGTAGATCATCCCTCTTCTCTTTTGTTTACACATGTACTTTAGTTTTATTTATTAGATGACACTCCCCCCAACCTTTTGCTTACACAAGCCATGGCTAACCGAATCCTCGGGTGCCTTCCAACATTCACATACCATGGAGGAGTGTCTATTTGCAAAATTAAGTTGCTTACTGATGAATCAGAGCAAAACATGTGAAGAGAATTATTAATGCAAGTTAATTAATTGGGGCTGGGAACCCCATTGCCAGCTCTTTTTGCAAAATTATTGGATAAGCGGATGAAGCCACTAGTCCATTGTGAAAGTCTGTCAAAAGTAAATGACAAGATTGAAAGATAAAACACCACATACTTCCTCATGAGCTATAAAACATTGACACAAATAAGAGGTAATAACTTTTGAATTGTTTAAAGGTAGCACATGAAGTATTTGAATGGCAGAGAAAATACCACATAGTAGGTAGATATGGTGGACACAAATGGCATGAGTTTTGGCTCAAGGTGTTTGGATGCACGAGAAGCATTTCCTCTCAGTACAAGGCTTTGGCTAGCAAGGTTGTTTGAAGCAAACACAAGTATAAACTGGTACAGCAAAACTTACATAAGAACTTATTGCAAGCATTATAAGACTCTACACTGTCTTCCTTGTTGCTCAAACACTTTTACCAGAAAATATCTAGACCTTAGAGAGACCAATCATGCAAACCAAATTTCAACAAGCTCTACGGTAGTTCTCCACTACTAGATTTAAACTACATGATGCAAGAGCTTAAACATGATCTATGAGAGCTCAAAACAATTGCCAAGTATCAAATTATTCAAAACCATATGAAGCATTTTCTGATTCCAACCAAATAGAAACAAGTGAAGCGATCAACTTTCGCCCTTGAACATTAAAAGCATGAATGAAGAACACTAGTGTTCATATGAAAAAGCGGAGCGTGTCTCTCTCCCACACAAGGATGAACTTATTCAGAGAACTAAGATAACAAAACAAAAATAAAAGCACACAGACGCTCCAAGTAAAGTACATAAGATGTGACTGAATAAAAATATAGTTTCACTAGAAGAAACCTGATAAGTTGTCGATGAAGAAGGGGATGCCTTGGGCATCCCCAAGCTTAGATGCTTGAGTCTTCTTAAAATATGCAGGGATGAACCACCGGGGCATCCCCAAGCTTAGACCTTTCACTCTTCTCGATCACATTATATCACCCTCTTCTATTGACCCTTGAAAACTTCTGCCACACCAAACTTCGAGCAAACTCATTAGAGGGTTAGTGCACAATAAAAAATTCACATGTTCAGAGGTGACACAATCATTCTTAACACTTCTGGATATTGCACAAAACTTCTGAAAGTTAATGGAACAAAGAAACTCATTCAACTTAACAAAAGCGGCAATGCGAAATAAAAGGCAGAATCTGTCAAAAACAGAACAGTCCGTAAAGACGAACCTGAAAGGGGCACTTAACTTGCTCAAACGGAAAAACTCAAAACTAATGAAAGTTGCGTACATATCTGAGGATCACACACGTAAATTTGCAGATTTTTTTGATTTTTTTACAGAGACTTCTGCTCAAATTCGTGACAGACAGCAATGCTGTTTCTGCGCAGCAATCCAAATCTAGCATCAACTTTACCATAGAGACTTTACTTGGCACAAAAACATGATAAGGAGAGGTTGCTACAGTAGTAAACAACTTCCAAGACTCAACAAAACAAAAATTGCTGTAGTAAAATAAACACATGGGTTATCTCCCAAGAAGTTCTTTCTTTATAGCCATTAAGATGGGCTCAGCAGTTTTAATGATGCACTCGCAAGAAATAGTATTTGAAGCAAAAGAGAGCATCAAGAGGCAAATTCATAACACATTTAAGTCTAACATGCTTCCTATGCATAGGAATCTTGTAAATAAACAAGTTCATGAAGAGTATAGTGGCAAGCATAGGAAGACAAAACAAGTGTAGCTTCAAAAATTTCAGCACATAGAGAGGTGTTTTAGTAACATGAAAATTTCTACAACCATATTTTCCTCTCTCATAATAACTTTCAGTAGCATCATGAGCAAACTCAACAATATAACTATCATATACAACATTCTTGTCATGAGCCATATGCATAAAATAATTACTCTCCACATAAGCATAATCAATTTTATTAGTTGTAGTGGGAGCAAATTCAACAAAGTAGCTATCATTATTATTCTCATCAAGTGTAGGAGGCATAGTATAATCATAATAAAATTTACTCTCCATAGTAGGCGGCACCAAAAGACCACTATCATTATAATCATCATAAATAGGAGGCAAAGTATCATCAAAGAAAATTTTCTCCTCAATGCTTGGGGGACTAAAAATATCATGCTCATCAAAACCAGCTTCCCCAAGCTTAGAATTTTCCATATCATTAACAACAATGGTGTTCAAAGCGTTCATACTAATATCATTGTTACCAGCATGCAAATAAGATTCCATAGGTTTTTTAATTTTCGCAGCAAACAATCCATGTCTTAACTCAGGAAATAGAATAAGAAGCTCATTGTTGTCCATTATGCCTAACTAGTGTAAACAAGAAACCAAAAGATGCAATTGCAGGATCTAAAGGAAATAGCTTCGAGTACTTACAACGGCGCCGGAAAATAGCTTAGTAGCCGAGATCCGGAGTGTGAGTACCTTTTACCTTTCCTCCCCGGCAACGGCGCCAGAAAATAGCTTGTGTCTACTCACTTTTCCTTGTAGACAGTGTTGGGCCTCCAAGAGCAGAGGTTTGTAGAACAGCAGCAAGTTTTCCCTTAAGTGGATCACCCAAGGTTTATCGAACTCAGGGAGGAAGAGGTCAAAGATATCCCTCTCAAGCAACCCTGCAATCACAAAGCAAGAAGTCTCTTGTGTCCCCAACACACCTAATACACTTGTCAGATGTATAGGTGCACTAGTTCGGCGAAGAGATAGTAAAACACAGGTGGTATAGATGGTGGTAATATTGCAGAAAGTAAAGATGCAGTAAAACAGTAAACAAGCGGCGCCAGAAAATAGCTTGCTGGCGTGGGAAGCAATTCTTTGTGGTGGAAACAAGGCCTAGGGATCATACTTTCACTAGTGGACACTCTCAACATTGATCACATAATAAATAAGTTCTCTTTCCTTTGTGCTACATATACTCTTGTTTGATAATGAACACCACTAATTGTGTAGGATTACACGAACCCTCAATGCCAGCTTCGGGGACTAATGTTGGGGGGATGACCCCCGGTATGCCAAAGGCATGCCAAACCGGATGGTCTTATCCATCAAGATACCGGTTTAATATTTATACCGGAACTCAAAGATAGGAATTTGGCTAAGTAAGCTAAGCCGGTATCCCCAAGAGGGGTATGCCGGAACCAGGAAGGAAAGATACCGGAGCACCGGAAGGAAGAACATGTCCTTGCTGGTCAAAGATTCCGTCAGGAGCTAAAAGACAAGGATGAGCTAAGCAAAGTAGCTTTAAACGAAGGCCTGAAGACAAAGAAGAGGATGACGGCCAAAGAAGCCGGAGGACGTCAGCCTCCCTGTTTAAAGAAGACCCCGGTGTCATCTATGATTAAAGTAGCTTTATAAAGTATCTTTGTAAAGTAGTTTGTCTAGTCAAAGATCCCATTAGGGTTTCTTGTCCTGTAAGCCACCCTCTCCCCTATATAAGGAGAGGGGGCAGCCTCTTTCATACGCGTGTGGCATTAGAGAGAACCTTGTAAGCTTGAACTTGTAACCTGTGGAGATCAATGAAAATGGTGATCTAGAGCGAGTTCTTCCTTGTGTCTTTCTTCTTCAACCTCTGGCCTTGGCCAAGTTCTTGAGGAAACCATCCGGAAGTTCGTCCCATCTAGTCACAAACCCTCCCCCGAATCCTCTAGCGTCCATTCGGCCCCAAGATAAGCCATCCTATGGCATCTGTTTGTTCCCCACGACGACAGTTGGCGCCCACCGTGGGGCATGAAGTGGCGCTTGCTGGAGTTCATATTCGGGCGGGCATCCTCGACATCAACGGCGAGCGCACGGTGTCCGCGCTCGTGCAACGCATCTACAACATGGACTTCATCAACGATAACGCAGGCTGCTTCGCCAACGGCGGCAAGTTCCCGCAGAACGGCCGCACCATCGAGTTCGGCAGCATCCGCGTCTATTTCGGCACCGTTCCTGTGCGCCAGCGCCTCTCGCCGGTGCTGGTGGCGCCGGATCCGCCAAGATGGCTGTGTGCTGGCCGCGCCGCCGGCAGCGTGGAGGTCATGATGGCTGGTGCGGTCAACACCGGCAAGGGAGCTGTGGAGGAAGGAGATGAACGTGCGGCATCGACCCGCCCGGCAAAACCGCCGCTGGAGCGTGACGCCGGCGTCGCGGGAGCATCGTCAGCACCACCGGCAACACCTCTTCAAGCGGCGATGCACACGCTGGCCACGCCCATCGCGCAGAACATCGACCCGGCAAAGGCTCAGGAGGAGCTGGAGGCCACGCGCAAGGCCCTGCTTACCGGTGGCGCCGACATCATCCGGGCGCAGCGCGAGCTGAACCTAACCCTACGTGAGTACAACGCTGCCCATGGCTTTGCTTCAGTTAGTGCTCATGCTGCTAGGATACCGGAAAACCGGCTTAAGGCTCGCAATCTAGATCAGGATTTGCGCAAAGAAGTTCTTACCGGCAAGAGTGCATCTGTATCTGTAAGCATCGTAGAAAAGCCTAAGTACAGTAGTCCGGATAAAACTATAAAAGCCGCTAAAGCTGCAGTAGCATTATGTGAATCTCTTTCCGGTGACGAGTTGGCAAAGCAGCAAGAGCGTGTAAAAGAGCTGTTGAAAACTGAGCAGCAAAATGCTGAGCAGCTGGCTAAGCTGAACGAGGCAGTGGCCTCAAAATCCGCGCGTTCAACAAAGAATGCCGGAAGCAAGTCCCAGGGGCAGGCATCGTCCCCCCATCCGGACAAAAGAAGGGAAAGAGAAAAGAACGCACGGCAGATGACTGTGTATGATCCGTTCTTGCCGGAAAGCAAAAAGCCGGGCAACATGATGCCGGTAGAAAAAGCCAAGGGGCAGATCGGGGCTACGCCAAGGGAGGCTATGCCGGAAACAATCATGCCGGTAGATATGAAACCGGGCAAAATTATCGAGCCGCAAGAGTGGCATATGTGGATGAAGAAATGCCACCACCAGGGTACCGGCAGGCAAGAGCCGCGGAACCGGAAGAATATGACGAATCAGATTCCGAGGTGGAACGAACAAGAGTCCACCGGAACCCTTTGGGGGAACGCCTGGGGGAAAGATGTTTGCCAGACCGGGATGCGAGGCACAGGTTGGACAGGGTACATCTTTCTGCAATAGTTGAATGTGAGGGACCTCCTGGCCCAAGGTGTTTTGGCCCACGAATCATGAGAGAAGAACCACCGGTGCGCAATTTCCAGTTGCCCCGGGACACAAGAACGTATGATGGTACGACCAAGCCGGAAGACTGGCTGGCAGATTATGTCACAGCTGTTTATGTGGCTGGTGGTGGAGTAAACCGGCGTTGGGCGGTAAGAATCATACCGTCCTACCTCGTGGGTCCTGCGAGGATTTGGCTTAACAATTTGCCGGCAGGAAGCATTAACGGATGGTTGGATTTTGAGGAAGCATTTGTGAACAACTTCAGCAGTACTTACAAAAGGCCAAACCGGCCCCAACAGCTTGCGCTGTGCCAACAGCGTGCAGGAGAAACAGACCGGGATTATCTCACCCGGTGGAACTCAATGAGAAACACATGTGAAGGAGTGATTGAGGCACAAGCCATTGCTTGGTTCAGTCAAGGATGCCGGAGAGGATCACCTTTGTGGCAAAGGCTGCAGAGAAGCATGCCCACAACCTTGGCGGAAATGATACGTGTGGCAGATAGCTATGCATTGGGAGACCCAATGCAACCGGCAGTGCAAGCTGAGCCGGAGCAGTCGAATCCGCATCAGCAGCAATACCGGGATAACCGGAACAACAAAAGAAGGGAAGATTTTCCGGATCGAAGGTATGGTCCGCAGCAAGTTGCTGCTGCAAGAAAATATGACGCCAGCGGCAGTCAGAGACAGAAAACCGGATCGCAGCCATGGGCGGGTCCTAAGAAGCAGTGGGTCGAGAAGAAACCCTGGGGCCAGAAAAAGAATTGGCAAGAGCCTGTGAAATACACCATGGAAGCCGCCATGGACCAACCTTGCCGGTGGCACACGCCGAACCCGGATCACCCGTCAAACCATCTGACGAAGGATTGTTCTTGGACCAAGTACTTGATGCAAAAGGGTGCAGTGAAAGATGCGCAAGGACAAGGCAAATGCGCCCAACAACAACTACCACCACCACCACCACTCACTGGAGCAAATGCTCTACCGGTACAACCTCAGCCAAACAGGCAGCAACCAGCAAGTTAACCGGGTGGAGGAAAATCGTGACCAACCACCTCCACCGGCACCTTTGGGCCGGAATGTTTATGAAGACCCACACTTGTGCATGGTTGTCTTTGTCACCGAACCAACCGACAGGCAGAGCGTGCATCGCCGTTCCATGGAAGTGAACGCGGTGATGCCGGCAGTACCCAAGTACATGCTATGGTCAGATCAGGAAATCACCTGGTCGTTCAAGGATCACCCCAAAATCATGCCGAATCCGGGTGGATACGCTCTTGTTGTGGACCCAATCATGAAGGGGCCGGAAACTCGAGTAAAATTCAGCAAGGTGCTGATAGACAATGGCAGCAGCATAAACATCATGTACAAGCACACCATGCGTACGCTGGGCATAACGGAGAACATGCTGCAGCCAACTCACACAACTTTCCATGGGATTGTTCCCGGTTTGTCTTGCGCCCCGATAGGAAAAGTTCGGGTGGATGTGTCGTTTGGAGGACGTGACAATTGTCGTGTTGAGAACATTGAGTTTGAGGTGGTGGACTTAGATAGTCCTTACCATGCATTGCTGGGGAGACCGGCATTGGCAGCTTTCATGGCCTCAACCCATACGGCTTACCTCAAGATGAAGATGCCGGCACCTCGTGGACCCTTGACTGTGGTGGGAAACTATAAAGTCTCAATGGAAACTGCTTCCGCCGGATCAAACCTGGCAGAATCACTGGTGATAGCGGAAGAAAAGAAAAGAATGCAAACTGCTGTTGCGCTGGCTCAGTCCTCAAAGTTGAGCTTAGCGGCAATGAGTGGAAACTTGGCCTCACCGGCATTCAAGCCGACAAACGAGACAAAGGACATTGTGCTGGATCCGGCTTACCCAGAGCGCACCGTTCGTATCGGTGCCGGCCTCAGTCAAGCATAGGAAAGCGCGCTCGTCAGCTTCCTCCGTGAGAATCGGAACATCTTTGCCTGGTCTACTGATGACTTGGTAGGAGTTCCGAGGGAGCTGGCTGAGCACTCTCTAAACGTCCGGAAAGATGCTAAGCCGGTGCGTCAACCTTTGCGCCGGTTCGCAGAAGATAGGAGGAAAATCATTGGAGAAGAAGTAACAAAGCTGTTGGTTGCCGGTTTCATCGTGGAGGTCACGCACACAGAGTGGCTGGCTAATCCGGTGATGGTCGAGAAGAAAAAAGATGAGAACCTGGAGGCACAAGCTCCAAAGGTGTGGCGCATGTGCATCGACTACACCAACCTCAACAAAGCTTGCCCAAGAGATCCTTTCCCTTTGCCCCGAATCGATCAAGTGATTGATTCTACTGCTGGGTGTGAGTTGTTGTCGTTCCTGGATGCGTATTCCGGCTTCCACCAAATCCCTCTGAAAAAAGAAGATCAAATAAAAACTGCGTTCATTACCCCGCACGGGGCTTATTGCTATGTTACAATGCCTTTTGGTTTGCGCAACGCTGGTGCAACGTACCAGCGCTGTATGCAAAAATGCTTGTTTGATCAAATCGGAAAGAATGTGCAAGTTTATGTGGATGATATTGTGATAAAAACTAAAGTAAAAGATACCTTAATCGATGACATCCGGCAAACATTTGATAACCTAAGGCGGTTCCGGATGAAACTCAATCCGGCAAAATGCACCTTCGGTGTCCCTGCCGGCAAGCTGCTTGGTTTCCTTGTGTCAAGCCGGGGCATTGAGGTTAATCCGGTAAAAATCCGGGCAATAGAAAGAATGACAATACGCGAGAACTGAAAGATGTGCAAAAGTTTACCGGAAGCTTGGCATCGCTAAGCCGGTTCATAAGCAGGCTAGGAGAAAAGGCCTTGCCACTCTATGCTTTGATGAAAAAGTCGGATACTTTCGTCTGGACCACACAGGCAGACGCGGCGTTTAAAGAATTGAAGAACATGCTCGTAACGGCCCCAATCTTGGCCTCGCCCTTGGAAAGAGAACCTATGTTGCTTTATATAGCGGCAACAAACCGGGTGGTTAGTGTTGTGGTTGTGGTGGAAAGAGAAGAGGAAGGAAAAACCGTCCAGAGGCCGGTATACTACCTGAGCGAGGTGCTCTCCTCAAAGCAAAACTACCCACACTTCCAAAAGATGACTTATGGCGTGTTCATGGCCGCCACGAAGCTCAAGCATTACTTTGAGGAGCACCCCATGAAGGTGGTAAGTGAGGCACCCATCTCCGATATCATGGGCAACAAGGACGCCAGCGGCCGGATTGCAAAATGGGCAATTCAGCTATCACCATATGTACCGGTGTATGAAAGAAGAGATGCCATAAAGTCGCAAGCTTTAGCTGATTTCTTGGTCGATTGGGCGGAGATACAATACAAGCCGCCAGAACACAAAATAGAGTACTGGAAGATGCACTTTGACGGATCCAAACTCAAGGAGGGTCTGGGTGCCGGTGTGGTACTCACCTCACCTAAGGGAGATCACCTCCGGTATGTTTTACAAGTGCACTTCAGGGCATCAAACAATGTCGCTGAGTACGAAGCTCTGATACATGGGCTTAAGGTCGCAAAAGAAATCGGAGCGCTCCGGATCATTTGCTACGGCGATTCAGATCTGGTGGTGCAACAGTGTTCCGGAGATTGGGATGCAAAAGATGCAAACATGGCCTCGTACCGGTTCCATGTGCAAAAGATTGCCGGCTTCTTCGAAGGGTGTGAGTTTCACCATGTACCGCGGGCTGAAAATGAAGCCGCGGATGCTCTATCCAAGTTGGGCTCATCTAGGCAAGAAATTCCACCCGGAATAGCCTTGGCACATCTAAGAGTTCCATCAATCAAGCCAAGCCCGGAGTCGGAATCAATTTTCGTACCGGAGTCGCATGTGGTGCCAATGGAGATTGACGAAGGAAACCCGGGGACTGCTCCGGCAAACTCGGGGACTGTACCGGTAAACTCGGGGACTGCGATGTAGGATAACGTAGCATAGAAAACAAAAATTTTCCTACGGCGAACACGCAATCCAAGCCAAGATGCAATCTAGAAGACGGTAGCAACGAGGGGATTGTCGAGACTCACCCTTGAAGAGATTCCAAAGCCTACAAGAGGAGGCTCTTGTTGCTGCGGTAGACGTTCACTTGCCGCTTGCAAAAGCGCGTAGAAGATCTTGATCACGATCGGTTCCGGCGCCACGAACGGGCAGCACCTCCGTACTCGGTCACACGTTCGGTTGTTGATGAAGACGACGTCCACCTCCCCGTTCCAGCGGGCAGCGGAAGTAGTAGCTCCTCTTGAATCCGACAGCACGACGGCGTGGTGTCGGTGGCGGTGTAGAAGTCCGGCGGAGCTTCGCTAAGCTATGCGGGCAATATGAAGTGGAGGAGCAAAGCTAGGGTTTGGGAGGGGGTGGCCGGCCACTCTATGGGGGCGGCCAGCTTGTGGTCTTGGGGTGGCCGGCCCCCTCCCCTTGGCCCTCTATATATAGGTGGATCCCAAGTGTTGGTGTCCAAGTCTTCGAATAAGACCCGAAACCAAAACCTTCCATAGGAGGGGGCAAACCTAGCCCAACTAGGACTCCCACCCAAAGGTGGGATTCCCACCTCCCATGTGGGGGGTGGCCGGCCCCCTATGGTGGAGTCCACTTGGGACTCCACCCCCACTAGGGCTGGCCGGCCATGGAGGTGGAGTCCCTTGTGGACTCCACCTTCCTTGGTGGTTTCTTCCGGACTTTTCTAGAACCTTCTAGAACCTTCCATAGAACCTTCCGCATCATTTTATTCACATAAAATGACATCCTATATATGAATCTTATTCTCCGGACCATTCCGGAACTCCTCGTGATGTCCGGGATCACATCCGGGACTCCGAACAAATATTCCAACTTCATTCCATATTCAAGTACTACCATTTCAACATCCAACTTTAAGTGTGTCACCCTACGGTTCGCGAACTATGCGGACATGGTTGAGTACTCACTCCGACCAATAACCAATAGCGGGATCTGGAGATCCATAATGGCTCCCACATATTCAACGATGACTTTAGTGATCGAATGAACCATTCACATACGATACCAATTCCCTTTGTCACGCGATATTTTACTTGTCCGAGGTTTGATCATCGGTATCACACTATACCTTGTTCAACCTCGTCTCCTGACAAGTACTCTTTACTCGTACCGTGGTATGTGGTCTCTTATGAACTTATTCATATGCTTGCAAGACATTAGACGACATTCCACCAAGAGGGCCCAGAGTATATCTATCCGTCATCGGGATGGACAAATCCCACTATTGATCCATATGCCTCAACTCATACTTTCCGGATACTTAATCCCACCTTTATAACCACCCATTTACGCAGTGGCGTTTGATGTAATCAAAGTACCTTTCCGATATAAGTGATTTACATGATCTCATGGTCATAAGGACTAGGTAACTATGTATCGAAAGCTTATAGCAAATAACTTAATGACGTGATCTTATGCTACGCTTAATTGGGTGTGTCCATTACATCATTCATACAATGATATAACCTTGTTATTAATAACATCCAATGTTCATGATTATGAAACTAATCATCCATTAATCAACAAGCTAGTTTAAGAGGCATACTAGGGACTTCTTGTTTGTCTACATATCACACATGTACTAATGTTTCGGTTAATACAATTCTAGCATGATATATAAACATTTATCATAAACATAAAGATATAAATAATAACCACTTTATTATTGCCTCTAGGGCATATCTCCTTCAGTCTCCCACTTGCACTAGAGTCAATAATCTAGATTACATTGTAATATACCTAACACCCATGGCATTCTGGTGTTGGTCATGCTTTGCCCTAGGGAGAGCTTTAGTCAACGGATCTGCTACATTCAGATCAGTGTGTACTTTGCAAATCTTTACTTCTCCATCTTCGATGTACTCGCGAATCGAGTGGTAACGCAGCTTGATATGCTTCAGCCTCTTGTGTGACCTTGGCTCTTGTGCATTGGCGATGGCACCCATGTTATCACAGTAGATGACAAATGGGTCCAATGCACTAGGAACCACACCGAGCTCTACAATGAACCTCTTCATCCATACCGCTTCTGATGAAGCCTCTGAAGCCGCTATGTACTCCGATTCTGTTGAGGATTTCGCCACCGTGCACTGCTTCGAGCTTGCCCAGCTTACTGCAGCACCATTCAATATAAACACGTACCCAGATTGTGACTTAGAGTCATCAGGATCAGTGTTCCAACTTGCATCGGTGTAACTTGTTACAACGAGCTCTTGGTCACCTCCATAACAAAGAAACATATCCTTAGTTCTTTTCAAGTACTTCAGGATATTCTTGACCGCTGTCCAGTGTTCCATTCCTGGATCACTTTGATATCTGCTAGTCAAACTAACGCATGTGCTATATCCGGTCTTGTACATAGCATGGCATACATGATAGAGCCTACTGCCGAGGCATAGGGGATCTGACTCATCCTTTCTCTTTCTTCTGCCGTAGCCGGTCCTTGAGTCTTACTCAAGACCTTGCCTGGTAACATAGGTAAGAATCCTTTCTTACTTTCGTCCATTCTAAACTTCTTCAGAATCTTGTCCAGGTATGTACTCTGTGATAGCCCTATTAGACGTCTTGATCTATCTCTATAAATCTTGATGCCTAATATGTATGATGCTTCACCAAGGTCTTTCATTGAAAAACTATTATTCAAATAACCCTTTACACTGCTTAATAGTTCTATATCATTCCCAATCAATAATATGTCATCTACATATAATATCAGGAATGCTACAGAGCTCCCACTCACTTTCTTGTAAATACAGGCCTCTCCATGACACTGTATAAACCCGAAGTCTTTGATCACCTTATCAAAACGTCGGTTCCAACTTCTCGATGCTTGCTTCAGTCCATAGATTGAACGCTGAAGTTTGCATACTTTGTCAGCATTTTTAGGATCGACAAAACCTTTGGGTTGTACCATATACAACTCTTCCTCAATGTCTCCATTAAGGAATGCCGTTTTGACATCCATCTGCCAAATCTCATAATCGAAAAATGCAGCTATTGCTAACAAAATCCTCACAGATTTTAGCTTCGCTACAGGTGAGAAAGTCTCATCGTAGTCAACACCTTGAATTTGTCGGAAACCCTTTGCGACAAGTCGAGCTTTATAGACAGTAATATTACCATCAGCATCTGTTTTTCTTTTGAAGATCCATTTATTCTCGACAGCCTTGCGGCTATCAGGTAAGTCTACCAAAGTCCATACTTTGTTATCATACATGGATCCCATTTTGGATTTCATGGCTTCTTGCCATTTGTTGGAATCTGGGCTCATCATCGCTTCTTCATACGTCGCAGGGTCTTCATCATTGTTATCCACAATCATGACATTTAGACAAGGATCATACCAATCTGGAGTGGCACGATCCCTTGTCGATCTGCGAGGTTCAGTAGCTGTCTCATTTGAAGTTTCATGATCATTATCATTAGCTTCCTCTGTTGTCGGTGTAGGTGGTACAGGAACATTTTCCGGTACTGCGCTACTCTGATCAACGAGTAGAGATTCTTCAATCTCATCGAGTTCTACTTTTCTTCCAGTCACTTCTTTAGTGAGAAATTCTTTCTCAAGAAAGGTTCCGTTCTTAGCAACAAAGATCTTGCCTTCGGATCTGTGATAGAAAGTGTACCCTATAGTTTCCTTAGGGTATCCTATGAAGACGCATTTCTCCGCTTTGGGTTCTAGCTTGTCCGGTTGTAACTTTTTTACATAGGCTTCGCAACCCCAAACTTTTAGGAACGACAGCTTAGGTTTCTTATTAAACCATAATTCATACGGCGTCGTTTCAACGGATTTTGATGGTGCTCTATTTAAAGTGAATGCGGCTGTCTCTAATGCATAACTCCAAAATGATAACGGCAAATCAGTAAGAGACATCATAGAACGAACCATATCTAAGAGAGTTCGATTACGACGTTCGGACACACCGTTTCGTTGTGGTGTTCCCGGCGGTGTCAATTGTGAAAGTATTCCGCATTTCTTTAAATGCATGCCAAACTCATAACTCAGATATTCACCTCCGCGATCAGATCGTAGAAATTTAATCTTCTTGTTACGTTGATTTTCTACTTCACTTTGGAATTCCTTAAACTTCTCGAAAGTTTCGGATTTATGTTTCATTAAATAGATATACCCATATCTACTCAAATCATCTGTGAAGGTTAGAACATAACGATAACCACCGCGCTACACTCATTGGTCCACACACATCTGTATGTATGATTTCCAATAAGTCAGTAGCTCGCTCCATCATACCCGAGAATGGAGTCTTAGTCATTTTTCCCATCAGACATGCTTCGCATCTATCAAGTGACTCAAAATCAAGTGATTCAAGTAATCCATCGGTATGGAGTTTCTTCATGCGTTTCACTCCAATATGACCAAGACGACAGTGCCACATATAAGTAGAATTATCATTCAATTTAATTCGCTTAGCATCAATGTTATGTATATGTGTATCACTACTATCGAGATCTAATAGAAATAAGCCATTCTTTTGTGGTGCTCGACCATAAAAGATATTATTCATAAAGATAGAACAACCATTATTCTCAGACTTGAATGAATAACCGTCTTGCATTAAACAAGATCCTGATATAATGTTCATGCTCAACGCGGGTACATAATAACAATTATTTAGGCTTAAAACTAATCCCGAAGGTAGATGTAGAGGAAGTGTCCCGACTGCGATCACATTGACCTTGGATCCGTTTCCAACGCGCATCGTCACTTCATCTTTCAGCAGTTGTCGTTTATTCTTTAGTTCCTGTTTCGAGTTACAAATATGAGCAACCGAACCAGTATCAAATACCCAGGTACTAGAACGAGAACCAGTGAAATGAACATCTATAACATGTATATCAGATATACCTTCTTTCTTCTTCTTGACAAGGCCGCTCTTCAGATCTGCCAAATACTTGGAGCAATTACGCTTCCAGTGTCCCTTCTCTTTGCAGTAATAGCAATCAGCATCAGGCTTAGGGCCGTTCTTAGGTTTCATAGGAGGCGTGGCAGCTTTCTTGCCACCCTTCTTGAATTTTCCCTTAGACTTGCCCTGTTTCTTGAAACTGGTGGTCTTGTTGACCATCAACACTTGGTGCTCTTTCTTAATCTCAATCTCAGCAGCTTTTAACATGCCAAAGAGTTCAGGAAACTCCTTGTTCATGTTCTGCATATTGTAATTCATCACAAAGTTCTTGTAACTTGGTGGCAGTGATTGAAGGACACGATTAATCCCCAGTCTGTTAGGAATCACTATTCCCAAGTCACTGAGTTTCTTCGCATGCCCGGTCATAACGAGCATGTGCTCACTAATGGAGCTGCCTTCTTCCATCATACAGCTGAAAAAGTGTTTCGATGCTTCATAGCATTCCACGGCCGCATGAGTTTCAAAAATAGTCTTCAACTCTTTCATCAACTCATGAGGATCGTGGTGCTCAAAACGTTTTTGAAGATCGGATTCCAGACTGCATAAGATGGCACACTGAACTTGAGAGTACCGAGTTTTCCGAGTTGCGTAAACACTCTTTACTTCATCGGTTTCAGTTTCTGCTGGAGGGTCACCTAGCGGTGCATCAAGCACATATTGCAGATTTCCGCCATTGAGGAAGATCCTCACATGACGGAACCAGTCGGTGAAGTTGCTACCGTTGCTCTTAAGCTTTTCTTTCTCTAGGAACTGGTTAAAATTGATTGGGGACGCCATATCTACAACATATTTGCAATAGTTTAGACTAAGTTTATGACAAATTGAGTTCAAATTTTAATTCAACATAATTAAAAATCTAGGTGAACTCCCACTCAAAACAATATCCCTCGCATTGTCTTAGTGATCACACGAACCAAATCTACCGCACCTAAACCCGATCATCACGAGAAAAGGTGTGATTTCAATGGCGAACACTCAAAGTGTTCATCATATCAATCATATGATTCATGCTCTACCTTTCGGTATCACGTGTTCCGAGACCATGTCTGTACATGCTAGGCTCGTCAAGGCCACCTTAGTATCCGCATGTGCAAAACTGTCTTGCACCCGTTGTATGTACTTATTGAATCTATCACACCCGATCATCACGAGATGCTTCGAAACGACAAGACTTGATAACGGTGCTACTAAGGATGAACACTTTATTATCTTGAGATTTTAGTGAGAGGGATCATCTTATAATGCTACCGTCGCGATCTAAGCAAAATAAGATGCATAAAAGGATTAACATCACATGCAGTTCATATGTGATATGATATGGCCCTTTTTGTCTTTGCGCCTTTGATCTTGATCTCCAAAGCGTGGACATGATCTCCATCATCAACGGGCATGATCTCCATCATCGTCGGCGAAGCACCAAGGTCAATGGCGCCGTCTTCATGATCGTCCTCCATGTAGCAACTATTACAACTACTTTGAAATACTACTCAACATGAAATTTAAAGACAACCATAAGGCTCTTGCCGGTTGCCACAATACAATAATGATCATCTCATACATATTCATCATCACATTATGGCCATATCACATCACCAAACCCTGCAAAAACAAGTTAGACGTTCTCTAATTTGGTTTGCATATTTTACGTGGTTTAGGGTTTTCGAGCAAGATCCAATCTACCTACGAACATGAACCACAACGGTGATACTAGTGTTGTCAATAGAAGAGTAAATTGAATCTTCACTATAGTAGGAGAGACAGACACCCGCAAAGCCACTTATGCAATACAAGTTGCATGTCAAGCGTGGAGCAAATCTCATGAACGCGGTCATGTAAAGTTAGCCCGAGCCGCTTCATCCCACTATGCCACAAAGATGCAAAGTACTCAACTAAAGATAACAAGAGCATCAACGCCCACAAACCATTGTGTTCTACTCGTGCAACCATCTATGCATAGACCTGGCTCTGATACCACTGTAGGATAACGTAGCATAGAAAACAAAAATTTTCCGCGAACACGCAATCCAAGCCAAGATGCAATCTAGAAGACGGTAGCAACGAGGGGATTGTCGAGACTCACCCTTGAAGAGATTCCAAAGCCTACAAGAGGAGGCTCTTGTTGCTGCGGTAGACGTTCACTTGCCGCTTGCAAAGCGCGTAGAAGATCTTGATCACGATCGGTTCCGGCGCCACGAACGGGCAGCACCTCCGTACTCGGTCACACGTTCGGTTGTTGATGAAGACGACGTCCACCTCCCGTTCCAGCGGGCAGCGGAAGTAGTAGCTCCTCTTGAATCCGACAGCACGACGGCGTGGTGTCGGTGGCGGTGTAGAAGTCCGGCGGAGCTTCGCTAAGCTATGCGGGCAATATGAAGTGGAGGAGCAAAGCTAGGGTTTGGGAGGGGGTGGCCGGCCACTCTATGGGGGCGGCCAGCTTGTGGTCTTGGGTGGCCGGCCCCCTCCCCTTGGCCCTCTATATATAGGTGGATCCCAAGTGTTGGTGTCCAAGTCTTCGAATAAAGAAACCAAAACCTTCCATAGGAGGGGGCAAACCTAGCTCAACTAGGACTCCACCCAAAGGTGGGATTCCCACCTCCCATGTGGGGGGTGGCCGGCCCCCTATGGTGGAGTCCACTTGGGACTCCACCCCCACTGGCCGGCCATGGAGGTGGAGTCCCTTGTGGACTCCACCTTCCTTGGTGGTTTCTTCCGGACTTTTCTAGAACCTTCTAGAACCTTCCATAGAACCTTCCGCATCATTTTATTCACATAAAATGACATCCTATATATGAATCTTATTCTCCGGACCATTCCGGAACTCCTCGTGATGTCCGGGATCACATCCGGGACTCAGAACAAATATTCCAACTTCATTCCATATTCAAGTACTACCATTTCAACATCCAACTTTAAGTGTGTCACCCTACGGTTCGCGAACTATGCGGACATGGTTGAGTACTCACTCCGACCAATAACCAATAGCGGGATCTGGAGATCCATAATGGCTCCCACATATTCAACGATGACTTTAGTGATCGAATGAACCATTCACATACGATACCAATTCCCTTTGTCACGCGATATTTTACTTGTCCGAGGTTTGATCATCGGTATCACACTATACCTTGTTCAACCTCGTCTCTGACAAGTACTCTTTACTCGTACCGTGGTATGTGGTCTCTTATGAACTTATTCATATGCTTGCAAGACATTAGACGACATTCCACCAAGAGGGCCCAGAGTATATCTATCCGTCATCGGGATGGACAAATCCCACTATTGATCCATATGCCTCAACTCATACTTTCCGGATACTTAATCCCACCTTTATAACCACCCATTTACGCAGTGGCGTTTGATGTAATCAAAGTACCTTTCCGATATAAGTGATTTACATGATCTCATGGTCATAAGGACTAGGTAACTATGTATCGAAAGCTTATAGCAAATAACTTAATGACGTGATCTTATGCTACGCTTAATTGGGTGTGTCCATTACATCATTCATACAATGATATAACCTTGTTATTAATAACATCCAATGTTCATGATTATGAAACTAATCATCCATTAATCAACAAGCTAGTTTAAGAGGCATACTAGGGACTTCTTGTTTGTCTACATATCACACATGTACTAATGTTTCGGTTAATACAATTCTAGCATGATATATAAACATTTATCATAAACATAAAGATATAAATAATAACCACTTTATTATTGCCTCTAGGGCATATCTCCTTCATGCGACGCCCATGCCGGAGGAGGCAATGCTCGTGGACAGCATGGACATAGACATGCCGGTGTTTGTGGTTAGAGAAGCGCCATCTTGGGTTAAACCTATTAAGGAATTCCTAGTCAACGGCACCTTGCCGGTTGACGAGCCAGAAGGATACAAAGGAGGTCCAAAGCTTACACTATCATCAACGGTGAGGCATACAAAAGAAGTGTTACCGGTGTCCTACAAAGATGTGTGGAGCCGGAAGAAGGAAGAGAAATGCTCGAGGAGATTCATCGAGGAGAATGCGGGCACCACGCTTCGTCAAGGGCACTGGTGGCAAAAGTGTTCCGGCATGGATTCTATTGGCCAACGGCTTTGGAGAATGCGGAGGATATGGTAAGAAAATGCAATGGGTGCAGAGGTACGCCAAGCAAAACCATACCCCAGCATCCGGTTTAAAAACCATACCGCTAACTTGGCCATTCACTGTTTGGTGCCTGGACATGGTTGGACCATTTAAAACCGCAAGAGGAAACATGACCCACATCTTGGTAATGGTGGATAAGTTCACCAAGTGGCTGGAAGTGAGCCTATCGCAAAATGTGATGGCCACACAGCGGTAAAGTTCCTAAAAGATGTAATTCTGCGGTATGGATACCCGCACAGCATCATAACTGACAATGGCACAAACTTTGCTCAAGGAGAGTTCAAACGATTTTGTGAAGACAAGAACATCCGGTTGGATTTGTGCTCGGTGGCGCACCCGCGAGGCAATGGCCAAGTTGAAAGAACGAATGCTTTGGTACTTTCCGGTATCAAACCAAGACTCATTGATGCAATGGAAAAATCGCCGGGATGTTGGATCGATGAGCTACCATCAGTGTTGTGGAGTCTAAGAACAACTCCGAACCGGTCTACCGGTACACGCCATTCTTCATGGTTTATGGGGCGGAAGCGGTCATACCAACCGACATTCTCCATGATTCCCCAAGGGTGCAGCTCTATACCGAAGAAGAGGTAAAGGAGGCCGAGAAAATGATGTGGACTTGCTAGAAGAAGCAAGAGAACTAGCTCTGACAAGAACAGCCATTTATCAGCAAAACCTCGGACGCTATCATAGCGGAAGGTTAATCCAAGAGTGTTCCGAGAAGGGGACACAGTGCTACGCTGGTGCAGCGCACTGAAGGCCGGCATAAACTTTCCCCTCCATGGGAAGGACCTTTCATTGTGAGCAAGGCTCTCCACAATGATGCCTATTACCTAATTGACGCACATGAATGGAAGAAAGGAAAGGCGGACAAGTCGGGAGAGGAGACCAAGCGCCCATGGAATGTAGCTTTGTTGCGTCCTTTCTACTCTTGAAGTGGTGCTGTAAGAGTTCCTTTTTGTACCTTAATTGCTATGAATAAAATATGTCGGAACTTCGAATGGATCTCGGGGACTTCCCTTATTAAGTTGCATGAAACATGTTTATTTTTTGTTGCCGGTTGCTTATTGAACGTTTTTTCTTTCCGGTTTAGTAATGTGCTAGACCATACCGGAGTCTTCGACTCTGCTGTTGTCCATAACTTGGCTTCATGGCAAGCAACATAAACGGTAGGGGATAAGCACATGAACTGCGGAAAGTGAGAGCAGGAAAGAACAATCCGGAAAAGTTTAACTAACCCGGTTATACCGGTTTTTTGCAAAAATTTCAAGTTATTTCTAAGTTCAAGAAAATGCTTGCTTGGTAAAAGAACTTTGTGCTCATACGCCAAAAATGCCCAGAGAAGGTAGGCAGAGCCAAGGCAAAAGAGCCAAGTATGCATCAATTGGATGCAGAAACAATTTCGGAATCACTGCAGTGCAAGAAAAAGCAAATCAACAAGCAAACATCTTAAGACAAACTTAACTTAATAAGTTACCGGTACAGCTTACCGGCATAAAATGTTGCAGCATAAACCAAAAGGTTAAGTTTCATCTTACATCATAAACCCCGGCATACCGGGTAGAATTTAACAAGTTTTATGACAAAGTAATCAGGGACAGGTGATATCTTGTGGCAACGTCAGGTCAGGCAGCAGGGGCTTCCGGGGGAGCAGCGCCGGCATCAGGAGTTGGCGGTGGCACGTCCTCGCCTTCATCTTCCTCATCCTCGCTCAGATAATCTTTGACATCTTCCGGAGGGGGGATGAAGGTGCGCATGTCGGCATACTCCGCGATGTGGTACGCGCGGTCCTGCCGCTTAGCGGTAAGAACCGGATCCACATCAGTGGGAGCACCTTCCACGCACGCCGATGAAAGCATCCAGATCCAACTCCGGATACCGGAGCAGGGCAATGCGGAGCGGCGAGTCCGCTCGGCGCGAGCACGCCCGCCACTCCCGGATCCGCCGGCGGCTTTGACCGGTCGCGATGAGGGAGAAGGTCTCGGCACCGCTTCACCGGCCAGAGGGTCTTGAAAAGCTGGGAGGCTACTTCAGGGATGTCGGAAAGGTTCCGATCCACTGAGCGCATGTGGGAGATCCGCGCGCTTAGAGCAACCAAGTGATCATAAGGATCCCAAGGTGCACCCAAGTTGTTGCCGGCCTGCTGCCCGGTGCTCCGCAACCTTCTTTATGGCATGAGCCTGGGAGTCCGGAAAGAGCCCTACAAGACAAACAAAAGCTAAGTATATGATACCGGAATGAACAAGCTTGCAAGCAGAAACCGGAAAAGAAGAAAGAAACGTACGGAGGGCAAGCGCGTCGATCCGCGTGACCGAAGGTCGTACTCCTGCATTCCGCTTTCAGCCGCGCAACCTCGCCCTCGGCTGCTTTCTGGGCCTTCCTGGCCTCCTCCGCGGCAGCTTTGTGCGCTTTGGCGGCTTTGCCCTCGGCTGCTTTCAGCGCCTTGGCGCCCTCTTCCAGCTGCCTGCAACACCACGTTGGCGTTGCCGGCATCCTCCAACGCCTCGTTAAGCCTGGCCTCCGCGGCAGCTTCAGCGGCCTTCAGCTCCTCAGCGTACCGGACTCCGGCCTGCATAGCCTGGTCCTTGAGCTCTCTGGAGATCTCCTTTTGGGCGTCCAAGGCCTTCTGGTGATCCCGGATGAGCTGCCCCTTTTCTAAGAGCCGGAAGAGAAGATATTAGCAAAACACAAAGGCAGGGAGAAGCAAGTCAACCGGAAAGATAGAAGTTGTACCTTGGAGTTTGGCAACCTGGTCCTTGAGGGCCTCAATGGAGGCTTCCGGGATAGCTGTTGTGCAAAAAACTTGTAAGTCACAAAGAAAATAAAAACCTTCCGGTAAAAAGATGTCGGAGGTGCGAGATTACCTTGGCACTTGCTGTGCGCCTCAGCAAGGCTCCGGTGCTCCCATAGAAGCTCCTCAAAGAGGGCCTTCCGGGCGTCGGCCGTGCTCTATTTAACGAAAAGATGTTAGTGAAGAACGAAGGATCTTAACCCGAAACTCGGGGACTGGTTATGCCGGTTTCGTGCACCTCTGGTGAGTTTTGCGCTAAGAGCAAGCTCTCAACCCAAAACTCGGGGACTGGGAGTTTGCGGCATCTTTTAAAAGAGTTTTGCGCTAAGAGCAAGCTCTCAACCCAAAACTCGGGGACTGGGAGTTTGCGGTAAGAAAAATGCCGGTTTCGGAAATTCTTTAAAAGGAAGTTTTGCGCTAAGAGTTGCACTCTAAACCCAAAACTCGGGGACTGGGAGGATAGACAAGATCCGGAAAGAAGAAAACCGGCATCAAGAAAATTTACGAGAGAAGTTGATAGACTTACCACCACGTTGGCGGTGGCGTCGTACCACGCACTGTCGAACTCCTTCACGGCACGCAGGCGCGAAGTGTTCTTCAGTAGAGCGAGGGCCGGCAGGATCAGCGCTGGGAGGCGGTCCTTCCGCGGGTAGCTGCGGAGATGTCCGCATCGTTCCAGCGCTTGGCATAAGGAGGAGAGGCCCCAAGTCTTGGCCCCCGCGCTTAAGCTCGATCCGGCCCAAGAGGCCGGAAGGTTTGTCTTGGACCACCATGGCGGCAGGCCGGCGTGCGGGGCTGCGAGCCACTTGAGGCGTTGCCATCCGTGGCCTTTCCGCGGGCGCCCCGGCCGAGAGCCGGCGGCGGCTTAGCGCGTCGCGAAGCTCCTTGGGTCGGTGGAGGCGCGGCGTGGGCCCGGTTGCCTCGGGAGCAGAGGTTTCCGGTGGCGGCGGCGGTGCTGAATTCCGGCGCGGAAGCTTCGGCGCGGTCTTGGAGGAGGTTTTCTTTCTTTCTTCTTCTCAGGACGGGAGGAGCAGAAGGTTCCGCCCGCCCGGCAGTTCTTTCCGGCGCCCATGTTGTTGGCGCCGGTGTCTTGGGTCTCTGGAGGAGGCAAAGTCCTCCTCCGCGGGGATCGGCGGTGTAGGGGCGCGCGCCCCAAACTTGTTGTGCCCGAGAGGGAGGCGGAGGTGTTGCCGGCACCAGAGATGGTGCCGGGCTGGAGTGAGGAGGAGGAGTCGAGGTCTGGCAGCCGGACCTACGGCACGGGCCAAGCTTGAGCGCGGAGAGAGAGAAAGAAGAAGGTTGGGAAAAAAGCACCGGAAAAGAACTTGGTGAAAACAGAACGAGCGAAAAAAGAAGCCTTACCGGTGGACGTCGGCATCTGCTTGCCCTTGTGGCGCCTCATGGCAACGACCTTACCCGCGACGGGTTCGGTCCGGAGCGCTTGGCGGAGGAGCTTGGCTTGAGCCGGCATCGGAGGCCGGCGTCTTGTTCTTGGCCCTGGGCCATGAGTTTGTCTACAAACTCTTGGCCTGCCTCGGCCTGCAGGGGCGCCACATGCTCATGGACCTGTGGGTTGAGGTTGGCTGAGGGCGCATCTACAGAAGAACAATAGCAAAAGAATATGAGAGGAATGAAAGAAAAGCTACCTCAAGGATGGTCGGTTCATCAGACGAACCGGAAGGTTCGGCGGAGCTTTGCCAAGGCGCGCGGGTGGAGTCCGGCCCATCTTCAAGTCCTTCCAGAAGATGACGGGGTCGGGGTCGAACTTGCGAGACCGCGCTTCCGGCAACGGCCTCGCTTGTCGGATTCGATGCCGGAAACGTCCTTGGCCTGAAAGAACAAAAGAAAAAGAGGTTAGCCGCAATAAAGCTTCGGAGAACCGACCCGAGTTATGTAATTTCTTTTCTTGGGTCGGAGGGTTAGTAGAGCTAAGAGGCCGGAGGCCCCATTCCCAGTCTTCGGCATGGAGGTGCGGCAGATCTGCCCGGCCTTGAGGACGACGTCCTTCTTGCTGAGAGGGAGGCCGGTGATCTTGGTAGGATCGCGGGACCATACATCTCGCACATCTTGTGGGCGCGCGCTTAAGAGGAAGCACCCGGCGCGAGATGAAGGTGCGGATGATGTCGTCAGAGCAGAGGTTGGTGTCCTTCATGCGCTGTTTCATGAAGCGTATAATCCGGTTTGTCTCGTTGTGAGACTCCTTCGGATTGTAGCTCCAGTTAGTCTTGGTGGGCGGCGCCGGATCAAAAGGAGGCAGATCAATGAGATCCGCGGCGCCGTTGTTCTTAACGTAGAAGAAGGTCCCTTGCCATGACCGGCATGACTCAAGACCGGAGAATTTGAAGAAGGGGCTCGCTTGACGAGAGCAATGATGGGACCCGCATTGTACGGGGGGTTTAGGTTTCGGAATGTCTAAGCCCTGAACGGAATTAATCCGAAGGGCGAAGAATCGAGCAAACGTCTCGCGAGTGGGACGAATGCCGATGTATGCCTCCATGAAGGTGACATAGCAAGAAAGGTAGAAGATGGCGTTGCCGGGAAGATGGTGAGGTTGGAGTTTGTAGAAATCGAGAAAATCCCGGAAAAAGGAAGAGACGGCCGCGCTCGAAGTGAGCGAGAAAGACAACGCGTTCACCGGGTTCGAGCCGGTTCAATCTCGTCGCGGGAATCCGGCAGGTTACTCTTCCGGAATCCTCCGGGACGGTACAGCCAGTCAATCTCGTCTTGACTAACGCTGGAGCCCATCCGGGCTCCGCGGGTGACCTCGAAAGATCAGCGCCGGAAGCTTGGCTAGAGCTTAGGCATCTTGTTCTTGGGCGCTATCGGTTTCCATCTGCGCAAGATCGCGCTGGGCCGTCGGTTCGGGATCTTCCGGGTTCTGGAGGAAGAAGTGGAAACGTATTGTTCGGAAGACATTCAGATTTGAGAGTTTTCGGTATCTACTCGGAAAAACAGATTCCCCAAGAACTACCCCCGCGAGAAGATCTACGAAGGAGAGAAAAAGCAAAGAAAGGAAAGGATAAATACGTTTTCAACTCAAGATCTGAACTACAAGCAAAAGAGGAGAAAACGCGAGTGAGGCCTAACCTGGGCGGCAGAGTCGCAAAGGGAAATGATCGCCGGCGTCAGGCGAGCTCGCGTAGACAGGGAGGTCCGCGACGGCGAGCGGAGAAGAACTTGAAGGAGCTTCAATGTCGTGGCCGAGAGAAAGCGCCGCGGAAGTTTTCCGCGGTGAAGTCCGGCGGCGTCCGGCGGCGCGCCGGTGAAGGTTTCTTGGGCGGCGGGACTCGAGCGATCAAAGGAGCGGCGGAGGCGTACGAGCAAGGAACGTGTGCGCGAGCAGGGAATGCGAAGAAGAGGAAGGAGAAGGGGCGGTTTGCCCTTATAAAGAAAAAGAAATGGGCTAAAAAACCGCCAAACCGTAGCGGTTCAGTCCGTGGGCCGCGACGGTTCGCCTCGCGTGTAGCCACGTGGCGCGATGATACACGCGCGAAAAGGGCCACGGGAGGCACACACGGATCCGGAGAAGTGGTTGGGATCCGCTGCGGATCAATTAATGCGCGCGGAAGCGAACGGAAGTGACTACGACGGGCGCGTCGATCTGCGCATGTCTCGACAGGCGCGGGACCCGATATATTCTCGACTTCGCCGAGGAAGTGTTAAATGAACAAGATGCCGGATGATAAGCAGCCGGAGAGTGCCTTACGAAGAAAAAGGGCATGAATTCGGGCAAAGATGCCGAAGCCGGGCAAAGCGCCGGGTATATTAAACCGGTATACAAGAGCGTGAGAACCTGGCATGGTCTGTTGGATAGAATCCGCCAGACTATACCAGCTTCGGGGACTAATGTTGGGGGGATGACCCCGGTATGCAAAAGGCATGCCAAACCGGATGGTCTCATCCATCAAGATACCGGTTTAATATTTATACCGGAACTCAAAGATAGGAATTTGGCTAAGTAAGCTAAGCCGGTATCCCCAAGAGGGGTATGCCGGAATGGAAGGAAAATATAGAGAGCGCCGGAAGGAAGAACGTGTCGGCTGTGGTCAAAGATTCCGTCGGGAGCTAAAAGACAAGGATGAGCTAAGCAAAGTAGCTTTAAACGAAGGCCTGAAGACAAAGAAGAGGATGACGGCCAAAGAAGCCGGAGGACGTCAGCCTCCCTGTTTAAAGAAGACCCGGTGTCATCTATGATTAAAGTAGCTTTATAAAGTATCTTTGTAAAGTAGTTTGTCTAGTCAAAGATCCCATTAGGGTTTCTTGTCCTGTAAGCCACCCTCTCCCCTATATAAGGAGAGGGGGCAGCCTCTTTCATACGTGTGTGGCATTAGAGAGAGAACCCTGTAAGCTAAAACTTGTATCGTGTGGAGATCAATGAAAATGGTGATCTAGAGCGAGTTCTTCCTTGTGTCTTTCTTCTTCAACCTCTGGCCTTGGCCAAGTTCTTGAGGAAACCATCCGGAAGTTCGTCCCATCTAGTCACAAACCCTCCCCCGAATCCTCTAGCGTCCATTCGGCCCCAAGATAAGCCATCCTATGGCATCTGTTTGTTCCCCACGACGACATCCACAACATTCGATATTCATGTTTAAGTAACCTTAGAGCATAATAGATCTTTGCAAAATAAACCAAGTACTAACATAGCATGCACACTGTCACCATCACACTATGAAGGAGGCATAGATCACATCAATACTATCATAGCGATAATCAACTCCATAACCTACAAGAGATTATGATCATAATCTACGACAAGAACTACACGATGCACACACTGTCACCATTACACCATGTAGGAGGAATAGACTACTTTAATAACATCACATGAGTAGCACATAGATAAATAGTGATACAAAACACTTTGCAATCATAAAGGGATATAAATAAGCACTTCACTACGCCATTCATAACAGTGAATAAGTATACGTGAAATATAGCCTAAGAGACCCACACGTGCACACACTGTCACCTTTACACACGTGGGACAAGGAGTCTCGAGATCACATAAGTAAAACCCACTTGACTAGCATAATGATATCTAGATTACAAGCATCATCATATGAATCTCAATCATGTAAGGCAGCTCATGAGATTATTGTATTGAAGTACATAGGAGAGATGAACCACATAGCTACCGGTACAGCCCCGAGCCTCGATGGAGAACTACTCCTCCTCATGTGAGACGAGCGTTGATGAAGATGGAGGTGGAGATGGCGCGGTGTCGATGGAGGAGCCTTGGGGGCACTTCCCCGTCCGGTGGCGTGCCGGAACAGAGACTGTCCCCGATCTTGGCTTCGCGATGGCGGGCTGGAAGGTTTTGCGTACCGTGGCTTATTCCGTATCGTGTTTTAGGTCAGGGACCTTTATATAGGCGAAGAGGCGGCGTCAGAAGGTCAACGAGGCGGTGACACACTAGGGGGGCGCGGCCCAGGCCCGGGCCGCGCCACCCTGTCATCTGGGGCCCACAGGGCCTCTGGTGGCTCTCGGGTGTTCTGGAAGCTTCGTGTGATTCTAAGATCTTTGGCGTTGATTTCGTCCGATTCGAGAATATTTCCTTACTAGGATTTCTGAAACCAAAAACAGCAGAAAACATGAACTAGCACTTCGGCATCTCGTCAATAGGTTAGTTCCGGAAAACGCATCAAAACGATATAAAGTGTGAACCAAACATGTAGGTATTGTCATAAAACAAGCATGGAACATCAGAAATTATAGATACGTTGGAGACGTATCAGGGGGGCCCATGGCGGCTCCTCCCGGCTCCTCCTTTTGGCTCCCTTCGTCTTCTGGAAAAATAGGAATTTACGTGTAAATTTCCGTCAATTGTTGATCTTCAGAAATATGGTGTCCTGACGGTGCTTTTCCAGCAGAATCCTGACTCCGTGAATAATTCTCCAATGATCATGAAACATGCAAAATAGATGAAATAACATAAGTATCATCTCTAAATATGAAATATATCAATGAATAACAGCAAATTATGATATAAAATAGTGATGCAAAATGGATGTATCACGTCACTCGAGTGCTCTTCAAGAACTGGCAGCTCTGTGATGGCTGGAACGACGTGCACCTGCCGGGTGGGTGGCGCCTCAGCTCCGCGCGGGTGTCCATCCCGCTAGTGCCGCGGAGCGGCTCAAAGATATCCGGCGCTGGCGGGCCATTCTCCCGCCGGACCTCCGCGACGACCTCACGTACGCCATCGACTCCCCAGGTGGGACGACTACCGCCGATATGAAACCAACAAGAGGCGGAAGGTGGGGTTTCTCGGCGACCGGGACTACAACTTCCGCCCTCCTCCAAGGCCCCGTCGGTTGCTGCCGCGTACGCCACCGCCTTCCCCGCCCCAGGAAATGTGGGGCGAAGACATCCCGGGCAGGTTGGTGCAGGACGACTTCATCGCCAGCGTGTTCCACAACATCGAGATGGCACTGCAGGAGGGCAGGGAAATCAAGTAGCCGGAAGAACTGATTGAGGTACAGGCGACAAGGCTAGGCATCCTCATATCGAAGCTGACGGAGCCGTTGCCCCGGTACGCCGTTGACCACATGCCGCCTGGCCTGTCGGAGGAAGACGCCTTCAATCTCGCGTTGCAAGCCTGAGTGCCACCTCCTCCGCCGCCTCCGCCCACGTACCTATGGGCACCACCGGCATTTGCTCTGCCGCCTCCACATCCACCACCTACCGCACAAGCATTTGCTCCGCTGGTTCCTGACTAGCCAAGGGTGATCCCATAGCTCATCAACCTGACCCAAGTGCCCAAGGACGACGAGGCGTAGGCTAGGGTTAGTGTTTTTGCTTGCCATGGTCTTCTTATATTTCCATATTTTTTCACTATGTAATTGTTTTATCAATGGAAAAATGGGAAAACAAATACGTCAGGCCGCTGGATGCACCGAGATGCAAACAAATTCTCTTGATCATTTGTGCTAGGAAAGTACAGTATGACCCTGTTTGGGTGAGTCGTGAGTGGTGACACACGGGTTGTCGCCCAGGCAAGTTTCGTGTAATTCTATTACTGATCATCCTGAAATGCTCCTACCGCTAGTATTAATGTAGCAACAGCCGTTGCTGTTCATTTGCAGTCTTGCAGCAGAGTTCTGTCAATCAGTAATCGCGGGTAGCTGGAACTTGTGGAAAGCTCTAGCCAGTTCATGAATGCAGAGGAAAAAATAAAAAATAAATCATGCCAAATCTCAAGTACTAGTAAATCATGTCGGATGGTCCTGAACTCTTGATCACCCTGTAATCATAAGCTCTTCTTTTTTTCCAAAAAAATCATAGGCTCTTCATAGCTCTAGCAGTGCACCGAAAAATTAGTCAGCTTCTCTCTTACAAATGTGAGGCAGACCAAATGCACGAGCATCCCGTGCCGTGCATGACAGGACAGCCGAATCCATGGCGTGGTGTGTCAAAAGTTGAGTCTGGATAAAATTCCATCAGCATCTCTCTAGCGCTTGCTATAAAAGTCAGTCAGGCTCCTCCAATCCCCTCCCTCGCACCGACGCGCACCGGCCACTGTCCCTGTCACTTCCGGCCGGCCCCGCTCACTCCCCCCACAGTGATCCCGCACTCCCACCACAGAATGCCACCTCCGACGACTGCAAGAATCCATCGACCGGACGCGGCCAAGCTCCTCCTCCTGCTTCTCACATTCCTCTTGGCCCAAAATGCATTCGCCGCCGGCGCCGACGAGGACTCGGAGCACGCGGCGGCCGTGGACCGGCATTGCGCCGGGATGCTGCACCGCGACGTGTGCGTCTCGACGCTGTCCACCATCCCGGACCTGGCGCAGAAGCCGCTGGGGGACGTGATCTCCGACGTGGTGGCTCGCGCGGCGTCGGCGGTGCGCGCGGCCGCGTCCAACAGCACGTCCTACCTCTCCCGCCCCTCGCGGCTGCGCACGCGCGACCGGCTCGCGCTGGCCGACTGCGTGGAGCTGTTCGGGCACACGCTGGACCAGCTGACCACGGCGGCGGCCGAGCTCTCGGCGAGCAACCGCAGCGCGGAGGAGTCGGTGGCGGGCGTGCAGACGGTGCTCTCGGCGGCCATGACCAACCAGTACACCTGCCTGGACGGGTTCGCGGGCCCGTCGGCCGAGGAGGACGGCCGCGTCCGGCCATACATCCAGGGCCGCATCTACCACGTCGCGCACCTCGTGTCCAACTCGCTCGCCCTGCTCCGCCGCCTCCCGCAGCGCGAGCGCCGCCACGGCCGCGAGGCGTTCGAGGAGTACGGGGCCGTGCGGCGCGGCGGGTTCCCGTCGTGGGTGTCGGCCGGGGACCGGAGGCGGCTGCAGGTCCAGGCGTTGCCGGACCTGGTGGTGGCCAAGGACGGGAGCGGCAACTTCACGACGGTGGGGGAGGCGGTGGCGGCGGCGCCCAACAACAGCGCGACGCGGTACGTGATCCACATCAAGGCCGGCGGCTACTTCGAGAACGTGGAGGTCGGGAGCGAGAAGACCAACATCATGCTCGTCGGCGACGGCATGTGGAGGACCGTCATCAAGGCCAGCCGCAACGTCGTCGACAACTACACCACCTTCCGCTCCGCCACCCTCGGTACGTCGTCAACTCGAATGCTTGGTTTACCTTGCTACCTGCACGTGCTGCTCTGGTAGCTCCACTCTTCATCACTTGCCACTCCAGTGCTAGACAAGAGTCGAGTTACTGCTATCCCTGTTCACCACGAGCCGCTGTCGCCTGTCGGCACGCCGACGCCGGCATGGCCACCCACCGGAATAGTGACGTAATGCACGCGCGCGCCTAGCTTGGTCGTTTGCGAGCTCGTGAGCGAGCGTCCGTGGTACATTTTGTCACGAGTATTATCGTGGTCACTCGTCAGGTTACGAAGGGGGAACACGGCCTGCTTCTTTTACTCTTCTTGGACTGGAAGGTACCGTACTAGGTGCAGCTACCGGACCACCTGTGACTAGTTACAGACAAATACCTGGATTACATGATTGAGATCACCGGACTGATATACTTGGTGCCTACCACCATTCAGAAAAAAAATCTGGTGCCATTCGGACTGCTCTGCATTATTATATATTGTCCTAGTTCACCACAAGCTCGATCAAACTAGAAACTTGATAGTTCTAGGTCGACTGAGAATTAAGATAGTTTTAGGTCGATTCTAAAACTTTTAGATCAGCATTGTGATTTGTGCACTTGAGAGAGTTATACATGGGTGTGCAATTGCATATATTTATATTATTTCCATTTGTCAGAGAGCTTACGGTTAGGAGCTTGTTTCCATTTCTGAAACAATCTTCTTCAGCACAAACTTGATCATGCCAGTACCGTTATCGGTCGTGCTACCGTGTTAGAGAGCATGGCCGTTGATTCTTGGCATTTGCAGTAATGCAGCAGCCCGGGAATTAGGTAAGGTATATGGTGGGTGAGCCATGAACGTGAGCGGCAAAACTGGTAATGGAAATCTGAGCAAGCTCTGCCGGTGTGTGGCCGCAACACCGCAGGACGAGATCGGGGAGGGCAGCAGAACCCGATTCTATGATCTGACCGCATTCAACAGCCACTACTACAATGGGCGACCAATTATAGCACGATGGAGTGCTTTCTTGGGGGCGCTTCGATCTCCTTTTCCATTCCTCATCTTCTGATCTGGTCCCCGTCGATCGGAGTGGGGGTTGTATTGGCCCCAAACTCATGTGTTTTTGTAGGCACCGACAGGTAGATTCGGTTGCGAAACGGTTAGCACTACATCCAGTGGAGTACAACAGCTAGCCGTGAGCATGCTCAAACTAGTTTCGTGTAAGAGCACATGCACGCCTCTAACCCCTCCATTCCGTAATTGCTATCGCATATTTAGATGTATTTATTCGTATTTTTTCCAACTGGGCCTCAACCCTCTTTCCATTACCCAAATTGACCAACAAACAGTGGTAGCAATAAGCAACGTACAGAACCTCCCCACAGGGCAAAAAAGCATGAAACCAAGTTACACACTGCCAGCCAAAGAGAACAAGGAATCAACTTGGTTCCAAAAATAGAGGCAATAACATGCACCCCAGATAACCTTAGCAGAGGAACAAGAAAGGAATAAGATACATCTAAATTTGGACAAGAGTTATAGAACAGATGGGGAATGATGTATTGTTCAAGCTGAGCAATCCAGTTAGGTTCCGTGATGCTGCAAGCCAAGGTACAAGAGCAAGCGGACACTGCCACACTGGTCGTATCGACTGATGTAGAAAGAGGCGTGCCATGGCCTATCCGGCCTCGTCCAGCACGCGCGTTCTTTTGGGGTTTGTCTGGTTGCTCCATCACATGGAAACACGCGTTTTGGAGCAGGGAAAGTGGGCAGCATGCATGGGCGCACAATGAGCATCGCTTGCTACATTTGCTAGGACGATATTCTTGCTTGCTAGCTATACACAGGGCAGCAGCCTTAATGGCTCCGTCGCCGAATGTAGCAGCACGCGATGTGGTTGGCACGGCACTGTCGTCGTCCATGGTGTCGGTATGGAGACAATGCACATCCACTCACTTGACCGGTACCCTCACATGCGCCTGTACCTCAGAATTCATTCATGGCAACCACGCCAGCTACGTACCACACCTTGCATCGATGATCGATCATAGGCAGATGACAACATAGTACCAGTAGAAACAATCTAGACTTCATAAAGCTTTCATGCTTTGGTCGGTAGATCGATGGTAAACATTACTAAGCTCAGCGTGGCTAACATCTTTTTCAAGACAGGGGTAGCCGTTTCAGTTACTGCATAGCGAAAATACAGAGTCTTACATAAACACACGCGGAGAAGAGGACAGCAAAAAGCCACTGAAAGTGCTCATCATCGAGCATCTACTACGGAGGAAAACCTACTGGCATCAAGGTTAATATACAAAAGTTCCAAGTATTGCAGTTTAACGAGACCAAAGAACCAACGTCAAACAAAATAAGCTATTGTTATCCAACGCAAAGATCACGGTCCTTAGATCATCAACGTTAGAGGTCTAGCATCTCGAGAGGTCATTGTCAGATGCATAGCTTAGTTAATCAGCCTCTAAGCCCCAATTCTTAGCCTCCCTCAGCCAGCACATAGTGAAGACTACCACCACAGGGGATTTAATAAGCACATGATTTTCAAATGTTTTCTTACAACTTTGGCTAGGAGCCTCTTTTCCTTCTGCCAAGCTCCCAAAAACAACGTTCCACTTGTTTCTGATGAGCAACACACCGCAACAGTTGGCGAAGAAAAAATGATCACCAAGATAAGCATACAGGCTAATCTCTGCCAAAGACTTCTTGGACAAGAACTAGTTCCCAGCCAAGCTCCTAAAGCCCCCACAAACCACTACCACCACTCCATAGGGAAAGAACAAATGATTAGCTGTCTTAATTTTGTCACAAAACAAACATTTAGGAGACCACAACCATGTCCTCCTCTCATGTTATCTCTTGTTAACACAGCATCTTGATTTTTTCTTTTTTATGAAGACACAGCATCTTGATGAAGTTGCCAAAGAAAAAATAATTGATTTTCAAAGGCAATGTGGATTTCCAAATCCATTTATTGTGTGCACCTTTATATATTACTCTCCAACATTATCTGATAATCTGATCTGTAGAAAACATTTTATTTGCAGTAAGAGACCATGTAACAGCATCATTAGATCTATGCATCTGTGCAATGTTATCTTTCATATTATCCCACTGATTTAGAACATCAGGTGGCACGCGCCTCTGGATAGGTGAGTGTTAAAATTCACTTGTAACGCATGAGCAAAAGTCACATTAAGTCACACTAGTGCTAAGGACTCCCATACTTATCAAAGAGACCATTCTGTGGCTGGCATCTGTTATGACATGACGCTTATCAATTTGCAGCGGTGGTCGGCGCGGGGTTCCTGGCGCGGGACCTGACGGTGGAGAACGCGGCCGGGCCAAGCAAGCACCAGGCGGTGGCGCTCCGCGTGAACGCCGACCTCTCCGCCTTCTACCGGTGCAGCTTCGTGGGGTATCAGGACACACTCTACGCGCACTCGCTCCGCCAGTTCTACCGCGACTGCGACGTCTACGGCACCGTCGACTTCATCTTCGGCGATGCCGCCGTCGTGCTCCAGAACTGCAACCTCTACGCGCGCCGCCCGGACCCAGGCCAGAAGAACGCCTTCACCGCGCAGGGCCGCGAGGACCCCAACCAGAACACCGGCATCTCCATCCAGGGTTGCAAGGTCGCCGCCGCCGCCGATCTCGTCCCCGTGCAGGCCAACTTCTCCTCCTACCTTGGCCGGCCATGGAAGCAGTACTCCCGGACGGTGTTCATGCAGTCCAAGATAGAGAGCCTGATACACCCCAGAGGTTGGCTCGAGTGGAACGGCACATTCGCGCTCGACACTCTCTACTATGCAGAGTACATAAACCGAGGGCCTGGCGCCGACACGTCGGCGAGGGTCACGTGGCCGGGGTACCACGTGCTCACCAGCGCCGTCGACGCCAGCAATTTCACCGTGCAAACATTCGTCCAGGGCGACCTGTGGCTCAACTCCAGCTCCTTCCCCTACTCGCTGGGTCTCAGATAGGGATTTTTGGTTCCTAGTTCACACGTAATGTAATTGGTCCGTCTGGAATAAAGGTGGTTCATGTACCTCAAGGTTCTTTGCCCACAAATTGTGATTTGGCCTCTCAGAGATAACATCTACAGTGGCCGAAGGACAGAGCTCTTATTGTGGTCATCTGGATCGACTCTACTGCACACCAAAAAAACTGCTAATGCAACTGTTCAAATATGGTAATGTAAACTGGTAGGGCTGGTTTCTTTACAACAGGACAAACATTGATCATGTGCGCATAGTCTTATGGAGAAATAACAACGGAATGGACAGTGGCAAACAGGAAGTGTAATGGGTCTGTCTGGAATAAGAGCGGTTCATGTACCTCATGTTGTTTGCCCAAAATTTTTGCATCAGGTTTGGCTTCCAAGGGTAGCTCTTATTGTGGTCATCTAGCTCGCCTCTACTGCACACCGAAAAAAGATTGCTAGTGCAAATGTTCAGATTTGGTACAGTAAACTAGTGTTCAGATCTGTAATTCTCATGTAACTGTACGGGTAGGGTTGGTCTCTTTACAACAGGACGAACATTAATCATGTGTGCACAGTCTTATGGAGAAATAACAACGGAACGGACAGGGGCAAACAGGAAGTGTACATCCAGGAATCTAACACCACTTATTCACCATTCTATCTACCTGTGGCTGTGACGCCATCCTTTACTGACCTTTTCCAGATGTTCCTTGCCCCTTTTTTTTTATTGAATCTGGACATCGTCCTGATCTTACAGCCTTGCCCTCTGCAGCTCCAGTTTCGCGATTGTGCCAAGATGGACTTCATCAGGGCCGTCTGCGATCCGCAGCGTCCTAGCGGTTGCCCATAGATGTGATAGGGCTGTGTCCGATGAGACACCAGCTGCACCATGGACTTGCATTGCCATGTCGAGCACTTTCAGGGCCATATTTGGAGCTGCCACCTATATGAGGACCAGATTCACTCAAATTTTGGTTGCTTGTATGACTAAAAGGTAGAGCACATTACTGAATTGTTTACCTTGGCCATTGCGAGGATCCCACGGGCTTTCTTGTTCCCATGCCGGTCAAGTTGATCGGCTGCTTCAAGCACCAAAAGCCTAGTTTGTTCCAGTTCTATCCGACACTGGATTTCATATCCATGTTAGTACAACACACACAAAAAATGTGAGGAAAGAAACAATGAAGTACAGAAACTGAAATGTCTCTAAACAAAGGGGTTAGTTAAACAAACGAATTGATAACTAACTCATGTGGCACGTAGCTTCTGTGAAATAGACGCTTCTGTTTACCAAACCATGGATTTGTAAATGAACCCTATACAAGCAGTCAAAAAGGTCATACCTTTGCAAGGTCTGATTGAAAGGACCCATGTTGTGCAATCCTCTTTCCAAATGCCGTCCTACTTAAGGCCCTCTCAACCATCATATCCATGCCACGTTCTGCTGCTCCTATTAGTCTCATGCAATGATGTAATCTTCCAGGACCTAGTCTTCCCTGCCAAGCATCTTAAATATGAAACAGAATGTACATACTATCACAAAATGATTGGTGATAACAGAAGATTATTGCTTACTTGAGCAATTTCAAAACCCCGTCCTTCCCCTAGAAGCATATTTGTGGCGGGAACACGCACGTTATCAAAAATAATCTCTGCATGTCCATGTGGCGCGTCATCGAATCCAAATACTAACAACGGTCTCTTTATCTGCACTCCAGGAGTGTTGATATCCACTAAAATCATTGACTGCTGCTTATGTCTAGGTGCAGAAAAGTCTGTTTTTCCCTGCATGAAACAAACATCTTTACATTAAAAGAAAAAAAAAAGTATACAAGACCCATAGTACCACTTTAATGGATAGATGTTATAGTTACCATTAATATCAGGATTTTGCACCTTGGGTCCATAGCACCACTAGTCCACCACTTCGTGCCATTTATCACATAGAAATCTCCCTGCCTGTGAAGGAAAAAATATTACAAGTAATCAGAAAACTGAAAGTGATGCCATCTGTATAAACTATCAAAAGAGGGGGGAGGGGAAGGAAATATATGCCACGAGGATATTATTGTTTTCCTGATAATTCACAAAAGAAATTGAGGTTTCAACCAACATACCATGTTAATATTTTTGCATGAAAACTAAAAATACCTTTGAGATGACAAAAAATAGACAAAAGAAAATGCTAGTTACTGTATAACTAGGATCTGCTAAGCATGTCATTTGCAATTATATGATAGGCCTTGACAAGGTGATAGCTTGTAACTAAAGAGATACAAGAGGTTAGGTAATTAAAATATCAACACTTCAACAGCCTATCTTGTTGCCCATAAATATTTTATCCAACTTATTACCTGGATATTGCACATTCTATGTTTGTTGCATCCGAAGATGCAACTTGTGGCTCTGTCATTGCAAATCCCGAACGAATTTTCCCTTCCAATAAAGGAACAAGCCACTGCTTTTGTTGCTCCTTAGTCCCATATCTCAGTAAGACCTATAATGATATTTTCATATCATAAATTCTCCATATACAAAAGTACTAGCACCAACCATAACAAAGCATTTAAACTGGACATATGTTTCAAGAACCTTCTAAAAATGATTGGCATACTAAGGATGGATCATTTGCTAGGAATAAATAAATAAGTCATCTACATTGCTCTATGCTGGGAAATAGAATAAGAAATCCGACTCTGCGATATACATAACACAGCAGAATCAAGAGGATAACTGCTACTATCATGCTTTATTAAGCAGCATCAATAATTTGCAGATTTTATACAGGCAGATATTTTCAAAACAAGTTTTTTTAAAGGGGGGCAAAAGGTTTGCACCATTTGATTAATTAATGAGTTTGACAGAAAGTAAAGAAAATTATAACTGGAACTACTCTCCTGCATTATTTAACTCAAATGTAACCCAAAGTCGTGATTCTCTCTTAATCTTGTCGAGAATGATCACATGTTTGTTGTGAAAGACCCATGCATTGCGCTCATTCCAAAATTTCAAAGACATTTCTCCAAAATATGCTTGTCCATAAATAACCATAAAGAATCTGTTTTACCTCCATATTGCCCGTATCAGGTGCACCACAGTTAAATATTTGTGGAGCCCAAACTGAACGGCCCATTATCTCACATAAATATCCATACTCAAGATTTGTGAGACCCGCGCCTAGCAAAAGATCATCCGAACTTCCAGGAGATATATGAGATCGGTCCTCAAGTAGTAGCTCTCTTGCTCTGGCTGCACTATCAAGCTGCAGATCAACCATTTTAATCAGCATTGAATCCAGCATAAAATAGGTGCACCTTACATTACTAAAGTAAGAAATAAAGCTCTTATTTTTCTGGATCAGGTAAATATGAAAGGTGTCAAAAGAAAACCGAAAGTACCGGAATAAACAAGTTCCACAGTCCCTCCTGTTTTGCTAATGCTTTCAAATTTTCTTCTTCTGGATGAATTGTCCACCGTGAGGTTGATTGTGCATGTTTGTATAACTCATCCTCCTTGGGGTATATATGATCTTTCATAAACTTCATTATTTTTTTCCGTAGCTGCATAACCTTTTCGTTAGGAACAAATCTGCCTTGACCATTTGTCAAAGCTGAACCTTCCTGCTCACTGTGGAACTCTTGCCTTGGAGCTTTCAAGACATGCATACCTGATTATTAAAAGCAAAGGTTGGTCAGTTAACAAAATTTAAATACATTAGAGTTTACAAGAAAAAAGATTGTTCCTAAAAAGGAATAAAGGATCATAACCACATTTTCCATCTCTTTGCAAAGCAATTTATATGAAAATGGCAACAAGGTTTAAGAGAACATAAAGAGCGAGCATATCCACAAAGCACATTAAACCATGAGGCAGGAGGCTGTTGAGATGATGCTAGGAAATAGAATTACCTGTAGCAGGTGGTTGTTGAAGGACATTTTCTCGATTTATGTAATCCCAGGCACAGTCAACCATAGCATTACCAGCCTTGCCAGCAAATTTAGCACGCTCGCCACCTGAAGCATTACCCTGCGTGACAGCTCAAATAAATTAGAATAGAAGAACATAGACAGATTTCCAGAGTTAAAGACAAGTACCATAGTCCATCTGTGATATACTCCTGCATAGATAGATGCCCCTCGAAACAGTGAAAAGGCAACATAAAACTTCCAATTTGCTGCAGGCCAGGCTCTTGCCTGAGGAAAGTTTCGAAAGAAAGCAGAGGATAATAAGCAGTGAGTAAGAGGGGAGTATTTATCGAGCCAGTGTCAAAATGCAAACAATACAGTGCTTACAGATATAGAACAGTACACAGATAGGTACTCTTCCAGTTGAGGAATGCCATCTGGAATGCTGGGACGCTCAAATCCTCTATAGGAAATATTTTCAGTGGGTGTTGAATCAATAATATAGGTCTGCAAGGATAAATGATAATTACTTTAGCTAAACCATGGTTAGCGAAAGGTGCGATAATGCCCAATGAGTGCAGCTGAGCTAACATGATAAACTGAAGAGCTAGACCTGTTACTTAGATAGCATGCAAATCACAGAAGAAATCATGCTGTAAATAGGTGAATGATGCCTAACAATACTGTGTATAAGAAAATATCTCACATTAAAAAAAAAACATATTTCATACCATACAGTTGTAGGCAACATCACTCATCTGATTCCCCAAAGTAGATAGTTCCCAATCAAGTACACCGATTACCCGATCCTGTAGAGAAACATAAGCGATCATCATACGGAAGATTTAAACTATGTAAAGTACTCTCTTCGTCCCATAATATAAGATGTTATTACAACCAATATAGGAGAATATTGGTTGTAGTAACATTCATATATTATGAGACGGAGGGAGTAGTTAGGAGGTTACATAAACACGCGTGATGCCAAAAATACAAACCTCTGTTGGATGAAATACAAGGTTATCAATACGATAATCGCCGTGAACAAGGCCAGTTCCAAATCCTGTCGATGAATCTTCTTCTGGTACATTATCCTTCAACCAACGAATTAGATCAAGCATCTTCTGATAACGAGCAGGCTTTCCATCACCAGTTGACTGAAGATACTGTCTTTCCCATCTTTGTACCTGAACCAGGAAATAGTAACCATTATTCAGAATGTGACAACTAGAATTTATTTTAATTTTTTGAACTCAGATGATCAACTTAAGTTGTAACAGCTGGGAACACGCAGTCCAAAGAGCAAGTGTTGGTGAAAAAAAAAGAAAGCACATTTGCTAGCAGAGCTCTTAATCAGCTCAACGCACTTAACGAACTAAGCTGGTTAGATCAATGCGAATTTAAGTATCGGTAAGCTAGAAGTAATACTTAAGTGTAATAATAGTTTGAGTTGCAGTCTAGCGGGAAAACAAATTTGTTTGACTTTTGCCCTTAGAAGACAGCCAGAAAGGGGGAGGGAGTGTAATGGTAAATACTAGATAAGGCCTACTTGTCTTTTGCAATAATTGTCTCTTTTCCCATACTTCTGCAGTCCAACTGCAGAGACATCTACTTTGTGTACATCAGCCAAAGTTTTTGCAGCAGCAAAGTATATAGACTTCCTTTTAGCTGGACTTATTCCCTGCACAAAAAAGGGCAAGAAATTATCATGAATAAAATCGTTGTTTAACCGCAAACAAAATGAATATAAACGTTGCCAATTTGATACATTTATTTCCATAAAATAGGAATATGGGAACTTTCATCTGGGCTCCTTGAAAAACTCTAAATTTTTAGAGGAAGAGGGGTTTCGGAATTATCATTGCTTTTTAGTGTTTGTGATTAATCCAAGCCTTGTAGGTTTGATAGCTGTCAGTCAAATTTTAAGACTGCTCTTTTTTATGTTCCCGTACATTACATACAAGAATAATTACACTATATATTTTGCTACAACTACAATCCACTATCATAAGCTAGACGAATGTCTGGTGATAGACAAATATTGTATAAATTATGCACGGAAACATTACCAGCTAACAGAGTATAAGTGAGGTTGATGAACTGGCCAGTGAAACTGAAGATTAGGCAAGACTAAGAACACACAATAAAGAGCGTACCGGTAACGTGCTATCAAGATACAGCACTCCTTCCAGGTACTCCATTATGTAGAAAGGGGTTCCAATCACACTTGGATCGGTGCAGAGGCAGTAGACCTTAGGCACCGGAACATCAGTGTAAGCGCCTAGAGCTTTGAGAACCTGCTTTCCATATAAAAAACAACGCAGGGAGTAAGCTCACTACGTCACTTGTCAGAAGGAAACAACAGCACATAAGAAGCATTTCACATCAACACAAAGAGTAATTTAAACCCTCCTTCATCATCATCTATAAAATATTACAACTGGTCTGATGAGTGATAAGTACAACTAAGTTCCTAAATTATTCAGAAGCTAGAATGTTCAATATGCTCTAGATAAGCACGAAGCTAGATTGTCTAGTTAGCAGCAATCATACGGATTTTTTTTTATGAGCTTGCATGAGCAAGTGCAATCAGTGGATGTATCCTGAAATTTGTAAGTAAACGCTAATTGTACCTTGCCACTGACAACCACATATATAACCCCGGCTAAACAAGCAGCAGCTAACTCCAAGTACTATTTCAGCAGCTAACTCCAACTACCATTTCAGATCGAGCACAGGGTCGAACCGGACAAGTTCAGCCAGACAAACCAAATTATGCGGGTGAACGGAACATCTGCAACAGCAAGCCTAACAAACAGTTGACCGAACTGAGCAGCAGCGAAGCGGCGGGGGAGGATCTGTCTGGACCTGGAACTCGCGCTCGACGGCGTGGGCGGACTGGAGGATGGCGCCGGCGGGCTTCTTCCGGAGCACGTAGCGCCGGGTCTCGGTGGCGGAGGCGGCCCGGAGGCAGTAGGTGGGGTTGGACTGGCCGTGGCCGAACTGCGTGAGCGCCAGCGCGGGCGCCGGGGCCGGGAAGCCCCGCACGTGCGCGGCCAAGTAGCGCAGCAGCGCCGCCTCGTCCAGCGCCAGCGCCGGGTCGACAGGGCGCAGCAGGTTCGAGGTCGGCGTCGCCATGGGTGGACTGCGGGCAGAGGGGAAGGGGAGTAGTGTTTCCTCTTTTTGGGTTTGCCTATTTGTTGGGCGAGGATTTGATGACGAATGGCCCGTTGCCGGCCTGCACGGAGTTGCGTGCGCCTCGAAGATATCGGCGTATCTCGTTCTCGTCTGAAATGGGTCGGCAGTTGCGTCGCCGGCTTGCCGCGCTCGGCTGCCGAACCAGGACGCGACGTGAGAGTGAGAGAGGATTGGCACGTTTGTCACACCGGTACCTGTCCACCGATCAGTATCGACGGCCGACGATCGAGCGTGGTATGTAACGCCATGTCCTGATCGGACTCGGTGAGACGGGATATTCTTATGACCGAGGCACATTCTATAGAGAGGAGCATCAAGGGATTCATGCTAGCAAGAGAGAGAGGATGTCCCTATATATATGAACATCGACCTGTGTTTCAACTTTTTTTCCGATAAAGGAATATATTAATATCAAAAGATATCAATTACATCTAGCAGAATCTAGCCTGTGCAACAAGGCAATGTCCTAATAACATTACAGATACACACAGCTAAAAAAGAGAAAAAGAAAACTAAGAAATAAAAGTCTCGCTACAGTATTTCAGCCCTAGCAACAGTAATACATCCACCACCAAGACAACACCTGAAATTCAGGCTCTTCAAAAGCAACGCCTTCAAGAAAGGAACAGTGCACCAGCGCGATCGTCGCCCGATTAAAGATCTTAGGTTTCACCCTGAATATAGTCTCCGCTCTCAAAACAATGCCTTCAACAAGAACATTGCCAGGCACCAAGCAGACCGCGTAGTCCAAAGACACCGCACGCCTGGGCACCACCACAGCCGAAAGCCAGCCCTCCACCGCCAGCCGCCGAGAGGCGAGGATAAGGGGACCTAGGGTTTCCCCTTGCAGCCCGCCCCCACACCTCCCTCCGCCGCCGACAGGGCACTCCACCACCTCGTCGTCCGTCATGGCGTCCCCAAGCCAAGGCCAGGCGCCGCCATCGAGGTCCCCGACGAAAGGACCACGCTCCGGCCCGAGGAAGACGACCCACGCCCGACCTCCTCGCGCGAGATGACGAAGAATCCCCGTCGCCGTCGGCCGGCCTTTGCCAAACCGCGCCCCCGGCGGCGAGGGAGGGGAGGGGGAGAGAGGGGAGGCGGCGGCAGGGTAGAGTTTCCCCCGGCCACCACGCGGGGGCGGCTCAGGAGGAGGACGGGAGAGTTAAGTCGGGCTGGATCTAGAGAGAGATGAACATAAAAACCTGAAGGTTAAAGATCTGTTATGTTGCCTAGTTGCTAAACGGGTACGATGATGTGCTTTGACATTGCAACTCCTGAACACATGGGTGTTTTCCTAAAAGGAATCGCTAGATTGAATAGCCGCAATTAAGGACCTGATCATCCGGTGGCCTCGAGTAGCTACAATATTAGGTGCTGCTGCTGCAGATGTCAAGACTCAATACATAGTTACCACATGGTGTATGTGGTGAGCAACCTAAACAAACAAATATTTTAAAAAAAGACTCAATACATAGTTGTTCGTGTAGAAGCGAGGCTCTTGTATCCGTAGTATCTCAGCAAGTTTGGTGGCCGGAAGAAGCTCGAACATTTCAGCTTGAAGTGGAGACACCGCCTATGGAGACATGGCTGAAATGTACATCTGTTTGCAGTGTTGGTTGTGCATGACTATGCCTGCTGGAGCTGCATAATTAAGCACCTTGCTCCAGCTTCCAAGCCGCGTCACAGAAAATGTCTTCACCTGCAAAACTGGAAAGAATCTTAACCATGGGCACCGAGTGGTAAGCTTGCTGCAGGTTCTGTTGATCTTCAGAGTAGCATGTAGCCTCCAGTTGTGCTCCCTACATTATAGCATTTGAAACAATGAAAACAGGGGAGGGCTGGAACGTTGTCTATTAAAAAGAAGACAAACGTTTATTGCTTTCCACAAACACCACATGTGTATAAGCTTCTTTGATAATCTAGGGAAGATAGCCAAACTTGAATTATATCGGCAACGTTATGGTGCATGGAAATGAGAGTTTCAGTTCCAAGGTACCAAGAATGACAATACCAAGCTTCTTTAGAGAAAGGACAAAGAAAAAGAAGTGCATATCATCCTCCACACAAACCACACCTCAAACATTGAGGCTCAACGTGCCTTGAAAATCTGCTCTTGCACGTTTACCTATAGGCAGTGCTCTGCGTAGGAGCCTCCAAGCAAAGGTTTGGATTCGAGGCACCGTAGATGTATCCTGCCAAACATGATTGAGTAAAGAGATAATTTGTGGTTCTTTTGCCAATCTCTAGGCAGCCGAGAGAAAGGTTGTCAAAGCGTGTGTAGGCGCTTTTGGAGGTGCATTCACCTGCATGGGTTAATTTCCAAACCAATGTATCTTTTTCATTTGAGTTTATAATTGGAGTTTAAAGAATAGCGTTGGCGGTGTGAGGACTAAACAAGCATCGAATCAGATCTGCATTCCAAACCTTTTGATTAGGTATTCAAAGATCTTTTACTATATATAGCAGGATAAACAAAAGATGAGGTTTGTATATTTAGACTATCATAAATGTTTTCCCACTCTGAGAACCAAGGGGGCTCCATATGGAAATACTCTCATCAAATATTTGGTAAAAGACTTTGCTCTAAGGACCAAGGCAAGATGACTTTGTGGTTCTTTTGCCAATCTCTAGGCTGCCGAGAGAATGAGCCATTGGTTCATTGCCTCCAAGTTACGAACTCCAAGTCCACCAATTTTTTTTTTCAATGCAAATGTAAGCTCATGCACTGAGCCATAAGCTCTTTGTAGTAGATTCTTCTTTGATACTTGTCCACCAAAAATTTCTTATAATATCCGTAAGTTTTTTAAGAAATTTCTTTGAGAAAAGAACGTTTGACATATAATAGACAGGTATGGAGAGCCGGCCCTTGTCTCAAGGTGAGCGCGGGATGCGAAAGCTCCTTAAGCGCAAGTTGTTGGGTCTGGCTTCTCTCGAGCGGATGATTGTGCGCCAGCGCTCCCGTGTTACGTGGTTGAGTGAGGGTGACGCCTGCACCAAGTTCTTCCACCTCCACTCCAACCACAGGCGCCGGAAGAACTTCATTGCCCACCTCAAGGTGGATGGGGCTCTGGTAGCCGGTCAAGAGGAGAAGGGCAAGGCGGTGGACTCCTTCTTTCAGTAGCTTCTTGGATCCTGTCCGGATCGTCCCTTCTCGGAGGACTTGGACTTCCTTGGCATGCCTGACCATGGCTTGTTCGATCGCGAGAGCCCTTTCTCCGTGGAGGAAGTGTGGAATGTGGTCAAGGCGCACACTACAAGAAAACTGGCCCGTAGAGGCACTATTTTGCTCATTTAGAGACACTTAAATTGCCTCTACACAGTTTTAGAGGCATTTTCTACAGTGTCACAAAAGTGTCACTACGTGCAGTGTGTCTTCCACCGTAGAGTCACTTTACAAAATGCCTAAATATGACATAAGATCACTTCGTAGAGACACAAAGTTTTGTATTTACATATATAGAGGCACTTCAAAGATACACTTAAAATGTGTATTTGTAGTTATAGAGCAACTTTTATGCCGCGTTTTAGCTTGTCTCTAGTACTATAGAGACATTTTGTTGCGGCAATTTATCCATCTCCTAAACTGTAGATACACCTTAGTGTGGCATTTAAATCGGTCTCTGATGGCGTGTAACACACACGTTCGTTGGGAACCCCAAGAGGAAGGTATGTTGCACACAGTAGCAAGTTTTCCCTCAGAAAGAAACCAAGGTTTATCGAACCAGGAGGAGCCAAGAAGCACATTGAAGGTTGATGGCAGCGGGATGTAGTGCGGCGCAACACCAGAGATTCCGCGCCAACGTGGAACCTGCACAACACAACCAAAGTACTTTGCCGAAACAGTGAGGTTGTCAATCTCACCGGCTTGCTGTAACAAAGGATTAGATGTATAGTGTGGATGATGATTGTTTGCAGAAAATAGTAAAGAACAATAGCAGCAGATTGTATTCGATGTAAAGAATAGGACCGGGGTCCACAGTTCACTAGAGGTGTCTCTCCCATAAGATAAATAGCATGTTGGGTGAACAAATTACAGTCGGGCAATTGACAAATAGAGAGGGCATGACAATGCACATACATGATACGATGAGTATTGTGAGATTTAATTGGGCATTACGACAAAGTACATAGACCGCTATCCGCATGCATCTATGCCTAAAAGTTCACTTTCAGGTTATCATCCGAACCCCTTCCGGTATTAAGTTGCAAACAACAGACAATTGCATTAAGTATGGTGCGTAATGTAATCAATAACTACATCCTCGGACATAGCATCAATGTTTTATCCCTAGTGGCAACAGCACATCCACAACCTTAGAACTTTCTGTCACTGTCCCAGTTTAATGGAGGCATGAACCCACTATCGAGCATAAATACTCCCTCTTGGAGTTAAGAGTAAAAACTTGGCCGAGCCTCTACTAATAACGGAGAGCATGCAAGATCATAAACAACACATAGGTAATAGATTGATAATCAACATAACATAGTATTCTCTATCCATCGGATCCCGACAAACACAACATATATAATTACAGATAGATGATCTTGATCATGTTAGGCAGCTCACAAGATCCGACAATGAAGCACATGAGAGAAGACAACCATCTAGCTGCTATGGACCCATAGTCCGGGGGTGAACTACTCACTCATCACTCCGGAGGCGACCATGGCGGTGAAGAGTCCTCGGGAGATGATTCCCCTCTCGGCAGGGTGCCGGAGGCGATCTCCAGAATACCCCGAGATGGGATTGGCGGCGGCGGCGTCTCGAAGGTTTTCCGTATCGTGGCTCTCGATACGGGGGTTTGACGAAGGCTTTAAGTAGGCGGAAGGAGCAGCGAGGGGGCCACACACCAGGGCCGCGTGGCCAAGACCTGGGCCGCGCCGCCTGTTGTGGCGGCGCCTCGTGGCCCCACTTCTTTCCCCCTCGGTCTTGGAAGCTTCGTGCAAAAATAGGACCCAGGCGTTGATTTCGTCCAATTCGAGAATATTTCCTTTGTAGGATTTCTGAAACCAAAAAACAGAAAACAGCAACTGGCTCTTCGGCATCTCGTTAATAGGTTAGTGCGGAAAATGCATAAATACGACATATAATGTGTATAAAACATGTAGATATCATCAATAATGTGGCATGGAACATAAGAAATTATCGATACGTCGGAGACGTATCAGTCTCTAGAAAAATAAAGGCACAACGTAGAGACATTCATATCGTCGCTTTAAATAATGTAGAGGCACTCTTTTTTACCATTAGAGGCACTTGTTATGGCATTTTAGTTTTATCTTGGACATATATATTCTCTTCAGATGCATGTTGGCATGTCTGAAGAGCAACGTCATAGAAGGATTCTCTTATGTCCTTCAAAGATAGACTCCAATATACGTTTTACTCCAATATACGTTACCACTAAAGTATGTTTTCTCTAAAAAAATATACAGTGTCAAAATTGAAGAAAAGCATAATGCACATACCAAATATATGTATGGCACATGAACAAAATATGGCTGAATACTTATTCATAAAAAGGTCAATACAGATACACTGAGAATTCAGTAACTGTTAGAATAAATATGAATATTAAACTTTCAAACACAAGCCACGGCACCAAAGTGTCCATGAAAGGAAAAAAAGACAACTGAACCCGCCATGTCCGTGTCTTCACTGTTGCACCTTTTTATGCTGAAGTAGCTTCCTCGGGTCTACTTTAGTGAGCTACTGCTTCCTTGTACTTCTTCTAACTGAAAGAAGAGTATGCCCTCAGAAGTCAAAGAAGCAGCCAATAAAAAAACTACTCATATTTTTGTTCAGTTATCTACTGTACAAAGCATGAAAATATAATGCAGTCAATCATATAATAATGATGACTCAAATTTATGAAGATTGAGCAGTCTATCTTATCCTGGTAAAAAAGAGATGTGCTTTGCGACACGGATTTGTTGCACAATGGTGGTTCTATATCAAGACCCCATGATTATGCTTTGAGATGTGCATTTAATATAGCATTCTAGTGAATACGCGAGAGTTACAAGAATAATACGAACAAACATACTAGTGTTCATATGAACAGGTGAAGGTACCCAGATTTCTTTGACTATGTGCATGCTAAATTGTTGACTGACTGCTAGACATTGTACAATTGCATTTAAAAGATATTGTTCAATGCACACACCAAAAGATAAACAAAGCTAGTGCTATTCTGAACACCTAATCTAGTATTTATATCACTAACGGCTTGGCTAGTTGTGTTCAGATCTGCTTAATTATGCTCCCTCGTTCTTTAAGTCAACACCGTATATAATATGTAGGAACAACAAGATATAAAATTAGTGAATATTTGATAAAAATCACCGTTAAAGAAACATTATGTGATTTCCCTGTTCAATGTCATTGTTTTTTCCTCAATCAAGTGCCAGCATAGAAGTTAAATCATGTACACCCTTCGATCCAAATTACTTGTCACAAATTTGACATGACAAGTAATATGCTAGTTCAACTGCCCAATTGTTGTAGGGTGCTAAATGATCTTCTGATACAAATTGCCAAAAAATTCAATTAAACGAGTCACCGAAATTCCCACACCAAGCATCTAATTTGGTCATTAAGAAAAACTTTATTTTTACTTAGACCGCACAAACAGAACAATACATTTTTCATGCATAGATTAACATCAATTAGTAAGGTGAATTTTCTACTCCCAGTGACTGGGTTGAACAGTGCTGAAATTGAAGACAAGGTGGAGGACAGGAGGCAGCTATGTTGGTTGTTAATTGGAGCGGTCCTTCCACGCTTATTAAAACTACTGAAAAAAGTTACAGTGGCAAATACAGTCGCGCAAACGGGATCTAATTCAGGAAATAGATCAACTCTGACAGATAATCTCAATATGTTGACGGCGAGGATCTCACTATTAAATTTCTTTTTTGCTATGTTGTAGACTAAGTCTGACATAATTAAATTGTCAATTTCTAGTTCCCAAGTTACAAAAGACAAATAAAAATCTAGTAGTACGTACTGTGCAAATAAAGTAGAACAAGCACAGTAGTAAAATTAGTCCAAAAGTACACTTACCTTCACCTTTTCTAGCCTCCTCTTCCTCACGCACCATTTAGAACCGTTGTTCCTCCAGATTCAGTTTCTGACACTAAACTCAGCCTCACGACTTTGGACAATTCTTTCCTGGAAAGCACTCTAAAACAACAAAAGATAAATTTAGAAAAAAAGATGATAAGACAGTAATCAATGTTTTGGCAAAGATTAGCAAGGTTAAGATAGTCTTCTAAGGAAAAAACCTCAAGGTTAAAAGTACTGCATGATGTAATACAATCATCCTGCGGTAATCTACCAAAAACAATACTCACTTGCATACATTGATTCGGAAGACGTTTAACTAGATAGACAACACATCAATCACGCAAACAGTATAGAACTAAACAAAACGCAGATCTTGGTCCCCAACGATCTCGCTATGTCTCCGTGCGGCCAGCAGACGGAGATAGTTGTAGAGCTCGCGTGTTCCCATGGTCGACGCTCGCCCTGGTCAACGGGCGCGGGCGTCGGCGGAGCCCGCATGGAGGGGAACAGCCGGCCTTGGGGGAGGGGCGTGTAGCTAGGATCTGGAAGCCAACGCTAGCTACCTCTGTGTGCGACCAGTGGACACGAGAATGGGATGGAGGCGTCATCTATGTGGTGGACCGTAGGCGTAAGGGGAGACCGGAGCTTCAATCTACCTGCTGCCGCGGCCGCCGGGTGTAGCACCATTGGGGGCAGTAGTGGTCTCGTGAAGGAGTTGGGTGCCGCCGGAGGCCTCGGCGATGGAGTCGAAGCCCAGGGCCAGTGGAAAGGGGTGGTGGTCTCCGCCTTTCCGGCTGCAGAAGTTGTGCCTTGGCCGGCGCAGAAGGAGGAGCTTGACAGAGGAGGTAGGAGAGGATGCGGCGGCGGGGTAGTTTCAGGAAGGGCACGCACGATGGGATTTTTTTCCAATAACTAGGATCGTGGGTTAAGGATCATTAGGAATAAAATTGATAAAATTTTGGAGGGAAAGATCAGCGGGAAGTGAAAATAATTTAAAATTTACCGAACAGTGGAAAAAGCTATAAAACACACTTCCAATCCCGGTAAACATTTTCTGGATTCCCTGCAGAAAATCCCTGATACTCCCGACAATTATTATGGATCGAAGGGAATATACGCTTTGAATCAATAATAATATTCATGGTAACTACTTCACATATTGCTTTAGATAGTTTCATAGGAATACATAAAGTTATATTCGAACATAGCTGTTGTATGAATTTTATTGTACTTCATAGTTTGCTTACAAATGTAATGTCTCGTCCCGACAAATGCAATACTTAGAAAAAATATGTAGTCATAGTTCTCTTAATTCGCCTCACATTTTAGAGGCCCCCATTTTGGTGGCGTGAGTTTGTGTTGTTAGATACAAAATATAACATATTAGAAACTTTCATGATACTTTCAACCACTTTCACGAGAGATTTTGTTACGGTATGTTGTAGTGCTAGACATGGTTTTGGCATATATATGCAAGAGTTGATGGTGCTAGATGTTCAACACTTTACTTATTCACCAATGTTCCAACATTATGTTGATTATATATCGTTAAGTTTCTATTTTCTAATTCATATAATAGTACTGAGCAAACATGCACCATGATTACGTTTTGAAGCATCCAAAATTTTCTTCATGATTGTGATATATATACATTGGTGGCAGTATCCATCCGACTTTTGAGGCATTATCAATATGTCTCTCTTAGTAAGAGATACACATAGTGTGTGTAGAAAATGACTCTATTGTTGAGGCACTTGCATAGTTGTCACATTTAATGCTTTTACGGAGCTTCTAAGAGACATTACGAGGAATGTCATCAAGGAGATGTCTCTATTGTTAAGGCATTCTCAAGAATGTCACCTATAATGCCTTTACATTTAGGCTAAGAGACATGTTGGAGAATGTCTCTAGGTATATGTCTCTATGGCTAAGGCATTGTCTAAAGTGTCTCACTTAATGCCTCTACAGCAAACTGGGTTAGGTTTTAAGAGACATTGTGGAGATTGCCCCTATAAAAATGTCTCTACTGCATGTTTTTGTTGTAGTGGCAGGAGCTGGACAAGGCGCCTGGGCCGGATGGGTTTACAGGCAGATTCTATGTCGCCTGCTGGGAGATCATCAAGGACGACGTGATGGACGCCTTTCAGGCCATGTGGAGTGGGGACTGCCGTGGCCTCCATTTGGCCAACCAGACCCTCATCTCTCTCCTTCCCAAGCATGCAGATGCCATGGAGGTGAAGGATTTCCGGCCCATCAGTATGATTCACAGTGTGGCGAAGCTCATCGCCAAGGTGCTCTCTTCCCGCCTTGCGCCGCGTATGGGGCAGATCATTGGGTCCTATCAGAGCGCCTTCATTCGTGGGCGCTGCCTCCATGACAACTTCCAGCTCGAGCAGTCCACGGCTAGGAGGTTGAATGCACTCAAGGCCCCGGCGATCATGTTGAAGCTTGACATCACCAAAGCTTTCGACACTGTGGATTAGTCCTTCCTCCTTGAGGTTATGACCAAGTTGGGCTTTGGCCCCAAGTGGATTTCTATGGTGGTGGGGCTGCTCAGCACGGCCTCAACCCGAGTCCTGGTGAATGGTGTAGCGGGGGACCTTATATACAACAGGCGTGGGTGATACGTCTCAAACGTATCTATAATTTCTTATGGTCCATGCTACTTTTATGATGATACTCACATGTTTTATACACACTTTATGTCATTATTATGCATTTTCCGGCACTAACCTATTGACAAGATGCCGAAGAGCCAGTGTTGTTTTCTGTTGTTTTTGGTTTCAGAAATCCTACAAAGGAAATAATAATTGGACGAAATCAACGCCCAGGGTCTTATTTTTCCACGAAGCTTCCAGAAGACCGAAGGGATACGAAGTGGGGCGAGGGCCTCAACCATAGGGCGGCGCGGCCAGCAAGGGGGTCGCGCCGGCCTATGGTGTGGGGCCCCCGCGCCGCCTCCAACCCTACCCTTCCGCCTACTTATAGCCTTCGTCACGAAAACCCCTGTACCGAGAGCCACGATACGGAAACCTTCCAGAGACGCCGCCGCCGCCAATCCCATCTCGGATTCAGGAGATCACCTCCGGCACCCTGCGGGAGAGGGAATCATCTCCCGGAGGAATCTTCATCACCATGATCGCCTCCGGATTGATGTGTGAGTAGTTCACCCCTTGACTATGGATCCATAGCAGTAGCGAGATGGTTGTCTTCTCCTCATTGTGCTATCATGTTAGATCTTGTGAGCTTCCTATCATGATCAAGATCATCTATTTGTAATGCTACATGTTGTGTTTGTTGAGATCCGATGAATATGGAATACTATGTCAAGTTGATTATGAATCTATCATATATGTTGTTTATGTTCTTGCATGCTCTCCGTTGCTAGTAGAGGCTCCAAGTTGATACTTGTAACTCCAAAAGGGAGTATTTATGCTCGATAGTGGGTTCATGCCTCCATTGAATCTGGGACAAGAAAGTTCTAAGGTTGTGGATGTGTTGTTGCCACTAGGGATAAAACATCAATGCTTTGTCTAAGGATATTTGTGTTGATTACATTGCACCATACTTAATGCAATTGTCTCTTGTTTGCAACTTAATTGGAAGGGGTGCGGATGCTAACTGAAGGTGGACTTTTTAGGCATAGATGCATGTTGGATAACGGTCTATGTACTTTGTCGTAATTACTGATTAAATCTCATAGTAGTCATCGTGATATGTATGTGCATTGTTATGCCATCTCTATTTGTCAATTGCCCAACTGTAATTTGTTCACCCAACATGCTATTTATCTTATGGGAGACACCACTAGTGAACTGTGGACCCCGGTCCATTCTTTTACATCTGAAATACAATCTGCAAACTCTGTTCTTTCTGTTCTTCGCAAACAAACATCATTTTCCACACCATACGTTTAATCCTTTGTTTACAGCAAGCCGGTGAGATTGATAACCTCACTGTTACGTTGGGGCAAAGTATTGTGATTGTGTTGTGCAGTTCCACGTTGGCGCCGATCTCCGGTGTTGCGCCGCACTACACTCCGTCACCAACAACCTTCACGTGTTCCTTGACTCCTACTGGTTCGATAACCTTGGTTTCATAGTGAGGGAAAACTCGCTGATGTACGCATCACACCTTCCTCTTGGGGTTTCCAACGGACGTGTGTTAACTGCACGCCAGCAGTGGGCTGCGGCAGGGGGACCCTCTATCCCCCTGCTATTCGACTCGGTCATGGAGGTCTTATACCTCATGCTCCAGAAGGTTGCGGCGGAAGGTTTTCTCTCTGACTTGGCCCCGCGTGGCCTCCGGCAACGCACCTCCATGTACGCCGACGACGTGGTCATCTTCCTCAAACCTACTCGCCTAGACCTTGACACCTGCGCGGCGGTGGTTGAGGACTTCGGGAAGGCCTCGGGCCTTCACACCAACCGAGCCAAGAGCTCGGTCCACCCCATCCGGTGTAGCCAGGACCAGGTGGAGCTGGCGCGCGCTATTCTTTGTTGTGCCGTCGCGGACTGGCCCTGCCAGTACCTTGGCTTGCCGTTAGGTCTGCGCAAGCCTTCGGCAGCTCAGCTTCAGTCGGTGGTGGAGAGCGCGGCCAAGCGGCTACCCCAGTGGGGTGCCCATCTGCGGTGGAAGGACCATCCTCGTCCAGACCACGCTTAGCGCCTTACCTGTCCATGCCATGATGTCCCTGGACGTCCCCCAAGACTTTGCAAGCTCTCGGTAAGGTGTGCCGCGGTTTCATGTGGAAGGGGCGGGCTGACGTTAGTGGCGGGCACTATCTGGTGGCATGGGATAAGGTGACCTCTCCCAAGAGGTGTGGCGGTTTAGGCATCCCTAACCTTCGTCTCCTCAATGTGGCGATGCGGTGTCGGTGGGCTTGGCTACAGCGGACGGACCCGGTGAAGGCATGGGCTGAGTTTGATCTCAAGGTACCCCCTCTGGCTCGGGCCCTGGCCGATTCGTCCATGGTTGTCTCTGATACGTCTCCGACGTATCGATAATTTCTTATGTTCCATGCCATATTATTGATGATACCTACATGTTTTATGCACACTTTATGTCATATTCGTGATTTTCTGGAACTAACCTATTAACAAGATGCCGAGCCATTCCTGTTTTCTTGTTTTTGGTTTGAAATCCTAGTAACGAAATATTCTCGGAATTGGACGAAATCAAGACCCGAGTCCCTATTTTTCCCGGAGCCTTCCAGAACACCGAGAGCCGCGAGGGCCACAGGGGCCCCACACACCCTGGCGCGGCAGGGGGCGCGCCGCCCATGGTGTGGGCCCCGGCCCCCTCCGGGCTGCCCTTCCGCCTATTTAAAGCCTCCGTCGCGAAAACCCGATGCGAAGAACCACGATACGGAAAAAACCAGCCGCCGCCATCGCGAAGCCAAGATCTGGGGGAGTCTCTGTTCGGCACCCTGCGGGACGGGAAGTGCCCCGGAAGGCTTCTCCATCGACACCGCTGCCATCTCCACCGCCATCTTCATCACCGCTGCTGCTCCATGAGGAGGTAGTTCTCCATCGAGGCTCGGGGCTGTACCGTAGCTATGTGGTTCATCTCTCTCCTATGTGCTTCAATACAATAATCTCATGAGCTGCCTTACATGATTGAGATTCATATGATGATGCTTGTAATCTAGATGTCATTGTGCTAGTCAAGTAGTTTTACTTATGTGATCTCCGGAGACTCCTTGTCCCACGTGTGTAAAGGTGACAGTGTGTGCACCGTGTGGGTCTCTTAGGCTATATTTCACAGAATACTTACTCATTGTTATGAATGGCGTAGTGAAGTGCTTATTTATATCTCTTTATGATTGCAATGTGTTTTGTATCACAATTTATCTATGTGCTACTCTAGTGATGTTATTAAAGTAGTTTATTCCTCCTGCACGGTGTAATGGTGACAGTGTGTGCATCCGTGTTAGTACTTGGCATATGCTATGATCATGATCTCTTGTAGATTGTGGAGTTAATTATCATTATGATAGTATTGATGTGATCTATTCCTCCTACATAGTGTGAAGGTGACAGTGTGCATTGTGTTAGTACTTGGTTTAGTCGCGTTGATCTTTCTTGCACTCTAAGGTTATTTAAATATGAACATTGAATTGTGGAGCTTGTTAACTCCGGCATTGAGGGTTCGTGTAATCCTACACAATGTGTTCATCATCCAACAAGAGTGTAGAGTATGCATTTATCTATTCCTTATGTGATCAAAGTTGAGTGTCCACTAGTGAAAGTCTATTCCCTAGGCCTTGTTCCTAAATCGCTATATCGCTGTTTTCTGTTTTTTACGTTACTATTTGCTACTTTTTACTTTATTCACTGGCAAAAGCACTTTTAAGTGCCGTTGCTACTTATTCATACGTATTTCACTATCTCTTCGCCGAACTATTGCATCTATTAGGTGTTGGGGACACAAGAGACTTCTTGCTTTGTGGTTGCGGGGTTGCATGAGAGTGATATCTTTGACCTCTTCCTCCCTGAGATCGATAAACCTTGGGTGATCCACTTAAGGAAATTTGCTGCTGTTCTACAAACCTCTGCTCTTGGAGGCCCAACAGTCTACAAGAATAGAAGCTCCCGTAGACATCAAGCACTTTTGCGCCGTTGCCGGGGAGGAAAGGTAAAAGGCACTCATACTCCGGTCTCAGGTAAAGTACTTTTCTGGCGCCGTTGTGTGTGTGCTCGAAGCTATTTCCTTTAGATCCTGCAATTGCATCCTTTTGTTTCTTGTTTACACTAGTTTGGCATAATGGACAACAATGAGCTTCTTATTCTATTTCCTGATTTAAGACATGGATGGTTTGATGCGAAAATTAAAAAACCTATGGAATCTTATTTGCATGCTGGTAGTAATATTAGTATGAACGCTTTGAACACCATTGTTGATAATGATATAGAAAGTTCTAAGCTTGGGGAAGCTGGTTTTCATGATCTTTTTAGTCCCCCAAGCATTGAGGAGAAAATTTTCTTTGATGATACTTTGCCTCCTATTTATGATGATTATAATGATAGTGGTCTTTTGGTGCCACCTACTATGGAGAGTAAATTTTGTTGTGATTATACTATGCCTCCTACACTTGATGAGAATAATAATGATAGCTACTTTGTTGAATTTGCTCCCACTACAACTAATAAAATTGATTATGCTTATGTGGAGAGTAATAATTTTATGCATGAGACTCATGATAAGAATGCTTTATGTGATAGTTATATTGTTGAGTTTGCTCATGTTGCTACTGAAAGTTATTATGAGAGAGGAAAATATGGTTGTAGAAATTTTCATGTTACTAAAATGCCTCTCTATGTGCTGAAATTGTTGAAGCTACACTTGTTTTATCTTCCTATGCTTGTCACTTTGCTCTTCATGAACTTGTTTATTTACAAGATTCCCATGCATAGGAAGCATGTTAGACTTAAATGTGTTTTGAATTTGCCTCTTGATGCTCTCTTTTGCTTCAAATACTATTTCTTGCGAGTGCATCATTAAAACTGCTGAGCCCATCTTAATGGCTATAAAGAAAGAACTTCTTGGGAGATAACCATGTGTTATTTTGCTACAGTACTTTGTTTTATATTTGTGTCTTGGAAGTTGTTTACTACTGTAGCAACCTCTCCTTATCTTAGTTTTGTGTTTTGTTGTGCCAAGTAAAGTCTTTGATAGTAAAGTAAGTACTAGATTTGGATTACTGCGCAGTTCCAGATTTCTTTGCTGTCACGAATCTGGGTCTACCTCCCTGTAGGTAGCTCAGAAAATTAAGCCAATTTACGTGCATGATTCTCAGATATGTACGCAACTTTCATTCAATTTGGGCATTTTCATTTGAGCAAGTCTGGTGGCCTAATAAAATCCATCTTTACGGACTGTTCTGTTTTGTGATTCTGCCTTTTATTTCGCATTGCCTCTTTTGCTATGTTGGATGAATTTCTTTGATCCATTAATGTCCAGTAGCTTTATGCAATGTCCAGTGTTAAGAAGAATTGTGTCACCTCTGAACATGTTAATTTTATTGTCCACTAACCCTCTAATGAGTTGTTTGAGTTTGGTGTGGAGGAAGTTTTCAAGGATCAAGAGGAGTATGATACAATATGATCAAGGAGAGTGAAAGCTCTAAGCTTGGGGATGCCCCGTGGTTCACCCCTGCATATTCTAAGAAGACTCAAGCGTCTAAGCTTGGGGATGCCCAAGGCATCCCCTTCTTCATCGACAACATTATCAGGTTCCTCCCTGAAACTATATTTTTATTCCGTCACATCTTATGCACTTTGCTTGGAGCGTCGGTTTGTTTTTGTTTTTTTGTTTTTGTTTGAATAAAATGGATCCTAGCATTCACTTTGTGGGAGAGAGACACGCTCAGCTGTAGCATATGGACAAGTATGTCCTTAGGCTTTACTCATAGTATTCATGGCGAAGTTTCATCTTCGTTAAATTGTTACATGGTTGGAATTGGAAAATGCTACATGTAGTAACTCTAAAATGTCTTGGATAATTTGATACTTGGCAATTGTTGTGCTCATGTTTAAGCTCTTGCATCATATACTTTGCACCCATTAATGAAGAAATACTTAGAGCTTGCTAATTTGGTTTGCATATTTGGTTTCTCTAGAGTCTAGATAACATCTAGTATTGAGTTTTGAACAACAAGGAAGACGGTGTAGAGTCTTATAATGTTTACAATATGTCTTTTATGTGAGTTTTGCTGCACCGTTCATCCTTGTGTTTGTTTCAAATAACCTTGCTAGCCTAAACCTTGTAGAGGGAATACTTCTCATGCATCCAAAATCCTTGAGCCAACCACTATGCCATTTGTGTCCACCATACCTACCTACTACATGGTATTTATCCGCCATTCCAAAGTAAATTGCTTGAGTGCTTTTAAAATTCCATCATTCACCTTTGCAATATATAGCTCATGGGACAAATAGCTTAAAAATTATTGTGGTATTGAATATGTACTTATGCACTTTATCTCTTATTAAGTTGCTTGTTGTGCGATAACCATGCTTCTGGGGACGCCATCAACTATTCTTTGTTGAATATCATGTGAGTTGCTATGCATGTCCGTCTTGTCTGAAGTAAGAGAGATCTACCACCTTTATGGTTGGAGCATGCATATTGTTAGAGAAGAACATTGGGCCGCTAACTAAAGCTATGATTCATGGTGGAAGTTTCAGTTTTGGACATATATCCTCAATCTCATATGAGAATAATAATTGTTGCCACATGCTTATGCATTAAAGAGGAGTCCATTATCTGTTGTCCATGTTGTCCCGGTATGGATGTCTAAGTTGAGAATAATCAAAAGCGAGAAATCCAAAATGCGAGCTTTCTCCTTAGACCTTTGTACAGGCGGCATGGAGGTACCCCATTGTGACACTTGGTTAAAACATGTGCATTGTAAAGATCCGGTAGTCCAAGCTAATTAGGACAAGGTGCGGGCACTATTAGTATACTATGCATGAGACTTGCAACTTGTAGATATAACTTTCATAACTCATATGCTTTATTACTACCGTTGACAAAATTGTTTCATGTTTTCAAAATAAAAGCTCTAGCACAAATATAGCAATCGATGCTTTCCTCTTTGAAGGACCATTCTTTACTTTTATGTTGAGTCAGTTCACCTATCTCTCTCCACCTCAAGAAGCAAACACTTGTGTGAACTGTGCATTGATTCCTACATACTTGCATATTGCACTTGTTATATTACTCTATGTTGACAATTATCCATGAGATATACATGTTATAAGTTGAAAGCAACCGCTGAAACTTAATCTTCCTTTGTGTTGCTTCAATACCTTTACTTTGATTTATTGCTTTATGAGTTAACTCTTATGCAAGACTTATTGATGCTTGTCTTGAAGTACTATTCATGAAAAGTCTTTGCTTTATGATTCACTTGTTTACTCATGTCATTACCATTGTTTTGATCGCTGCATTCATTACATATGTTTACAAATAGTATGATCAAGGTTATGATGGCATGTCACTTCAGAAATTATCTTTGTTATCGTTTTACCTGCTGGGGACGAGCAGAACTAAGCTTGGGATGCTGATACGTCTCGACGTATCGATAATTTCTTATGTTCCATGCCATATTATGATGATACCTACATGTTTTATGCACACTTTATGTCATATTCGTGCATTTTCTGGAACTAACCTATTAACAAGATGCCGAATGCCAGTTCTGTTTTCTGCTGTTTTTGGTTTTAAATCCTAGTAACGAAATATTCTCGGAATTGGACGAAATCAAGACCCGAGTCCCTATTTTCCGGGAGCCTTCAGGCACCGAGAGAGAGGCGAGGCCCCACACCACACACCACAGCGCGGCCGGAGGGGGGCGCGCCGCCCTATGGTGTGGGCCCCAGCCCCTCCGGGGCTGCCCTTCCGCCTATTTAAAGCCTCCGTCGCGAAAACCGATGCGAAGAACCACGATACGGAAAACCTTCCGAGAGCCGCCATCGCGAAGCCAAGATCGGGGGACAGGAGTCTCGTTCGGCACCCCCTGGGACGGGGAAGTGCCCCGGAAGGCTTCTCCATCGACACCGCTGCCATCTCCACCGCCATCTTCATCACAGCTGCTCCCATGAGAGGAGTAGTTCTCCATCGAGGCTCGGGGCTGTACCGGTAGCTATGTGGTTCATCTCTCTCCTATGTGCTTCAATACAATAATCTCATGAGCTGCCTTACATGATTGAGATTCATATGATGATGCTTGTAATCTAGATGTCATTGTGCTAGTCAAGTGAGTTTTACTTATGTGATCTCCGGAGACTCCTTGTCCCACGTGTGTAAAGGTGACAGTGTGTGCACCGTGTGGGTCTCTTAGGCTATATTTCACAGAATACTTATTCACTGTTATGAATGGCGTAGTGAAGTGCTTATTTATATCTCTTTATGATTGCAATGTGTTTTGTATCACAATTTATCTATGTGCTACTCTAGTGATGTTATTAAAGTAGTTTATTCCTCCTGCACGGTGTAATGGTGACAGTGTGTGTGCATCCGTGTTAGTACTTGGCATATGCTATGATCATGATCTCTTGTAGATTGTGGAGTTAATTATCATTATGATAGTATTGATGTGATCTATTCCTCCTACATAGTGTGAAGGTGACAGTGTGCATGCTGTGTTAGTACTTGGTTTAGTCGCGTTGATCTTTCTTGCACTCTAAGGTTATTTAAATATGAACATTGAATTGTGGAGCTTGTTAACTCCGGCATTGAGGGTTCGTGTAATCCTACGCAATGTGTTCATCATCCAACAAGAGTGTAGAGTATGCATTTATCTATTCATTATGTGATCAAAGTTGAGAGTGTCCACTAGTGAAAGTCTATTCCCTAGGCCTTGTTCCTAAATGCTGCTATCGCTGCTTGTTTACTGTTTTACTGCGTTACTACTGCTGCGTTACTACTGCTTGTTCACTGTCCTGGGCAAAGCACTTTTCAGGTGCCGTTGCTACTACTTATTCATACCACCTGTATTTCACTATCTCTTCGCCGAACTAGTGCACCTATTAGGTGTGTTGGGGACACAAGAGACTTCTTGCTTTGTGGTTGCAGGGTTGCATGAGAGGGATATCTTTGACCTCTTCCTCCCAGAGATCGATAAACCTTGGGTGATCCACTTAAGGGAAATTTGCTGCTGTTCTACAAACCTCTGCTCTTGGAGGCCCAACACTGTCTACAAGAATAGAAGCTCCCGTAGACATCAGTCTCCTTGGACATATGTGAGGACACCCTGTTCTAGAAGGACCGCTGGATTGAAGGGGCGCGGGTGGCGGACCTTGCGCCTAACTTGGCGGCCTTGGTCAGCAAGCGTCACGCCAACTCCTGCTCTGTCAAGGAGGGGCTCGGTGGAGAGTGGTTGCGTGATTGCGGTCCTAATTTGGGGGCTGCCGCGGTCCCGGAGTTCTTCCTCTTGTGGAATGCCATCTCTGACATCCTACTCTCGCCTGACCAGGAGGATGCCTTTCGCTGGCGGTGGACGGCTGATGGTGTCTACTCTGCCAAGTCGGCCTATGGCGCCTTCTTCGCCGGGACCACTGTGGCGCCGGTAGCTTCCCAGGTTTGGCGGTCGCGGGCACCCTACAGTTGCAAGTTCTTCGCCTGGCTTGCTTCCCGGAACAGGTGTTGGACGGCGGATAGACTGCAACGTCGTGGCCTTCCACACCCTGCAGCTTGCCCTCTGTGCGACCAAGAGCCGGAGTCCATCCAGCACCTTCTGCTAGGTTGTGTGGTCACGCGCGAGGTATGGGCTTGGGCCTTAGCTTGGTGGGGGAAGATGGAGTGGCTTCCCTCCGTGGACACCGATCTTCTCTAGTGGTGTTCCTCCTTGACTCCTACTGGTTCGATAACCTTGGTTTCATACTGAGGGAAAACTCGCTGCTGTACGCATCACACCTTCCTCTTGGGGTTCCCAACGGACGTGTGTTAAACGCCAGCAAGGATTTTTCTGGCGCCGTTGCCGGGGAGATCAAGACACGCTGCAAGGGGAGTCTCTCACTTCCAATCTCTTTACTTTGTTTATTGTCTTGCTTTACTTTACTTTATTTAGTTTGCTTTACTTGTCTTTATTACTGTTAAAATGAATACTCCTGAGAACACTAAGTAGTGTGATTTCACTAGTTAGGCTTAATGGAAAACAACAAAAATATTAGAGATCTTTATAGTATTTATCTTGAGTTAGGACATGAGGTGTTTGAAGAGAAAATTAAAAAACCTATGGAATTTTATATGCATGCTAATGGCAATATTATTAGTATGAATGCTTTGAACACCATTGTTGCTAATGCTATGGAAAATTATAAGCTTGGGGAAGCTGGTTTTGAGGAGCATGATATTTTTAGTCCCCCAAGCATGGAGGAGAAAATTTACTTTGATGATACTTTACCTCTATATATGATGATTATGGTGATGAGAATAATAATGATAGCTATCTTATTGAATTTGCTCCCACTACAATTAATAGTAATGACTATGCTTATGTGGAGAGTAATAATTTTATGCATGTAGCTCATGATAAGAGTGTTTCATGTGATATTTATATTGTGGATTTCATCAATGATGCTACTGAAAGTTATTATGAGAGAGGGAAATATGGTTATATGCATCTTAATAATATTAAGTTTCCCCTCTTTAAGTTGAGAATCTTGAAGTTGCGCTTGTGTTGCCTTTCTATGCTTGTTGTTTTGTGCTTTCAGCATTTGTTCCCTTACAAGATTCCTTTCATAGGAAGTGGGTTAGACTTAAATGTGTTTCTTATTTGCTTTTGATGCTCTCTTTTGCTTCAACTCTTATTTCTTGCGAGAGCGTCATTAAAATTTTGAGCCCATCTTAATGGCTATAAAGAAAGCACTTCTTGGGAGATAACCCATGTATGTTTTTATTACTGTTTTATTGAGTCTTGGAAGTTGTTACTACTGTAGCAACCTCTCCTTATCTTTATTTTATTGCATTGTTGTGCCAAGTAAAGTCTTTGATAGTAATGTTGATACTAGATTTGGATTACTGCGCAGAAACAGATTTCTTACTGTCACGAAATTGAGCAGCCCCGTCTGTAGGTAACTCAAAATTCTGCCAATTTACGTGCGTGATCCTCAGATATGTACGCAACTTTATTCAATTTGAGCTTTTTCATCTGAGCAAGTTAAGTGCCCAGAAAAATTCGTCTTTACGGACTGTTCTGTTTTGACAGATTCTGCCTTTTATTTCGCATTTGTTTTGCTATGTTTGATGGATTTCTTTGTTCCATTAACTTTCAGTAGCTTTGTGCAATGTCCATAAGTGTTAAGAATGATTATGTCACCTCTGAATATATGAATTTTCAATTATGCACTAACCCTCTAATGAGTTTGTTTTGAGTTTGGTGTGGAGGAAGTTTTCAAGGGTCAAGAGAGGATGATACAATATGATCAAGAAGAGTGAAAAGTCTAAGCTTGGGGATGCCCCCGTGGTTCATCCCTGCATATTTTAAGAAGACTCAAGCATCTAAACTTGGGGATGCCCAAGGCATCCCTTCTTCATCGACAACTTATCAGGTCACCTCTAGTGAAACTATATTTTTATTCAGTCACATCTTATGTGCTTTACTTGGAGCGTCTGTTTGTTTTTGTTTTTGTTTTGTTTGAATAAAATCGGATCCTAGCATTCTTTGTATGGGAGAGAGGCACGCTCCGCTGTTGCATATGAACACATATGTTCTTGGTGTTACTTTTAATGTTCATGGCGAAGGTTGAAACTGCTTCGTTCATTGTTATATGGTTGGAAACAGAAAATGCTTCATGTGGTAATTGGTATAATGTCTTGAATAATTTGATACTTGGCAATTGTTGTGCTCAAATAAATCATGTTTAAGCTCTTGCATCATGTACTTTGCACCTATTAATGAAGAACTACATAGAGCTTGTTAAAATTTGGTTTGCATGATTGGTCTCTCTAGAGTCTAGATATTTTCTGGTTGGTGTTTGAACAACAAGGAAGACAGTGTAGAGTCTTATATGTTTCTGCTGTGCAGTTTATACTTGAGTTTGCTTCAAACAACATTGCTAGCCTAAGCCTTGTATTGAGAGGACTTCTCGTGCATCCAAATCCTTGAGCCAAAAACTATGCCATTTGTGTCCACCATACCTACCTACTACATGGTATTTCTCCGCCATTCCAAAGTACATTACTTGAGTGCTACCTTTAAAATTTCATTCTTTTTCTTTGCAATATATAGCTCATGGGAAAATAGCCTTAAAAACTATTGTGGTAAAGAATATGTAGCTTATGTATCTTATTTCTTATAAGTTGCTTGTTGAGCGGTAACCACGTTTCAGGGACGCCATCAACTTTTACACCTTTGTTGAATATCATGTGAGTTGCTATGCATGTTCGTCTTGTCTGAAGTAAGGGCGATTTTCATGATCAAATGGTTTGAGTATGCATATTGTTAGAGAAGAACATTGGGCCGCTAACTAAAGCCATGAATCATGGTGGAAGTTTCAGTTTGGACACTAATCCTCAATCTCTTATGAGAATTTTACTGTTGTTGAATGCTTATGCATTAAAGAGGAGTTCATTATTTGTTGTCTATGTTGTCCCGGTATGGATGTCCTAAGTTGAGATCTATCAAAAACGAGAAATCAAATGCGATCTATCTCCTTGGACCTTTGTACAGGCGGCATAGAGGTACCCCTTTGTGACACTTGGTTGAAACATATGTTATGCAATGATAATCCGTGTTAATCCAAGCTAATTAGGACAAGGTGCGAGCACTATTGGTATTCTATGCATGAGGCTTGCAACTTAAAGGATGTCTTATACAGAACACATATGATTTATTACTAACGTTGACAAAATTGTTTCTATGTTTTCAAAATAAAAGCTCTAGCACAAAAATAATAATCCATGCTTCCCTCTGCGAAGGGCCATTCTTTTACTTTATGTTGAGTCGGTTTACCTACTTCTTTCTATCTTAGAAGCAAACACTTGTGTCAACTGTGTGCATTAATTCTTACATGTTTACCTATTGCACTTGTTATATTGCTTTATGTTGACAATTATCCATGAGATATACATGTTAAAGTTGAAAGCAACTACTGAAACTTATATCTTCCTTTGTGTTGCTTCAAAGCTTTCTACTAAGAATTTATTGCTTTATGAGTTAACTCTTATGCAAGTCTTATTGATGCTTCTCTTGAAAGTACTATTCATAAAAAGTCTTTGCTATATATGATTCAGTTATTTAATCATTGTCTTTACCATTGGTTCGAATCATTGCATTCATCTCATATGCTTTACAATAGTATTGATCAAGATTATGATAGCATGTCACTTGAAATTATCATTGTTGTCGTTTACCCACTCGAGGGCGAGTAGGAACTAAGCTTGGGGATGCTTGATACGTCTCAAACGTATCTATAATTTCTTATGTTCCATGCTACTTTTATGATGATACTCACATGTTTTATACACACTTTATGTCATTATTATGCATTTTCCGGCACTAACCTATTGACAAGATGCCGAAGAGCCAGTTGCTGTTTTCTGCTGTTTTTGGTTTTTGAAATCCTACAAAGGAAATATTCTCGGAATTGGACGAAATCAACGCCCAGGGTCTTATTTTTCCACGAAGCTTCCAGAAGACCGAGGGGGATACGAAGTGGGGCCACGAGGGCCCGTAACCATAGGGCGGCACGGCCCAAAGACGCGCCGGCCTATGGTGTGGGGCGCCCCCCTCCTGCCCTGCCCTTCCGCCTGCTTATAGCCTTCATCGCGAAACCCCAGTGCGAGAGCCACGATACGGAAAACCCCGGAGACGCCGCACTGCCAATCCCATCTCGGGAGGAGATCGCCTCGGCACCCTGCCGGAGAGGGGAGTCATCTCCCCGGAGGACTCTTCATCACCATGATCGCCTCCGGATTGATGTGTGAGTAGTTCACCCCTGGACTATGGGTCCATAGCGTAGCTAGATGGTTGTCTTCTCCTCATTGTGCTATCATGTTAGATCTTGTGAGCTGCCTATCATGATCAAGATCATCTATTTGTAATGCTACATGTTGTGTTTGTTTGGATCCGATGAATATGGAATACTATGTCAAGTTGATTATCAATCTATCATATATGTGTTGTTTATGTTCTTGCATGCTCTCCGTTGCTAGTAGAGGCTCTGGCCAAGTTGATACTTGTAACTCCAAGAGGGAGTATTTATGCTCGATAGTGGGTTCATGCCTCCATTGAATGGGACAGTGACAGAAAGTTCTAAGGTTGTGGATGTGTTGTTGCCACTAGGGATAAAACATCAATGCTTTGTCTAAGGATATTTGTGTTGATTACATTACGCACCATACTTAATGCAATTGTCTGTTGTTTGCAACTTAATACTGGAAGGGGTGCGGATGCTAACCTGAAGGTGGACTTTTTAGGCATAGATGCATGTTGGATAGCGGTCTATGTACTTTGTCGTAATGCCCTATTAAATCTCATAGTAGTCATCGTGATATGTATGTGCATTGTTATGCCCTCTCTATTTGTCAATTGCCCAACCGTAATTTGTTCACCCAACATGCTATTTATCTTATGGGAGAGACACCACTAGTGACTGTGGACCCCGGTCCATTCTTTTACATCTGAAATACAATCTCTGCAAACTCTGTTCTTTACTTTTCTTCGCAAACAAACATCATTTTCCACACCATACGTTTAATCCTTTGTTTACAGCAAGCCGGTGAGATTGACAACCTCACTGTTACGTTGGGGCAAAGTATTGTGATTGTGTTATGCAGGTTCCACGTTGGCGCCGGAATCCCTGGTGTTGCGCCGCACTACACTCCGTCACCAACAACCTTCAGTATTTGTTCCCTTACAAGATTCCTTTTCATAGGAAGTGGGTTAGACTTAAATGTGTTTCTTATTTGCTTTTGATGCTCTCTTTTGCTTCAACTCTTATTTCTTGCGAGAGCGTCATTAAAATTACTGAGCCCATCTTAATGGCTATAAAGAGCTTCTTGGGAGATAACCCATGTATGTTTTTATTACTGTTTTATTGAGTCTTGGAAGTTGTTACTACTGTAGCAACCTCTCCTTATCTTTATTTTATTGCATTGTTGTGCCAAGTAAAGTCTTTGATAGTAATGTTGATACTAGATTTGGATTACTGCGCAGAAACAGATTTCTTACTGTCACGAAATTGAGCAGCCCCGTCTGTAGGTAACTCACAAAATTCTGCCAATTTACGTGCGTGATCCTCAGATATGTACGCAACTTTTATTCAATTTGAGCTTTTTCATCTGAGCAAGTTAAGTGCCCCAGAAAAATTCGTCTTTACGGACTGTTCTGTTTTGACAGATTCTGCCTTTTATTTCGCATTGCCTGTTTTGCTATGTTTGATGGATTTCTTTGTTCCATTAACTTTCAGTAGCTTTGTGCAATGTCCATAAGTGTTAAGAATGATTATGTCACCTCTGAATATATGAATTTTCAATTATGCACTAACCCTCTAATGAGTTTGTTTTGAGTTTGGTGTGGAGGAAGTTTTCAGGGTCAAGAGAGGAGGATGATACAATATGATCAAGAAAAGTGAAAAGTCTAAGCTTGGGGATGCCCCGTGGTTCATCCTGCATATTTTAAGAAGACTCAAGCATCTAAACTTGGGGATGCCCAAGGCATCCCTTCTTCATCGACAACTTATCAGGTCACCTCTAGTGAAACTATATTTTTATTCAGTCACATCTTATGTGCTTTACTTGGAGCGTCTGTTTGTTTTTGTTTTGTTTTTGTTTGAATAAAATCGGATCCTAGCATTCTTTGTATGGGAGAGAGGCACGCTCCGTGTTGCATATGAACACATATGTTCTTGGTGTTACTTTTAATGTTCATGGTGAAGGTTGAAACTTTCGTTCATTGTTATATGGTTGGAAACGAGAAAATGCTTCATGTGGTAATTGGTATAATGTCTTGAATAATTTGATACTTGGCAATTGTTGTGCTCAAATAAATCATGTTTAAGCTCTTGCATCATGTACTTTGCACCTATTAATGAAGAACTACATAGAGCTTGTTAAAATTTGGTTTGCATGATTGGTCTCTCTAGAGTCTAGATATTTTCTGGTTAAGGTGTTTGAACAACAAGGAAGACAGTGTAGAGTCTTATGTAAGTTTTGCTGTACCGGTTTATACTTGAGTTTGCTTCAAACAACATTGCTAGCCTAAGCCTTGTATTGAGAGGGATTACTTCTCGTGCATCCAAATCCTTGAGCCAAAAACTATGCCATTTGTGTCCACCATACCTACCTACTACATGGTATTTCTCCGCCATTCCAAAGTACATTACTTGAGTGCTACCTTTAAAATTTCATTCTTTTTCTTTGCAATATATAGCTCATGGGAAAATAGCCTTAAAAACTATTGTGGTAAAGAATATGTAGCTTATGTATCTTATTTCTTATAAGTTGCTTGTTGGCGGTAACCATGGGGACGCCATCAACTTTTACACCTTTGTTGAATATCATGTGAGTTGCTATGCATGTTCGTCTTGTCTGAAGTAAGGGCGATTTTCATGATCAAATGGTTTGAGTATGCATATTGTTAGAGAAGAACATTGGGCCGCTAACTAAAGCCATGAATCATGGTGGAAGTTTCAGTTTGGACACTAATCCTCAATCTCTTATGAGAATTTTATCTGTTGTTGAATGCTTATGCATTAAAGAGGAGTTCATTATTTGTTGTCTATGTTGTCGGTATGGATGTCCTAAGTTGAGATCTATCAAAAACGAGAAATCAAATGCGATCTATCTCCTTGGACCTTTGTACGGGCGGCATAGAGGTACCCCTTTGTGACACTTGGTTGAAACATATGTTATGCAATGATAATCGTGTTAATCCAAGCTAATTAGGACAAGGTGCGAGCACTATTGGTATTCTATGCATGAGGCTTGCAACTTAAAGGATGTCTTATACAGAACACATATGATTTATTACTAACGTTGACAAAATTGTTTCTATGTTTTCAAAATAAAAGCTCTAGCACAAAAATAATAATCCATGCTTCCCTCGAAGGGCCATTCTTTTACTTTATGTTGAGTCAGTTTACCTACTTCTTTCTATCTTAGAAGCAAACACTTGTGTCAATGTGTGCATTAATTCTTACATGTTTACTATTGCACTTGTTATATTGCTTTATGTTGACAATTATCCATGAGATATACATGTTAAAGTTGAAAGCAACTGTTGAAACTTATATCTTCCTTTGTGTTGCTTCAAAGCTTTCTACTAAGAATTTATTGCTTTATGAGTTAACTCTTATGCAAGTCTTATTGATGCTTCTCTTGAAAGTACTATTCATAAAAAGTCTTTGCTATATGATTCATTATTTAATCATTGTCTTTACCATTGGTTCGAATATCGCATTCATCTCATATGCTTTACAATAGTATTGATCAAGATTATGATAGCATGTCACTTCAGAAATTATCATTGTTATCGTTTACCTACTCGAGGGCGAGTAGGAACTAAGCTTGGGGATGCTTGATACGTCTCAAACGTATCTATAATTTCTTATGTTCCATGCTACTTTTATGATGATACTCACATGTTTTATACACACTTTATGTCATTATTATGCATTTTCCGGCACTAACCTATTGACAAGATGCGAAGAGCCAGTTCTTTTTTGTTGTTTTTGGTTTCGAGAAATCCTACAAAGGAAATATTCTCGGAATTGGACGAAATCAACGCCCGGGGTCTTATTTTTCCACGAAGCTTCCAGAAGACCGAAGGATACGAAGTGGGGCCACGAGGGCCGTAACCATAGGGCAGCGCGCCCAGGGGCCGCGCCGGCCTATGGTGTGGGGCCCCCGCCGCCTCCAACCCTACCCTTCCGCCTACTTATAGCCTTCGTCGCGAAAACCCCTGACCGAGAGCCACGATACGGAAAACCTTCCGGAGACGCCGCCGCCAATCCCATCTCGGGGAGGGAGATCGCCTCGGCACCCTGCCTGAGAGGGGAATCATCTCCCGGAGGACTCTTCATCACCATGATCGCCTCCGGATTGATGTGTGAGTAGTTCACCCCTGGACTATGGGTCCATAGCGTAGCTAGATGGTTGTCTTCTCCTCATTGTGCTATCATGTTAGATCTTGTGAGCTGCCTATCATGATCAAGATCATCTATTTGTAATGCTACATGTTGTGTTTGTTGGGATCCGATGAATATGGAATACTATGTCAAGTTGATTATCAATCTATCATATATGTGTTGTTTATGTTCTTGCATGCTCTCCGTTGCTAGTAGAGGCTCTGGCCAAGTTGATACTTGTAACTCCAAGAGGGAGTATTTATGCTCGATAGTGGGTTCATGCCTCCATTGAATCTGGGACAGTGACTGAAAGTTCTAAGGTTGTGGATGTGCTGTTGCCACTAGGGATAAAACATCAATGCTTTGTCTAAGGATATTTGTGTTGATTACATTACGCACCATACTTAATGCAATTGTGTGTTGTTTGCAACTTAATACTGGAAGGGGTGCGGATGCTAACCTGAAGGTGGACTTTTTAGGCATAGATGCATGTTGGATAGCGGTCTATGTACTTTGTCGTAATGCCCCGATTAAATCTCATAGTAGTCATCGTGATATGTATGTGCATTGTTATGCCCTCTCTATTTGTCAATTGCCCAACAGTAATTTGTTCACCCAACATGCTATTTATCTTATGGGAGAGACACCACTAGTGAACTGTGGACCCCGGTCCATTCTTTTACATCTGAAATACAATCTACTGCAAACTCTGTTCTTTACTGTTCTTCGCAAACAAACATCATTTTCCACACCATACGTTTAATCCTTTGTTTCAACAAGCGTGAGATTGACAACCTCACTGTTACGTTGGGGCAAAGTATTGTGATTGTGTTATGCAGGTTCCACGTTGGCGCCGGAATCCCTGGTGTTGCGCGCACTACACTCCGTCACCAACAACCTTCATATTTGTTCCCTTACAAGATTCCTTTTCAGGAAGTGGGTTAGACTTAAATGTGTTTCTTATTTGCTTTTGATGCTCTCTTTTGCTTCAACTCTTATTTCTTGCGAGAGCGTCATTAAAATTACTGAGCCCATCTTAATGGCTATAAAGAAAGCACTTCTTGGGAGATAACCCATGTATGTTTTTATTACTGTTTTATTGAGTCTTGGAAGTTGTTACTACTGTAGCAACTCCTTATCTTTATTTTATTGCATTGTTGTGCCAAGTAAAGTCTTTGATAGTAATGTTGATACTAGATTTGGATTACTGCAGAAACAGATTTCTTACTGTCACGAAATTGAGCAGCCCCGTCTGTAGGTAACTCACAAAATTCTGCCAATTTACGTGCGTGATCCTCAGATATGTACGCAACTTTTATTCAATTTGAGCTTTTCATCTGAGCAAGTTAAGTGCCCAGAAAAATTCGTCTTTACGGTCTGTTTTGTGATTCTGCCTTTTATTTCGCATTGCTGTTTGCTATGTTTGATGGATTTCTTTGTTCCATTAACTTTCAGTAGCTTTGTGCAATGTCCATAAGTGTTAAGAATGATTATGTCACCTCTGAATATATGAATTTTCAATTATGCACTAACCCTCTAATGAGTTTGTTTTGAGTTTGGTGTGGAGGAAGTTTTCAAGGGTCAAGAGAGGAGGATGATACAATATGATCAAGAAAAGTGAAAAGTCTAAGCTTGGGGATGCCCCCGTGGTTCATCCCTGCATATTTTAAGAAGACTCAAGCATCTAAACTTGGGGATGCCCAAGGCATCCCTTCTTCATCGACAATTCTCACTCTAGTGAAACTATATTTTATTCATCACATCTTATGTGCTTTACTTGGAGCGTCTCATTTGTTTTTGTTTTTGTTTTTGTTTGAATAAAATCGGATCTAGCATTCTTTGTATGGGAGAGAGGCACGCTCCGCTGTTGCATATGAACACATATGTTCTTGGTGTTACTTTTAATGTTCATGGCGAAGGTTGAAACTGCTTCGTTCATTGTTATATGGTTGGAAACAGAAAATGCTTCATGTGGTAATTGGTATAATGTCTTGAATAATTTGATACTTGGCAATTGTTGTGCTCAAATAAATCATGTTTAAGCTCTTGCATCATGTACTTTGCACCTATTAATGAAGAACTACATAGAGCTTGTTAAAATTTGGTTTGCATGATTGGTCTCTCTAGAGTCTAGATATTTTATGGTTAAGGTGTTTGAACAACAAGGAAGACGATGTAGAGTCTTATGTAAGTTTTTTGTCCGGTTTATACTTGAGTTTGCTTCAAACAACATTGCTAGCCTAAGCCTTGTATTGAGAGGGATTACTTCTCGTGCATCCAAATCCTTGAGCCAAAAACTATGCCATTTGTGTCCACCATACCTACCTACTACATGGTATTTCTCAGCCATTCCAAAGTACATTACTTGAGTGCTACCTTTAAAATTTCATTCTTTTTCTTTGCAATATATAGCTCATGGGAAAATAGCCTTAAAAACTATTGTGGTAAAGAATATGTAGCTTATGTATCTTATTTCTTATAAGTTGCTTGTTGAGCGATAACCATGTTTCTGGACGCCATCAACTTTTACACCTTTGTTGAATATCATGTGAGTTGCTATGCATGTTCGTCTTGTCTGAAGTAAGGGCGATTTTCATGATCAAATGGTTTGAGTATGCATATTGTTAGAGAAGAACATTGGGCCGCTAACTAAAGCCATGAATCATGGTGGAAGTTTCAGTTTGGACACTAATCCTCAATCTCTTATGAGAATTTTATCTGTTGTTGAATGCTTATGCATTAAAGAGGAGTTCATTATTTGTTGTCTATGTTGTCCCGGTATGGATGTCCTAAGTTGAGATCTATCAAAAACGAGAAATCAAATGCGATCTATCTCCTTGGACCTTTGTACAGGCGGCATAGAGGTACCCCTTTGTGACACTTGGTTGAAACATATGTTATGCAATGATAATCCGTGTTAATCCAAGCTAATTAGGACAAGGTGCGAGCACTATTGGTATTCTATGCATGAGGCTTGCAACTTAAGGATGTCTTATACAGAACACATATGATTTATTACTAACGTTGACAAAATTGTTTCTATGTTTTCAAAATAAAAGCTCTAGCACAAAAATAATAATCCATGCTTCCCTCTGCGAAGGGCCATTCTTTTACTTTATGTTGAGTCAGTTTACCTACTTCTTTCTATCTTAGAAGCAAACACTTGTGTCAACTGTGTGCATTAATTCTTACATGTTTACCTATTGCACTTGTTATATTGCTTTATGTTGACAATTATCCATGAGATATACATGTTAAAGTTGAAAGCAACTACTGAAACTTATATCTTCCTTTGTGTTGCTTCAAAGCTTTCTACTAAGAATTTATTGCTTTATGAGTTAACTCTTATGCAAGTCTTATTGATGCTTCTCTTGAAAGTACTATTCATAAAAAGTCTTTGCTATATGATTCAGTTATTTAATCATTGTCTTTACCATTGGTTCGAATCGCTGCATTCATCTCATATGCTTTACAATAGTATTGATCAAGATTATGATAGCATGTCACTTCAGAAATTATCATTGTTGTCGTTTACCCACTCGAGGGCGAGTAGGAACTAAGCTTGGGGATGCTTGATACGTCTCAAACGTATCTATAATTTCTTATGTTCCATGCTACTTTTATGATGATACTCACATGTTTTATACACACTTTATGTCATTATTATGCATTTTCGCACTAACCTATTGACAAGATGCCGAAGAGCCGCTTGCTTTCTGTGTTTTTGGTTTGAGAAATCCTACAAAGAAATATTCTCGGGTGGACGAAATCAACGCCCAGGGTCTTATTTTTCCACGAAGCTTCCAGAAGACCGAAGGGGATACGAAGTGGGGCCACGAGGGCCCGTAACCATAGGGCGGCACGGCCAGCAAGGGGCCCGCGCCGGCCTATGGTGTGGGGCCCCCGCGCCGCCTCCAACCCTACCCTTCCGCCTACTTATAGCCTTCGTCGCGAAAACCCAGTCCGAGAGCCACGATACGGAAAACCTTCCCGGAAGCCGCCGCTGCCAATCCCATCTCGGGGAGGAGATCGCCTCGGCACCCTGCCGGAGAGGGGAATCATCTCCCGGAGGACTCTTCATCACCATGATCGCCTCCGGATTGATGTGTGAGTAGTTCACCCTGGACTATGGGTCCATAGCAGCTAGATGGTTGTCTTCTCCTCATTGTGCTATCATGTTAGATCTTGTGAGCTGCCTATCATGATCAAGATCATCTATTTGTAATGCTACATGTTGTGTTTGTTGGGATCTGATGAATATGGAATACTATGTCAAGTTGATTATCAATCTATCATATATGTGTTGTTTATGTTCTTGCATGCTCTCCGTTGCTAGTAGAGGCTCTGGCCAAGTTGATACTTGTAACTCCAAGAGGAGTATTTATGCTCGATAGTGGGTTCATGCCTCCATTGAATGGGACAGTGACAGAAAGTTCTAAGGTTGTGGATGTGTGTTGCCACTAGGGATAAAACATCAATGCTTTGTCTAAGGATATTTGTGTTGATTACATTACGCACCATACTTAATGCAATTGTCTGTTGTTTGCAACTTAATACTGGAAGGGGTGCGGATGCTAACCCGAAGGTGGACTTTTTAGGCATAGATGCATGCTGGATAGCGGTCTATGTACTTTGTCGTAATGCCCTGATTAAATCTCATAGTAGTCATCGTGATATGTATGTGCATTGTTATGCCCTCTCTATTTGTCAATTGCCCAACCGTAATTTGTTCACCCAACATGCTATTTATCTTATGGGAGAGACACCACTAGTGTTGTGGACCCGGTCCATTCTTTTACATCTGAAATACAATCTCTGCAAACTCTTCTTTCTTTGTTCTTCGCAAACAAACATCATTTTCCACGCCATACGTTTAATCCTTTGTTCTGACAAGCCGGTGAGATTGACAACCTCACATTACGTTGGGGCAAAGTATTGTGATTGTGTTATGCAGGTTCACGTTGCGGAATCCCGGTGTTGCGCCGCACTACACTCCGTCACCAACAACCTTCACGTGTTCCTTGACTCCTCTGGTTCGGTAACCTTGGTTTCATACTGAGGGAAAACTCGCTGCTGTACGCATCACACTTTCCTCTTGGGGTTCTCAACGGACATGTGTTAACTGCACGCCAGCAGTGGGCTGCGGCAGGGGGGCCCTCTATCCCCCTGCTATTCGACTCGGTCATGGAGGTCTTATACCTCATGCTCCAGAAGGTTGCGGCGGAAGGTTTGCTCTCAGACTTGGCCCCGCGTGGCCTCCGGCAACGCACCTCCATGTACGCCGACGACGTGGTCATCTTCCTCAAACCTACTCGCCTAGACCTTGACACCTGCGCGGCGGTGGTTGAGGACTTCGGGAAGGCGTGGTCCACCTTCACACCAACCGAGCCAAGAGCTCGGTCCACCCCATCCGGTGTAGCCCGGACCAGGTGGAGCTGGCGCGCGCTATTCTTTGTTGTGCCATCGCGGACTGGCCCTGCCAGTACCTTGGCTTGCCGTTAGGTCTGCGCAAGCCTTCGGTAGCTCAGCTTCAGTCGGTGGTGGAGAGCGCGGCCAAGCGGCTACCCCAGTGGGGTGCCCGTCTGCTGAACTGCGGTGGAAGGACCATCCTCGTCCAGACCACGCTTAGCGCCTTACCTGTCCATGCCATGATGTCCCTGGACGTCCCCCAAAGCAACTCTGTAAGGTGTGCCGCGGTTTCATGTGGAAGGGGCGGGCTGACGTTAGTGGCGGGCACTATCTGGTGGCATGGGATAAGGTGACCTCTCCCAAGAGGTGTGGCGGTTTAGGCATCCCTAACCTTTGTCTCCTCGATGCGGTGTCGGTGGGCTTGGCTACAGCGGACGGACCCGGCGAAGGCGTGGGCTAAGTTTGATCTCAAGGTACCCCCTCTGGCTCGGGCCCTGGCCGATTCGGCCATGGTTGTCTCCTTGGACATATGTGAGGACACCCTGTTCTAGAAGGACCGCTGGATTGAAGGGGCGCGGGTGGCGGACCTTGCGCCTAACTTGGCGGCCTTGGTCAGCAAGCGTCACGCCAACTCCTGCTCTGTCAAGGAGGGGCTGGGTGGAGAGTGGTTGCGTGATTGCGGTCCTAATTTGGGGGCTGCCGCGGTCCCGGAGTTCTTCCTCTTGTGGAATGCCATCTCCGACATCCTGCTCTCGCCTGACCAGGAGGACGCCTTTCGCTGGCGGTGGACGGCTGATGGTGTCTACTCTGCCAAGTCGGCCTATGGCGCCTTCTTCGCCGGGACCACTGTGGCGCCGGTAGCTTCCAGGTTTGGCGGTCGCGGGCACCCTACGTTGCAAGTTCTTCGCCTGGCTTGCTTCCCGGAACAGGTGTTGGACGGCGGATAGACTGCAACGTCGTGGCCTTCCACACCCTGCAGCTTGCCCTCTGTGCGACCAAGAGCCGGAGTCCATCCAACACCTTCTGCTAGGTTGTGTGGTGACGCGCGAGGTCTGGGCTTGGGCCTTAGCTCGATGGGGGAAGATGGAGTGGCTTCCCTCCGTGGACACCGATCTTCTCTAGTGGTGTTCCTCCTTGACCTGCCCTCCGGGATCGAGGCGGGACCTTTGGACGGCGGTTATCATTGTCTTCTGGTGCATCTGGAGGCACCGGAATGAGGTGGTGTTCAACGGCGCGGTACCGGAGGCTCGAGCGATTAGGGGTAGGATCAAGGAGGAGTCCCTCGGTGATACGTCTCCGACGTATCGATAATTTCTTATGTTCCATGCCACATTATTGATGATATCTACATGTTTTATGCATACTTTATGTCATTATTATGCGTTTTTCGGAACTAACCTATTGACGAGATGCCGAAGGCCACTTGCTGTTTTCTGCTGTTTTTGGTTTCAGAAATCCTAGTAAGGAAATATTCTCGAAATTGGACGAAATCAACGCCCGAGTCTTATAATTGGACGAAGCTTCCAGAACACCCGAGAGCCGCCGGAGGGAGCCCGGGGCCCACAACACCGGCGCGGCCGAGAGGGGGCCGCGCCCCCTAGTGTGTGGGCCCACCAGGCCCCTCCGAGGCTGCCCTTCCGCCTACTTAAGGTCTGTGAAAACCCTACCACGTTCGACGAAACCAGAGAAAACCTTCCAGAGCCGCCGCCATCGCGAAGCCAAGATCTGGGGGACAGGAGTCTCTGTTCCGGCACGCCGCCGGGATGGGGAAGTGCCCCCGGAAGGCTTCTCCATCAACACCACCGCCATCTACATCAACGCTGCTGTCTCCCATGAGGAGGGAGTAGTTCTCCATCGAGGCTCGGGGCTGTACCGGTAGCTATGTGGTTCATCTCTCTCCTATGTACTTCAATACAATAATCTCATGAGCTGCCTTACATGATTGAGATTCATATGATGATGCTTGTAATCTAGATGTCATTATGCTAGTCAAGTGGATTTTACTTATGTGATCTCCGGAGACTCCTTGTCCCACGTGTGTAAAGGTGACAGTGTGTGCACCGTGTGGGTCTCTTAGGCTATATTTCACAATACTTATTCGCTGTTATGAATGGCATAGTGAAGTGCTTATTTATATCTCTTTATGATTGCAATGTGTTTTGTATCACAATATATCTGCGTGCTACTCTAGTGATGTTATTAAAGTAGTTTATTCCTCTGCACGGTGTAATGGTGACAGTGTGTGCATCGTGTAGTACTTGGCGTAGGCTATGATTGTGATCTCTTGTAGATTATGAAGTTAACTATTGCTATGATAGTATTGATGTGATCTATACCTCCTTTTGTAGTGTGAAGGTGACAGTGTGCATGCTATGTTAGTACTTGGTTTGGTTATGTTGATCTGTCATGCACTCTAAGGTTACTTAAACATGAATATCGAATATTGTGGAGCTTGTTAACTCCGGCATTGAGGGTTCGTGTAATCCTACACATTAGTGGTGTTCATCATCCAACAAGAGGGTGTAGAGTCTAGCATCTATCTATTTATTCTGTTATGTGATCAATGTTGAGAGTGTCCACTAGTGAAAGTATGATCCCTAGGCCTTGTTCCTAAATACTGCTATCGCTGCTTGTTCTTTCTTGCTTGTTTACTTCTGCAATATTACTACCATCAACTGCGCCGCAAGCACTTTGGTGCCGTTACCGCTCATATTCATTCATACCACTTGTATTTCACTATCTCTTCGCCGAACTAGTGCAGCTATTAGGTGTGTTGGGGACACAAGAGACTTCTTGCTTTGTGGTTGCGGGGTTGCATGAGAGGATATCTTTGACCTCTTCCTCCCCGAGTTCGATAAACCTTGGGTGATCCACTTAAGGAAACTTGCTGCTGTTCTACAAACCTCTGCTATTGGAGGCCCAACACTGTCTACAAGAATAGAAGCACCCGTAGACATCAAGCACTTTTGGCCGTTGCCGGGAAGGAAAGGTAAACGGCACACACACACCGGATCCCGGCAACGAAGCACTTTTCTGGCGCCGTTGCCGGGGAGGAAAGGTAAAGGCTCTCTACTCCGGTCCCAGGTAAAGTACTTTGTTGCCGTTGTGTGTGTGCTCGAAGCTATTTCCTTTAGATCCTGCAATTGCATCTTTTTTTCTTGTTTACACTAGTTAGGCATAATGGACAACAATGAGCTTCTTATTCTATTTCCTGATTTAAGACATGGATGGTTTGATGCGAAAATTAAAAAACCTATGGAACATATTAGTATGAACGCTTTGAACACCATTGTTGCTAATGATATGGAAAATTCTAATCTTGGGGAAGCTGGCTTTGATGAGCATGATATTTTAGTCCCCCAAGCATTGAGGAGAAAATTTACTTTGATGATACTTTGCCTCCTATTTATGATGATTATAATGATATTGGTCTTTTAGTACCGCCTGTTATGGAGGATAAATTTGATTATGATTACAATATGCCTCCTATATTTGATGATGAGAATAATAATGATAGCTACTTTGTTGAATTTTCTCCCACTACAACTAATAAAATTGATTATGCCTATGTGGAGAGTAATAATTTTATGCATGAGACTCATGATAAGAATGCTTTATGTGATACTTATATTGTTGAGTTTGTTCATGATGCCTCTGAAAGTTATTATGAGAGAGGAAAATATGGTTGTAGAAATTTTCATGTTACTAAAACACCTCTCTATATGCTGAAATTTTTGAAGTTACTCGTGTTTTATCCTCTTATGCTTGTCACTTTGTTCTTCATGAATTCATTTGTGTACAAGATTCCTTTTCATAGGAAGCATGTTAGGCTTAAATTTGTTTTGAATTTGCCTCTTGATGCTCTCTTTTGCTTCAAATACTATTTCTTGCGAGTGCATCATTAAAACTGCTGAGCCCATCTTAATGGCTATAAAGAAAGAACTTCTTGGGAGATAACCCATGTGTTTATTTTGCTACAGTAATTTTGTTTTATATTTGTGTCTTGGAAGTTGTTAGTACTGTAGCAACCTCTCCTTATCTTTATTTTATTGCATTGTTGTGCCAAGTAAAGTCTTTGATAGCAAGGTTGATACTAGATTTGGATTACTGCGCAGAAACAGATTTTGTCTGTCACGAATCTGGGCAGAATTCTCTGTAGGTAACTCAGAAAAATCTGCCAATTTACGTGCGTGATCCTCAGATATGTACGCAACTTTCATTCAATTTGGGCATTTTCATCTCAGCAAGTCTGGTGCCACTTTAAAATTCGTCTTTACGGACTGTTCTGTTTTGACAGATTCTGCCTTTTATTTCGCATTGCCTCTTTTGTTGTGTTGGATGGATTTCTTTGTTCCATTGACTTCCAGTAGCTTTGGGTCCAAGTGTTAAGAATGATTGTGTCACCTCTGAACATGTGAATTTTTATTATGCACTAACCCTCTAATGAGTTTGTTTTGAGTTTGGTGTGGAGGAAGTTTTCAAGGGTCAAGAGAGGAGGATGATATACTATGATCAAGAAGAGTGAAGAGTCTAAGCTTGGGGATGCACCCGTGGTTCACCCCATATTTCAAGAAGACTCAAGCGTCTAAGCTTGGGGATGCCCAAGGCATCCCCTTCTTCATCGACAACTTATCAGGTTCTTCTCTTGAAACTATATTTTTATTCGGTCACATCTTATGTAATTTACTTGGAGCGTCTGTGTGCTTTTGTTTTTTTTTGTTTGAATAAATGCTTGTGTGGGAGAGAGACACGCTCCGTGGTTCATATGAACACATGTGTTCTTAGCTTTTAATGTTCATGGCGAAGGTTGAAACTGCTTCGTTAATTGTTATATGGTTGGAAACGGAAAATGCTACATGTAGTAATTGGTAAAATGTCTTGGATAATGTGATACTTGGCAATTTTTGTGCTCATGTTTAAGCTCTTGCATCATATACTTTGCACCTATTAATGAAGAAATACATAGAGCTTGCTAAAATTTGGTTTGCATAATTGGTCTCTCTAAGGTCTAGATAATTTCTAGTAAAGAGTTTGAACAACAAGGAAGACGGTGTAGAGTCTTATAATGTTTACAATATGTCTTTTATGTGAGTTTTGCTGCACCGGTTCATCCTTGTGTTTGTTTCAAATAACCTTGCTAGCCTAAGCCTTGTATCGAGAGGAATACTTCTCATGCATCCAAAATCCTTGTGCCAACCACTATGCCATTTGTGTCCACCATACCTACCTACTACATGGTATTTCTCCGCCATTCCAAAGTAAATTGCTTGAGTGCTACCTTTAAATAATTCAAAATTTATCACCTCTGATTTGTGTCAATGTTTTATAGCTCATGAGGAAGTATGTGGTGTTTATCTTTCATTCTTGTTGGGCAACTTTCACCAATGGACTAGTGGCTTCATCCGCTTATCCAATAATTTTGCAAAAGAGCTGGCAATGGGATTCCCAGTCCCAAATTAATTAACAAAAATAGACACTCCTCCATGGTATGTGATTGTTGGACGGCACCCGAAGGATTCGGTTAGCCATGGCTTGAGAAAGCAAAGGTGGGGAGGAGTGTCATCATAATAAAACTAAAATAAAAGGCACTCCTTCATGGTGTGAGATTGTTGGCAGGCACCCGAGGATTCGGTTAGCCATGGTTTGTGAAAGAAAGGTTGGAAGGAGTGCCACACAAAAATAAAAATATTTCACGGGAGCCGCTCTTTGAAGGTTTGTCTGGCAAGGGGGTTAGAGTGCCCACTACCATTCGTTGACAACAACAAACACCTCTCAAAATTTTACTTTTATGCACTCTTTATGTTTTCAAAACCAAAGCTCTAGCACAAATATAGCAATCGATGCTTCCCTCTGTGAAGGGCCATTCTTTTACTTTTATGTTGAGTCAGTTCACCTATTTCTCTCCACCTCAAGAAGCAAACACTTGTGTGAACTGTGCATTGATTCCTACATACTTGCATATTGCACTTGTTATATTACTTTGCATTGACAACTATCCATGAGATATAAATGTTATAAGTTGAAAGCAACCGCTGAAACTTAATCTTCCTTTGTGTTGCTTCAATACCTTTACTATGAATTTATTGCTTTATGAGTTAACTCTTATGCAAGACTTATTGATGCTTGTCTTGAAAGTACTATTCATGAAAAGTCTTTGCTTTATGATTCATTTGTTTACTCATGTCATTACCATTGTTTTGATCGCTGCATTCATTACATGTGCTTACAATAGTATGATCAAGGTTATGATGGCATGTCTCTCCAGAAATTATCTTTGTTATCGTTTACCTGCTCGGGACGAGCAGCATCTAAGCTTGGGGATGCTGATACGTCTCCGACGTATCGATAATTTTATGTTCCATGCCACATTATTGATGATATCTACATGTTTTATGCATACTTTATGTCATTATTATGCGTTTTCCGAACTAACCTATTGACGAGATGCCGAAGGGCAGTTCTGTTTTCTGTTTTTGGTTTCAGAAATCCTAGTAAGGAAATATTCTCGGATTGGACGAAATCAACGCCAGTCTTATAATTGGACGAAGCTTCGAACACCCGAGCCGCGGAGGAGCCCTGGGGCCCACACAACACCCGCGCGGCCGGAGGGGGCCGCGCCCCCTAGTGTGTGGGCCCACCAGGCCCCTCCGAGGCTGCTTCCGCCTTAAGGTCTCCGTCGCGAAAACCCTACCACGTTCGACGAAACAGAGAAAACCTTCCAGAGCCGCCATCGCGAAGCCAAGATGGGGGACAGAGTCTCTGTTCCGGCACGCCGCCGGGACGGGGAAGTGCCCCCGGAAGGCTTCTCCATCAACACCACCGCCATCTACATCAACACTGCTGTCTCCCATGAGGAGGAGTAGTTCTCCATCGGGCTGTACCGGTAGCTATGTGGTTCATCTCTCTCCTATGTACTTCAATACAATAATCTCATGAGCTGCCTTACATGATTGAGATTCATATGATGATGCTTGTAATCTAGATGTCATTATGCTAGTCAAGTGGATTTTACTTATGTGATCTCCGGAGACTCCTTGTCCCACGTGTGTAAAAGTGACAGTGTGTGCACCGTGTGGGTCTCTTAGGCTATATTTCACGAATACTTATTCATTGTTATGAATGGCATAGTGAAGTGCTTATTTATATCTCTTTATGATTGCAATGTGTTTTGTATCACAATATATCTGCGTGCTACTCTAGTGATGTTATTAAAGTAGTTTATTCCTCCTGCACGGTGTAATGGTGACAGTGTGTGCATCGTGTAGTACTTGGCGTAGGCTATGATTGTGATCTCTTGTAGATTATGAAGTTAACTATTGCTATGATAGTATTGATGTGATCTATACCTCCTTTCGTAGTGTGAAGGTGACAGTGTGCATGCTATGTTAGTACTTGGTTTGGTTATGTTGATCTGTCATGCACTCTAAGGTTACTTAAACATGAATATCGAATATTGTGGAGCTTGTTAACTCCGGCATTGAGGGTTCGTGTAATCCTACACAGTTAGTGGTGTTCATCATCCAACAAGAGGGTGTAGAGTCTAGCATCTATCTATTTATTCTGTTATGTGATCAATGTTGAGAGTGTCCACTAGTGAAAGTATGATCCCTAGGCCTTGTTCCTAAATACGCTATCGTTTGTTTCTTTTCTTGCTTGTTTACTTCCTGCAATATTACTACCATCAAGCGCACGCCAAGCACTTTTCTGGCGCCGTTACCTGCTCATATTCATTCATACCTGTATTTCACTATCTCTTCACCGAACTAGTGCACCTATTAGGTGTGTTGGGGACACAAGAGACTTCTTGCTTTGTGGTTGCAGGGTTGCATGAGAGGGATATCTTTGACCTCTTCCTCCCTGAGTTCGATAAACCTTGGGTGATCCACTTAAGGGAAACTTGCTGCTGTTCTACAAACCTCTGCTCTTGGAGGCCCAACACTGTCTACAAGAATAGAAGCACCCGTAGACATCAGTTGGCGTCTAGCTAGGTTGTTCCGCTCCGAGTCTTTCGGTTTTCCCGACCCCTTTCCTTTCTCGTGGAGGGATGGAGATTAGGCTTTGCTCGGGGAGCTGTCACCCCTGTTGACAACACGAACGATGTGGTGTGAGCCTCCTGGCTTTTTATTCTATGCGATCAATACACCTGCCAGTGGGTATTCTCGAAAAAAATAATAGACAGGTATAGAGGAAAAGATAGATTTAATAAGCGTAAGCCTAGCTGCATGTGAGAGCCTGTTTGCTTTATACGCTGTTAATTTGTGTTGGAATTTATCATAAAAAAGTTATATGCCACAGATTTGTCCTTTGTTGGAAGAATAAGGGGGTGTCCAAGATGGATGGTGTTACTATCCAAGTGCGGGACCTGAAAGATTTGCTTGATGTCTTGCTGCATATGCATAGTTACATTTTTGCTAAATAGAATAGTAGAATTATTCCAGTTTGGTATTGGATCCGAGGCTTGATAAAATTCATTTAAAATATTAGAGATAGTCAAAGCTTCCTGAACATTTTCCTTCCCACAAACCAGCAATTCATCAGCATAAATGAGGGAGTGAATCGGAAGGCAGCTTGGTCGATCGGACTCAGCTTCGGTGACACTTTGAAGCAAAGTCACCAAGGTTCAGCATCCTGAGCATTTCGTTCTAATTCGACATATCAAATTGACCTAAATTTGTATGATTGTATCTAGAAATTTCAAAGTGTGTAGATAAATTTGAAAAAAAATCAAGTTAATTCTAAATGTTTTGTTGTACATTCTGATAAAGTTTCATTCCACCCATGCTGCCGCATGAAGTTGTTGATGGGCTAAGCCAAGCAACGGAGAATGACGGCTTGGCCCTTGCTATGGTTGCGGCGCCCTCGCGGAAGCTCGGGTGGGGAGGCTCGAACCTCCTTCGGTTGAGTCGTGCAATGATATGTTGCGGCCCGGCGACCTTCGGTCAACAACAACAACAACAACAACAACAACAACAACAACAACAACACACAACAACAATAATGACCTATGTGGGCTCTGTCCCACCGGTAGAAAACTAAGCCCTGTTTTCCACAAACCTGTGGAGAATTTATCTATTAAAAGACATGTATGTGAGACTTTAATTATCATTATCTAAAGTGGAGATGTTGATTAAAAGGTCACTTCAGTGTTATTAGCCGGTGTTCCTCATTATATATTTTTATTTTTATATACATATACATTGGTATTTTTTATTGATTCCAAGGAGATGATTCAGCAAGATCCCCGTGCTACCCCGCTACATGAAGCTAAAATGTTTTAAAAGCTACAGAAACTCAATTCAGCTCCCGGGTTCGTATGATCCCTCTACCATAAAAGCATATTTCCAAGTGTTAAAAAAATTTAACAAAAACTTTTACATGTACATCTCCATAATATATGTGTGTTCGTCAAGTTTCACGAAAAAATGATACTTTTTGTAGTCTACGTGAAAAAGAGAAAATTTATCTTGTGACAAGTTTTTATTTTAGCACTGAATTTTGTATTTTTACACACGCTACACCACACGTCGATTTATCATGAAACGACTTTGTGAGCACGTAGCACATGAAGATGTACATGCAACATTTTTGTTTCAAAATTTTTGACATTTCAAAATATGTCTAACATGCATTTTAAAATAAAGGGAGCATACGCTCTCATGTGCCAAAACATCACTCCCTTAAAAGCTATACCTATAATAATTTAGGCTGAATGATTGATAGTTTGATACCTATCAGGGCATCGATTGTGTGCTTTTATTACGTGAGAAAAGCCCTCACGATGGCTATACAAATTCCTAGTTGTATCGGAGTAGTACTCCGTATACATAACGTATTACATACCAAAAGCTATTACAACTCTAACAATACCTACCTCTTCCTAGAAAAAAAAAACTAGATTTTCAGACCCCCTCAAGTGGCGTGTCATGCAGCAAGCTTAGAAGAATGTGACTAGGGTTGTTGATAGGAATTGGATGTGCTAAATTGTTTGCCGGAAGATCCCACTACGCTAAGCAGTAGCGCACGACATGGAACCCTCATGCAAGCCTTCTTTATTTTTCCGACTTTCGGTTGTAATATTGTGTCTAGTGTAATATAAACATATGTTTTAGTAATATTTGACATATAGTACAGATGTGTTGCATTTTACCATTGACCAGGGGTGTGACCTCGGTAATGCCCATGGTGATGGACTTGGGTTTTAAGGAAAGAGGCGCGCTGGTGATTTCGTCAGCTTATCATACAAACAAGAGAGTATAATGTTATTGATGGAAAGTCGCCGGGTTACTAGAATCGATCTAGGGTTATGACGAGCATGCCACAAGTCAATCTGGGGTCCCCTCCCCGTTGGATCCTCCCAGCCTTTATATGTGAGGCTGGGTCTCAGAATCCAATCCAGATTGGTTACATATACAAAGATAAGCTTATGTCAATGTCGGCTACTTGATGGGCTTTTACTTATTCTTTACGTCTGGTTCCTCGGCTTCAGGTGCTTCCAAGTCCTCTGTTTTATTATGGGCTTCATGGGCTCCTTCCTGAATCCATACCAAGGACGCTAATCACGCGTACCCGATAATGCATCCCCATGTTAGTATCCCCGAGGCTCCACTCCAGTCGTAGACTCGGGTTGAGTCTTCAAACCTTGATTCATTCATTTGCAAGACAAAACCGGAGTTTTTGTGAATAAATAATTCATTAGCTTAATAGATATTTTTTTGCCATGGGGATATTTGTATAACGAGTCTGGTGCATCCGACGGTCGTCGAGTTGTTACTTGGTGAAGAATGAGCCGTCCAACTCATGACTCTAGCACCCAGATTTCCCACCGATGGCGGCGCCAATTGATGATGGGTGACCTCGGCAATGTCCATGGTAATGGACTTCGGTTTCAGGGAAAGAGGTGCACTGGTGATTTTGTCGGCTTATAAGACAAACAAGGGAGTCAGATGTTATTGATGGAAAACACAAAGTCAGAGTCAATCCGGGGTCCCCTCCTCGTTGGCTCCTCCCAGCCTTTATATGCGAGGTTGGGTGTTAGAATCCAATCCTGGTCGGTTACAAATACAAAGATAAGCTTATGTCAATGTCGGCTACTTGATGGGATTTTACTTGTTCTTTACGTCTGGTTCCTGGGCTCAGGTGCTTCCAAGTCCTCTGTTTTATTATGGTGGTTTCTATGTTGATGTCGGTATTCCCAGGCGGCAGCCTGAGACTTATGGGCTGGGACGTCGCCTTATGTTATGGCCTTTTAGACCCTTTGCGGTCTTGTTATTTAGAACAACATAATTTGCTTTCCGTTGCTTGTTGTAATGTGGTTAGTGACCTCTGCGTGTAATAATTTGGATCTTAACTCTGTTAAAGAGGTGTAATATATTTGCTTTCAGTCGTAGAGTCACTGTTGTGTTATCGATTCTCACCCTGTAGGCCGTAGTGATCTAGGTTAGGCTTATGGTAGATGTGAATCTGAGTTTGTCTAGCTCCGACCTCAAGGGTCGCCACAATTTTGTGCCTCAACTTTTTTGATCAAAATTCGTCTTGGAATGCATATGGGTCTTATTCATCGAAACAGAGGTAGTACTAACTCTTCCTTGTCTTTGTGATTGAGGGAAATCTTGGCACCAAATTGGTAGGATAAATGAACGCGTACGTTTGGAACCGAGCGCTAGATGTTCTTGGAATCTAGACCGCATTGTGGCACTTTGTGATTGGTCATAAAGCAAGGGAAAATGAATATTAATCCCTCCATTTCAGTGAATACGAAGTTCTTGTTTTACATGTTTATCTTTAACTAGAAATTAATCTATGTATATAAAAATATTTAATATAAAATTAGTATCATTAGAAAGTATTTTTCAATATGATACTAACATTATTAGTTATGTACGGTATAATTGAGATATTGTTATACAATTTATTCGGTCAAAAGTCACCTTAAAATACGTGTTTGCCTTATCGATCTAAATGGCAGAAGGAGTATTACTACCTATGTTTCATCGAATAAGGTCTATATTATTATTTTTGAAAAAGTCAAACTTACTAAAGTTTGATCAAACTTTTCAAAAATCCTATCAAGAAACATGATATTGTATAGATATTATATAAAAATTAATTAATGATGATTCTAACGGTGTTGAGTTTGGATTATACATGTTAACTATTTTTTCTAAAAACTTAGTCAAAATTTACTTAGTTAAACATTTAGAGAAAAAATAAGCCTGGTACTAAAAGGCCATAACATTGCATGCAGATCAATGACCTCTGCGTGGTTACATGATATTGCATGCAGATCATTGATGTTTTTCATGTGAGGCACTGAAATTAATTACTCCATGCCAAAAAAAATTAGCTCGAACTATAAAGGATGATTCGTTGTACTGGTCGGTGCTAATAACTTCTGGTTATTGGGACGGAAATCTGACATGCATATGCGGTTTTAATGAACCTTGTATTCGCATTAATTGCAACTGGGTGAACGCCACGCTGGCCCGTGTAGCAGCGTAGCATACGGTGAGGATACATGTGAAATACCCACAATATATAAATATACTACAGCGTAGATCACAAGCTAGATGAAAGGTGGGATATAGGAAGGGATATCACATGAGCGCATTCATGTATTTTCCTAGGCTCAAATGGCTTCTTCGCGTGGATATAACTACTCATATGGAATAAGGCGCACACGTATTTTAAGATGAACTTTAATCATAAAAGTTGAGCAACTATCGGGTGACGCCACTTACAAACACTCCAAAGGGGAACGCCACACTTCCTATAACAGAAAAAGCAATATCTGAAATCTTTAAGCAACTCAAAAAGACGTATACTAAAAGATATGTGTTGTGCCAGGGATGGTCAATAACAAAATGAACCCAATGCTCAATCTTTCCAATAGTATTCCTTAACTCATGAATTGAAACTCAGTCTTTCCCTTAAGATCTTTGCTGTTGGAGATAGCGTGGGCGGGATGTTACCCAACACCTCACTTTTACTTTGATGGTACGAAGTGCCCAGTAAGCCTGGCAGGAAGAAAGTAATATTAATTACAACCACTAGTATGCTGCTTAGTCGGACTCAAAGGATATAAGGGAATTGTCAAGAAATGAGATAGAACATATTTAAATTCAACAAATTATGATTGTTTCATTATCAAATGCAAGGGATGTGGGACCAAGTTCTATTATTGGAGTTAAGCGGTGTAGGAGCCGTGTCGTTTCTTTGTATTAGCTCGTTGTTAGCAGCCCCGAAGAGCGTAAAGGGAGTAAAAGAAGATAAATATTTCTCCGAAGCAGCTCTTCGCCTGTGGGAACTTGCTCTTTTCTTTTGTTTGAAAATACAACATATGCTGAAACATGACTGCCTATCTCTTTCGAGAAGTAGTCCTTTTTCCTATACTTATTAGATGGGATAGGCTTCAATAGCTGGAATCTTTGCATTCGTATACGAGGTTATGAGCTCCGGCTTAAGGTTCTAGGCTACGAATTCCTTCCTTGGTCCCTTCCTTCGCTAGCCCTATTCCTAAACCTATTTCTTGCATACGAGCGAGGCCCACGCAAATACTACGTACGATTCGTAGTCCTACGTACGACAAAATCTTGATTATAGTATATGAAAATAGTATTACTGGATTCGTATTCAAAAGAACTTTCTAATGATGCTAATTTCATACAAACAATCATTATATATCAAAAAGCACGTAAAATAAGTGTGTCTTATTCCTTGAATCGGAGAGAGTATAGCTAACAGATGATATAAAATCGACTTGTAATAAAACATATTTGACTCAAAATGCCTCTTCAACAGACGACATTGATCTATTTGGTGATGTAAAAAATTTACACCGTCGTGTATATTTTTGGCCAAGTGACCGGAATATACATCACCACGTTGTATCCTACAATATGACGTGCCATGCTGAATTTTTAGGCCGTGAAGTTTCAGCGCCTAACCGTCGCTTCACTTGATCTCTTTGATGACCATCGCCGTCGATTAAAATTCGTGAAATCACCCCAGTGCTGTTGTGATGCGCGCCCTCGTCCTCATCGCCTCCCACACGTGCCGTCACGATGAGGGAGATACCCGGTCACGTCAGCGTCGAATGCCACTGAGGACAACACCGCGCACATCATCCTGTGCACGTGGAACAACGGCAGCGTGACCACCAGCGCATCCGTCTCCACGAACAGGTACACGGCACGGATGTTCTACACGGACGCTGCCAGATTACGTTGCGTCAACGACACTCCCTTGCGCTGGCTCATCATCTCGGAGGTGTGCAGCAACAGAGCTTGTCGCGCCATTTTTCTTGCGGAGGGTGACCGGTGAGGTAGAGCGGGCCGGCAGGGTGGAGAAGGGTGGTGGTGGCTCCATGGAGGGGGTCGAGCTTAGCACCGAGTTGAATTGGCCGGTGGCGGGGGACGTGGTCGCGTGAGGTGGGGGCGATGAAAATGAGGGGAGGAACGTGACGGGTCAAGGATGAGGCGCAACGGCCACCATGGTGACAGCCCATCCTCACTTGACCGTGAATCGAGGAGAAATCCCGTTGCATCGAACCAATCGGAAAGGCTCGAATCAATTTTAGCCTCCAATGACTTGGTACTTGGTAGTAATAGGAATCCCAATGTTGAAATTGAAGTTTAATAGGACTTGGTACTTGTAGTTGTTGAATTTGAAGTTCGAGTTACTGGATTTGAAGATTGAACTGTCGAAGAAGAGGGATTTGGTGCATATGTGGTGTATGTTACATCACCTGATGTGGCAGCACGCGATGATGTAAAATACATCATCTACTATAGACGGATGACTTTTCGTGAAGTAAAATTTTGGATGTATATTAGTTTATTAGTCCCACTCACAAAATTTATTTGTCCCGCAATATCTCCCCTGATCTATTTGTACACGGATGCTTTTCGTGATGTAATACACCTGGGCAGACGGAGTACATTGAATCTTGGGCATGCGTTTTGTTGTCCTATTTCTCATGCTTAAAATATCCTTATAAGTTATAAGTGTAGTAGCTAGAGAGAACGAATTATAAGTAAACACTTATTGTGTACTCCATCTTTCTAAATTACAAGATATTATAATTAACAAACAATATCCTTCTACATTGGCTGTAATAACCGACCCAGACTTTGGGTGACCCCTAGAAGAGGTCGACCTCACAACCATGAATTTGAGCACTGAGATGCACAAGTTATATATTTTTTTGCATGGAAACATTAAGGCTTTATTCAACTTCGGACACTCACTCTGTCAGCCATAAGACTAGACACGAGAAAGCTAGGGGGTTGTTCCATCCAGCAACTCGTAACCTCCAGTGTGCAAGCATGTTTAGCACAAAGGTGAGCTAGAGTGTTGGACGATCTTATTACATGTTGAATTCTAAAAGAAATAAAAGAAAATAGTAGCCCTTCAATTTCTTGTATGATAGGCGCAACCACTGCGCGGGAACCAGCGCGCGAGTCCCAGAGATCAACTATCTCTAAACAATCCACTTCCATCACCACTCGCGAAAATCCACGGAGCTTTGCAAAAATCACTCCATCTCTCAGAGCCATGGCTTCAGCAATTAAGGGATCCGAGATCCCAGGGTAGGGCTTACTCCATGCTCCAATAAAACCGGCAGCATCGCGAACAACACCACCCGCTCCACCTTTCCTAGCATCAAAGGAAATCCCCGCATCAGTATTGATTTTCACCCAACCATCATCTGGAGGTTTCCATCCATGACCCGGCAGAATTCTGGCATGCATCATCGGAACATCAAGCAGTGCCAACATATCTCTTGTCATCTGCATTGAATGAGCAGGATCAAAGCCTGCTTTATCATGTGTAATGTTGTTCCTAGACGTCCAGATTGCCCACATGACTGTCACAATTTTTGGTCGATCAGCATCAGCTACAATTGGATCACACAGAATGTCTCTTGTCCAAGTATCCGGATGTAAATCTGGTAACTTGACATCTAACCAATGATGTGCTTCTCTCCAGAATTTCCTAGCATGGGAGCACTTCACTAGAGCATGCATCATATCCTCATCTGCAGACAAGCAGATTTTACACTTCGCCAGTGTGGCAATATGTCGGTGTTGGAGCGTGCGTTCGACAGGCAAAATACCATGTAGGACACGCCACCAGAACACCCGGACCTTAGGTACCACCAGATGCACAAGTTATATGGACATCATCGAAATACATAGCTTTTAGTTCGATGTACCGTGTGAATACGGGGAATAAATGAATAATACAGAAAGTTATACTACCAGTGGACCTGTTCGCTCAGTGCGGCTGCCTGCACGGTCCATGTTAGATGTAAATGCGGCCCAGGAGGTAGATGGGTCGCATTGACGTATCAGTCCCAGCAATGGTTGGCCTGCACTGCTAGTGTTTGGTAAATTCAGATATGAGACATGAATGCACGACGCAGAGACATCTGCACATCAGATAGAGGGCCAGCGGACAATTTATCGTTTAGTTCTTGATTCGGAAGCTACACGCAACAGCCAACAGGCATTCCGCGATTACAGAATAAATGTACCACTGCATATGCTCTCATATAAGTGCTCCACGGGTCAAAGGAACAACATCTCGGCTAGGCTAGTTATCAGATTACCACATGTATTTTGAAGATAACTAGGAAATTTGCCCCGTCGCTATGAGCTTATTTTTATTGCGCCATAACACCGTCTTATGCATTGGCGAGCACACATGGTATTATGGGTATTCAGCTATTCAACCCGGTGGTAGAGTTATCAATTCTATTCCCTCTGTCTAATAGATGTCTGAGATTTATTCAAATTTAAATGTGTCTAGATGCTTTTTAGTGTCTATATACATCTAGATTTAGACAAAACTTAGACATCTATTTATAAATTGAGGGTCTTTTTTTTATAAAGTACCATGTATATCGACACATGAGCTCACGTCGGTGTTGTTAGTTAGAACAGGTTCACGGCAGCAGCTGCTCCTGGGATTGAATACTAGTACATTCACTAAGTCGAGTTGTGTTCCTCTTTTATTTTTAATTTTTAATACCCATTATGAAAAATTTAGGCCCGCCAAGCGCCAATGGTCTTAGAGCAAGTACAATAAGTCCTAGTCAGCTGGCTATAAGAATTAAAATAGTATATTATTGCTTAGTTGGAGGAGAGAGAGGAGGAGAGAGAAGGAGAGTGGGCTCTTATGCAAGAGCCAGCTCTAGCACGTGCTCCTAGGCACTTTGTGAGAGTGAAAGGTGGGCCACACATTGATTAAGTACTACATTTTTATAGCTCACTATTGTATATGTTGACTCTAAGTTAGCTATAGATGACATGGCACTTGGCTTATAGCCAGCAGCTGGCTACACTATTGGAATTGCTCTTATGTAGCCGTTGCCCCGTATAAGTAATCAACCCGAGAATTGATTGACCCACGTAAGTATGTAACCTTAGCCTAATCACCATTTCTCCATTCTCTTCTTGAGCAGAGCAATGTGGTGGATTCTCTCCCTATGGGGGTGTATGAGGTGCAAATGACATAAGTTCTGAAAATCTGAAAATTTCTCTTGTCAGCCATTGCATCATGTACCAATGGATGTAACCCCCTGTCACTATGTATCCAGGGGTGAATCTCCCCTTTGGGCAAGGCAAGGCAGCCATCCTATCTTGATTTTTGGTAAATGTATTTAGATGCACATGTTTTTTTGAACAATTTGAGTGGTCATACATCAAAAACGGACTTCGTATGAAAAAATTATACTTGTTTTACTGAACTGCGCAAAACTGATTTCAAACCGAAAAAACCTAGGTATAAAAAATATGGACTCATTTGAATAAGATTGCTTGACTTACATAGAATTACAATAAACCTTACTACATACAAGATTAAATTAAGCTATTTGTTATTCATACAAGGAGAATTGGTGGATTTAACGGTTTTTTGTTGATATTTGAAAGACACGGGGTCATGTTTCCTCTAGCAACATAATCAGCTCATTGAATTAGATTTGCTTTTACCAGTGGCGATGATAAGAACTAAAATGTATTTCCCGGCGACACAGATTATCAAGACTGAGTTACGCATTGATCGAGGAATATTCAGAATTCTTGATTGATAGAATTATAGAGGATTAATAAAACCATTGAGATGACAATTCGGTATGTTGGTAGGTTCTACTTATAATCAAACATGTTTATATTTTTATTGTTCTAAGGGATCGTGTTAGAATCATATATAGCAGTAATGTCTCATGACTATTTTTTAGTCTTCGCATCATTTTCTTAGAATCCGCCAGCCTACCTCATATTGTTTCCGTCCTTTACCTTCACATCTCACATTGATGGATCCATATTTCCGTAAGAACTCGGCAGTCAACATAGATAGAGGTTTTTGGATCCAAACTTTTCAGCAATATTTCTCTAAAGCTTAGATATGCATCACCGAAAAATATCTACATATACCATCTACTCAAGTCATGTGCAAGGAAAATTACTGGAAAATTTTCGTGTTTCCTTGACATTGTTAGCTTTGTATATTCAGATGAATCCGTGAACACCCCTGGGTCAAAGGAAGGTAGTCCAAGCTTAAGCAGTTTGGATTTGGCTAGACCCACGGAGTTTGGTTTCCCAACGAACGGATCACATGGAGCACGTTTGGTAGTCTGCATACCCTTTGGCTCGCATCGGCCCAGCTTTTTCGGTCCGTTTGGTTACCTGGCCGAGGCCGCGTTCTTGCACGAACCGCTTCTCAAAGCACCCTCGGGCTAGGCCCTGGAGGAACGCCCGGTTCAGCCGTTTCTACCGAGCCGCCCCCGTTTTCGCAGAAGTGGAGAACACGGCGTCCTCGCAAAGCCACCGCGGGGGATGGCGGGAGCTCACGCGGGACGACGAAATCTCGGCGGGATGAATTCGGTCACCGCGCTTGAATTTTCGCCACCGTATATAGGGGCGGATCTCTCACCGGCAAATCCAAATCCCCCATTTCCCTCCACTTCGAGCTCATCCACCGTTCCCGATCTAGCGACATGGCCGGCTATACCTCACCCGCACGGTCACCGAGGCTTGCGGCGGCTATGGCGGCGGCTACTAGCCACGGAGGATGGTCGTCTTCTTCGTCTGCGTCGATGACTTCGGTTGTGGTAAGCTTATGCAAACCCTAGCCTTAGATCTAGATCTTTTGGTACACAAGCGGGGTCTGAACGAATCCATTGTAGGACATTCCTTCTTCACCGGTGGAGGTTGTGGAGGTTGTCCAGGTTGCATCTGACTCTACCGTCGTTGTCGTTGACTCTTCCACTGGGACAGTGGTGCTGCCTGCATCTTCGCCAGGGGCCCTGCTTCCCCGACCTCGGTGCTGCATGTGGCTCCTTGTTTATTGATGTGGTAGTGGTAGTTCATTGATTTGGTACTGCTTAAGGATGTGGATGTGAATGTGGTACTGGTAGTGGTGATAGTTCATTGATCTACTAGTGCTTAAGGATGTCTATGTGGTAGTGGTAGTTCTTTGATCTGCTAATGTTTGTCATGTAGGCGATCATAACTTTGGGCTCCCCTGAAATGTCTGTGCCTACTGTGAATGCTCAGCCATGTCTGATTGCAAGCAAACCAGCCATGGTTTGGAAACCTGAGCTATTAGATTTTGTGCTGAACCAGTTGGTTCAGCTCGTCCGTAGCGGCGTCTGCTTCAACATGGGATTCAAGGAGCAGTAGATGAAGAAGATAGCCGCGGATGTTCTTGCATTTGCCGGCGTACATGTCACCACTCTTCAGCTCTACAACCACATCAGAAACTGGAGGACGAAGTGGAGCGTCTTTATGAAGATCAAATTCGATCGCATTCTGGACTGGAGCGAAGATGGTTGCTGCTTCTACGGCGGTGATGAAGGGACAGCGGACGAGTACATCCAGGTACGAATCATCAATGAGTTCCTGCATAGATCTGAATGTATATATGTGTGAATGTGTAAGGGTATTTTACCCTTATCCATTATTTTGGTAACAATGACACCGTGCTAGAGTACTTGGCCTAATATGTTTATAAGGATAATCTCAGGTATTAGGCAAAGAGGCATAAATGGTGTATCAAAGGAACAAGAAGGCTAAAGGAGACCCCCCACTTCAACAACAATCGAAAAGGGTCTACAGCAGAAATCCGGTCTGCCGTCCGGTCCAACCGGGCCACCAACCGGCCAGTCCGGCGTGCTGCCCGGTCAACCGGTCGCCAACGGTCGCCAACCGGTCGCCAACCGGGCTCCAAACGAGGACCTAACAGATCCGGTTGCCGACCGGTCAGCCGGCCTACCGACCGGCGGGTCCGGCGTGCGGCCCGGTCGACCGGTCGCCAACCGGGCGCCAACCGGAGGAGCTCCAGGACGACGCAAAGGGAATCCGGTCGCCGGTCCGGTCCGACCGGCCTCACCACCGGGCAGTCCGGTCTATGGTCCGGTCAACCGGGTTTGTCGAGAGAAAAGCTGAGGTGGCAAGTGACCAACGGCCATATTTCGAAGAACACTATAAATAGGCCTTCTCCTACCTCTGAACTGCTAGGCACTACACTACAAGTTGTTCTTGAGCTCTCTCTCTATCTTACTCCATTGCTAGAAACACCAAAAGCCTCAGATCTCCCTCCTCCTCCACCCAAACTCAAATCCCTCCGGGGAATCGTAGAGGAGGACCCGATCTACCGTTCTACCAAGCCAAATCTCATTCCCCCTTGTATTCATCGAGAAGCTTGCTTCCTAGGGTTCCTTGGAAACCCTAGGTGGGCAAGAGGAGTCCGGAAGCATCCGGGCTGTGGATTTGCTCCGGGCAAGATTGTGAAGGTTTGGAGGCTACCTCAAAGTCTACCACAAGTGAGTGAGCTATTCCTTCGTGGGATAGGCTCCGGAGAATAGGGTGAGCCTTCGTGGCGCGGGGAATCCTTCGTGGGACCTCCACTCCTCCAAACGTGACGTACCTTGTTGCAAAGCAAGGGAACACGGGAATACATCCTCGTCTCCGCGTGCTATCGGTTATCTCTAACCGAACTCCTTACTTGTGATTTAACTGCCTGTGAGAGCCTTCGTGCTCGAGTTAGTTGTATCCTCATATAGGTTGCTTCACCTAGTTTGCATTAGGCTCACCTTTATATTCCGCAAAGCCTAATATTGCAAAGAAAGAATTAAAATCTGTAGAAACCTATTCACCCCCTCTAGGTTTACCATCTCTATACTTTCAATTGGTATCAGAGCCTGGACTCTTATTAAGGGCTTCACCGCCTTAAGAGTGAGATGGAAAAACTATTCGAGGGTCTAGATGAAGACTCTAACCTTTCGGTTAGAGAAATGAAATCTAGATTCTTGGCATATGATGCCGAGAAGAAGAAAAAGGAGGATGACCTACAAAGCCAAATGGAGATGACTGCCATGCTTAAGAACTTGACTAATGGGAATCCTAGTGGGGCTTCGGCCTCTCAAGGAAGTTTCCATGAAGTCAACCATGACTATCCCAAAAACACTTCACCCATGCCTCATATAAACCATAGTGGGACCGTTCCCCATTTTGATGGAACTCACTTTCCTTTTTGGAAATCTGCTATGGAATCTCATATTCGCAGCTGCAGTGTGGAGCTATGGGAGATCATTGTTCATGGACATCGGGAGCCACAAGATCCTATTCGGTTGACCTCCACCGAGTTCTACAACCGTCAACTCAATGCCTCCGCACGTGACAAGATTAGAAGTGGCATCAACCGCAAGCTCCTTGATCAAGTCGATGACATTGTCTCCGCTAAAGAGTTGTGGGATCGGATCATAGTACTCCAAGAGGGAACCGATTTGATCCAATCAGCTCTTTATGAGACCGCAAAGCAAGAGGCCCACCAGTTCATGATTCGAGATGGAGAATCCGTGGCCGATGCCTATGCTAGGCTTGGTGCTCTTAGAGTAAGGGTCAAGGGACTTGGTGTTGAGAAGTACAATGATGGCTTCGAGATGAATAAAGCATTCATAAAGTCCAAGGTCATTGCTATGATTGCCGTCAATCAAGAAGACACCAACCTTGCACTCAACTTGCAAATCATGACCAAGAGTGCCGATCTCAACTCCGATGATCTAGTCTCCTATGTGGCCGCCAATGAAAACATGGCCAAAGCAGGAAAGAGGCTCAAGGCAATGAACCGTGTTGATGAAGCCTCACACAACCATGAAGCGTCACACAACCTTGCTCTCAAAGCTAGAGCCGACCATGGAAGCAAAGAAGACTATGAAATTGAAGAAGATGAAGAGATGACTTCAACTAGTGACATTGCTACCGACTTTGCTTTCTTTGCCAAGAAGTACAAGGCAAAGTTCCCAATGCTCCTCAATGACAAGAAGAAGAAGAGAACTTGCTACAATTGTGATGAAGATAGCCACTTTGCAAATGAGTGCCCTTATGAGAAAAGGGTAGACAAGCCAAAGTTCATCAAAGGGGTCAAGCCAAGATTGAAGCCAAACCCAATCAACGATCGATACAAGAAGAACAAGGGAAGAGCTTTTGTTGGGGCCGAGTACTTGTCCGATGAAGAAGAGGAAGATGAGGAGAAGGAGGCCGGAGTGGCCGGTTTGGCTTTCTCTAAGCCCGGGTCACTCTTCACATATGACTACTCCAAGGATTACTCCACGGAGAATGATGTTGGCTCTTCCTTCATGGCAAGAATAACTCAAGATGATGACTCTGATGACTCTCCCTCCTCTACAATCGTTGGCTCTTGTCTTATGGCAAGGGAAACCAAGGTAATGGAACCTCCACCTTCCCTATCTAGTGTTCTTGATGATGAAAACAAAGATCAAGAAGAATTAATTGTGCTTAAGGAACTTTATGATATTAGATGCACCCTTCGTGGTGAAGCTCTTGTCAAATTTGACTTCTTGATGGACTCACTCAAAGAAAAGGATGAGTCCATTGAGGAATTAGAATATCATTTGAATGAGAAGGAACGGAGATTCAATCTCCTAAGACAAGAGCTAAAAACCGAAAGGTGCATATCTCAAGGCCTTAAGCAACAAATTGAAACTTATGAACTTGATAAAGTTAAGGACCTAGAAACTATTGATAGGGCTCAATCTTTGACTCAAGTGCTCCATGCCTCAAAGGAGGAACTTGAAGTTGCTCATGCTTCTCTCACTAGGGATCTTGACCACCTTGAAAGAGCTAACAAGCTTGTTAAGGATGAGCTCAAGAAACTTGGAGAGAACCATGACCTACTCCAAGAAACCTACACAAAGGCTCTTGAATCAATGAAGGATCCCATTGTAGTTGAAAAGCTTGCTAGTTCCCCTACTTCTTTTACTAGTGAGCATGCTAAGCTTGTTGAGGAACATGTTCATTTACAAGAAGAACTCTCTTTGCATGTTGAGACCAATGCATATCTTGAATCTTTGGTGACTAAATATGGTCTCAACTATCATCCTAATGAATCTTCTTGTGAGCAAGCATCTATTCTTGAGAAAAATGTTAGGTTAACAAAGGAACTTGCAAAGTTCACCACCGCCAAGAACAAGATGGGATTGGATGACCTCTTGAGTAAGCAAAGGTCAAACAATCAAAAGTTTGGACTTGGATATGTTCCCAAGTCTCACAAGAAGAAGAACTACAACAAGGAGAAACCCGCTCAAGATAAGAACAAGAAGGTCACTAATGATGGCAAAGCCTCAAAGGGCAAAGCCACTAGTGGTGACCGCACGGGGCCAAACTATCACTATGCTTTATTTGTTGATTATTATGGTGATGTTTATGCTAACTATGTTGGCCCTCGTAATGGCTATGCTTATAGAGAGTACTCAATTTGGGTACCAAAAGATATTGTTGCCATTGCAAAGGAACCCATTAATCGATGGGTTCCTAAATCCTCTACTTGATTTTGTAGGGGTATTCCTTCGGTGGTCCAAAATGGGTGTTTGATAGTGGATGCACCAATCATATGACCGGAGGAAGAGGTGTGCTTGACCAATTCATTGAGGATATCAACAAGAAGTCAAGCATCACCTTTGGTGACAACTCAAAGGGAAAGGTACTTGGGTATGTGTGGTGACCCAGCGTACCACTGCATGGTGTAGTACACAAGTCGTTGACATAACACAAGTGAAACACCGTTCCACTCATATTACATCTCTCAGAGTGGTACAACAGAAACATATGCGAGTCCAAGGTATGTCTATAGAAGGATACACAACTGTTTACATAAGATCAACACAACCTCCTACTTTACAGTGAGGTAAAACTTCAAATAAAGCTCCAGAAGAACGACTCGTAGTCTAACTTATTTCTAGCTCTAGCTTAGGAGCTACTTGGCTTGCTATAGAACTCTAGCTGCTTAGGTGCTAGGATTAGGGAAAGGTTCCCTTCTATTACTAGTCTAGGTTTCCATAATAGCTGATGCAGAAGTTGACTCCATTGACTTCTTTGATTGGATTCTTTATCTTGTTGCAGTTGACTCCTTTGTCTTCGAGTTCCACGGTAGTTTCTCCTTCGGTGCCTTGATCTAAGAAGGGGGTTCAAATGGGATAGAATGAGTACGAGCGTACTCAGCAAGTTCATATTAGGAAATAGGTGTATCATGCACTAGCTACAGCCATAGACCAGAAAGTCATAGGCCAATGCAAGTTTTCATAAACATTTCTTCAAAGGTTTATTTTATTCTGAAAACTATGCCCGTCAGTCTTCACAGGTTGACTACAACTTCGTGGAGTTCCTTTCTCCCGCGTTCATAGTTTCCTTGGAACAGGGAGTGACAGTCTAATTCAAGTATCCTCTGCAGAGGTGCGTTACTTTTCCCATAAGAGACCTTATCCTTGTTGCCAACCAGGCGTATACTTCCCGTCCACACTTCCTTGGTGTGAGGCCAGGTGTAAGATCCAAGTCCACACCGCCTTCTCCGCGACCTCGCAGACCCACCCTTTTGTAAGTCTGTCCTCTCCTATATCTATGGGTAGACCGACACAGGCCCTTGTTCTCACCTTTACCAATAAGGTAGACCGTTCCGAACAATTAATATGCCCTGTCCTATACACCATAGGTAGACCGATCCGGACAACCCTTACAATCCTTCATAGACCGATAATAAGTCTACCCTCTCCTGTATCTAATGGTAGACCGTGCAGGACCACATGTCCCCACCTTTACCAAAGATAGACCGATCCGGGCAACCCCTATTACCAGTCCGTTGGCATGCGAGAGGGAAAAGATACAGCTGACTTCCCCAGAGCCATTATAGATCTTATGGTCAACGCGATATGTACGGCGCTAGAATCACTAGACGGCATTGGTACTTAGTCCTAGATGAGTAGTACCCATGCAATGGAACCTCCACCATATCAACACATACCATGGTTCCATTGCCCACCACATAGTCATATTCATAATTGGAAAATAATACTTTGCTTTTCAATGCATGAGTGATAAGTATAGTACTTTGCATATAGTTTGATAAAAATAATCAAATGACATGAGCAAGCGATGAACTTGCCTTTCTTGACTGCAAGATTATGCAGGCAAAAGCTTCGATACGTGAGAACTCCAAATTCTGAAATACCATCATTGTCCGGTAAGGACAATGTTTAAAGAACTGGCAAAGATGCTATAATGCATAGTATGAGATGCAATCGTCCTGAGCGTAACCTAACCTCGATGATTTAGGATGTATGAGTGGTAAAGATTTCTTTAGGGTTTGTTGCACTTTTAGAATGGTTCTCATACAAGGTTCTTATTAGGGTTTGGTTATATGAGCATCATAACCAAGTGATATAAGACATCATAACAATCATACACATAAAGAATAGTGGTGGAACAATATGTAAAGAACAGTGGTCAATTTTAAGTTCTACAGGACATGGTTGATGGTTATTTATATTATACTTAAAAAGAATAACTTTTGAAGAACAGGTTAAATAAGAATATGAACTACTATACATAGGAGCTATGGCTTTCTAGGGTTTACTATTGGATTCATTTAGTTCTCTAATAGAAACTAGTTGGGTTCTTAAATAGAATTGGTCTATATGTAGCAAGTATGGATAGGGTTATTACCATGGTTTCCCATATACATCATATCAAAGGATGGTTATTAAGATGGTTCCATAGGTTTGCTATTAGGTTTACTATGGTTTCATATTTTCTTTACAAAATAATCTCTAATGGTTTCTAAGCTAAGTGGCTTATCATTTCCTAAGTAGGGTTTAGTGGAATAGAAGCATGTGTTGTGAATTGCTACACAAGATTGGTACTAGGGTTTATCATTATGGTTCTACTAGGGTTTGATGGTTGAGGTTGATCCTAATGGTGTGGTATAATGGATTGGTGATCAATGGTACTAATTCCATTAACAAGTTAGGGTTTATACCTAAGTGATACTAGTTAATCATATAGGTTTTAATTTAGAAATAGAGACATGAAATGATAATCTCATGTGACTTGGTTTATGCTAGTGGATCATAAGCATGCATTCATTTGTTTCTAACTAGGGTTTTATAGGTATAAATGAATCTCACATGATTACATGTGACACATAACTAGGGTTTTAGAGTTACTACTAAAGTGGAATGATCACATGAAATAATGAGATCAATGTCTTACTTAAATTAAAACTAGGGTTTCTAAATTATGGCACAACTCCTAAAATGATAATTGGCAATATAGTTGTGGTCACTAATTACTTTGCACAAAAAATAATGATGGTTTTAGCATTTTATTAATTTTCACAAAAATTAATAGTTAGGGTAACTCCTATTTAGGTTTAATTAAAAATTAGGGTTTAACAATTGTTATTAGTTTTTAAAATAATTAACTTGTTAACTAAAGATGTTTAAGTAAACAATTGTTGGGCTACCAAAATAATATTGGCTTATAATCTTTTCTTGAGTTATTACTATTTAAAGAAAATAGTAAATTAGAATTTTCAAATTAGGATTTATGAATTACCATTAATAATTAAGTTAATGCAAATATGGTAAATAAAATTAATCTTAACATTTTATTTAGTTACTGAATAGTTAAAATTTAATTTTGAGACTTCACTAATTATTGAATTCAAATTGTATTTTAAATAATTGAAATGGCATAATTAATAAGGTTCAAAAATAAGTGAATTTTGATTTTGACACACATTTTTGTTTTATATTTTATTTGAATAGAGTTTATTTTTTTGAGCATTTTGATATATTATTTGCAGTTTTCTGAGTTGAAATGAATTTTATACGATTTTTCAAAGTTTCAGCACTTTACTGGAATTTGAAATAACTAACAAATACTAAGTCTACCCGGTTCAGTGCTACTCTAGTGACTGACGAGTGGGGCTAATGCCACGTTGGTTGCCAGATGGGCCTGGACCGAGTCAGGAACAGACCCCACCGGCCACGTCACCTCGCCGGCGGCGACCAGTAAACGACGGCGCCGCTGATTTAGAGCCTCCCCGGATGCGTGACTAACACCAAACGACTCCCCTTGACCTACTGAGCACGATGATGGTGGCGGTTTTCCGAGAAGCTCACCGGAGCATCATCGGCAACGAGGTACCGCGGCCACGCACTCCGGCCAAATGGCTAACTCAAGCTACGGTGGATGAAATGACACAAATAGGGGCTCCTGAGATGCGCAAGCTCACCATCGACGCGTGGAGATGCTCGCCGGTGAAGATGGTGCACGGAAACGAGCTCCACCTCGCCGATACCGTCACAGTACCTTGAAAGGGAACCCCAAAATTGGCTTGATCCCGAGCTCCCCTTGGACGATTGGCTCCACCATGATGATCCTTGAGTCCAGGCGCTTCCCCTGGACCACTCAATCGAGCTTGGGGAGACCTCCTCCGTCGAATTCGTCCTCGACTCCGGCGACATTGGTTGGATAGTGGTGAGGGGCAGAGAGGGTTAGGGAGTGAATGAAGGAGCGGAGATGAACAAGGACATCACGGAGGTTATGTAGGTGGTTTTATAGGCCACGACGAGGTCGGAATCGTCACTTCACCGACGGCGACGGCCGAGATGTGGCGGTGACATTGATACTGCAAACGAGCACGAATCGAGATGTTTTTAGATAGGCTCGGACGCGAGAATAGTTGGGCGCGGTTCTGAGATGGCCTGCGACGTCCAGGGTCATCCTTATCGCCGCCGAGGTCGTGGCCGACTGGCACAGGCGTGCTGTCGACGCCGGGGAAGAAGAAGGACGAAGCTTTTCTCCTCGCACGATTTTTAAAGACTCCGAAACGGTATTTGGTTCGGGCTGGGCTTGTTCTGGGCTAGTTCCTGGGCTGCTACTGGGCTGCTGAGGCCTGCTTCGGTGGACAGGTAAGCCCCTCTCTCTCTTTTCTATTTCTGTTTTATTTTCTGTTTTGATTTCCTGGTTTCTATTTGTTATTTGGATTCAAATTTGAATTCTGGTTTTGCTTTGCAGGTTCTAAAACATTTGAATATCAATATAACTTGATAACAATGCTCACTGTATAATTTTGTTGTTTAAACAAATATTTAGTTTAGGATTTAATTGATATCTTGTGAGGCTTGAGTAAAATATAAATGGTTTAGTTATTTATTTCAATTCCCTTTTTAATTTAGGAACCAAATCCATTTAAATGGTTTGAAATTTAGAACATGTGAATGGTAAAAATATTATTAGGTTAAACTAGTGTGCTTAACAATATTGATTGTTCATATCTATTTTAATTATGGTTGAAGTTTCAATTAAATGGTGTTGTGAATAGAATGAGTTTATGATTTCATGTGTGTTCTTAGGGTTTAAGAAGATGATTGAATAAACTCTATAATTACTAATCTTGCTTAGCAACTTCTAACTTGGATTATACTGGTGATCCATGATACACAAGTTATGGCATATTATTTTATGTATATTGTTTCCATATGACAAGGTTTATGGTTTTGGGAATACTTCACTAATTGAAGTATTAAATAGGCAGGAGGTATGGCAGGGTTTCACTTATGATCCCAATGGGACTTGGATTGAAATGCAAGGTTTAAATACAATATCATTACTACTCTATACCAGGCATGAGTATTGGTCTGGGGTTAACTACTAGTGATATACTTATTATTTTATGTGGTAGATGATATCTATTAATCATATGGGTTTAACTTATCATCTATATCTACAAGGTATAATCATGCATTAGACAAGATCCACTCATTCCTCACTATTCCCTCTTTAATATTCTTCTCATCTCACTCATCCTAGATTCTTAGGTTTTATAATTAATACCAAGTTGTGATGATTATAGAATTGGTTTGCTAAGGTATTGTTATTGAAATAGGGTTCTCACCTCCAAGATCAAATATTGACTTGAACAACTAGGATTAGTACTTCTCTAATATTCTTGTATGAACATGGCTATGGTTAGTATTATAACTTCTCTCACTTCTCAATGTCTTGGAATATCCTAAGGTCCTACTCAAGAGATGATGATATGATCCTCTAAATAGATGGTTTGCCTAGGAATTCTACCTTGGTATCTTCTGTAGCTTGTTCTTCAGGAAATCTGATAAACCTGCATCTTGTGGTATGCCTCCACCTCCTAGCTTCTTCATCTTGATCCTAGCTAATTCACATGGAGTGGCTCTATGTGTTTGTTCACATGTGTCATGCTACAAGATGAGCAAAGGGATGAAGGGTGTGGCTCTATTTATAGGCTTGGGCAAGCTCTAGTATCATGACACATAGGTGATGACTCTTGATTTGGTTTGATGAGTAAGGTGCTTGGGTGTCATGCCCTCATCCATAGCAATCCTTTGGGCATGAGGTGGCATAGCTTGGAAAGCAAGTCATGTAGATATTTTCATCCCATGTGGCAAGATCATTATCCTCTCATATGATTTATTTTTGGATAGCCAAGTGGCATTTGCTACTAAATATCTTGTGGATGGTTTTATTATTGTTGATGAGTCACTATATTATATTTGATTGGATTTATATTATAATATTGGTGAAAAGGTGGAACTTGAAGGTTATTCCTCAAATTTGGATAGTTTTTGTTTGATTTCACCAAGGCATGATCATATGAGTTTCAAAGTACTCATAGTTAATTTTATTCAAATAGTTTGAACTATAATTCGTAATGTAAATGGATTTAGTTTTATGATATTCCATATACTTAATAAGTTATGATTTAAATGAGAATGTGTGGCTTTTATGCACTTTAGACCCTGTGGTTTAACTAATTTATAAATGAATTAAATTACACACAAAGGTAGTTGCTAACTTTCAAGTGTTAATAAGTTAGGGTTTGATTCTTAAAGAATGTGTTGTTGTAAATCTAATTCCATTTGATCTATTCCATAGATCACAATCATCTCTACCCAAACAAGGTTTTAGCAAAGATCACAGTGAAGTTTATAGCGCTTGACTTGATGATCTACTTCAATTCCAGCAAGTCAAGTGAAACTTCAGTTACTGTGGTAAGTTTTATTTGAAAGCGCGAAAATTCCCTGGATTTTCTATGCATGAATGCAATGCACACTTTGGTGTTCTCTCATTTTATAGCCTCTAAACCTGGGATATTACAGTATGGCAAGGTGGCAATCTCTAAGGACTTGTGCCTTGAGACGGTCATGCTTGTTGAATACCTTGGCTATAACTTACTTTCTATATATCATCTTGCCGATGCCGGTTACAATTCATATTTTACTAAGTATTATGTGAAAGTCTTTAGGAGTGACAATCTCAAGTTGGTCCTTGTTGGATATGTGGAGAACAACCTTTACGTGGTTGACCTCTCGAAAGAGAGCCCATCTCTCTCCACATGTCTAATGGCGGCTAAACATGACGAAGGTTGGTTGTGGCATCGCCGCCTTGGTCATGTCAACATGAGAAATCTTAAACAACTCCTAAAGGGTGAGCACATTGTGGGACTAACCGGCATTTCTTTTGAGAAAGATCGTGTTTGCAGTGCATGTGTAGCCGGAAAGCAACTCAAGAAGAAACATCCTATCAAGAGTATTGTCACCACATCTAGGCCTTTGGAGCTCCTTCATTTGGATCTCTTTGTACCATCACATTATGATACTCTTGTTGGGAGCAAGTATGGACTTGTCATTGTTGATGATTACTCAAGATACTCTTGGGTCTTTCTCCTTAAGACTAAGGACGAGACCCATAGAGAGTTCATCACCTTCGCCAAGAAAGCTCAACGTATGTATGAATCCGAGATCAAGGCGATTAGGACCGACAATGGCACCGAGTTCAAGAACTACACCATGCAAGAGTTTGTTGATGATGAGGGCATCAAGCATGAGTTTTCGGCACCATACACCCCTCAACAAAATGGTGTTGTTGAAAGGAAGAATCGAACCATCATTGAGATGGCAAGAACCATGTTGAGTGAATTCAACTCACCCCACAACTTTTGGGGAGAAGCCATCTCTACGGCCGTCCACTACTCCAACCGGCTCTTCCTCCGTCCCCTCCACAACAAAACTCCATACGAGCTTCTTACCGGTAACAAGCCTAATGTCATGTACATTCGTGTCTTTGGATGCAAATGCCTTGTTAAGAACAACAAAGGAAAGCTCGGTAAATTTGAAACTAGAACCATAGAGGGCATATTTGTTGGTTATGCGGAGAACTCTCACGCCTATAGGTACTACAACCGGTCCACTGGGACTATTGAAGTATCTTGTGACGTGGTGTTCTTGGAGGATAATGGCTCCCAAGTGGAGCAAGTTGTTCCATGTGTTGCAGGTAATGATGATGATCCATCTAATGCCATCAAGCATATGGGCATTGGACACATTCGGCCCATGGAAATTCATAATGATGATCAAGATGATGGAATAGAAGTATCAAGCACGGCACAAGTGGAGCCTAGCTCAACTCAAACCGAACCATCAAGTCCAACTCAAGAACCATCCTCCACTCAAGATGAGTCACATTCCGAAGAACAAGAAGAAAGTCCTCATTCCACGGAGCAAGACCATGATGATGATCAAGAAACATCCTCAACTCATGATCAAGCTCAAGTGATTCCTCATGATCAAGCACTAGCAAGAGATGAATTCATTGATCATGAAGGAACCATTCGGAAGATCAAGGCCGCTACAAGGGCAAGCGACATGAAAGTAGATCAAGTCCTTGGTAGCATATCAAGAGGAGTGGTAACTCGTAGACACCATGCATTACTTATCACTTATTGTCAACACCATGCTTTTGTGTCTAGTTTTGAACCACTCAAGGTACATGAAGCCTTGGTTGATCCGGATTGGGTAATTGCCATGCAAGAAGAATTGGAGTGTTTCACTCGTAATGAAGTATGGTCTCTAGTTGAGAGACCCAAGGATCATCGCATCAATGTTATTGGGACCAAATGGGTATTCAAGAACAAGCAAGATGAGAATGGCATTGTCATACGAAACAAAGCAAGGTTAGTGGCGCAAGGGTTTGCCCAAATAGAAGGTATGGATTTTGAGGATACCTTTGCGCCGGTAGCCCGTCTTGAAGCTATTCGTCTTTTGCTTGCATTTGCATCTTTCCACAATTTCAAACTATTTCAAATGGATGTGAAAAGTGCATTTTTGAATGGTCCTCTAAAAGAAACCGCATATGTGGCTCAACCCCCGGGTTTCGAAGACCCATGCCGACCCAACCACGTGTATTTACTCCATAAGGCACTCTACGGTCTCAAGCAAGCTCCACGTCTTGGTATGAGTTCCTTAGGGATTTCTTACTACATGATGGGTTTTGCATGGGTACGGTCGATTCCACCCTTTTCACCAAGCGGGTTAAAGGGGGTGGCTTATTTATATGTCAAATATATGTTGATGATATTATCTTTGGTGGAACTAACCCCAATCATAACAAAGCTTTTGAGATATTGATGACTAGGAAATTTGAGATGTCCATGATGGGAGAGTTGAAGTTCTTCCTAGGCTTCCAAGTGAGGCAACTTGCAAAAGGCACCTTCATCTCTCAAGAAAAGTATGTGAAGGACATGCTCAAGAAATTCAACATGACCAATGCAAGCCCAATGAAGACACCCATGCCCGTAAAGGGGCAACTTGGCTCATGTGACGGTGAGAAGGATGTGGACATAAAGGTATACCGCTCCATGATAGGATCCTTGCTCTACCTTTGTGCCTCTAGGCCGGATATCATGCTAAGTGTAGGGATGTGTGCTCGTTTTCAATCCGCTCCCAAGGAGAGCCATTTAATGGCGGTCAAACGGATTCTAAGATATCTTGTTCTCACTCCTACTCTCGGGCTATGGTATCCAAAGGGGTCAACCTTTGAACTCATTGGCTATTCGGATTCCGATTGGGCCGGTGATAAGGTTGACCGGAAGTCTACCTCCGGGGCTTGCCAATTTATTGGCCGGTCATTGGTGAGTTGGTCATCCAAGAAACAAAACTCCACCGCTTTATCCACCGCCGAAGCCGAATACATATCCGCGGCATCTTGTTGCACTCAATTGTTATGGATGAAGCAAACCTTGAAAGACTATGGTGTGTCTCTTGGTACGGTGCCTCTTCTTTGTGACAATGAAAGTGCAATTAAGATCGCCAATAACCCGGTTCAACATTGTCGCACCAAACATATTGACATTCGCCATCACTTCCTACGTGATCATGTTGCCAATAAGGATATTGATCTCACTCATGTGGGGACAACCTACCAATTGGCGGATATTTTCACTAAGCCTTTGGATGAAGCCCGGTTTGTTAACTTGAGAGGAGAACTTGGTATTCTTGATCCTAAAAACTTGGATTGAATGACTTCTTGCACTATATTCTTGCATTTATCTAACTATCTAGCTTAGAGGCATAGCACATATGGGGATAGTCATCCTACCATGTCTTGGTATGATGCATACCTATGTGTGCAACATAAATAGACCCAATGTCATTATATGGACCCAAGCATGTCTCTTCGAGGTCTCATGACATTTGCGCTTTCACATAGGGGGAGTAATCCCCCGCCCCTCATTGAGCCTTCATTACAACTTGATTTGACTATATAAGGCCAAATGATCTTATTGCAAAATTCATTTCAAAATGACTTATGATTCTTGATATATATATTTCGAATCATGCCCATTGTTGCTATTTACATCTTGTTTGGATTTTCTCTCCAATGGGTATGCCTAGAGAACTTTGTGTTTCCAACCCCATGTCTATGCTCATCTCATCATCATCTATCTATCTATATGTACATGTCATCATCTGAGCATTCACACACATTTACACAAAGCATAGGGGCAAAACGAGGCAAAACGAGACAAAACTGGGCAGTTTGTCCCTGGCCGGTCTCTGGCCCGGTTGGACCGGCCTCTGGGCCGGACCAGCCGGCGCCAGGTCCGGTCGACCGGGCGCCCGACCGGCCGTGCGGCCTGTTATGTGTGGAAGAGGATACCCCTTGGGGTCTTCTTCCTCATTACCCCCCAACTCCCACACCTCCATGGCCGCCGCCTCCACCACCTCCACCATGTTCTAGGGCCTTCCCACCACAAGAATCCTCCCAAACTCCACCAAACCATAGATCGGGCCCCTTGGAACTACTCCACCAAAGGATTTGGTCCCTGATAACCCACAAGTATAGGGGATCGCAGCAGTCTTCGCGGGTAGTAAAACCCAATTTATTGATTCGACACAAGGGGAGACAAAGAATACTTGAAAGCCTTAACAACGGAGTTGTCAATTCAGCTGCACTGGAAACAGACTTGCTCGCAAGAGTTTATCGTAGTCAGCTTTATAGCGTAGCAGTGGTGAAATAACGAGCGAGTAAGAGACAAAGAGAGTGATTATAGTAAACAGCAGGATTAAAATACGTAGGCACGGGGACGGATAACGGCGTTGCATGGATGAGAGAAACTCATGTAACAATCAAGCAGGGCATTTGCAGATAATAATAAAACGGTGTCTAAGTACAAAGCAATCAATAGGCATGTGTTCCAATTATAGTCGTACGTGCTCGCAATGAGAAACTTGCACAACATCTTTTGTCCTACCAGCCGGTGGCAGGCCTCAAGGGAATCTACTGGATATTAAGGTACTCCTTTTAATAGAGTACCGGAGCAAAGCATTAACACTCCGTGAACACATGTGATCCTCACATCACTACCATCCCCTCCGGTTGTCCCGATTTCTGTCACTTCGGGGCCATTGGTTCCGGACAGCGACATGTGTATACAACTTGCGTAAGACCATAAACAATGAATATCATGATGAAATAATAACATGTTCAGATCTGAGATCATGGCACTCGGGCCCTAGTGACAAGCATTAAGCATAACAAGTTGCAACAATATCATCAAAGTACCAATTACGGACACTAGGCACTATGCCCTAACAATCTTATACTATTACATGACCAATCTCATCCAATCCCTACCATCCCCTTCAGCCTACAGCGGGGGAATTACCCACACATGGATGGGGGAAACATGGCTGGTCGATGGAGAGGCGTCGGTGGTGATGATGGCGATGATCTCCTCCAATTCCCCGTCCCGGCGGAGTGCCAAACGGAGACTTCTGGCTCCGAGACGGAGTTTCGCGATGTGGCGGCGTTCGGAGGGTTTGGCGACTTCGACTTCTCCCGTGCGTTTTTAGGTCGAAGGCAATAAGTAGTCTGAAAGAGGGCGTCGGGGGACAGCCGAGGCCGCCACACACTAGGGCCGCGCGGGCCCTCCCGGGCCGCGCGGCCTATGTGTGGGGCCCTCGGGCCCCCACCTGGCTTGCCCTTCGGCTCCGTTAGTATTCTGGGAAAATAGGACCTTTCGCATAAATTCCGAGGATTTTCCTGAAAGTTGGATTTCTGCACAAAAACGAGACAGCAGAACAGTTCTGCTGAAAACAGCGTTAGTCCGTGTTAGTTGCATCCAAAATACACAAATTAGAGGCAAAACAATAGCAAAAGTGTTCGGGAAAGTAGATACATTTTGGACGTATCAACTCCCCCAAGCTTAGCTTATTGCTTGTCCTCAAGCAATTCAGTTAACAACTGAGCGATAAAAGAACTTTCACGAACACATTTGTTCATATGATGTAAATATTCTCATGCTATGGCTAACACTTAGGCAGTTCATAATAAGATACATGCAAATAAGATCATCCAATAGCTATGTCAATCATGAAAAGGTACCAACAATTAATAATAAGCATCATGAATCATGTATATAAGCAGGATTGCAATGTTCATAAAAGAGTATGATAGAGTGGTATCTCGCTTGCCCATATTTGATCAGCAAAACATAAATGCTCAGGCACCTCTGGAGTTCATAGATAGACTAGAAATAGTGACAATTAATCATATTTTGGGACAAGCATATTATACTAAGAATGACAATTGTGCTCTCAAGAAAGTGCTCAAAGAAAGGATGGAGACTCAGTGTAAAAGTAAAAGATTGACCCTTCGCAGAGGGAAGCAGGGATTAACATGCGCTCACAGGAGTAAGATTATTTTGAGAGGTGTTTGTTGTTGTCAACGAATGGTAATGGGTACACTAACTACCTCGTCAACCAGACTTTCAAGAGCGGCTCCCATGAAACTTTATTTTTGGATGGCACTCCTTCCAACCTTGCTTTCACAAACCATGGCTAACCGAATCTTCGGGTGCCTGCCAACAATCTCATACCATGAAGGAGTGCCTTTTTATTTTAGTTTTATTTAGATGACACTCCTCCCCACCTTTGCTTTCTCAAGCCATGGCTAACCGAATCCTCGGGTGCCAACCAACAATCACATACCATGGAGGAGTGTCTATTTATAAATTTATGAAGGTTAATTAATTTGGGGCTGGGAACCCCGTTGCCAGCTCCTTTTGCAAAATTATTGGATAAGCGGATGTGCCACTAGTCCATATGAAAGTCCGTCAAGAGTAAATGACAAGGTTGAAAGATAAACACCACATACTTCCTCATGAGCTATGAAACATTAACACAAATTGAGAAGCATTTTGAAGGTTTAAAGGTAGCGCATGAGAATTTACTTGGAATGGTTTGAAATGCCATGCATAGGTATTTATGGTGGACACTTTGGAACAACTTAGTTTTCATGTGTTTGGAGGCACGAGCAGCGTTCCCGCTCAGTACAAGTGAAGGCTAGCAATAGACTAGGAAGCGGCAATCAAGAGAGCAGTAACTGTCATAATCATGATTGCGGCAAAATAGATTAACTGAGGCATAAAAGTGATACAAGAACTCTGAGGCAATGTAAATCATTGAGGCTTAATTGACTCTTGTTCAGTCATATGCATGCGTGAGCATGTGCCAAGTTAATTCAAACGAATTATTCAGAGGAGGATACCACAATATCATACCTATTTATGAATAAAACAATGCAAGCAAACATTCATGACATGCTACTCATATTAATAAATTGGAGCTTAACATGAGAGATCATGAACTACTAGACTTTCTTAAATGACATATACCTCACATGAACCAACCAAGCATGCTCACATGGATGAGTATATGTACAAAAATGAAAACAAATAGAGTTCATACCAGCCTCTCACCACAATCAGATCGTCGTATATCGTCATTATTGCCTTTTCACTTGTGTAGCTTGAATAATGGAATGAAAACCACGCTCCAGCCACCGAAGACCATTGAAGTCATAAAGAACTTTACAAAACTAAAGAAGAACAACAAATATTTTTGGTGTTTTCGAATTTGGAAGCAAGAACAAAAGGAAACAAGCAAACAAAGCAAAATATTTTTGGGTTTTCTTATAGCAACTAGCAATAGCAAATAAAGTAAGATAAAATCAAGAAACTAAAATAAACAAGCGGTGAAGAGAAACAACAGAAATATTTTTGGTCTTTTTGTGTTTTAGGAAAGAAACAAAGTAAGAATAAGAAAATGAAAACTAAAAGAAACACAGAAAAGCAGGATGGCAGAAATCTGCCAAAACCTGACAGCAGTACAGAAATCGATTTTTACAAAAATCTTCCGTTGCTCAGCTCGAAAAGTGTTCAACTAATGAAAGTTAGATAACAACCTGGGGAACATGCACAAAAATTGGCAGCTCAAAATAACGTTCTGGCTGTGCGTACGAATTTTTCTAGTAACAGTCCAGAATCTGTTTTCAGGCAGTACTTCCCCAAATATCATCTTCCTCTCATTAGAAAACCACTCAAAGAAACTCAACAAGTATATACAAGTATCCAGCAACCATAATATGCAAAGAATGAGTGATGCTGGTATATCTCCCCCCAAGCTTAGGCTTTTGGCCTAAGTGGAGATCAACCCCAACGAGGGTCTGGGTTCCATGCCGGTGGATCATACATGGAGTAGTCATAATAAGGTCCCGATGCAGAAGAAAAGCGTGGAGGCTCCTCATGCCCAACTTGTTGATGCGAAGAACTTGCTGCATCGGATGACGAGTCGAGGTGTTCTTCATCCTCCTCCGTGTTGTCTCTTGCATGATGGCCTCCTCCCTCTATGTATGCCTTCAGTTTACCTTCCGTGACTGACCAATCCTTCCTGGAATCAAAGTTAAATAGAACAGGTGCAGGCAATCCTACTAGTTTTTCAGTTTTCTTAGTTGTTCTCCAAGTTTTCTTGTAAAATGTTATTCTGTAAGACAGGTTACTCAAATTGGATGAGTCAGAAACAAATTCATGCTTAATCATGGAGACTATGTCAAGTTTCTCTATGGGAAGTTGAATATCAAGGTGGTGAGGTTCTACACCATGCATAGCTAATAAACGAGAGGCGATGAGACCTCCACAAATTCCGCCCTTCTCACGGTTAGTGGCAAGTCTAGAAGCTATCAAAGCACCCAAATTATAGGTCTTATTACCTTGCAATGCAGCAGCTAGAAAAGCTAAATCCTGGATAGATAATTTACTTCCATTCTTTCTAGCTAGAACGCACTTGGTGATGAAATAAGCAAAGTAGCGAATAGCTGGGAGTTGAATGCTACTGATTTTACCACCATCCTCTGAGAAGCTTCTTCCATGACAAATCATCTTGAAGAGGTCCAAGAACTCTTGCGGCGATCCCCTTATCTTCTCGCATGATCCCCATTGCGGCACTCTAATTGCTGCACAAAAATCATTGAATGGCAAGTTGACAGTTTTATTATAAATTTTGTACTGAACCATGGGGTTAGATCGTGACCAATTGAATTTAAAATCCTGCACTACTGACATAGTCAGTTTTGCATATTGGCATGGTTCACCATCAACAAAATCATCCAACCCTGCACGAGAGATTAGACTTTGAACATCTTGCAAGATCCCTGCACTTCTCATAAAATCTTCGCACGGGTAGTAAGCGGGATATACTCCTTCTTCGCGGTGAACTCTCATAACCTGTTGTACCTCCAATTCTTGTTGGTTGAGTTGGTGCCTACTCCCTTCCATTTTCTGAAATTTTTCAACAAACAATATAAAATCTGATTTGGTGACATATAATTGAGGGAAACTACCATAGGAACTTACTAGAGTACTAATCATGCATCAAAACTAGTTTCTACCACTTAGAACAAGCATGCAAGCTCACTAAACATGTTACCTACAGCAGCAAAATATTCAAGATATACTCCACCAAATAAAATTCTACTTGGATAATTGAAGGAGTCACATACCGGAGAGCAAATGTGCCAAATTTCAGACAGAAATCTGGGCTGAGCAAAGAGATCGAGAAATCTGGAGCTCTTGAGCAAAACGCGAGTGAGAGGAACCTGGTGCGAGTTTTTCGGGAGAGAGAAGAATGTGGGAGGAAGAGATGCTGAAGTGGGGCAAAGGGGGACCCACACGCCGTGGTGGCGCCCCTGCGCCGCGGGGTGCCACTGGGTGCCCCAGTCATCCCAGTGCTCCCAGTGCCTCGTCGAAAAATAGGACCAACAGTATAATTTTTGAGAATTTTTGAAAACTTTGAAAAATGCACATTTCTGGGTATTAAGTTTATTATTACTGGCCAGGAAATTTTTTGAAATCTCTAACTAACTAAGGAACTTTACAAAACAAAAGTGCTACAGCAAGTAGAACAAGTGGAGGAAGAAAGAGATGTTGTTTACCTCCTCTATGCATATAAAAAGTATTTGTTAACAAGGTTGATCAAGTCTTGCCACCAAATAAATTTTACATAGCATAAGAAGAAATAAACCTCAAATCAATCATGTTACCTTGAATTGTATTGATATGGATCCAATCACAAGAGTTTGATATTCTTCTTTAGGCTCATATATAGGACAATCGATAGTTCCAACTTTGATAGTTCTCACATTAGAAATAGTATTAACTCCACATACTTTCTCAATCCTCTTGGGAAAATAAACGGTATGCTCCTTGTCATCAATATTGAAAGTAACTTTTCCCTTATTGCAATCAATAACAGCCCCTGCGGTGTTAAGAAAAGGTCTCCCAAGAATAATAGACATATTATCATCTTCGGCATTTCCAACACAACAAAATCAGTTAATATCAAGCAGTTATTAGTAACTTGAACAGGAACATCCTCACATATACCAACAGGAATAGCAGTAGATTTATCAGCCATTTGCAAAGATATATCAGTAGGTATCAACTTATCTAAGTAAAGTCTCTTATAAAGAGAGAAAGGCATAACACTAACACCGCTCCCAAATCACATAGAGCATTTTTAACATAATTATTCTTAATAGAACAAGGAATAGTCGGTATACCTGGGTCGCCAAGCTTCTTTGGAACCTTACCATTAAAAGAGTAATTAGCAAGCATAGTGGAAATCTCCTCATTAGGAATTTTCCTTTTGTTAGACACAATATCTTTCATATACTTTGAATAAGGAGGCAATTTAATAGCATCAGTCAAAGGGATTTGCAGGAATAAAGGTTTCATCCAATCACAGAATTTGTTATAGTGTTCTTCTTCCTTTGATTTTAGTTTCTTAGCAGGAAAAGGCATTTGCTTTTGAACCCAAGGTTCCCTTTCATTACCATGTTTCTTAGCAATAAAATCTTCTTTAGTATACTTTTTATTTTTAGCATGCTTTTCAGGTTCTTCTTCAACCTCTTCTTTATCAGAAGCATCATTCTTATCATTATCTTTATCATGTTCATTACCACTTTTAGTTTCAGCATCAGAAATAGAAATACTATTAGGATCATTAACAGGTTCAGAGGATTCTACAACATTTTTATGTTTCTTTTTCTTTTTCTTAGATGGAGCACTAGGTTCAATGCGTTGAGAATCTTGTTCAATTCTTTTGGGATGCCCTTCAGGATATAGAGGATCCTGGGTAGAGACACCGCCTCTAGTTGTTACTTCATAAGCATGTTTCTCTTTAGAATTATTTTTTAATAAGTCATTTTGCACTTTAGTGAGTTGATCAATTTGAGTTTGAACCATTTGAAAATGTTTAACAAGCATCTTAACATCATTGGAGGTTCTCTCTACAATACCATGCAATTCACCAATAGCTCGAGAATTTTCCATTAAGTGATTCTCTACTCTCATATTAAAATTTTCTTGCTTAACAATATAATTATCAAACTCATCTAAGCATTGCGCAGGAGGTTTTGAATACGGAATATCTTCCCTAGTAAAGCGTGAAGGGAGTTTACCTCAATCATGGATGAAGGGGAATTATCTCACATATATCTTCTATGGGAGGTAGATTCTTCACATCTTCAGATTTAATACCTTTCTCCTTGAGAGACTTCTTGGCTTCCCTCATATCTTCATCATTCAATTTAATTAAACCCCTCTTCTTCAATATTGGCGTTGGAATTGGTTCAGGCGTAGTCCAATCATCATGATTCCGGCCTATTTTAGCCAATAATTCTTCAGCTTCGTCTGGAGTTCTTTTCCTGAAAACACAACCAGCACAACTATCCAAATATGCCCTAGACTCAATGGTTAGTCCACTATAAAATATATCAAGTAGATCATTCTTTTCTAAATCATGTCCAGGTCGAGCTCTGATAAGAGAAAAAATCTTGCCCAAGCCTCAGGCAATTTCTCTTCATTTCCCTGGTCAAATCTATAAATTTTCTGTAAAGCAACATGTTGAGCACTAGCAGGAAAGTATTTTCGAAAGAAAACATCACGCAAATCAGTTGGACTTCTAATAGAACCAGGAGGCAAATTATTATACCAAGTTTTAGCATCATCCTTTAATGAGAAAGGAAAAAATTTAGCGACAAAATAAGTACGCATCTTCACATCATCAAAAAACAAGCTACTCATAGAAGAAAGTTCAATCATGTGTTCTACAACACTTTCTTGTTCAGTACCACAAAAGGGTGCTTTCTCTACAATAGCTATATGAGATAAATCAAGAGAAAAATCATAATCTTTATCCTTAATGCATATAGGAGATGTGGCAAATTTAGGATCGGGAGATAACTTATGTCTAACAGTATATTGTGTGAGAAACTTTTTAATTTTTCTTGCATCAGCAGTAGCATTGCATCTATTAATAAAATCATCATTAAGCTCCACATAATCTTCATCAGGATCATCACTAGAATAATCAAGTTCAGGTGAATTAATAGGTGTAGTAGCATTAGGAGTTTCAGTATTTTCAATTTGTCTAGACCTAGCAATTGTAGCATCTAGAAAAGATCCCAATGAACCACTATCATCAAGCACATCAGAAACATTATCAATATTATGAGAGTTTTCAGATTCAGCAGAAGTACCAGCAAGTGAAGCTTGTGGCGGTGAAACAAGTCGACTTATCACAGATGGTGAATCAAGAGTAGCAGAGGTACTCGAGTTGTACCTTTTCTTGTAGTGGATGGTAATATGGCGACTTTAGGATCGCGAGGTTTACCCATGATGGAGAATTTGCGAACAATATCAATCCAAGTGAACTTCCAAATAAAGCTATGCTCCCGGCAACGGCGCCAGAAGTCTTGATAACCCACAAGTATAGGGGATCGCAGAGTCTTCGCGGGTAGTAAAACCCAATTTATTGATTCGACACAAGGGGAGACAAAGAATACTTGAAAGCCTTAACAACGGAGTTGTCAATTCAGCTGCACCTGGAAACAGACTTGCTCGCAAGAGTTTATCGAGTGTTTTATAGCGAGTGGTGAAATAACGCGTAAGTGAGACACCGTAGTGATTATAGTAAACACGGATTAAAATACAGGCACGGGGACGGATAACGGGCGTTGCATGGATGAGAGAAACTCATGTAACAATCAAGCATTTGCAGATAATAATAAAACGGTGTCTAAGTACAAAGCAATCAATAGGCATGTGTTCCAATTATAGTACGTGCTCGCAATGAGAAACTTGCACAACATCTTTTGTCCTACCAGCCGGTGGCAGCCGGGCCTCAAGGGAATCTACTGGATATTAAGGTACTCCTTTTAATAGAGTACCGGAGCAAAGCATTAACACTCCGTGAACACATGTGATCCTCACATCACTACCATCCCCTCCGGTTGTCCCGATTTCGTCACTTGGGCCATTGGTTCCGGACACGACATGTGTATACAACTTGCAGGTAAGACCATAAACAATGAATATCATGATGAAATAATAACATGTTCAGATCTGAGATCATGGCACTCGGGCCCTAGTGACAAGCATTAAGCATAACAAGTTGCAACAATATCATCAAAGTACCAATTACGGACACTAGGCACTATGCCCTAACAATCTTATACTATTACATGACCAATCTCATCCAATCCCTACCATCCCCTTCAGCCTACGGGGGAATTACTCACACATGGATGGGGAAACATGGATGGTCGATGGAGAGGCGTCGGTGGTGATGATGGCGATGATCTCCTCCAATTCCCCGTCTAGTGCCAGAACGGAGACTTCTGGCTCCCGAGACGGAGTTTCGCGATGTGGCGGCGTTCTGGAGGGTTTCGGCGACTTCGACTTCTCCCCGTGCGTTTTTAGGTCGAAGGCAATAAGTAGTCCGAAGAGGGCGTCGGGGGCCAGCCGAGGCCGCCACACACTAGGGCCGCGCCCTCCCGGGCCGCGCCGGCCTAGTGTGTGGGGCCTCGGCCCCCACCAGCTTGCCCTTCTGGCTCCGTCGATTCTGGGAAAATAGGACCTTTCGCATAAATTCGAGGATTTTCCGAAAGTTAGATTTCTGCACAAAACGAGACACGAGCAGTTCTCGAAAACAGCGTTAGTCCGTGTTAGTTGCATCCAAAATACACAAATTAGAGGCAAAACAATGGCAAAAGTGTTCGGGAAAGTAGATACGTTTTGGACGTATCAGTCCCTCTCAAGCTTTTTGGGAAATTTTGGAGTTTTTGGGTTTCAAGCCCTCCCTAGTGTTCTTCTTGTTCTCTTGATCAAGGAGGACCATGTCTTCGGGTAATGTGCTCTCCCTTTCCCCCTATTCTCTTGTCCTCTTCACACATTGCAATTTCTTGACAAGATTTGAGGAAATTTTAGGGTTAGGGTTAGGGTTTGTCAGTCCTCATGCCTTTAGAGTGTCTCACAACACAATGCACATACTCCACTCTATTGCTATAGTCTATATTCAAGTTTATGAGTTTTTGCATGATTTTCTGGTGGAAAATCTGGGCAACACCTCACAAGTCGACAGATCCGGTCACCAGCCCGGTCAACCGGCCTCTCAACCGGCCGGTCCGGCGTGCCGCCCGGTCAACCGGATTGGCAACCGGCTCGTCCGGTCTGCCGCCCGGTTGGACCGGACTGTGCGCCGGATCGCCCAGTTTTTCGCACAATCTCATCAATACACTTGAGTATATGCTATGCGTTTTGGCTTCCCTCTTATTGATGATATGTACACTTACCCCACTGCTATCCTCGCTCTATTTTCTCATTCACAGATAGTTGGAGTGGTGAAGGACGTGGTGCTCCTCCCAAGAGGGGAAGGCCTACGGTGGATCCACCCCGTCGTTCTAGCAGCCGCATGCCTAAAGTACCTCAGACTCATGACACTGGCAGCGCATCTGGGGGAAGAACCAAGCTAGTTGGTGGTAAGAGGAAGGACAAGCATGCCGCCCAAGAGGATGATGAAATAGTGCCACAATTCAATATTGCGGAGGCAAACCGTGTTGATTGGCAGGAACTAAGGACGGTGAATCCGTATCGCTATGAGCAACGGACTTACCTTGGTGGGGACCAGTCCTTCTGGACCAAGACTCAAGCAGCCATATGGGAAGGTTTCTATGACACTCGCGAGTGTATGAAGAATGGCGCAGTTGTGACACCCAAGGCCATCAACCCAGACGAGCTTGCCTTGCATGAAGCCACAAAGTACCGCTTTGTGGTTGAAACTTTGAAGGGTTTGGGACTATATGATCTTGTGTGCCTAAAGCCCGATGAGGAACAAGCTGACAGCATCTATTGTCCTCTTCTTGTTCGTCAATTCCATTGCACCGTATTCTTCCATGATGATGAAGATCGCACTATCACTTGGATGACTGGCAAGGAGAAGTACTCATGCACCTACTCTCAGTTCCGTGCAGCCATGGGTTGTGGTGGTGACAATGCTCCAGGGTACAAGATTCATTCTCGGTCTAAGCTTGCTAAGGGTGACATCTCCTTTTGCTATCCTCCGAACCCTACACCCGGGCCTCCCACTATCTCTGGGATGTACTACTCATATCTTGTTCTTGCCAAGATGTTCCGTGAGAGTCTCATCAGCAAGTCTGGCGACACCAGTGAAGTCAGGAACTATCACCTCAATCTGATGTACTATTGCCATCCTGACAGGGTAAGGAAGATTGATGGCTGTGATCTCATTCACTGTGAACTGAAGCGGTCTGTTATGGGTCGCATGACTCCCAACTATGCTCAGTATGTTCAGCGGCTCATCAACTACATTGTACCTGCTCCTCTCAACACACTAGGTGAAAGGGTCATCATGGACCCATTCAGGATCCCCATTCAGGAGGCCACTCGTCCGGATGTTCCCTCCATGATGCCCTCCACTGAGCGCCGTTCCAAGGAACACCATGATCATGATGCTAGCTCCAGCTACTCTCGGCGCCCCAAGCACGGTGTCGCTCGCTTCTTCTCTAGCATGTGGCAAATGTGCAAGAACACCAATGATGTTGCATATCAGAGCCTTGCTGTGAACCAGGAAACAAGGAGGCGACAGAATGAGTTCATGGCCTCACGTAATGCTCCTGTCCCACCTTCTGGACCAGAGATGGAGCCTGTGGTTGCACCTCAGTGGGAGATGCCTCTCCTTACCGATGAGATGATCCAGAACTTCGACTTCTCCATGTATGCTCATGGTGGCCTTCCTCCTAGGACTGCTCGTGCTCCTACTCCTACTGCTGATGATGGTGATGAGGATGAAGGTGATGAGGCTGCACGCGATGATGGCGAGAGCTCCTACTCCTCTGGGCATGAGTTCTATTGATGGGTGCGGTAGCATCTCTCCTCTTTTCTTCGCCTTTTTGGTGTTCCGATACCAAAGGGGGAGAAGAGAGTAGAGTCTCTAGGACCACGGGGTTCTTTGAGTCACAAGCCATGGGTGTTGCTTTATTTGAATTTTATATGGCTTGTGCTTATTTGCTTTGATTTCTCAAGAACCATTTGCTACTTCGAATAATTCGTGTATGGATGTGTATGGACGACTATTATGTGTGCTACTCTATGTTAGGATGATTATGTGTCCTATGCTTATATATCTTGATATGCACATCTCCATACCATGCTTGTTTCCTAAAGATATTGGGGGAGCTTCTCATGTTCCACAAATGGTGCACTTTGCATTCAAACGCAAATTTTTCAAGTGCACACATTATGGGGGAGCTGTCGTAATATCTTATATGGAATCAAGGTTTAGAGCTTATCATAATATCTATATGTGACTCTAGCTCGGTTTGTCATCGTATGCCAAAAAGGGGGAGATTGTAAGGGTATTTTACCCTTATCCATTATTTTGGTAACAATGACACCGTGCTAGAGTATTTGGCCTAATATGTTTATAAGGATAATCTCAGGTATTAGGCAAAGAGGCATAAATGGTGTATCAAAGGAACAAGAAGGCTAAAGGAGACCCCCACTTCAACAACAATCGAAAATGGGTCTACAGCAATCCGGTCTGCCGTCCGGTCCAAGCCACCAACCGGCTTCCGCGTGCTGCCCGGTCAACGTCGCCAAGGGCGCGGCGCACGCGGCCGACCGGCCGCCAACCGGCTCCAACGAGGAACAAATCCGGTTGCCGGGCACGGCCCTCGCCGGTCACGGGCGCCGACCGGTCGCCAACCGGAGGAGCTCCAGGACGACGCAAAGGGAATCCGGTCGCCGGTCCGGTCCGACCGGCCTCACCACCGGGCAGTCCGGTCTGTGGTCCGGTCAACCGGGTTTGTCGAGAGAAAAGCTGAGGTGGCAAGTGACCAACGGCCATATTTGAAGAACACTATAAATAGGCCTTCTCCTACCTCTGAACAGCTAGGCACTACACTACAAGCTGTTCTTGAGCTCTCTCTCTCTTACTCCATTGCTAGAAACACCAAAAGCCTCAGATCTCCCTCCTCCTCCACCCAAACTCAAATCCCTCCGGAATCGTTAGAGGAGGACCCGATCTACCATTCTACCAAGCCAAATCTCATTCCCCCTTGTATTCATCGAGAAGCTTGCTTCCTAGGGTTCCTTGGAAACCCTAAGTGGGCAAGAGGAGTCCGGAAGCATCCGGGCTGTGGATTTGCTCCGGGCAAGATTGTGAAGGTTTGGAGGCTACCTCAAAGTCTACCACAAGTGAGTGAGCTATTCCTTCGTGGGATAGGCTCCGGAGAATAGGGTGAGCCTTCGTGGCGCGGGAATCCTTCGTGGGACCTCCACTCCTCCAAACGTGACGTACCTTGTTGCAAAGCAAGGGAACACGGGAATACATCCTCGTCTCCGCGTGCTATCGGTTATCTCTAACCGAACTCCTTACTTGTGAGTTAACTTGTGAGAGCCTTCGTGCTCGAGTTAGTTGTATCCTCATATAGGTTGCTTCACCTAGTTTGCATTAGGCTCACCTTTATATTCCGCAAAGCCTAATATTGCAAAGAAAGAATTAAAATCTATAGAAACCTATTCACCCCCTCTAGGTTTACCATCTCTATACTTTCAGAATGTCCTCCGGACTAACAGATGTTCCTTGTGGATTGCAGCGCTACCCGAAGCACCGTCGGTATGTCGGCACCCCGATCACGAACTACGCTCAGATGAAGACAATCTTCACCCCTGGTTTGTGTGCAAGGCGCAGTTGTTCCAGCCTAACTTTGCTGGTCAGGGCTATCGACTTCATTGCAGACAATGAAGCAGAGTATGCCGTCTAGCGCAAGCTGCAGCCACCACAGAGGAGGACCTGGCTTAGGACCTGACTCTGCAATCAGTTTCCTGCTTAGTGCTTCTGCTTCCTTCGTCATGATGTGCTAATTTTGGGAGGTGATCTTGTATCCCTCCATTAGCTAGGACTTGCTACAACCTGATCCCCGGTTTGTAATGATAAACTTGTTCGAGGTGGTATATACTAACCCCTCGTGTGATGAACCTGTGATGCATCACGAAGTAGTTGCTTCGCTCGTGATGCATCGCCCACTAAGTAGTTGATGTGTATTACCAGCACCTTTTGTGATGAACTGGTTCTGATGTGTGATGTTATTCAGTAATGGGTAACCTCACCACTCTAAGTGAAGGGGTTACCATAGCACTGAGCTATCTGCAACCAAACAGGCAGTGGGTTGCACGAGCAGGGAAGGAAGTAATGTAAACGGGCAACCAAACGATGGGACCTGGGTTCCTTCTCCAGTGCGCAAAAGGCCTCACAGGCTACGAACGATCCGGCTTTCATGGCCCACTGCCCGTTCGCGATGCGCAGGTGAGCCCATCTCGCTGCCGCAGTGAGCTAGGAATTGAATGCAGGCTACCAAACGAGCCCATGACAAAGAGCATCGTGGCAGCCAGAACAGGAGGTGATCGTTGTAGGAGACACATATATGAAGAAGAACATCATTGCTTACATGTGCCTCGCCACCTCCATGCGTCTGTGACATCCTCCATCGCCTCCTACCTTCTTCCAATTCGAGCGGAGTCTGCTAGGGGAGGATTAGGGAGAGAAGTGATGTGTGTAGCTTTTTGGTAGTGATAGAGAGCTGTGGGTTTCTAGGGGATTGGAGAATGTGAAGGATATGATATACGAAGGTGGGATAGGGGTGAAAAATCTAACCGGTCAGTACATGATCTAATGGCTCCGATCGTGATTTTCAGATTTGCAGAATGTGGCATGTTTCCACGTGGCACGTTCCCCTCCCCTTCTGCAATCGCAGCGATAAGAAATAGCTTGGAGAGCTCTCACAAAAAAACCATACCGCTTATGTTTGTACCTACATTCCGATGGACTCAGTAATTCTCACTTCACCGATTTTTAAGTTTATTATAACTGTTAAATAGATATAAAACAATAACCCACACAGAAAACAACTACATTGCACCCCTATGGCCTTTTGCTAAAACCTATAATTATTTTGCTAAACTTTATTTATTTATGATAAAATCAAATATACCTATAATTATATGAACACTTTTCCGCTTTTTTTAATCAAATTTTATAAAAGCATATCGAAATTTATCAAAATATAGATATATGTAGACACTTTACAGATATATCTGAATTCAAATAAATTTTGCACTTGTTTTTATTTAGGAAGGGACTAGAAAAAGACCCACGAAGGAAAGCAGCATAGAAAATGAATGCGATTCTTCCGACCGCCCGGGAATCAACGACGGCCCGTGCTCGGCTGCTCCCTCCATTCCACGGAGCACCATTCCGCCTCACCCAATTCCCGCTGTCGTCTTTTGCTGGACGCCGGTACGTGTCATCTACCCCGACAGCACAGGCTTTCCCATGCTTGTTCAAAAAAGAGTAAAGACTTTACCACCACAACTTGCCTTGGTCCACATTCCTCTCCCATCAACTGACACCAGAAAACCCCGACAGGACGCGCAACTAATGTGACACAAGGCGGCGCCCTCCGCTCCGCACCCTGCCAACCCACGCCGACCACCGCCGCCATGCTCAGTGGATCCTCCGTCCCATGGTGGCTCGCCACCACGGCCTGCACCCCGCCGCCGCACCCGTCCCTCCCCGACCGCCTCGTCTTCCTCCTCCTCTCGCCCTGCCCACAGCGCGCGCTCCTCGCCGCCGTCGACCTCCTCTTCCTCCTCGCCGCGCTCGCCCTCTCCCTCCGCGCCCGCCTCCTCCTCCCCCGATCCTCCCACGACGACCACGAGCCCCTCCTCGCGAAGCCAGCGCCGCCGCACCGACGCGGGACGAGGAGCTTCCGGCACAGCCTCGCGCTCGCGGCCTCCACGGCGCTCGCGGCCGGTTCGCTCCTCCTGCTCGCCCTCGCGGCCCTGCGCCTTCCCCAACCACGGGACGCGTCATTGCGCGCCGTCCAGTGCGCCTTCCTCGCCGCGCACCTCCTCGCGCACCTCGCGGCCGCGGGGACCGTCGCGGCCGAGAAGGCGGCGTCAGCGTCGCGCTCCCACCCGAAGCACCTCCGCCTCTTCTGGCTCGCCACCTCGGCCATCTCCGCGCTCTTCTCCGGGTCCGCCGCCGCTCGGTACGCCTTCGGTGTCCCCATAGTCCCCGACGACCCCGTCGCGTTCGCGGGGCTCGTCCTCTCGCTGCCCCTGCTCTACTTCGCGGTCCACGGCTCCACGGGCCTGGGCGACGACGCTGCGTCCGCCGCCACCGCCGAGGAAGAGCGGAGCGGCGCTTCTTCTGCTTACGCGACGGCGTCGTGGCTCTCGCTGGCGACCTTCAGCTGGATCGACCCGCTCATCGCCAAGGGCTCCACAGCAACGCTCAGCGACAAGGACGTCCCGCCCGTGGCGCCGGCCGACACTGCCGAGGCCGCGTACGCGCTCTTCCTCTCCAACTGGCCCAGCTCCAGCTCCTCCAAGCGGACGCACCCGGTGGCCGCCGCGCTGCTGCGCTCCTTCTGGCCGCAGCTCCTGCTCGTCGCCGCGCTCGGCGTGGCGCACATCTCCGTCATGTACATCGGCCCGTCGCTGCTGGACCGGTTCGTGCACTTCGTGCGCCGCGGCGGGGCCGCGGCGGAGGGGCTGCGGCTCGTCGCCGTCCTGCTCGCCGGGAAGGCCGCCGAGACGCTCGCGTCGCACCACTACGAGTTCCAGGGCCACAAGCTCGGGATGCGCGTCCGGGCCGCGCTGCTCGCGGCCGTCTACCGCAAGTCGCTGCGGCTCCCCACCGGCGCGCGCCGCGCGCACGGCGCCGGCGCCATCGTCAACTACATGGAGGTGGACGCCGAGGAGGTGTCCAGCGTCACGTACCAGCTCCACAACCTCTGGCTCATGCCGCTGCAGATCGCCGTCGCGCTCGCCCTCCTCTACGCGCACCTCGGCCCCGCCGTGCTCACCGCCGTCGCCGCCATTGCCGTGGTCACCGTCGTCGTCGCCTTCGCCAACCGCCGCAACCTCGAGTACCAGTCCAAGTTCCTCGGCAAGCGCGACGAGCGCATGAAGGCCATCACCCAGCTGCTCAACTACATGCGCGTCATCAAGCTGCAGGCGTGGGAGGAGACGTTCGGCTCCAAGGTTCGCCACCTCAGGGAGGCCGAGCTCGGGTGGCTCGCCAAGTCCATGTACTTCATGTGTGCCAACACCGTCGTGCTCTGGAGTGGTCCACTCGTCATGACCGTGCTCGTGTTCGGCACATGCGTGCTGACAGGTGTAGAGCTGGATGCTGGCAAGGTGTTCACGGCCACCGCCTTCTTCCGAATGCTCGATGGACCTATGCAGAGCTTTCCGGAGGCGATCGCGGCTATCACGCAGGCCACCGTGTCGCTTGGAAGGCTTGACAGGTACCTGCTTGATGCAGAGCTCGATGATGCTACGGTGGAGCATGTCCTTGACTCTGGCATTGGAGCAGACCGGGTGGTGGTGGAGGTGCATGATGGCACGTTCGCGTGGGACATGAGGGGCAAGAAGGAGAATGAAACGGAACAAGAGGACGAGGATGAGACTATTGTGGAGGAAACACCCGTGTTAGAGACAGTGTTGAAGGGGATTAATATGGAGGTAAGAAGAGGCGAGCTTGCAGCGGTGGTTGGAACGGTCGGGTCTGGCAAGTCGTCGCTGCTGTCCTGTATTATGGGGGAGATGCACAAGGTTTCAGGCAAGGTAAAAGTGTTACTTCTTATACAAATAGACATCCTTGTTGATCAAAATACTATGCTATTTGCTCGTGCAACATTCTTCTTATTTTTTGAGAATTATTTATGCAACATTCACAAATTGAGGTCTTTGCCACTTAAAGTTGGATGCAAATTGAGTGCAAGGTCAAATCTTCCAACTGAGAGATACAGTTCTTGTGAAATCGGGGGCAATGGCTGAAGTCTCACCCGGTAGAAAACAGTGGTTTAATACAGTTATGATACTCCTAGGGATGGCTATTCAAGTATCCATAAGGAATTCTTGAATCACACCTCGAAATAGGCTTTCGCCCCGCTATATTAATATAGCAACCAACCAACCAATACAAGATTGAGATCAACGTTGGGGCAAGCAGCACATCAAAGCCCAAGAGAAACAAAAGAAGAAGAAAAAAGTAAGCAAAGTTGACCAAGTCGGATCGACGAAAACGCTAATGATCCGCCACCGTTGCGCCCACCGGAGAATTCCCACCACAAACTTAGCCCTCCGAAGCGCCGCATACCAAAGCAACACCTTCAAGAAGTGATGCGACGATGACGACGTTGCTGCCCGGACAAATCCTAGGGTTTCCCCCGATATGCGGGAGGGGTCTGGGGAGGGGGGGGAACCCAACGCCCTCCAAGAAGGAATGGCGGCGCCCGCAGACGTCACCGCGTTGGTGTCGGAAATCCGACAGGGATTTCTCCCAACCCCCAAAGAACCACGACCTCGGCCGCTCCATCGCACTCCGCCCACCTCACCACCCACCAGCTTGCGCCACCACGGTCTTGGAGTCACTACCGCCGTCTCACTGTGGTCAAGCAACGACGACCGACCGAAACGAGAAGAGACAACCAGGGCCAGGAGGCGGCTGAACAGCGGCAACGCGGGAGGGCACAACCTCCACCACCGCCTGCGGTAACCGACCGGACGTGGCTCCAGGAGCAAACCAGGCCCCTACTGGCCCGGCCGAGCCCTGCAGGCTCGTGAAGCTCCCATGGCCACGCTGCAGTCAGCGCGCCGCCGTCCAGAGCCCCCGCAGCACAGGCCGCTCCGTCGCTCGCCGGAGACAAACATAGGGAGCCCGTACCTAGCCCGCCCAGGCCCAGATGGGGCCCAAAGGGCCCAGATCCGGGCCAGGAGCGCGCCGCCGCCAGCTTCCATGTCGCCGCGCCGCCAAGCGGCCGCGCCGCCGCCACCAGGCCACCCAGCACCACGCCGCCCGAGAGCCGCGCCGCCGCCGGAACGCAGAAGATCTAGGGAGCACCGCCGCCAGCCCGCCAGCCCCGCCTGGAGAAGGAGCGCGCCGGGTAGAGGAGGGGCCACCACCGCCGGCACCGCCCGGGCTTTGCCCGGCGGCTCCCGCCGGCGGCGGGGGAAGGGCGGAGGGGGAGGGTCGACGGGGACTAGGGTTGGGGCGCCCTGGAGTCGCCCGTGGGGGGAGCGACCCGAGGACGAGGGGGTTCCTTGAATCATACCAGGAATTAGATGATACCTTCTTGGCTTCATAAATTAAGGAACGTCTAGTGATACGCATTAGGCTACAGATTTTTCATATTTATCTTATTCTCTATATGCCCTCGTGCTTCTTTTCTTAACAGTTTAGGGTATGTGGTAGTACTGCATATGTTGCACAGACAGCTTGGATCCAAAATGGGACCATTCAAGAGAATATTTTATTCGGCCGGCCAATGGATCCTGAAAGATATAAAGAAGTCACACGGTCTTGCTGCCTGGAAAAGGACTTGGAAATGATGGAATTCGGTGACCAGACAGAAATAGGAGAGCGAGGAATCAATCTCAGTGGTGGACAGAAACAGCGCATTCAGCTTGCCAGAGCAGTTTATCAAAAATGCGATATATATCTCCTTGATGATGTCTTCAGTGCTGTAGATGCACACACCGGCTCATATATCTTCAAGGTAAATTCTTTTTTGCTTCTTCCAAGAATTTGATTTGATGATACTGGGGTACTCTCCTTTCGTCATTGTATTTTACCAATCACTATTCTAATATGTAACAATTAAATAAATAATAAGCAAGAGTTAGGGCAATATTTGTGAAATGCATATGATGGTTGTTCTTCTATGCTGTTCTAACTAAGAACAAATGAATGAAGTAGCTCCCTATTTGTATGTACAAGGTTGAAGTAACTCTCTCGGTATAACTACCACTGATATCAACTAATCAAAGTGAACCTTTTGTTATTATATGCCACATTTTTTGAATGGTATCACACGGGTGATCTTTCTGCTGCAGGAATGTCTAAGGGGCATGCTCAAGGGGAAGACCATCTTGCTTGTAACTCACCAAGTGGATTTCCTGCATAATGCCGACACCATATTCGTAAGTTTATCGTCTTTCTGGTGAAAATAGGAGCCATTGAAGTGTTTTTTTTTTGTTTCTTCCAAAGCAAGAGGCCAGGAGGCAGTTATGCTCTTGCATTATCTAAGAAAAGCATCTACACATTCTTTATATAAAAAAGAAAAACAGTTAGTGTACTTTCTAAGTATCTGTCCACAGTCTAAAGCTGGCTCTGGTGTTATTATGCTAAGATTCATATCATTCTTGTATACAATTATATGAAAAGTTAGTTCTTACGATTACTTCTCAGCATACTGTTGTACTATCCAGTGTCCATCAAGAGAAAAATTTCAAATTTTATACGAAACAAACCAACATAAACAACGGTGTACTCATGTTTTTACCATGTGAATATAAGCAGGTCATGAAAGATGGTATGATTGCACAGTCAGGAAAGTATGATGAGTTACTAGAAGCAGGTGCAGGTTTTTCGGCTCTTGTTGCTGCTCATGATAGTTCAATGGAACTGGTGGAACAGGGTCGACAAGTGGAGAAGACTAGACATTCTCAGCCTGCTGCAGTAATCAGAATCCCCTCTCTCCACTCTAGATCCATCGGAAAGGGCGAGAAGCTGATCGTTGCACCAGAAATAGAAGCAGCCACTTCCAAGATTATACAAGAAGAGGAAAGAGAAAGTGGCCAAGTAAGTTGGCGTGTGTACAAGCTATACCTGACGGAGGCTTGGGGTTGGTGGGGGATTGTGGGCATATTTGGATTATCATTGGTGTGGCAAGCTTCTGATATGGCTAGTGACTATTGGCTTTCATATGAAACATCAGGCAGCATCCCGTTTAATCCTTCCTTGTTTATTGGAGTGTATTTTGCCATAGCTGGTGTTTCAATGGTCCTTCAAGTAATTAAGACTTTTCTCGAGACAGTGTTGGGTCTTCAAACAGCTCAGATCTTTTTCAGTAAGATGTTTCACAGCATTTTGCATGCCCCAATGTCATTTTTTGACACCACTCCTTCAGGAAGGATTCTTAGCCGGGTAAATATCTTGTATGATTTATTTGGTTATAGCATGAACTTGCCCATTTGCCTAAGTTGATTATATGTTACTAACTTGGCAAACCTTATTTTTCCGGTCCATTCTATTAAATTAAATAAGTTCTAACAGAGCTAGTTTGACTTGTAAGCTTTTCTCTACTTGTACTCCGAAATATATTTTTGTCTCGAAAAGGGGATAATCACCCCAGCCTCTGCATTGTGGTGATGCACACGGCCTTTATTAATAGATTCAGTGTCAACACATAAGTACGTGGTACAGAATTCACGGATCACTCATGATCAATACATAAATCAACCATGAGAACATCAAAAAATCTGAAAACTAAGCCAACTAAGCATCCTGTAGTCGACTAGTGTGACACCAGCCAGCCTGGGACAAGATAGCTTGTGCGACCGTTTAGAGATGGTTGCATCCAGTATCCATAAACACCTGTTGGTCCTGAGGAAGGAGTAACGCCCACAGTTGCACCCAATGGACCACCATATGAATAACCTGCATAATATTGAAAGAAGTTGAATTGTTAAACATAATATTATTCCGACACCTCCATATTGACAAGCATAGAGCGGACACACCAATGCGTATTCGATCCTTTGCTTTTTTGTCAACTCCATTTAACCAATTGCCAAACATATTGGTAATGTTAGCTGGAGGTGGGAGGTCAAAAGTAAAATAATTTTGCAAACGGGCAAGCTATAAATAAATGTTCAATGGATTGCACCACAAAAACAACATTTCGTACAACCCTTTCAATTTCTTCTTGCAAAATTATCTTTAGTTAACAAAATCTTATTATTAAGAAACCACATAATTTTTTTTATCTTTAGCGGTATTTTAAGCTTCCATAAATATTTTCGCGGGAAAGGAGTATGGTCATTCATCAAGTCTTCATACATAGATTTGACAGTGAATAAGCCTAAGGTTGTAAGGTTCCAAACAAAACTATCCGTTTGATCCTCAAGAGTAACATTCATCAAACGTCTACACAAATGCAACCAATCCATCCATTTGTTCCAATGCAATACCCTCCGAAATTGAATATTCAGAGGTACCTAAGCTAACACATCCGCAACCAAGACATTTCTATGTTGCGCTATATGATATAAAGATGGATATTGTTGTGCCAAAGTTTTATCTCCCAACCAAACATCCTCCCAAAATCTAACAGTTGAACCATCACCTAACTTAAAGTGGCCTCGTGCAAAGAAATCATCTTTCACTCCGAAATATATGGAAAGAAAGAATATGTTCTAGTTTTTGTTTTGCAAGATCAGGAGTGTGTGTTATGCAATTATTTTGCTATGTACTGAAGTACTGAGTTGATACCTCCCCCTTGTGTTTTTTCAGGCATCATCTGACCAAACAACCATAGATGATGTGCTGGCCTTTTTTGTTGGCCTGACAATTTCAATGTACATTTCAGTATTTAGCACCATTATTGTTACTTGCCAGGTCGCTTGGCCATCAGTTATAGCTGTAATTCCACTCTTCCTATTGAGCATTTGGTACAGGGTATGCATGCTCTTCTTCTAAAGCTCACCTCAAAACACCTTAATTAATTCTGCTCATAGAAACAGATTGCTCAATATAACTTGCAATTTCCCCTTTTCTGCAGAATCAATATCTTGCCACTTCACGGGAGCTAACTCGACTTGAAGGAATAACCAAAGCACCGATTATTGATCACTTCACTGAGACTGTTGTAGGTGCGACAACCATAAGATGTTTCAACAAGGAAAGTGAATTTTTCCAGGAGAATTTAGACAGAATCAATTCAAGTTTGCGCATGAACTTCCACAACTATGCAGCAAACGAGTGGCTTGGGTTCCGGCTGGAGCTGCTTGGAACACTTGTATTGTCAATAACGGCTTTTCTCATGATTAGCTTGCCTAGCAATTTTATCAAGAAAGGTACAACTGAATATATATAATAGATCTGACCGTACTGTAACATAGATCAGCGGCTATATCATGTCAGGATAAATACACTAATTTGCGCTTCATTAAATTCAGCAGCTGCCCCCTAATAATAGAATGCAGTACTGCATTTTTGGGTTGTCTTGATGTTAGTTAATAGGATGAAGATATTCTCATGAGTTGGATAACTTTATTTTCGAGATAGGACAATGCATTTTAAACTGATATATCCAGTAAAGTAATCTTTGTGGATTTAAGATCATGAGCTTTATATAGCCAGGAGGAAGTGATGTGTGCTATGTTTTTACAGAATTTGTTGGCATGTCTCTTTCATATGGTCTTGCTCTCAATTTTGTGGTTTACTACGCAATATCCATCAGCTGTATGCTAGAAAATTACATGGTTGCCGTGGAGAGGGTAAATCAGTTCAGCATTCTTCCTTCTGAGGCAGCGTGGAAAAAAGACGACCACCCTCCTCTGTATTGGCCCACTCATGGAGATATTGATATCAATGATTTAAAGGTTAGAAGGTCAACTACTTAAATATGAAGTCCTGTACTTTCTTATTTATTTCACATAAATTTGGTTCAACTACTGGTCTATTTTACACTCAATACAGTGTAGAATGTTTTGAATATTTGTCTTTGGGGATTTATTCGATCAGTTGAGCTCATTACCCCAATTTTATCCTTTCAGGTCAGGTATCGACCAAATACTCCTCTAATTCTGAAAGGCATAACTGTCAGCATTAGAGGTGGTGAAAAGATAGGCGTTGTTGGAAGGACAGGCAGTGGAAAATCAACTTTGATTCAAGCATTCTTCAGGCTTGTAGAGCCTGCAGAGGGGAAGATAATCATTGATGGAGTAGACATATGTGCATTGGGTCTACATGATCTGAGGTCCCGCTTCGGCATAATTCCCCAGGAACCAGTACTCTTTGAGGGGACAATTCGAAGTAACATTGATCCAATTGGGCAGTTTTCAGATTCTGAAATATGGCAGGTACTGTGTAAAATGTTTGTTCTATCCTTCCTCCTTGGTGATTGGCTAATTAGCTGGTGGAATTACATCACATGTTTGCAGGCTCTGGAGCATTGCCAACTGAAGGATGTAGTAGCTTCTAAAGCTCAAAAGCTTGACGCTCTAGGTTTGCCATTAATATACTTGTGTTGTGTTTTTGTTCACATAAGTTGCATCTTCCACTCAGGCTTAATTTCTTAATATGTTTCCCCGAAGTGGTGTCGGAAGAAGTGTTGTGTAGTTGTCAATTAAGATCATTTACTAGTCCAAAGTTCTGAACCGCCGCCCCTTTTAAAATCATAAATGGGATAAATAGTGCAGATAGTAACATTAATAACGTAACAAACCTCTAGGCTGTCAATATCATGACTTCTACATATTTGGCAACCAATCCTCTTCAAACCATAGTCCATAGTTACCATGTACAGGAAACACTGAATACACCTCCGTATCTTAACAAAATATTTAGTTTGGAGATACTTTACTATGATAGTTGCCAAATGGACACTGACAATGCGAAAAATAAACCAGAGCTTAATAACTGAATCCAAATGAACAGTGAATAGACGGCCCCCTCGCGTTCGCTCCCAGGGCGACGTCAGGGGCCCCAAACCCTAGCGCCGCCAGCTCTCCCCCCGCGTCCTCTCCCTCCACCGCTGGCCACGGTGGCGGCGGGCCCCGGCGCCAAACGTGCCCGGGGGAAGATGGAGGCAGCGGCCGGCTGGGGCGGCGACCCTGGACGAGCGGCGGCGGCTACTCCTCCAAAGCCTCCGGCAATGGATCCTCCATGGCCTCCGGCAATGGATCCTCCACGGCCTCCGGCAATGGTTGGTGGCGGCGGCTATTGGATCTTGTACCCGCCGAGATCCATCGCCGGCTTCAGCCGGCGGCGCGAGGAAGGGGCGGCGATTTACGGGGCGAGGGTGGTGTGGTGCGGCGGCCGCCGTCCATCGAGTCTTCCTTCGTCGTCAATGGCGGCATGGGGGCCTGTTCGTCTACTTCGGGCTTGAAGGTGGTGGTCCTAGGGTTCTTCTGCGGAGATTAAGACGTACCGGATGCCGATCCTTTTTTATCTATCCGGAGTGTTGAGTTCCGGAAGGCTCCGCCGGCAAATGGAACAACGCATATTTTGCCTAGAGTTTGCTGGATTGGGTGGTATTCGGTCGCGCGTACCCATGCTTTTATTCCGACTATTTGGTTCTGGAGGGAGCGGCGTGAAGCTCTTTTCTGTGTTGACACCAAGTGACATTGGATCTATGGTGAAAGTCAGAAGAAGAGAATATCATGAAGGTTGGATGGGAGGACTAGCTAAGGGAGGTTCAAGTCTCCGCGTTGTTGAGGGACTTGCTTTGTATTCCGGGCTTGACAGCAGTGTATGAAAGTGAGGGCGACAACATAGGTGAAGTTCAGAGTCCTGCCTTTCAGGGTGAAAACCCAAAGTCTGGCGTTAACTGGTTGTGCCTAGCAATGACCTTGTTGGAGGCATTGTTTTGAGAGTGGGGACAGGGTGAAAATCTAAGATCGTTGGTCGGGCGACAACGGTGTTGGAGTACTGTTCCCTTCTTGAAGGCGTCGCTTTTGGAGATTTTGTATTTCAGGTGTTATCTTGGTGGTGGATGTATTGTTGTTGTTAGGCATGGGATACTTAGCGGAACTTTTGTATCTTAGTTTTCTTTTCTCTTTGTTTGGCTGTATGCATCCGTAGCATCCGTACTGCCATTAGAGTATTGCGTTGTTGCAGAGGCTGGGTATAATTGATATCTTTGATATTAATATATTCCCTTTGTCGGAAAAAAAACTGAATCCAAATTGCACGGTCTAAATTCAGAACTATCAATTTGCATAAGAGCATAAAATAATTTTCCATTTTACGGAATAAACGCACATTGATAAAATAAAAATATTTGGGCACTACTGGTTTGTATATTATTGCCAAGCACACTATATATGTGATTTATGGTCAGTAAAAGAAGCTAAAATTTACATAAAAATATGATGCCAATACAATCACGAATTACTATTCCTTCTGCTAATTATTCTATTTTACTAGGCAGTTGATATATAATGCCCATTCCATCTATATTCTTTGCAGTGGCTGATAGTGGGGAGAACTGGAGCGTAGGCCAAAGACAGCTTCTTTGTCTTGGTCGTGTAATATTGAAGCAGAATCAAGTCTTATTCATGGATGAGGCAACTGCTTCAGTCGATTCTCAAACTGACGCCGCAATCCAGAAGATCACGCGAGAACAATTTTCATCATGTACAATAATCAGCATCGCACACAGAATACCAACCGTCATGGATTGCGATAGAGTTTTGGTGTTGGACGCAGGTAGGTCTCTTTAATGCCCCTGCTTTTGATAGACAATTAATCGTTCTCTGCCAGTATCTACCTTTTCATTTTCTTAAATAAAGATGGAACGTTTGCTAGGTAGGGCTAGTTCAGAGAACTGAAATCCTGTTTTTCGCTTGGTTCAGTTAGCCATGTCATTTCTTCTTCGGAATTCTCCATTCTAAAATCTCAGTATTTCTGTTCAGGCCTGGTAAAGGAATTTGATGAGCCTTCGAAGTTGATCGAACAGCCGTCCTCCCTCTTCGGGGCGATGGTCCAAGAGTATGCAGATCGCTCGTCCAACCTCTAGTAACTTGCTTCCTCGTGCTGCAGACATTAGGAAATAAGTAAGCGTCGTTTTGGTAGGTTGGCTACTCGAGTGTATGTTAAGCGGAATACATCAAGAAATAAAAGTACCAGTAGATGTTCAGTAAATGTTTGTTGAGTGTGCCCTGTAGCTTTATAGTTTTTTTTCTTCGAGTTTTCAATAAGACCACCAATTTCAAGAAGAGGGGCAAGTCTAAAGACAAGGTAAAGTTCAAGAAGGGAGGCAAGAAAGCTGCTGCACCTCATAAGAAATCCAAGGCTGGCCCTCGGCCTGATACTATGTGCTATTACTTCAAGGACGATGGGCACTGGAGGCGAAACTGCTCCAAGTACCTGGCAGATCTGAAGAATGGCAACGTCAAGAAGAAAGGTATATTTGATATACATGTTATTGATGTGTATCTTACTAGTAATTGTAGTAATGTCTGGGTATTTGATACTGGTTCGGTTGCTCATATTTGTAACTCAAAACAGGAACTGCAGAATAAATGAAGACTAGCAAGCGGTGAGGTGACGATGCGGGTTAGAACTGGCTCCAAGGTTGATGTGATCGTCATCGGCACACTCCCACTTCATCTACCTTCGGGATTAGTTTTAAATCTGAATAATTTTTATTTGGTGCTTGCGTTAAGCGGGAACATTATATCTGGATCTTGTTTATTGCAACATAGTTATTCATTTAGGTCTGAGAAAAATGGTTGTTCGATTTATATGAGTAATATATTTTATAGTCATGCACCTGAGATGTTATTAAATCTTGATGGTAGTGATACACATGTTCATAACATTGATTCTAAACGATTAAAATTGAATGATAATTCTACATACATGTGGCATTATCGTCTTGGTCACATTAGAGTGAAGCGCATGAAGAAACTCCATTCCAATGGAATTCTAGAATCACTTGATTTTGAATCACTTGAAAGATGCAAAGCATGTCTAATGAGAAAAATGACTAAGATTCCATTCATTGGGATACATGACCGAGCTACAGACTTACTGGAAATAATACATACCGATGTGTGCGGTCCAATGAGTGTACCATCGCGCGGTGGATATTGTTATGATCTTACTTTCACAGATGACTTGAGTAGATCTGGGTATATCTACTTTATGAAACATAAATCCGAAACTTTATAGAAGTTTAAGGAATTTCAAAGTGAAGTAGAAAATCATCGTAACAAGAAGATTAAGTTTCTGCGTTCTGATCGCGGAGAATATCTGAGTTACGAGTTTGGCATGCATTTAAAGAAATGCGGAATACTTTCACAGTTGACACTGTCGAGAACACCACAGTGTAATGGTGTGTCCGGACGTCGTAGTCGAACTCTTTTAGATATGGTTCGTTCTATGATGTCTCTTACAGATTTACCATTATCGTTTTGGTGTTATGCATTAGAGATATCTGTATTCACTTTAAATAGGGCACCATATAAATCCGTTGAAACGACACCATATGAATTATGGGTTGGTAAGAAACCTAAGTTATCGTTCCTTAAAGTTTGGGGTTGTGAATCTTATGTAAAGAAGTTACAACCTGACAAGGTTTAACCCAAAGGAGAGAACTGCGTCTTCATAAGATACCCTAAAAAACAATTGGGTATACCTTCTATCATAGGTCTCAAGGCAAAGTTTTCGTTGCCAAGAATGGTCCTTTCTTGAAAATGATTTTCTCTCGAAAGATGTGACTGGAAGGAAAGTAGGACTCGACGAGGTTGTTGAACCTTCTTTCCGATTTGAGAGTAGCGCAGCGTCGGAAGATGTTCATGTGTCGCCTGCACCGATAAGAGAGGAAGCTAATGATAATGATCACGAAACTTCGAATGAAGTTGCTACTAAACCTCACAGGTCGACGAGGGTTCGTACCACTCCTGATTGGTATGACCCTGCCTTAAATGTCATGTTGGTGGACAACAATGACAACCCTGCGACGTATGAGGAAGCAATGATGAGCCCGGATTCAAACAAATGGCAAGAAGCCATGAAATCTTAAATGGGATCCATGTATAATAACCAAGTATGGACTTTGGTGGACCTACCTGATGGCCGCAAGGCTGTCGGAACAAATGGATTTTCAAAAGGAAAACAAACACTGATAGTAATGTTACTGTCTATAAAGCTCGACTCGTCGCGAAAGGGTCCCGACAAATTCAAGGAATTGACTACGATGATACTTTCTCACCGGTAGCGAAGGTAAAGTCTGTGAGGATTTTGTTAGTAATCGTTGCATTTTTCGATAATGAGATTTGGCATATGGATGTCAAAACAGCGTTCCTTAATGGTGACATTGAGGAAGAGTTGTACATGGTACAACCCAAGAATTTTGTCGATCATAAAGATGCTAACAATGTATGTAAACTTCAGCGCTCCATTTATGGACTGAAGTAAGCATCCCGGAGTTGGAATTGACGTTTTGATAAGGTTGATGGCTATGAAATACACCATATTTTATCGCGTTTAAACCCCTAGCTAAATCAATAAATTGACTAAGTTTACCTCTCAACTTGCCACTAACGCCTAATCAATGCAAAGATGTGCATTCTCTTCTATTTTTGGATGTTGTGTAAGATATCACGTCATAATGGAAAACAGACCTACAATTATTGAAGAAAATCGCGTCAGGAGCATGGTTCCAGAGGTTTTAACTGGCATCGGTACGGGCAAGCCCCACATGTACCGTATTCCCGTACCACCAACGGTTGCGTTCCTAAGGTCAAACACTATAAAAGTCGTGAAGCGGCCGATGCCAAACAGAGAGCCATTCGTTGCCAAACAGAGTCGTCATCCACCAGATCCATCTGCAACACACCGAAGGAGATCCATCCCCATAGTTCATCCATTCCATCCTCCATCTCCTCCATAGCCATAGTCATCACCATTGTAATAGAGATCTCCTTGAGAATTGGCGACCATTGTAAGAATATTGTGATTTCAATCTAAGTATTTTGCACAATGATTTCTACCTTTGATCTTGATATTATGTGTGAGTAGTCCTCACAGGTTGTGGGTTGGGGTGAATCCTCGCAGTAACTATGTGCATCTAATCTTATGTTATGTGTAAGGTTGAATAGGAGCTTTGCGATCTTGTATCCTTGTCTCTTCGCCTCATCTTTGATGATCTACAGGTACCCATGTCATTAGAGACGATCAAGGAAGAGGTGAGATGAGTGGACAACGGCGTGTATTCGCGAAACATCGGTGACAGAAAGGGGAAAGTACTAGTACATGTTTAGTGATTCATTTCGCACCATAGCACAATCATCTAGCTTAAGGCTTTGGTCTGTATTTACTTAATAATTGTTGTTGCTTGCGGCTGTGAGGACAATGGTTGGACAATTAGGCTCTTGTCACCTCTGGCTTTAGGGGCAAGGATATTTACGGATGTGCTACCCACAAATCTATTGTCTATATTTTATTTGTTACACATATGAACTTTATTTATATTTGTATGCATAGCTGCAGGTGAAACCTTAACCCTAGCATATTTCCGTCATTGAACACAATCCCCTTTAAAGTAAACTAGATAGGTCCGGTAAACTGAAGATAAAATAAACTAGCAAAATCTTGTAGACGTTTCCTTCATACACCATTTAGCAGTGCTTCCCAAGGTTCGATTAAACCTAGGTCTTCTAGGGAAAAAGCTTACCATACTACAATTCGTAATCATGATCGGAGCTATCAACCCTTTTTCTGGCGCCGTTGCCGGGGAAGCGGTTTCGCTATTCCGGTAAGGTTACTCGAGACCTTGTTAGTTATCTTATTTTTAGTTTTAAGATTTTATTTACTATTTTTAGTTTACTATTTTACTTTTATTTGAAAACCCAAAAAAATTAGTTACTTGTTCTTTCTTAATCGTAGAAGGAAAACCCAAAAAGATAATCACTATGGCAGAAAAGAAGCTTGGAGAATATGCTATCCCCAATGATGATTTTATTCGTGCACCCATAACTCAGCCCGTTGTTGAAGCAGAGAACTATGAAATTAAGCCTAACCTTTTAAGTTTGGTTCAGCGGAACCAATTCGGAGGCTCGTCCGCTGAGGACTCAGGTATGCACTTAAACACATTCACTAAAATATGTGATATGATGTGCATTAAAGATGCTGATCCAAAGCTATTAAATTGCCCTTGTTTCCCTTTTCATTAAGAGGAAAAGCAGAAGACTGCTTGCTAGCTTTGCCTAAGGGCATGATACGTCTCAAACGTATCTATAATTTCTTATGTTCCATGCTACTTTTATGATGATACTCACATGTTTTATACACATTATATGTCATATTTATGCATTTTCCGGCACTAACCTATTGACGAGATGCCGAAGAGCCAGTTGGTTTTCTATTTTTGGTTTCAGAAATCCTAGTAAGCAAATATTCTCGAATTGGACGAAATCAACGCCAGGGTCTTATTTTTCACGAAGCTTCCGTAAGACCGAACGGGGGCGACGAGGCGCCGACACAACAGGGCGGCGCGGCCCAGGCCTTGGCCGCGCGGCCCTGGCGTGTGGGGCCCTCGTGTCGCCCCTAAACCTACCCTTCCGCCTACTTAAAGCCTTCGTCGCGGAACCCCCAGTACCGAGAGCCACGATACGGAAAACCTTCCAGAGACGCCGCCGCCGCCAATCCCATCTCGGGGATTCAGGAGATCGCCTCCGGCACCTGCCGGAGAGGGGAATCATCTCCCGGAGGGCTCTTCATCACCATGATCGCTCCGGATCGATGTGTGAGTAGTTCACCCCTGGACTATGGGTCCATAGCGTAGCTAGATGGTTGTCTTCTCCTCATTGTGCTATCATGTTAGATCTTGTGAGCTGCCTATCATGATCAAGATCATCTATTTGTAATGCTACATGTTGTGTTTGTTGGGATCCGATGAATATTGAATACTATTTCAAGTTGATTATCAATCTATCATATATGTTGTTTATGTTCTTGCATGCTCTCCGTTGCTAGTAGAGGCTCTGGCCAAGTTGATACTTGTAACTCCAAGAGGGAGTATTTATGCTCGATAGTGGGTTCATGCCTCCATTGAATCTGGGACAGTGACAGAAAGTTCTAAGGTTGTGGATGTGCTGTTGCCACTAGGGATAAAACATCAATGCTTTGTCTAAGGATATTTGTGTTGATTACATTACGCACCATACTTAATGCAATTGTTTGTTGTTTGCAACTTAATACTGGAAGGGGTTCGGATGATAACCTGAAGGTGGACTTTTTAGGCATAGATGCATGCTGGATAGCGGTCTATGTACTTTGTCGTAATGCCCTGATTAAATCTCATAGTACTCATCATGATATATGTATGTGCATTGTTATGCCTTCTTTATTTGTCAATTGCCCAACTGTAATTTATTCACCCAACATGCCATTTATCTTATGGGAGAGACACCACTAGTGAACTGTGGACCCCGGTCCATTCTTTACATCTGAAATACAATCTACTGCAATTGTTCTTTACTGTTCTTCGCAAACAAACATCATCTTCCACACTATACAATTAATCCTTTGTTTACAGCCAGTGAGATTGACCATCTCACTGTTACGTTGGGGCAAAGTACTTTGATTGTGTTGTGCAGGTTCCACGTTGGCGCCGGAATCCCTGGTGTTGCGCCGCACTACACTCCGCCACCAACAACCTTCACGTGCGCCTTGACTCCTACTGGTTCGATAACCTTGGTTTCTCTGAGGGAAAACTTGCTGTACGCATCACACCTTCCTCTTGGGGTTCCCAACGGACGTGTGTCTTGCACGCTATCAAGCTCTTTTTCTGGCGCCGTTGCCGGGGAGATCAAGACACGCTGCAAGGGGAGTCTCTCACATCCAATCTCTTTACTTTGTTTTTGTCTTGCTTTACTTTATTTTATTTACTGCTTTGTTTGCTCTTATATCAAAAATACAAAAAAATTAGTTGCTAGTTTTACTTTATTTACTGTCTTGTTCTCCATATTAAAAACACAAAAAATTAGTTACTTGCATTTACTTTATTTAGTCTGCTTTATTTACTACTGCTAAAAATGAGTAATCCTGAAGTTGAAGTTCGTTCGTTTAAGCAACAAGGGGGAGAAAGTTTTAAAGATGCTTGGTATAGAATTAGCGGTGCTCATCATAGGTGCATTAAGAAACACTCCACTATTATACTACTTAGGAACTTTTATGTTGGTATCTCTAGTTGGAATAGGTATGTTCTTGATACTCTTGCGGGAGGTAATTTCCTAGGCACTCCTGCTTTAGAAGCTAGTTGCATTATTGAGAGTCTAGTTGGAATACCACCTGTTAATGAAGCTAAAATTAAAATCTCTCTTGAAGATGTCATGAAAAAGTTGGAGGCCATAGAGAAAAATCTTTCAAGTGTTGAGACTAAATTGGGAATATTACTTAATAACACTGATAAACTTGATAAAACTCTAAGTGGAATCAATTAGAGAATTGCCGTTTTAGAAACTTGTGCTACTCATGATAATCGAACCCATAGGATTAGTGAACTTGAAGAAGCTATGGGAACCTTGGGTTCAACTTTTTCTTCTCTTAAGTTTAAGGAGAAAGCTTATGTGGGTAAGGAGCAAAAGTTCATGTATGTCTCTAAAGTGCCTAAGCCAAAAAACCATTATAGGCCTAAAATTGACAAAGCCCTTAGAACCACTATGGATAATGGAGCACCTAAGACACCTATTGTGACAAATTGTGAAAATTATGATGTTGATGCTTCATCTCTTGATAATACTTGATTCACACTTTCTGCGCCTAGCTGAAAGGCGTTAAAGAAAAGCGCTTATAGGAGACAACCCATTATTTTACTTCTGCACTTTTGTTTTATATTTGAGTCTTGGAAGTTGTTTACTGTAGCAACCTCTCCTTATCTTTATTTTATTGCATTGTTGTGCCAAGTAAAGTCTTTGATAGTAAAGTCAATACTAGATTTGGATTATCGCAGAAACAGATTTCTTTCTGTCACGAAATTGAGCCGCCCCGTCTGTAGGTAACTCAGAAAAATCTGACAATTTACGTGCGTGATCCTCAGATATGTACGCAACTTTCATTAAATTTGAGCATTGTCATCTGAGCAAGTTAAGTGCCCCATAAAAATTCGTCTTTACGGACTGTTCTATTTTGACAGATTCTGCCTTTTATTTCGCCTGTTTTGCTATGTTTGATGGATTTCTTTGTTCCATTAACTTTCAGTAGCTTTGTGCAATGTCCAGAAATGTTAAGAATGATTATGTCACCTCTGAATATATGAATTTTCAATTATGCACTAACCCTCTAATGAGTTTGTTTTGAGTTTGGTGTGGAGGAAGTTTTCAAGGGTCAAGAGAGGAGGATGATACAATATGATCAAGAAGAGTGAAAAGTCTAAGCTTGGGGATGCCCCCGTGGTTCATCCCTGCATATTTTAAGAAGACTCAAGCATCTAAGCTTGGGGATGCCCAAGGCATCCCTTCTTCATCGACAACTTATCAGGTCACCTCTAGTGAAACTATATTTTTATTCCGTCACATCTTATGTGCTTTACTTGGAGCGTTTGTTTGTTTTTGTTTGAATAAAATCGGATCCTAGCATTCTTTTTTTGGGAGAGAGAAACGCTCCGCTGTTTCGTATGAACACATATGTTTTTAGCTTTATTCTTAATGTTCATGGCGAAGGTTGAAACTGCTTCGTTCATTGTTATATGGTTTGAAACAGAAAATGCTGCATGTGGTAATTGGTATAATGTCTTGAATAATTTGATACTTGGCAATTGTTGTGCTCATATAGATCATGTTTAAGCTCTTGCATCATGTACCTTGCACATATTAATGAAGAACTACATAGAGCTTGTTAAAATTTGGTTTGCATGATTAGTTTCTCTAGAGTCTAGATATTTTCTGGTTAAGGTGTTTGAACAACAAGGAGACAATGTAAAGTCTTATAATACTTACAATATGTTCATATGTGAGTCTTGCTGCACCGTTTTATACTTGAGTTTGCTTCAAACAACCTTGCTAGCCTAGCCTTGTATTGAGAGGAATTCTTCTCGTGCATCCAAATCCTTGAGCCAAATACTATGCCATTTGTGTCCACCATACCTACCTACTACATGGTATTTCTCTGCCATTCCAAAGTACATTACTTGAGTGCTACCTTTAAAAATTCTATCCTTTGTCTTTGCAATATATAGCTCATGGGAAAATAGCCTTAAAAACTATTGTGGTGAAGAATATGTACTTATGTGTCTTATTTCTTAATAAGTTGCTTGTTGAGCGGTAACCATGTTTCTGGGGACGCCATCAACTTTAACACCTTTGTTGAATATCATGTGAGTTGCTATGCATGTTCGTCTTATCTGAAGTAAGGGCGATTTTTATGATCAAATGGTTTGAGTATGCATATTGTTAGAGAAGAACATTGGGCCGCTAACTAAAGCCATGATTCATGGTGGAAGTTTCAGTTTGGACAACTAATCCTAAATCTCTTATGAGTATATTATCTGTTGTTGAATGCTTATGCATTAAAGAGGAGTCCATTATCTGTTGGCTATGTTGTCCCGGTATGGATGCCTAAGTTGAGAATAATCAAAAGCGAGAAATCCAATGCGAGCTTTCTCCTTAGACCTTTGTACAGGCGGCATAGAGGTACCCCTTTGTGACACTTGGTTGAAACATATGCTATGCAATGATAATCCATGTTAATCCAAGCTAATTAGGACAAGGTGCGAGCACTATTGGTATACTATGCATGAGGCTTGCAGCTTATAGGATGTCTTATACATAACACATATGATTTATTACTACCGTTGACAAAATTGTTTCTATGTTTTCAAAATGAAAAGCTCTAGCACAAAAATAGTAATCCATGCTTCCCTCTGCGAAGGGCCAATCTTCTACTTTATTGTTGAGTCAGTTTACCTACTTCTTTCTATTAGAAGCAAACACTTGTGTAAACTGTGTGCATTGATTCTTACATGTTTACCTATTGCACTTGTTATATTACTTTGTGTTGACAATTATCCATGAGATAAATATGTTGAAGTTGAAAGCGATTGCTGAAACTTATATCTTCCTTTGTGTTGCTTCAAAGCTTTCTACTAAGAATTTATTGCTTTATGAGTAACTCTTATGCAAGTCTTATTGATGGTTGTCTTGAAAGTATTATTCATGAAAAGTCTTTGCTATATGATTCATTTGTTTACTCATTATCTAAACCGTTGCTTCGAATCGCTGCATTCATCTCATATGCTTTACAATAGTATTGATCAAGATTATGATAGCATCTCACTTCAGAAATTATCCTTGTTATCGTTTACCTACTCGAGGGCGAGTAGGAACTAAGCTTGGGGATGCTTGATACGTCTCAAACGTATCTATAATTTCTTATGTTCCATGCTACTTTTATGATGATACTCACATGTTTTATACACATTATATGTCATATTTATGCATTTTCCGGCACTAACCTATTGACGAGATGCCGAAGAGCCTTCTTTTCTGCTGTTTTTGGTTTCAGAAATCCTAGTAAGAAAATATTCTCGGAATTGGACGAAATCAACGCCCAGGGTCTTATTTTTCCACGAAGCTTCCAGAAGACCGAAAGGGAAACGAAGTGGGGCGACGAGGCGCCGACACAACAGGGCGGCGCGGCCCAGGCCTTTGCTGCGCGGCCCTGGCGTGTGGGGCCCTCATGTCGCCCCTAAACCTACCCTTCCGCCTACTTAAAGCCTTCGTCGCGAAAACCCCAGTACCGAGAGCCACGATACGGAAAACCTTCCAGAGACGCCGCCGCCGCCAATCCCATCTCGGGGATTCAGGAGATCGCCTCCGGCCGGAGAGGGGAATCATCTCCCGGAGGGCTCTTCATCACCATGATCGCCTCCGGATCGATGTGTGAGTAGTTCACCCCTGGACTATGGGTCCATAGCAGTAGCTAGATGGTTGTCTTCTCCTCATTGTGCTATCATGTTAGATCTTGTGAGCTGCCTATCATGATCAAGATCATCTATTTGTAATGCTACATGTTGTGTTTGTTGGGATCCGATGAATATTGAATACTATGTGAAGTTGATTATCAATCTATCATATATGTTGTTTATGTTCTTGCATGCTCTCCGTTGCTAGTAGAGGCTATGGCCAAGTTGATACTTGTAACTCCAAGAGGGAGTATTTATGCTCGATAGTGGGTTCATGCCTCCATTGAATCTGGGACAGTGACAGAAAGTTCTAAGGTTGTGGATGTGTTGTTGCCACTAGGGATAAAACATCAATGCTTTGTCCAAGGATATTTGTGTTGATTACATTACGCACCATACTTAATGCAATTGTCTGTTGTTTGCAACTTAATACCGGAAGGGGTTCGGATGATAACTGAAGGTGGACTTTTTAGGCATAGATGCATGGATAGCGGTCTATGTACTTTGTCGTAATGCCCTGATTAAATCTCATAGTACTCATCATGATATATGTATGTGCATTGTTATGCCTTCTTTATTTGTCAATTGCCCAACTATAATTTGTTCACCCAACATGCCATTTATCTTATGGGAGAGACACCACTAGTGAACTGTGGACCCCGGTCCATTCTTTACATCTGAAATACAATCTACTGCAATTGTTCTTTACTGTTCTTCGCAAACAAACATCATCTTCCACACTATACAATTAATCATTTGTTTACAGCAAGCCGGTGAGATTGACAACCTCACTGTTACGTTGGGGAAAAGTACTTTGATTGTGTTGTGCAGGTTCCATGTTGGCGCCGGAATCCCTGGTGTTGTGCCGCACTACACTCCGCCACCAACAACCTTCATGTGCTCCTTGACCCCTACTGGTTCGATAACCTTGCTTTCTTACTGAGGGAAAACTTGTTGCTGTACGCATCACACCTTCCTCTTGGGGTTCCCAACGGACGTGTGTCTTGCACGCTATCAGGGCAGTATAACTTCATGGGATGAATGCATTAATATCTTTATGACTAAGTTTTCCCACCATCAAATACTATGCAACTGTGTTCTAACATTACAGGTTTTAGACAAGAAGACCGCGAGCCAATAGCACTTGCATGGGAAAGGATGAAGGAAGCCACCATGAATTGTCCAAGTCATGGAATGGAGGATTGGTTAATCCTACATTTATTTTATAATGCCCTTAACCCAATGTCAAAGTCTATTCTTGATACTGCAGCAGGAGGAACATTCATGAGCAAGCCAGTTGAGCAGGCTAGGAGGCTTCTTGATGATATGCAAATCAACCATGCCCAATGGCATGTAGATAGATCCTCTTCAAGAAAGGTGAATGCAATTACCGAAGGTAACAACGAAGAACTTACTTCAAAGGTAGATGAGCTTTTACATATTCTAAAGGGTAAAGAAACTACCCAAGTTAATGCCATCACCAATACTAAGTTGAGGAAATAGACTTCATAGCAAGAAATCCTTATAACCATGCATGGAAGAGTCAAAACTATGGCTCTAATTTTCCTAGACCATATAATAATAATGCAGGAGTTCCTAATAATAACGTCACCAACGGTAATGGAGCAAGCAATGGTAATACTTCGGTTGAAAGTACTTTGAAGATTTTTATGCATTCTCAAGCTGAACAAAATAGTACCCTTACAAAGCTCGTTGAAAATCATAGCACTATGTTAGGGAATTTATCTAACCAAATGGTTTCTCTTAAGAATGATGTTGAAGCTTTTCAGGAGAGAACTAAGCCCACTGAGACACAACTGGGGAAGATAGCTGAAATCCAAACTGTTATACTTGCAAGATTTGCAGGTAAACCAGAACCAAACCCCGTTGAAGACCTCAAGATGATGAGGATTGAAAGAAATGGAGAAGCACTTGAAGAACTGGACTAGCAATTCTCCAACACATGAGTATACTGTAGAAGATATCATTAAGACGATCACGGTAAGACACCCCGAAATCAACGAAGCTAATGATGAAAGGTACCGTCAATTTATACATGAGGTAGCATGCAAAGTCCGTGACTTAGAGCAAAAGTATAAGAAGCTAGCTGAAAAACTTCCAACTAAGCTTGATGATATATTTGAGCCCACTATTAAAATCCATTTTGGAACAAATGAGGTGGCTGCATTTTGTGATCTTGGTGCAAGCGTCTCCACAATTCCAAAAACTTTATTTGATAAGTTAGGAATGGGGCCATTTAGAATAACTGAGCTAAGACTGCACTTAGCTGATTCAACATATAGACAAGCTATAGGGATAAAAGATACTATTGTAGTAAGGATTAAAGGATGCCCTTGTGGGACTACTGGCAACCGGGGTGCCACGTCCCTTAGGTTGCTGAGAACACAGGACTGACAATCACTCTGGGAGGAAACCTCAGAGTGAGGCTCTGCGAGGGCCGACCCCTTGCGGGACATCAAGCACATCACCAAGAGAAGCTGTGAGAGGCTTCGAGCCAAAGAGGCCTCAGATACCCCTCCACTCGGGCCCCGCCCGGGAGGGGAATCCAAAGTCTCCTTTCCGAACCACCAGACAGGCGTCACACACGTCATTGCTGAGCTCAAAAGCTCCATCCCGAGGAGGAGAGATGCCATTGCCTCTTTGGTGCTAAAGCGAGCTCGATGAGGACCGGAGCGCCAAGACCCTGTCCTTGCCACTTCGGTGCAAGACCGGGTGGACGGCACAAACGGACACCGGAGGCCTCATCGATGACCTCGATGCCTGCCATGGACCGACACTTTAATTGAGCATGGACTATGTCCATCCTGTAAAGGGCGAGGGAGTTTCCCGCCCTCAGGTTGGAGACCTGGCAACCGTTCCCCCTAAAGATATTTCGGGGGAAGAGGACAGCTCCTCTATAAAAGGACTAGCCTTGCTAGCGTAGAGGGGGATGATCGAGAGTGATCACAAACCCTAGACATATGTACGGTCATCTTCTCCGTTGTGACCTGTAATACATCCACCAAAGCACGACGTAGGGGTTTTTACCTCTCCGAGGGCCCTGAACCTGGGTAACTATCGTGTCTCTCTCTCTGCAGTGCCTGCCTCGGTAAGGCGACGACGTGATCTTGAGTCCCCTGCGTTCGAACCTCTCGGGTTCGGTGACACCCGTGTTCCTTAGCGGACACGAATCTCCGGCAGTCCTAGCTTCTCTCATTGTGACATAGGCATCCCGAATGGGCCTGCCAAAGATGGTACCCGGGGTTTAACGAAGGCCCACTACCCGAAGAATAAGAAGGTTCGAGAGCCCAAGATGTATTAAGGAAAGTAGAATTGTAATAGGAAGTGTTGTTTGTAAATCTGGCGGGATGAGTTAGAAACCGTCCCGAACTCTGTAACTTGTACAAAGCGAAACCCTCGGCTCCACCTCTTATATAAAGGGGGAGTCGAGGAACGAGGAGATCATCGAATCATTGTTCACAAACCCAAGTTTTCATAATCGTCGAGTACTTTTCGGCTGAAACCTTCGAGATCTACTTACCCTCTACTTCTAACTAAACCCTAGCCTATCACCCGTAGGCATTGACAAGTTAATCCTTTGTCAATTGGCGCCGTCTGTGGGAATTAGAGGCGTAAGGATCTGATCTCGATGGCACGTTCAAGATCTTCGACATCGTCAACCGCAAGCAACACTATGGATCGAGGTAAACAGATCGCTGCTGGTCTTGTTGATTTTGTTCCTCACCCACCCTCCCGTTTGGATGCATATGCGTATCTGGCGGAGCCTGCGGAGATGACGTTCGGAAGGTTTCACTTTCGCGTCGAGAAGGAAGGATCGTATCGTGTCGAAATTCCGATTTCGTCGGGATCGTCGGCGGTCGATTCCGATTTTTCAAGCTATGCATCGTCAACCGAGTCAGGAGAAGAAGAAACTTCGGCAACACGTTACGTCAGCACCAGAACAAGAGAGAAACTCGCCAAGATCTTCAGCGACACATCGTTTGAGTCATCTGCGGACTCATATAAGCGATGGCTCAAGCGATGTCGACAGTTACGACTTCATCGACAAATCTATCACAGTGGGCAAGGTCTTCATCAATCTCAACAATGATGTCACCAAACCCAACATAGATCTGAGAACAAAATATCATCAGATTTATGCTATCGAAAATCAGGAGGAAACATCGGAGGCTTTCGACGATTTAGGTAATCCCTATGTCGATCCCTCAGATCTAAGGAGAGGTATGGGCACTAAATATGTCGGGCCCACACCACGTGTCAGAGTTCAACTTCCACAAGCAGCCTGGGATAGAGCTGCAAAAGCTCTAGATGGTACGGAGCCAATGACGACAACAGCCACGGCTCAAGAACTGCAAGCTTATCAATATAGACTCGCACGAGCTGCCAGAGAAATAGAAAAACAGACAGCTGAGTTGAATAGGAGAAAGGAGGCAGCTCCATCCAGCAGGAGAAGGGCAGACCTAAGTCGACAATCCGAACTTCGGGTGAGCCACAGGGAGTCTCGGAACAGAGGAAGATCAAGATTACAACACATACCCGAAGAAAGAGAGCATTTGATCCAAAACCTCGACATGTCCTTTATGTCGATAGATACAAGAGGAAACATTATCCCTAAGACACCAAGCTGGGTATATGGCGACACAAGCTTACATCCTCGCATCTAGGCCACCCCCAGGTGATCCAAGGGAATCTTTATACAATATGGCGATAGCAGGGTTGGAGCTATGGGGACAGCGTTCGTATCAACGCCTCCCGAAGGAGCGGCAAGGCAAAATAGTCCACGACCTGCAGCAGCAACGGCGGCAGCCCCGAAGGACCAAGCGGAGCAAGGGACACAGCAGCACAAGCAAGGGTCGATAGAGCGCGGCAAAGCAGAAGGGATCATCGGCAGTCCCCAGAACTTAACGATGAGGATATGTGCGGTCTACCATGCTTCACGAGGAGAGTACGAAAAACTCGAGTCCCTTCGGGATTTAAGTTGCCTGATCACTTCAAAAAGTTCGACGGCTTGCAAGATCCAGAGGATTGGTTAATTGATTACCTCGAGACGGTGAAGTTAACTGGAGGAACCAGAGCAACAGCCATGCAAAGTATTCAGGTGCACTTAAGTGGAGCCGCACGATCTTGGATCAAAAAGCTTCCGCCAGGATCTATCGACAGCTGGGAAAATTTCGAGGATATATTCGTCAAGAACTTCAGGTCCACGTGCAAAAAACCAGCGTCGTTAGAAGAGCTGAGGGCATGTCGACAAAAGCCAGATGAGTCAATGAGAAAATACATCCAAAGGTGGAACATCATAAAAAACTCGGCAGAAAATATATCTGACGAGAGAGCAATAGATGCGTTTGTTGCAGGAATTAGGCGTGGAGATTTTGTCGAGGACTTGGGAAGGACCAATCCAAAAACAGTATCCGCGTTAATGGAGATAGCAAATAGATGGGCAGATGGAGAAGACGCGGTCCACAATAAACGACACAGGTCGCCAGAGGAGGACCGTAGTCGAAATTATCAATCGAGGCGACGTTTTCCTCGGCAGTATCCGAACTATGATGCCCAGGGCAAAAGGCAGGATTTCGGGCAAACACAGGAGGAAACAACAGAGATGACTATCAGAGAAGCAATGAGCAGCGAAGCGATAATAGGGATGACTCCCGCAACAGACAAAATAGTGGGCCGAGGTTTCCAAGACCTTTCGTGTCCCCCGAAGAAATGCTGAACGGACCATGCCAGATGCACTTCTTCCTCGACGACAACGGGAAAAGACAGTGGGCACTGCAGAAGAGCGAAATTTTCAGGCAATGTTCAGGCACGCAGAAAATGCTCATGCTCGAGCAGCACAGAGAAACCCTCGGGAGCCTAGGAGCGAAGTTCATCTACCACCACCTCCCGCGATTACGGACGACAATCAGCTCAGAATAGCGGCAGCACCTCCACCACCACCTTATGTTGATCCTAATTCAAATGGAGCGGTGTCGATGATTCGAAGGGAAGGCCATCCAACAGAACTCAAAAAGTAATCTCGAGACAGGTATTCATGGCAGAGAAAATGCCTCCACCAACAGTTGAGTACCTCAATTGGTCAGCAAGACATCGGCTTCACCATAGCGGATCACCCGCAGCAAGTTCCTCGACAGGGCAGTCAGCACTTATTCTGCCAGCAGTTATTGCGGGTTTTGATGTTTCTCGAGTATTCATAGATGGTGGCAGCAGCTTAAACCTTATGTACGCAGATACATTGAGGAAGATGAACATATCCTTAGCAAACCTGAAGCCAACGGACACAAGGTTCCACGGCATCACGCCGGAGAAACCAAGTTACCCATTGGGAAAGATCAACCTCGACGTTCAGTTTGGAACCCGAGAAAATTATAGAATCGAGAAACTGGAGTTTGAAGTCGTGGATTTTCCATCGCAATACCACGCTTTGTTGGGACGACCAGCATATGCTAGATTTATGGCAGTACCACACTATACATACCTGTTGTGGAGATTGCCTGGACCCAAGGGACCAATCACGGTCAAAGGGAGTTTCGCCTTAGCTGATAAGTGCGACAAGGATTTCCATCGTTATCGAAACTTTCGGGATGCAAGCTGAGTATTTGGCGTCAAAAAGCATGACTGATTACGACGTGCTGCCGGACGTTGGAAGGCCAAATAAAGAATCTACTTTCAATACAGAGAAAAATTCTAAGGAGGTGCAGATTCACCCGACAGACCCGAAAAAGACGACATCTATTGCAAACAACATGGATATCGCATAGGAAAGCGCGCTCGTCGAGTTCCTCCGTGAGCACTGGAAAATCTTCGCATGGTGTCCAGCTGACATGCCAGGAGTACCCAGGGAACTTGCCGAGCACCACCTAAATTTGGATCCATCAGCAAGACCAATAAAACAACCTTTGCGGCGTTTTGAACCAAACCGCAAAGCTATGCTGTCAGAAATCAATCGACTACAAGAAGCTGGTTTTATCAAAGAGATATTCGAAGCCACATGGGTAGCAAATCCCGTGATGGTGCCGAAGAAACACACGAAGTCCTTCGCATGTGCGTCGACTTTACGTGTCTCAATAAACATTGTCCTAAGGATCACTTTCCCCTCCCAAGGATCGATCAAATCATCGATTCCACGGCAGGATGCGAACGTCTTTCCTTCCTGGATGCATACTCTGGTTACAACCAGATCAGATTGAAAGAAGATGACGAAGCCAAAACAGCGTTCATCACACCGTATGGTGTATTCTGCTACAAAACAATGCCTTTCGGGTTGAAAAACGCGGGAGCAACATATCAACGGATGATGCAGAAGTGCTTGGCAACACAGATTGGGAAAAATGTGCAAGTATACATCGACGACGTCGTCATCACATCAAAAAAGGGGGCAACATTAATTGAGGACTTGAAGGAAACCTTCGACAACCTCGACAAATTCTGCCTCAAGCTCAACCCGACGAAATGCTCTTTTGGCGTTCCAGCAGGAGAACTTCTTGGGTTCCTAGTTTCAGCAAGAGGGATTGAAGCAAATCCCGACAAAATACAAGCTATAGTAACAATGAGAAAGCCAACAAAGTTGAAAGAGATACAACAGCTAATGGGCGAGTCGCCGCTTTGAGCAGATTCGTCGCCAGGCTGGGAGAAAAAGCGTTACCATTTTACGCCCTGATAAAGCAAGGAGACAAATTCCAGTGGAACGAGGAGGCCGATAGAGCTTTCGAAGATTTGAAGCGCAAAATCTCGACACCACCAATTTTGGTGGCGCCGAAAGACAAGGAACCTCTCCTGTTATATATCGCAGCCACGCCCCAAGTGGTGAGCACGGTGCTAGTTGTCGAAAGAGAAGAAGAAGGAAAACTCCACGGAGTACAGAGGCTCTACTTCGGCGAAGTTTTATCGCCGTCAAAACAAAGGTACCCTCAGTACCAGAAGCTAGCATACGGAGTGTTCACAACAGCACGAAAATTGCGCCACTATTTTTCGGCACACCCGATCATAGTGGTCAATGAGGCTCCTTTGTCAAATATATTGAACAATCCAGAAGCTACGGGTCGTGTCTCCCTTTGGGGAATAGAACTTTCCCCTCGGGACATCACGTATGAAAAAAGAAAAGCAATCAAGTCGCAGGTTTTGCCGGACTTCATCGCAGAGTGGATGGAGCTGCAGAACACAGGACCCCCAGACTGTCGAGAACCTGGACCATGAATTTTGACGGGTCCAAAAGAGTAGAAGGAGCTGGAGCAGGAGTCATACTTATATCACCCAAAGGCGACAAATTGAAGTATATCCTTCGGATGACGTTCCCTAACGCATCTAACAATGAAGCAGAATATGAAGCCCTCATACACGGGATGAGGATGGCGAAAGCATGCGGTGCAACTCGACTAAAAATCTTTGGCGACTCACAATTGGTGGCCCAGCAAGTTATGAACCAATGCGATGCAGTCAACGATAGCATGATAGCATACAAGGAGGTGTACAATGAACTCGAGAAGCTATTCGATGGATGCGAAGTAAATCACATCAGTAGGTTGAGCAACGATGAAGCCGACGTCCTCGCAAACATCGGGTCACAGTGCCTCCCAGTCCCGCCAGGAGTGTTTTGGGAGGAAATATCGGAGAGGTCTACAAAGCCAAAAAAGGTGCAGAAAAAAGAAAAAACGTCGACACCCCTCGCAGAAACCACGGAGGATGAAGATGAACAAGAGCTTGTGATGATGGTACAGGTTCCTTGGATGCAAGCATATGTATCATACATCCTCAAGAAAGAAATACCCGACGATCCAGTTGAAGCAAGGCGAGTAATTCGACGGTCTAAAGCTTTCACGGTGATCAAAGGAGAACTATACAAGCGAAGTATTTCAGGTGTTTTGCAAAGGTGTGTAACACCCGAAGAAGGGAGAGTAATTTTGAAGGATGTGCACGAAGGAATATGCGGCCACCACGCGAGTAGTCGAGCCATCGCAGCCAAGGTTTTTCGGGCAGGATTCTACTGGTTGACAGCAATCGAGGACGCCAAAGAAATAGTAAGGACTTGCGATGCGTGTCAAAGGTTCGCCGCAAAACCTCACTCTCCAGCAGCAGAACTAGCACCAATACCTTTGTCGTGGCCCTTCGCACAATGGGGACTCGATATGGTGGGTAAGCTACACAAATCATGGCCAGGAGGAAAGGAATACATGCTAGTAGCTGTCGACAAATTTACAAAGTGGATAGAAGCGAAGCCGATAAATTCCCCAGATGGAGCATCCGCAGTAAAATTCATAAAAGGCCTCGTCTTCAGATTTGGAGTGCCTCATAGCATCGTCACGGACAATGGCAGTAACTTCACATCCAACGAATTCAAAGATTACTGCAAAGAAGTGGGTATCAAGCTGCACTTTGCGTCAGTTGCACACCCTCAAACCAACGGGCAGGTCGAGAAAGCCAATGGCATTATCTGCAATGGCATCAAGAAACGTCTGTTGGGACCACTAGAAAAAGCTCGACATACCTGGCCTGAAGAACTACCAAGTGTGTTGTGGAGCATCCGAACAACACCAAATACAGCGACACAAGAAACACCGTTTTTTCTGGTCCATGGCGCGGAGGCAGTACTCCCAATAGAAATAGAGCACGACTCCCCTAGAGTCACAGCGTATAATGAAGAAGCTTCCAGGACAGCATTGGAAGACGACGTAGACGCACTCGACGAAGCTCGAAACGAAGTATTATCAAGGGTCACCAAATATCAACAGGACTTGAAAAATTACCACAGTCGACGTTTACGGCCAAGATCCTTTCAAGTGGGAGATTTAGTTCTTCGGCTCACGCAAAAAAGTCATGAAAAACTCGAGTCACCATGGCTTGGTCCCTATATCGTGAAGTAATTGGAGGAGGAGCATACGGGATAAAGGACAAGAAGACAGGGTAGAGGAGCAAAACCCCTGGAACGTGGCGCAACTCAGGCGGTTCTACGCCTAGAGCTAAAATATAGTCCTTGTAAAACTTCAATGTACTGAAACGCCCACGAGTTTTCAGACGCACTCTTTTCCTTTTTCGGGGCACCGAGTGGGGCCGGGAAAGGTTTTTAATGAGGCGGGCTCATGGTGCTGCAATATAAATAAAGATAGTGGAGATATACTTCTTATTTTGTCGACACGCTCGGGGGCTCAACGCCTAAGTCTCAAAATACACACAATATAGACTCACCGAAATATTTCGCCTTGGTACATTAATACCTCGCCAAATATAAAAATCGGAAGCCAGCAATCATAAATATAGTACACGTCAAAAAATTTAGTGCTTTGGTCTAAGAACCTCGCAATATAAATATAGAACTTCGACATCAAAGATACTCGAAGATTGGCAATCCATCCAAGGGAAAAACAAGGATGTCTTATTACAACAGAAAAGATAGATTTCAAAGAGGAAAAAATAGTGCAAACTTCGCCAAGTTAGGCTCGGGGGCTTCAACAACATAGAGGACCTCAGCAATATACAATAAATTGCTTCGGAAATATAAAAAAAAAAGAGAGGAGAGAAAACAAAAAAAGAGTGAGATACAAGGTTTCCAATATAATACAAGTCATTTAAATCCCAAGATAGTATCTACGGACAAGCCCCTGGTTGTTTTATGTTCAGCATAAGAACCCTTGGTAAAAAACTCCGAGTCCATCCGAAGAAGTTCATCTATCATCGATTCGGCCACAGGAGCTACCATCGCATCGATTGAGTCAATATCATTTTTCCGACGCGTTTTCTTGGCCAGGCAACCAGCAACAATCTTCGTCAGGTCCAACTTTGGATAACAGATATTTATCATAATCATGGCAAATCTCGCTCCAGCAGTGAGTTGAGCCCGCACAAAATTATGAATGCGGGGAGCATCTCTGAATACCTCCAATAATTCGGGAAGAGTTTTCGGTACCTCGTTTCGTGGAAATAGATTCCTATAACAAAAACTGAGAAAATCGCGCACTTGGCAAGCACGATCTTGGAACCTAACAATTTGTTGGGTTCGTTCAGGAGTGGCCCAGAACAAACACCCATGATTAAGGGAAAGATTGACGAGAAGATTTGTCCTCTCATTCACTCTCTGATCTTCGGCAGTAGAATCAAGAACTGAGCCTGTTAAAGCAACAGGGCAAGAAATTGGAAGAAAGGTACAGCAAAACAAAGAGAAGGCGCCATTGAGGTTGCAAAAATGTACCTAACATATCTGTGCTAGCTTCCAGCATTAGTTCAAGCATACTATTCTCTCGGGTTATGGCTCCTTTCGCTTCTAAGACAGCAGCATCCTTAGCAGCCATAGCCTCTTTGGCTTGTTGAAGAGCAAGTTCTTCTCGTTCAGATGCTTTCCGAGATTGTTCCATCATGGCCAAAGTTTGTTTCTTCATAGAGTGAAGTTGTTGTCGAAGTTCTTGCAAATCTTCCGACAAATGTTTGCTTGACGAATTTTCGAGGGGATTATGGTCGATTAATACTTTCTTCGAGAAGGAAGATGCAGGTGAAGCAGCGGCAGAAGAAGGAGTGGTCGAGTAATTATCAAATATTAACTGGAAAAGAAAGGCCCAGGATCAATGATAAGCACGAAGAGGGATTTCATTACTTTCTAGAAAATTTACATGGACATTACAAAAGAAGTTCTCCAGAGGGACTAGCAGAGTAATTGTCGCCAAGGCTAAAATGGCGACAAGAGCAAAAGAAACAAAGAAAAAAAGGGGAGGCATGCAACTAGACCTCCGGCCTCGATGAGCTAGGAGTTGAAGCTGGCTTGATCCCGAGATATGCCAAGATCTTCTTCGTGTTGGGCTTGGCCGCCTTAATCAGCGACTTCCATCTCGACTGCTCTATCTGATCGGTGTCGCCAACCTTCGTCCAATCGAGAGTCTGTTGGCTGTCAGCAACCAAGGCAACAGTGTTTTCGACAGCAACCTTCATATTTTCATGACGCATCTTCAGTCCAAGATCTTCCGGTGTATTGAACATCTTGGCAAGGTTGAGGAAAGTCGCAGGCTCCTCTTTCTTCGGGAAGAAGTAGGGGAACAATGCCGACAACACTGCGTTAGCATTCGACACACCTTCACGAATCTCGGACCCATGAAGTTCCAGATAGGAAAGTGCGTCAAGGACAGGGTCATTAACAGGATTTGTCAGATCAAAATCCTGGTTTGTTTGGGCTGTCAAGGAAACAAAGCATTAGTGAAAAGACAAGAAACAACGATTCCCATAAAAATAGAAGGGATCAGCAAACTTACTGAGAGTGCGGCGACTCTGAGTTTTCAGGCGCTTGAGGATTCCTTCTTCACGAGACGCTTGCGCAGCTTTGTGCTCATCTAAGGCAGCTGTGGCATCCGCAAGTTTTTTCTGCAATTCCTCGACACCAGCGGCTTTCGCCTTGGCTTCATCAGCTTCGGCCTTGGCTTTGCTAGCAGCGAGGTCGGCTTTCTTGCGAGCCACCTCACTTTGCTCAAGTTTTCGAGCAAGTGCGTCGGCGCGTTCGTTGGCCTCTGCAAGTTTCTCTGTCGAGATATGGAAAAAAGAGCAAAGAAAGATCAAAAATCGCGACAAGCAACAGGAGCAAAATTCAGGAAGAATAGTAAATATAAAAGTTATTACCTTCGGCTCTGCTGGCATACTCGCGGTACCCAATAAATTGGGACCCGATGCGGATAAGATCCTTGATCATGGGCTGTCAAAGAAGAAGAACGAAGGGGAAAACATTGGCATTAAAAAAAGTAAGGGTCTACAAAAGCAAAATAGAAGAAATATAGACATCGACAAACTTACATCATCCAAGAGCTGCGACGAAGAGCTGCTCAATTGAGGAGGAGGCTCAATGATCATTTCAACCCTTGCCCTTTTTGGTGAAGGGACAAGGGGGCTTGATGGTGGAGTAGTGGTGACGACGTTTTGTTGAGGAGGCGACGTTTCTTCTTCTTCAACTAGCGTGTCTGAGGCAAGTACAGTACGTGACGTGCTTGTCCGAGGAGCCACGTCAGTAACTGGTACTTCTTCCTCCTCATCACTGATGACCAAAAAATCGACAGTATAAAAAGCAAGACAAGATAAATATTTCGAGTACAAAAATAGGGAGAGATAAAGACGACTCACGAGCTGACGAGGGATTCAACATAAGGATCGTAAGCTGCCTTCGGATGAGAAGGAACAACTTCTTCAGCCTTAGAGGTGCCAGAATCCTCGCCATCAGTCCTTTTCCTTTTGTTCCTTGGAGAAATAGCAGGAGGAAGGGATTGCGTCGATTCACTGGCCTCAGACTCAACTTCTTTTTCATGAGAAGCCGCAGATTTGTGAGAACCCGCGACTTCACTTCCAGGAATAGAAGAACCCTGAGTATCTTCGGCAATAATGGCCTGTTCTTCGACTTCTCCACCCTCAGGAAGAGGAGGAAGGGAAGTCATAGTAGGATGGTTCTGTAAAAAATAGAGACCAAAGGAAAATTAAAGAGATGACAATACAATGAGATGCAGAAAAAGTGCGGAACAAGATAAAAATTCGGGAAGACAAAATACCTCGGGGAGTGGATTGGCGGAGCTGTATGGTTCCACGCGACAAGAGGAAGGAACTGGGTCCTTGCCCAGGCGAGAAAGTCTTCGAACCAACTTCTCCAAGTCCTTGGTGGAAAGATCACCGGAGATTCTGTTGGCGTCATTTTTACCAGAGTATGTCCAAAGGGGATTTTTGCGAGCCTGAAGAGGCTGCACTCTAATCCTAAGGAAGTAGGTGATTTGAACACCAGACAGCTCCTTGCCTCGAGTGTTTTGAAGCTGACGAATGCGAGACATGAGTGCCTCTGTCGCTTTTTCTCTTCCTCGAAGCTTCGGCATCCCAGGAGCGGCGGCGCTGAATTTTTGCGTTTCCGTCGAAAGGGACTATGTTGTGTTCCACGGAATTGGCGCTTTCTTCGTGTATATAGAGCCACCTTTTGCGCCATCCTTGGACAGAATCAGGAAACTTGACGTCAAAATAGTCGACATCAGTACGAACACAGATAACAACGCCACCTATGTTATAAGTGACGTTGTGGGAGCCATTGCGGCGGAGGAAAAATGCGTTTCCACAGAGCCCAATTGGGAGGGATTCCGAGGAAACATTCGCAAAGCGTGATGAAAATAGAAATGTGAAGGATGGAATTGGGGGTCAACTGGTGCAGCTGAATCCCATAAACGAAAAGAAGGCCGCGGAGGAAATCGTGGATTGGGGTCGAAAGGCCGCGGATTAGATGATCAACAAAACTAACCCGGTACTCCATTGGAGGATTAGGGTAGCTTTCTTCGCTAGGAAAGCGGATGGCGTCTTCTTTCTTCATCAGCCCGAGCCTCTTCAGCATATTGACATCTTGGTTCGAGATTTTGGATCTCTCCCACTCAAGATCCTCAGCGGCCATCTTGGATTCTGGAGTGCTGTGGCGAGTCAGACGCGCGCGTGGTGGCATCAACGGCAATGGGCAGAGCAATGTATGCGAGTGCGGAAAATCAGAGAGAGTTGGGCGCAGGGGAAGTTTTGCGAAGAGGAGCAGATGTGCGGCGCAAGCGAGGGAGTAGACCGAGGTTGAAGAAAGGTTTATATAGGCTTCGGGAGAAGTAATCAACCGTTGGATGAAGAGATCGTGCGGTGAAAAGGATCTAGTAGATAAGAAGGGTAAAAAGGTATTTTTACTAGGATGGAACGGAACAGGCGTTACTGTACGTGCGCCAGGAAAAGCGGAGGACGTGTGTCCCCCACCTGCACGACGTGTCAACGTGGTGGGAATAATGGACTCACAAGGCAGAGAAATTTTGGCCATTCAGGGAATTGAAGAAAATTTGACAAAGGAAAATATGTCGACAAGGAAAATAAAAGGAGAATGGCGACAGGAGTTATTTGAATACTTCGGGAGCCTTTGGTCAGAAACAAGTTTTTGCCCAAATGCTCGGGGGCTACTTCGATGAAAGTAAAATTTCGACTATGGCAAATATAGAAATTGTAGAGCCTACAACCAAGCACAAGTTCTTGGCTGTAGCCTCGGGGGCTACTCCCAGCGCTGTTCGCGCCCCGAGAGATAAAAAAAAAAAAAAAGAGAGAAAGAAGGAGAAAGAAAAAGAGAAAGAATATCGGACGTAATGGAAATATAGCGACAAGATGGACTAAAATGTTGAGCCTACAACCAAGCACAAGTTCTCGGCTGTAGCCTCGGGGGCTACTCCCATCGGGAACGCTGTTCGCGTGCCCGATGAAATTTAAAAAGGAAGAAGAAATAAAGATAGAAAAGCAAGAGAGTATATTTCGAGTTATAATTAACTCTACATATACTCCCATCGGGAGAATAATACAAGTCATATTTGACTCGATAAAATGTGCCATTCCAACAGCCGGAAAAGCACTCGACAATATATTCTCAGAACGCCAAAGTTGCGATCAATTTCTGAATGCCGCAAATTTGCGAAGGTAAGACCCTAGATCCATTCTGCTGGGCATGGCATCGCCGAAGACTGCGCTCTACTTTTATCCGTATCAACGATACGAAGAAAAATCCTAACGGACGCGTTAGGTACCCGATAAATTTAACTGGGACTCGACAGAATGGTAAGACCTTAAGCGGCACCTGTCGAAGTTTACAGTATCCCGAGATCATGTCCACGTGATCTTGAAGTAGGTTTTTGCGGATTGCCACTAGAGCAGTTAACTAGTACCTGATCCGTCGGATGAACTAGCCCCAACTACCGTATCCTGTACAATATAGAAATTTATATGAAGAAATATAGAACAGTTTAAAGTTGTCGAATGAAAATAAACAGTGGAGATTTTCCCTGACTCTACGATTCAAGCAAAATCTCGGGGGCTACTGACATAGGCATCCCGAATGGGCCTGCCAAAGATGGTACCCGGGGTTTAACGAAGGCCCACTACCCGAAGAATAAGAAGGTTCGAGAGCCCAAGATGTATTAAGGAAAGTAGAATTGTAATAGGAAGTGTTGTTTGTAAATCTGGCGGGATGAGTTAGAAACCGTCCCGAACTCTGTAAAGCGAAACCCTCGGCTCCACCTCTTATATAAAGGGGAGTCGAGGAACGAGGAGATCATCGAATCATTGTTCACAAACCCAAGTTTTCATAATCGTCGAGTACTTTTCGGCTGAAACCTTCGAGATCTACTTACCCTCTACTTCTAACTAAACCCTAGCCTATCACCCGTAGGCATTGACAAGTTAATCCTTTGTCACATTGATCTTATTATTGTGGACATGTCAGAAGATCCTATAGCCCCTATAACATTAGGAAGGCCATTTCTTGGAACTATTAAAGCGCTAATCAATTTGCGTGAAGGGAATGTGAGGATTGGACTACCATCCAAAGACCCATTTGTAGTTCACTTCCCTGGAAAGAAGAAGGCCAAAACTGATGATGATGGGATAATTACTTTGAAAGCTAACTATTTTGGGGTGGGTCTTCTACTTCCAACTCTTAAGTGATCACCATACTGGTCAAGCTAATTGACCTTAACTAGAAGTGCTCCATGGGAGGCAACCCATGTTCATCTAGTTTTTGTTCAACTTTTAATGTTTAGTTTTATTAGTTTGTTTTGTTTTTTTAATAAAGAGTGTTCATGAGAACCTTGAAAAAGAGTAGAAGAAGTTAAGCAACAATGGATTTTTTATTTTTGATGCTAACGGTTGTGCATCCTTGATATACTTCTGTTTTTCCCTAGTCATGTTCGAGGTAATGTTGATGCATAAAGGCACGTGAAGATTGCATAGAAATTTTTGATGTTCGCAGGTTCCAGGAACTTTAACGACCATCGATACGGTCACACAGACCCATACCACACGCCCATACCGCATCCGCGACCACGAAAAGGAAAAGTTGAAGATTTCGTCGAAACCATCTAAAAGTCTAACAGGCACTGGCACGGTCAGGGCCGACCGTACCACGCGCATGTAGCGATGCGACGATGGAAACATCAATTGATCGAAAGCCATCTGAAAGTTTAACGGGCATCGGTGTGTGGGGGGGGTACCACCGTACCGCCCGACCGAGCTTTCTTCGTGGGCCAGATGAGGGCATCTGTCTCTGAAGATATCTGGCGGTCTAGGGCTCCGTATAGTTGCAAGGTCTTCTCATGGCTGGCCACGAAGAACCGTTGTTGGACGGCGGATAGGCTTCGACGTCGTGGCATGCCGTGTCCGCCGGCCTGCCCGCTTTGTGATCAGGAGCCGGAGACCTTGCAACACTTGCTGCTGGGCTGCCTGGTTGCGCGGGAGATCTGGGCTTGGGCCCTTAGGTGTTGGGGCAAGGAGGAGTGGCTCCTGGTACCAGACACCGATCTCCTAGAGTGGTGGACGTCTCGGCCTTGCCCGACAGCTCACAGGTGTGACATGTGGACTGCCATCATCCTAGTTTTCTGGTTCATCTGGAGGCACATGAACGACGTGGTCTTCAATGGAGCGGTGGCTTCGCATGTAACCATCAGGGACAAGGTGCGAGAGGAATTCGAGCGGTGGCACCTTGCCAAGCTTTTCCATGGCACGCTTTTTGTTTTTCTTGATCCGACCGTTGTACTGTGGCAGCACGGAGAGTAGGCGTGTGTGTGGGGAGCTGCCCCCCACTATGGGTAGCGATAACTTTGCCATCTTTGGCACCCTTCTATGTAATTAATACACCTTTTCATGGTGTATTCTCAAAAATAAAAATCTTACAGGCTGCACCTAGCTCTTCTGTTTAATTGTGGGTCGGGGTACCAGGTGCCGTTGAGAGGAAGCTAAAGATGCAAAAGAAGAGATGAGATGGCAAAGGTTGCACTGAGAACAACTTGGAGGAGGGAGGGAGGAGAAATACTATCAGTCTATTATTGTTCTGATTTCCACCTTCTAGAATGGTATTTTAGTCATAGAAATGCTAATGTTAAACTTGTTTTCTTATAACGTATGATGTATCAACTATGTATACTATCAGTCTATTATTGTCATGATACCAAATCTCTAATTATGGTTAGTTTTGCACAACTTGCACATAAGCACTATCATGCAACATTTCACTCTATACAATTTTGATCTGAATCAGCTATGCCAACATTGCTTACTGCTAGCTTCATCCACACATTATACTTTTGTGCTGACTAAAACAAATATGGATTCCTGCCAGTGAATGTCTTCTCAAACTGTAACCCCTGAAACTTGACTTACTACCAATATTCTCATATGAACACAGTTGGCTTCTTATTTTTAATAGGCTGACATATATAGACACTCCCTCATGACAACAGAAATTAAGCCAAATTAGCATACGTTATGAAACTGTATTGGTTGCCACAGGAGATTAAATCAATATTTCTATGTAGACTGACCCACAGTTTGAAGCTAAGCAATTACTGTCAGAACAAAAGTATAATAGTACAACCATTTAAGGTCAAGTGCGAACTATCGAAGTTAAAAGAGGGTGCCAGCACGCTTGCGATTGTAAAAATAGACCTCCTGCGATCTTATCTGTTCTGCTACCCAATGACTGTATTCTCAAATAGGTCATGTACCTTGATGCCACTTCTTGCAGCTGTCACCAGGATGCTAGCTATTGAATTAGGACGTGATTGAGCCATCGCTGTACGGCGAGGAGGCGCCCAAAGGGGCGCCCCAACTACTAGTACTTATAAAATTGGGTGTGTCTAATCCTCAGTCTACTAAGAATTAGCTTAGACTGAGAATTAGCTCAGTCAACTGATGGCATCCCATATTTTTGTAGCGTGTGAACCATTTTTCAGTTTAAAAATTTCTAAACGATGGCAAAAGCTTTTCCATATTTCAATGGTTAAAGCATCATAAATGGGCAATGCCGAGCGTCCCTCGGGGGATCAAATCCCTGATCCCCGGGTCCGCACCCGTCCGATCGTTTTGGACGAACTGTTAGGATCGTCCTTTGACTGGTCAGCCACGTGCACCACGTCTTCTTCACTTTAGGGAAAAAAATCCACCACAACTCTGCAAATCGCATCGCATCCCGTCCGCTGCTCGCCTCGCCATCGAACGCAACGAAGTTCTTATCATCGGCGGTTGAGCCACTGCCGCCGTGTCTTGCAGCTTGCGCTGCCATGGCAGTGGCCGGACGGGCACCAACTCGGCCCACTTCTGGCTCGTTGAAAGCTCGACGGCTCGCAACACCACCTGCAGCAGCGCCACCCGCTCGTTGCAACACTGCCGTCCACAGATGGTAGCATCACAGACCACTCGTTGCAGCAACGCCGCCATCTTACTTGCAGCACCTCCAACACCATGTTGCTTCCCGCTTGGCAGGACCACCACCCGCTCGTTGCAGCAACACTGCCGACAGATGGTAGCATAGTTGCTCGCTGGTTTGTAGCAACGCCGCCCTCCGCCGACAACACCGCCGTCGTCCTGCTCCTTGTAGCACCGCCACCCGCCAATAGTAGCATTAGCACCCTTCCTTGGTAGCAACGCATCCCTCCTATGGTAGCAGGGTAGCACTGATGCCCTTCGTTGGCAGCTCTGGCGCACACAAATGTAGCACTGCCTCCCCAACACCAGCCTGATTTGCAGCAACGTCCGTTGAATCTGACGGCGACATTGTAGCAGCACTGGTCCTTGGCAGCAGTGCCGCCAGCGGCATGCGGCACTCGTACCCAGCGATCGCAGCAGCGCCGCATGCCCCTTTAGTACCGGCGGTCAACCCTTGTAGCAATGCCCCAGCAACTTACAGTTCCGGCCGCCCCTTGTAGCATCGGCAGACAGCCCTCGCAGCAACACCTTTATGTTTCATGCAGCACTAGAGGGAGCAGGAACCGCCGGAGGTTTTGGAGAAAGATAACAACGATGATGTGCTTGAGGCTTGAGCAGCGGTCGGAACAGCTCGAGCCCGTGGGGTGGTGTGCAAGCACACGAGGATGCGGTGGAGAGCACACATTAGGGAGGCGATCGAAGGCGAGGTGGTGCTCCTAGGCGGCGGTCGTGGCATAACAGAAGCAGGCGGTGGGGAAAATCGGCACCTCGCCTGTTGTGGAGCAGAGAGAAAGGAGGCATGGGATGGTGGGTGCGGGGGCAAGCAGACGAAGACGATGAGATTCTGGACGGACGCTAGCGATAAGATAAGGTGGAGATGAAACACACGTGGGTGGGTCCCAAAAGCACGGATGTCTTCCACGTTCGCTAGATGTGGCAAGCAATGCACCAGGATGATCGGCGCGACGCGATCCCCCGGGGGAAGAGGAGTGTTTTCCATCATAAATATATACAAACAAGAGAAGGGATAAGAGGCTCGATTGGAATGGTTCTTTCTTAGTTCTATCTCTACTGCAAAACTGAACATGAGAGTTTCTTCTCGTCAGCTCCTTGTAATGAAATGAGAAAATAGATACACATTAATAGATAATAGAAAAAAATATTTTTTACTCTTATTGAATATTGAATAACTGTAAAAAAATTCTAATTTAATAAGAATTTCGCGTCAAGCGTCAAGGGTCAATTCAGACAAGGTCAGAAGTCGAGGTTCCAGCATATGCTTGTAGGCGCTTTTGAAGGTGCATTCACTTGTAGGGGTTAATTTCAAAACCAAAGAAAATAGCGTTGGCAATGTGAGGACTAAACAATTATCGAATCAGATCTGCATTCCAAGCCTTTTGATTAGGTATCCAAAGATCTTTCGCTACAACAGGATAAACAAAAGGTGGGGTTCGTATATTTAGATTATCATAAATGTTTTCCCACTCCGAGAACCAAGGAGAGCTCCATATAGAAATACTCCCATCAAATATTTGGTAAAAGGCAACTAAAATTAAGAGAGGTTGTACCTTGAGTACTGCAGTCCAAAAGGTAGATTTGTATTTATTTGGTGTGGCTCTCGAGATGAAAGTGTCATGGTGATACTTAGCTCTAAATACAGTTGACTTTGAGGTTCTTTTACCAATCTCTAGGTTGCCGAGAGAATGAGCCCTTGGTTCATTGCCTGCAAGTTTCAAGCTCCTAGTTCACCAATTTTCTTTTCTATGCAAATGTAAGCCCATGCCCTGAGGCATAAGCTCTCTGTAGTAGATTCTTCTTTGACACTTGTCCACCAAAAATTCCTTATAATAGTTGTAAGTTCTGTAAGAAATTTCTTCGAGAAAAGAATATTTAACATATAATAGACAGATATAGAGGAAAAGATAAATTCAGTAAGTGTAAATACATGCGAGAGTATATTTTCTTTTGTAGGTTTTTAATTTGTATTTGAATTCATCATAAACAAAGTTGTATGCCACAGACATGTCCTTTGCTGGAAGAATAAGGGGTGTCCAAGATGGATGGTGTTACTATCCAAGTGCGGGACCTGAAACATTTGCTTGATGTCTTGCTTTATCTTCATAGTTATATTTTTACTAAATAGAATAGTAGATTTATTCAAGTTTGGTATTGGACCTTAGGCTTTATAAAATTCATTTAAAATATTAGAGATAGTGGAAGCTTCCTAAACATTTGTCTTCCCACAAACCAGCAAGTCCTCATACATGAGGGAGTGAATCAGAGGGCAGCTTGGTCGATCGGATTCAGCTTTGGTGACGCTGTGAAGCAAAGTCACTATGGCTCAGCATCCTAAGAATTTCGTTCTAGATCCGACCGTATCAAATTAACCTAAAGTTGTATGATTGTATCTAGAAATTTCAAATTGTGGGTTTTCCCCTTTTTGGTATCAGGTTATTTTTGCTTTTTCTCTTGCACGAGTGGGCTTCTCCCTAGTTTATTATTCATTCCTTAATTAAGTTATGTTTAAATGTTTTGTTGTACATTCTGATAAAGCCCACCCACGCTGCTGCAGGAAGTTGTTGCTGGGCTAAGAGCATGTCTAACAGGCCCCTTATAACCCGCCCACCCCGTAAAATTCCGGCGACATACGGAGCAGGCGCGGTTTGGGCCGTCTAGCAGGCCCCGTATTCGGGCCGCCCCGTTTCGGAATACGGGGCCCAGGAAATGGCCCCTCCGCCCACTATTTATACTGAGCGCAGGTGCGAGTGAGGGGTTAACCCCTCACTCGCAACTCTAGCTCCGCCGTGCGCCGCCGCCGCCTCCTTCTGCTCCGGCGAGCAATTAGTCGCTACCCCGCGCCGCATTCCACCCGCCGCCATCTATGGACTCCCGCCGCCGTAGTGCCGCCTCGCCGACGAGCGGATCGAAGCGATCCCGCTCGCCGGACAACGTGGAGGATGCGTGGCGGCTTTTTTGCAAAAGATCCGCCGCGCGGCCTGCAAGTACGACGGCGGGGAGTTCGTGCCGGAGAAGCACCGCGACTTCACGCGGGGCGGCCGCTGGTACCACGAGGACCCGCCGCTCAAGCCGATGAGCGGCCCGAAGTTCTCGGCGTGGCTCGCCGAGTGGGAGCGCCAACGCCGGGTGAGCGAGGCGTGGAGGGCGATGATCGGGAGCACCAGCGGCGGAGGTGCCCCGCTCGCCGGCGAGGAGGAGGAGGAAGACGAGGACCAGGACCCCGCCTTGTTGAAGGCGATTCAAGACTCCCTCAAGGAAGCCGCCGAGAAGGACAAGGCGGAGGAGGAAGAAAAGGCGGCGGCCATCGCCGCCGTGAAGGAGGCGGAGGCGCGGGCGGCGCAGGCGGAGGCGGAGGCCGATGGGTTCATCATCGACCTCTCCGACTAGAAGTCGCGATCCGATCGCGCATTTTGTATGTATGTAGGTACGTCGATTTCTACGTATGATCGACGAACTATGAATGAAACTTTCCCGCGGTTTTAAATTTACAAATATACGGGGTCAAATACGGGTTCTGCTAGACGGAGCGGTGTCTGATCGACCATTTTTTTTATACGGGGCGAATTTCGAGCGTTATACGGGGCAGAAAAGTAAGGGGCCTGTTAGACATACTCTAAACCAAGCAACAGACGACAGCGACTTGACCCTTTCTCTGGTTGCGGCACCCTCACGGAAGCTCGGGTGGGGATGATACCGATATTGTGTCTAGCGTAATATATACATATATTTTAGTAATATTTGGCATATGATACCGATATGTTGCATTTTACCAGATAGTACAAACATTGATTACTACTGCGTGTCAACAATGTAAAATCTGAAATTTATTAAAAGACCATTTGAATTTAATTTCTTAATGAAAAACCCGATCCCTACCTTAAACCCGGTGAAAATGGGAATTGTCAAATGGGGATGTGGATGAGAAGATACGAGGGAATATCTAGTGCTCCCGCCCCTTCGTATGCTACCGTTGGTCCGTTGCTACCGTATAAAAAATGTATTTTATACGTGTCAAAAAATTATACGAAAAATTGTGAGTGCTCATGAAGTATGTCCCTACAACATCTCAAAATTTCATGTCCAAATTCTACATGGACACTGAGAAACAAAAAAAGAGAAAATCAGCATGAATAGTGCCATTCTCTGATTTTGTCTTTTTGTGACACTAGGTAGCACTATTCATACAGACTTTCTCTTTTTTGTTTCTCAGTGTCCATGTTGAATTTGGAGATGAAATTTTGGGATGTTGTAGGGACATATTTCATGAGCACTCACAATTTTTCGTATAATTTTTTAACACCTATAAAATACATTTTTTATACGGTAGCAATGGTAGCATACGAAGGGGTGGGAGTACTAGATATGTTCTCGAGAAGATACTCCCCGGTGGGGAGTAGACCCATTGACATTCGTACTCACCGGCTCTTCCAGTCTGTCATTGCAGGGTGGTTGCTTGCTCCTTAGGCTCTAGTTGTGGTGCCCGTTGATAACGATCGCTGACAACAACGATTAATGAAAATGGCAATCCCTATTTTGAAATTTTTTTTTTGACAAGTGTTTTGGCTCATTTAGAAAAAAACGTGCGTAATATAACTTGCTGGAAAGATAGCGGCTTGGCGCGGCGCGCGTCCACTGTGCAAATGCAGCGCGATCTTTACCGTCAAGGGTCAATTGAGACAAGGTCAGGATACGAGGTTGGACGGGATAATAATGAAACTAGGCCGCGTTGAAGGCGGACGCATCCCGTGGGCAGCCGCCATTCCGCATGCAGAGAGCTGTAGTACATTACTGCGCTCATTAGCACACGCGCAGTACGACAGGTAGCACCCCCGTACAGTTGCGCAGCTGCAGCTTCGTACTAGGGAGGTTCCTTCCTGAAAACAGAGGCGGCCACACTGCCACACCACACGGTCTACGTACTAAACCGGGGGTCCAAGACTGTCGTAGGCTCGTAGCCCAGGCACTACGAGATCGGATTGTTAATTCGGAAATTCCCTCAGAAAATAGTTGATTCGGAAAGGCGGCGCAACTGTTCAGCTAAACATATCGATCTCTAATGATTTTGGGTCCATGTCACGTGTACGAATTCACCGCCGTTTCACCGCCAGAGAGAAAGCAGCGGCGGCGTCCACCGATTTCGCCCGTCCGAGGAAGGAAGCCGCCGCGATGGACACGACAGTCGACAGCCCCGTCACACTCCACCACCGAGGATTTCACTCACGCGGCGACCACATCCTCTACTTAAGCGCGTGCGGCACACGACTCCGATCATCACCTCGCCGCCCGTGCAGCACCACCGCCACCTCCACCGCCATTATTCCTACGGAGCACTACAGTCCCAGAGATCCCCACGAGCTATACAGCCTACAGGAGCTCGCGCACTCGTGACACCACCGCGGCAGCATTCACTATGTGTGGCGGCGCGATCATCTCCGAGCTCATCCCGGAGCGCGGCCACCACCGCGCCGGCAGCAAGCGGAGCCTCTGCACCACCGACTTCTGGCCGCACGCCGCCGCTTTCGACGACCCCACCGACCACGACCTCTACCCCGACCTCACCGGCGCCGGCACGTTTCCACAAGGTAACCGAACCATTCCCTGCCACGCTGCACCAGAACGTGCACCGTCTAACATTATCCGCCGGCGTCCGCACGTACGTGCAGCAGCTGAAGAGGAGCCGAGCAGGAAGCGGGAGCGCAAGACGCTGTACCGCGGCATCCGGCGCCGGCCGTGGGGCAAGTGGGCGGCGGAGATCCGCGACCCGGCCAAGGGCGCGCGCGTCTGGCTCGGCACCTTCGCCACCGCCGAGGCCGCCGCGCGCGCGTATGACCGCGCCGCGCGGCGCATCCGCGGGGCCAAGGCCAAGGTCAACTTCCCCAACGAGGACCCGCCGCCGGACCCGGACGACTACGATGATGGTATCGTCCACGCCGTGGCGCCCTGCGGCGGCGGCGGCCACTTCATGGACGGCGGCTACGACGACGCCGTCGTCGACATGGCCAGCTTCTTCCAGCACCAGCCCTACATGCCTGACGCCGTCACGGTGGCGCAAGAGGAAGCGCCCGTGTACGTGCACCAGCTGCCAAGGCACGAGGAGTGCATGATGGAGCTATGGAGCTTCGACGACATCCACACGGCCGGACATATCTGATGATCAAATCGGTGGCGTCTTCTACATGTAATTTCCAGTTTATTTGTTAAGCATACTCATGTTGAACCTGTAACAAGTTCTGAATTCTAATCTGGCATTGTTCGTTGTAGTCTTTATAGAGTTTTGATGAATTCTAATCCACACCAAATCAACACATGGGTGTTTACCGCATCTAATATCGAGTTTAACCTGTTTTGAAGGTCTGATAATGGAATTGGTGTCTACCGCATCTAATATCGAGTTTAACATGTTCTATAGATCTGAATTCTATTCAATCAATTTTTGCTGCATCTTTAGAGTTCGGAATTTGAACCCACACCAGATTGACCTGTGTTTGCACAACACCACAACCACTCTGCTTTCAAAAGAAAATACGTGCACACATCAGGATTTTGATGAGACGCCGAAATATAGTCACAGATCATTCATTCAAGTTCTAGGCCGGGATATCCACAGCAGAATAGATGATGGGCATAGAACACTAAATAGGCGCTGCACTGCACTTGAAACCCGGAACATCAAAATTCAGTACATCACAAGACAATGACAAATCAGACTGCAAAGAGACGACTTCTGACAGTACAAAGGATATTAATAACTGGCTTTCAAACATAAATATTTCGGTGGAACCAAAACTTAACTGGTTCTGAAAATTCTTCAACAAGATTCTGATATCTAAAAGATATGATTCTGATACCCAAGAAAGTGATGATTAACTAACAGGTAACAAGCACAATATGACACAAGAGTGCCCACAATGCTGCAAACTTAAACCTTGAAGCCCCTGCTGTTCCTCCTTCCTCTTGCCTTCTCAAACTTCCTGCCCTTTGAGCGAACATATGGCTTGGTGTGGCTGTGTGGTACTCCCGGAGCTTTGCCAAAGTGCCTAACAGCTTCCCTGGCGTTCTTGGGGCCTCTCAGGAGAACCTATTAAGAAAATATAAGTTGTTAGAATGGTTGAGAGCAGTTGCACATAAATAAGGCATCAAAAGCTCACAGCTCATACTGAGCTTCATCACTAATACAGGAATAAGCGAAACCTTCTTATCATTGTAAGGCACTTTGATGCATATCAAACAAAATAAAGGGATACAATAAATTGTAGAACAATGTCTACATGAATAAATAGTTAAAACTCTCAAGCTTCAGTATCATATATATTTACGCAACCAGCACAATAAAAATGATATTCTTCAAATCATGATAGGAAACAATAGCAGCATGAATCTACACACTGTATTACCCATGTATACACTACTTAGGTGAAGAAAACATATTCAAGTTTTAAACTCTTAAAAAAAGCAGACAAGCCCTGCTAACCAGTAACACAGGTACAAGTACTACCCTGACATAAGTATACGTACAGCATTTGATCGTTAAGATAATTTTCTAAGTGAAACAACTGGCATAGTTTATAAGTTATCAACAAACTGGTCCTGCTGGAGATTAGACACCAACGAGCTGTAAGACAACCGTTATAAAACTTAGATCGTGTTACTGTTAGCACCAAAACAAGAAGGCAAATGATGCAATATACATGTAGGAGATGCATAACGATCACGTATTGATGCAACCCAAGGTGCGCATGAACAATTAACTTGGTTGTCAGTCACTGTTAAATTCGTCCTCCTAGACAGGTCTAGCATACTACTAAGAAGTTCAAATTAATAGAATTGGCTGCTTTGGTTCTAACTCTCGAGGTACCAGTCATACAAGATAAGAAATGTATCAAACAGCATTATTAGCAAATAAAGTATGCCAAAAAAAAACTCAAACTATACCGTGTTCTGTCCAAGCGGAGCACGGAGGGCGAGCTGGTCAAAGGTGAGGCACTCGCCACCGGCATTGACAATCCTAGCCCTGGCCGTCTCGGTGAACCTGAGCGCGGCAACCTTGATCGCCGGCACCTCGTAGACCCTCTTGTCGTCGGTGATGGTGCCCACGATCACAGCGATCTGGTCACCCTACACTCACACAGACCACCGAGGTAAGTTTCACATCGATCGATCCAGACAAGCAGAAAAATGGCGCCGCGAGATGGGTACCTTCCCGTCCATGAACCTGACGAGGCGGCGCATGGAGAGCGGCGGGAGGTTGGTCTTGCTCATGAACAGGCGCTTGAGGATCACGGCGTTGAAGTGGCTCTTGGTCCTCCGCACCAGGAAGCGGTAGAGCTAAGAACAAAAAAAGGCGAATTGCAAGAAATCTGAGCGCCTGAGCAGTGAGCGAGATGATATGGTGACACCGAATCGAAGGGAAGGGGAGCTGACCTTGACGAGCAGCTTGAGGTAGACATCGTCGGATTTGGGCGCCGTGCGCTTGGTCCTCTTGTTGCGGCCGCCGGCTTCGAGGTCGATACCCTGGTCGCGAAGGGAGCGGGCGGTGTCAGCAAGGCGTAGGGTTAAGGAGACGAGAAGGAGGAAGAAGAGGAGTAGGAGATTACCATGGTTGCGCGGTGGTGGTGGCAGCGGCGGCGGCGGCGGCGGTGAGGGCGGCGGCAGGACGGGTGCTAGGGTTCAGGGCGAGGTGAGGAGTGGAGTCTAAATATGATGTGGCCGTGTGGGCAGAGAGTTCTGATGGGCTTGGCCCAAGTTTTCAGTCTTTGTTTCTTTCGCTTGGGCTGGACAATACCTTGTTATTAGGCCCACAAAGAAGCCTGCCCGGGCAAAGTTGGGACTTGGGTCTCTGTAAAAATGATGGGACTTGCGCCTACTTTTTTTTTAGGTAGAAAAAATGGACGTGACTAGTTCTCAGATGTCATCAAATTTCTAGCAACCGACATAACGCCAAAAGGCACATAGGCCAAACTACTCCTAAACCTAGTACGGAGTACTACTTATGGATGTGGACTTTGAGGGAGAAGATAAAGACGTTCTAACACGAGCAAAGTGCCTAGCGGGTCGTTAGGGTTCACGATGTCAGACACTTTAGTCGGCATCCTTAATGAATAATGTGAGACATGATATATATGTTCAGTGATTTGACTAACAAACGGCGTTTGAAGTTATTGTAGACAACCCATTCCTCATGCAAACTTATTGCTTGACTGATTGGGAGGGCATTGTTGTTTCAAGGGTCATAATTTGTGTGTGTGCGCGCGTGTTGTGGGTATATTTCATATGTGTACCATCGGTAATGCCTAGATCTGGCAAGCTCGGGTGATCCGTAGACGATGATGGTGGTGTATGACCCATCGAGCGACCTAGTTGCTGTAGATTCAGGATGGAAATGGACCGGATTGACCCAGCGGGTCACAGACCTGACCCAAAAATGCAAGTCTAATGGGCCATGTGGGTCGGCCTCAAACGGGATTTGGGTCAGCAGAGCCGGCCCTTAGTGACCCGTCGGGTCAGCTTGGTCGACCCGTCTCTATCTCACATGAGCTTATACGTTGTAATCGTCGCTCTCGTGGACGTAGGTGAACGTCCAATCTTGCGACTTAAGTACTGTCGACGCAAGACACTCTGCAAGCTGAGTCGATTTGTTCTACCTATACGCGCACGTAGCAGTAACTAATTTGCTGACAGAAACACACTTTAATAGCTAAGTAAGCAGTCAGGTCGATCGAACAATTTGTAGCTACTAGCTAGGTAGTAGCACTGACGGACGTGTAACCTATTCCTGTCAAGCCTCCAGTTTGTTTTCTATGTTTCATGTACATTCCAAAATAGACAGTATACTTATTTTTATATGTTTACTAAATAATATAGAGAAGTATGTATAATAAAATATAAACTTTAAAATTTGGGTCGGCCCAAAATACTCATCGGGCCAGCAGGGCCACCAACTATTTTTATATGGGTCGACCTATGGCCTCGCAAATTGGCCTCAGGACCATGAGGGCCGTGTCCAAACCTAGGTCCGGGCCGACCCATTCCCATCCTAACTGTAGATCAAGATGGATGAAGTGTCCAGGCCAGGAATAAGGAGCCGGATCCACCGACTGATCCTGGAAGTCGGATCCGGCCTTGCCCGTTAGGGTAGCCGGATCCGGTACGACGTATAATGAAAGGCGGATCCTTGACGTACACGGCAATGTAATATTCCGTAGTTAGGTGACTTGTATTCCGGCTAGGACTCTCCGTGTAAACCCTAGATCCTGGCGCTTTTATAAGCCAAATTTCGGGAGCCCTGGAGGCACAACCACAACTCATTGTAACAACACGAAAGTATCTAGATAATTCCAGACAAGCAGCAGTACACCCGGTCATCGTGCAGGTGTTGTGAATCTGAGTAAATCGCGTACCACCGTCCCGAGAACTATCCGCCCGATAGCCCCTACTTCTTTTCCCTCTCGTGAGGATCCCTCCTCCGAGGCACCATCACAGCGTGGGTGCGTGTGCGCGTACTGCTACAATATCAATCAAGTACATTTTTTCATGACTCCCATATCAAACATTCTTGGTCCATATGTGTCAAAATCATCAAGGTAATTCAATACACTCACCCCATTTATCTAGTACGATTTTTGATGATGATGTATCATCAGCACGTTGCCAGCTTATTATTGAACCCACTATAACTTGCAAGACACACTCGACCTTGTACCGTACAAACCGCTATTAAGATATTGTTAGGACATATACCTTGAAAAAATCCACCGAGATATTTAAGCAAGATAAAGTGGAGAAGATACACATTTGAATCTAAATATACACTATATAATTCATCCAATCGTCAATATTAATTCAAGGAGGTATGAAATGCCATCCTTTTTATTTTTCACATTTATGATGGTTCTGTTTCAACATCTTGTCAAGGGGAAATGTATTAGAAAGTAAAATAACTAATGCAACTTTATTTTAAAAAGTACATTTTAAGTATTGCAGAATACATCTAATTATTCAATTTTATACATCAAAATATATAGCCAAGACAGTAATAATTAATGTTCAACATCCTTGTTGTGTGGTCAACAATGGTAACTAAGTATACATTATTATATACACTCTCTGATAATGGAGTATGATAAAAGTAAGATATTTATAAGTATAAAAAATTAGTATGAATATATTTATGTTAACTTGCCCATGATTCAATATTTACTTGGAACTACTAGACGAAGGTTGAAGCCGGAACAAAGGTTGATGCTACCAGATCTTACACTTCCCCAAAATTTCCTGACTCCGGATTTCATCGTGTCGTATGTGTGCTCGATGATGTATATATGTGCAAAATCTTGTCTTTGGCGAGCTTGGAGAGGCTGCACTCTAATCCTAAGGAAATAGGCTGTAATCTGAATACCCGACAGTTCTTTGCCACGGGTGTTCTGGAGCTGGTGAATGCGAGTCATCAGCGTTTCTGTTGCCAATTTCTCATCTTCGGTAGCTTCAGCATCCCAGGAACGGCGGCGAAGGATTTTGGCTCCTCCGTCGAAAGGGGCGATATTATACTCCACTGAATCGGAGCCTTCTTCGTGCACATACAGCCATTTCTTCCGCCAACCTTGAACGGAGTCGGGGAATTTGACGTCGAAATATTCGACGTCAGAACGAACACAGATGACAACGCCACCAATGTTATAGGCGACGCCGTGGGAGCCATTACGGCGGAGGCAGAAGATGCGCTTCCACATAGCCCAATTAGGCTGGACTCCGAGGAAGCACTCACACAGTGTGATAAAAATCGACACGTGGAGGATGGAATTGGGCGTCGCTGATGCAGCTGAAGCCCATAGACAAAAAGAAGACCTCGAAGAAACTCGTGGATAGGGGAGAAAGGCCACGGATGAGATGGTCAACGAAATGACCCGGTACTCCATTGGAGGCGATGGATAGCTCTCCTCCTTGGGGAAGCGCAGCGCGTTCTCCTTCTTGGTGAACCCCACTTCTTCAGCAGGTTCGTATCCTGGTTGGAGATCTTGGATCTCTCCCACTCCAGATCTTCGGCGGCCATCTTGGATTCCGGAGTGTTGTGCCTGGTCAGGCGCGCGCGAGGTGGCATCAATGAGCGTGGAGGAGAAAGGTGCGAGTATGGTTGAGCGCAGGAAGCAATGGGCGCAATGGAGGATTTTTGCAGAGGAAGAACAGAGGCGCGATGCGAGCGAAAGTATTGGCGGAGGAAGACGATGACCTTAAATAGAGGTGCGGTGAAACGACGCACCGTTGGATGAGGAGATTGCGGGATAGATGGTGTACACGTGGACAAGGGGTAAAAAGTAATTTCGTGATGATGAGAAAAAAAACAGGAGCTACAGTACGTGCGCCAGGAAAAGTGGAGGACGTGTGTCCCCCACTTGCACGACGTGTCAACTTGCTAAGAAATTTGGGCCCGCAAGGCAGAGAAAGAGCAGTTCTCGCGTTTTCCCGATACATTGGTCATGGCTATCGTCAGCAATGATGTCACCTTGGTAAAAGAAAATCTCGGCTATGAAGCTTCACAAGAACGGTGATAGCAGAAGATTATTGATTATTTCGAGAGCCTTTGATCAAATACAAGTTTTTGCTCAAATGCTCGGGGGCTACTTTGGAAAAAAGGAAAAATTCGACTATGACAAAATAGAAATGGCGAGAGCCTATGATCAAATGCAAGCATTTGTTCATAGCCTCGGGGCTACTCCCATCGGGAGCGCTGTTCGCGCACCCGATATATATGAAAATTCGAGAAAGAGTGACAATATAGCGACATGAAGCATTAAAGTGTTGAGCCTACAACCAAGCACTAGTTCTTGGCTGTAGCCTCGGGGGCTACTCCCATCGGGAACGCTGTTCGCGTGCCCGATGAAATTATAAAAAAAAAGAAGGGGAAAAAGAAAGAAGGAAGAAGTGAGTATATTTCGAGTTATACAAATAACTCTACATATACTCCCATCGGGAAGGCAAAATAAGTCATACGTTGACTCAATAAAATGTGCTATTCCAGCAGCCGAAAAAGCACTCGACAATATATTCTCAGAGCGCCAAAGTAGCGAATAATATCTGAATGCCGCAAAACTTTGCGAAGGTAAGACCCCGATCCGTTCGAGCGGCGTGGCGCCGTCTCCGACGTCGGTTTTTTTTCCGTATCAACGGACGAAGAAAAATCCTAACGGACGCGTTAGGTACCCGATAAAATATGACGGGACTCGACAGAATGGTAAGACCTTAAGCGGCACCTCGAAGTTTACACCAGTATCCCGAGATCATGTCCAGGGACGTGATCTTGAAGTAGGTTTTTGCGGATTGCCACTAGAGCAGTTAACTAATACCTGATCCGTCAGATGAACTAGCCCCAATGTTGTGGGTATACTTCATGGGTGTACCATCGACAGTGCCTAGATCCGGCGAGCTCGGGTGGCCCACAGATGGTGATGAGGCATGTGGCCCATCGGGCGGCCCAGTTGCTGTTGATCATGAAGGAAGAAGTCCGGCCCAGGATCAGCCGGATCCGTACCGACATTAGGAGGAACCCGGATCTGTGGAGGCCCATGAGGAACCCGGATCCAGTACGACGTATATGGAAGGCGGATCCGTGACGTGCACGGCAAGATATTGTACCGTAGTTAGGCTATCTGTAATCCGGCTAGGACTCTCCATGTAAACCCTAGATCCGTGCGCCTTTATAAGCCGGATCCTGGGAGCTCTAGAGGCACAACCACAACTCATTGTAACAACGCGAAAGGGCCCGATTCCAGCAAAAGGTAGGCCCTGTCATCGTGCGGGTGTTCCGAAGCTGGGTAACTCGCGTACCACCGTCCGTGTGCACTCCGCCCTATGGCCCCTACTTCTTCTCCCCCTCGTGAGGATCCCTCCTCCGAGGTACCGTCGATTAGGCAACGACAGTTGGCGCCCACCGTGGGGCCTGCGGCGTCTGGAGGCCGGAACCGGGAGGGTTCCGCCATGGGAAGCTACGACGACACCATCGCTGTGGGGCGCGTCCTTTACGCCGGAAATCTGCCAATCGTCCCTCCGGATGAGTGTTGGATTCCGGCTAAAACCGACCCCGTCAAGCTCTCCATCGTCCCAGTGGCGGCATACACATCTTCATCGGGGAAACCGTCGATTCCGACGGAAACCCACTGGTAAGTAGCGCTGACGCGACCGCCGCTGAGCAGGACGCATCGCGAAGATTCGATCGAGACGCGGAATTCCCTAGCGAAGATTCCGCCTTAGATCTGAAAAAATCAAAACCCACCCAATCCGCCCCCGAGCAGGAAATAACGGTGGAAGACCAATGCAGATCCGCCTGGGTCTCCCGGGTGTTAGAAAAGCAAAGGTGTCACTTTGTACACTTCTTGGCCCATACCGCCGAACCGCCCCTCATGAAGCCGGAGCTGGTCCCGAGCAGGTCGAGGTCCCGGAAAACAACGCTGCTCCAGATCAGCAGGAGGCTGTCGGAGAAAGCGGAACTCCGGCTGAAGAATCAATTTTGGGAAACCTAAGCCCAATTTCCGGAGACACCCAATCCATGGACACCGAAGAGTTCGATCGCAAGGTGAGGGAATATGGATACGGTGATCAGCCTGAAGTTGATTCCGCCCACCAAAGCGGTGCTAGCAACCGTAGCGGCGGGAGAAAACGGATCGAAGAGGCAGGCACCCAATCCGACCCCCAGCCATCCCACCACGGATCTCCAATGTCGCGGGAACGGCCCCGTAAGGATTCCTCCTCGGAAAGCCTCCTGTCGCCTGAAGAGATGGTCGCACAAGCAGGCATGGATGCGGTTTATCGCTCGGATATTCTTAACAAACCCATCACTCCCGAAGACATAGAAGCTTTAGAAGCTAAAAGAGTGGAGCTGCTGGCTACAGCCAAGAAGTTTAAGAACACCGCAGCCGCCATGCTGGAGGAAAGGAAGCACGCCGCAGTTTTTGTGGAAGACTTCATCCAGCGTGAGCAGGAGGTGGACGAAGGATTGGCACAAGTCAAGGAACTCCGAAAGCATTGGGAAGACAAGATCGTTGAAGCTCACCAGGAGGTCGAAAAGGTCCGGCGTGAAATGATAGCTCCCCGCAAGATCACTTTCGCAACTCCAACAGAGCAACAGCCGCTCGCAACCCCAAAGGACAATATGACGAAGGCTGCAGAGATCTTGAAGAAAAACAACGAGGAGATTGACATCGACTACGTTCGCACGCTCGTCGCTTCAGCGGTGAAACAGCAGAGCAAGGCAGACACTTCGCGCAAGTTGGAATCTAACCCGGAGCATTGCGTCTCCACTGCGCAGAAGGACGCCCACGACAATCGCCATCGAGATGACGAATCGCGAACCGGATCCTCGGAACGCAGAAGGAAAGCCAGGGAACACCCAAATCCGATCCCCGTACCATCAAAGACGCCACCGTCAGATCCGAGAAAGGGAAAGGATGCAATGTACTCTGGGCGAGACAAGTACCGCAATCCCTCCCCTCCGCCTAATGGCGTCCCCCTCGCCGCCGTAGTCCAGTCGGAAACACCAGGCCTCGGGCATGGTGGAATTGTTATCCGCGACAACGTGCTGCCCTCAAGAAACAGGAACGAGCGCACGCCGGAACCGCCGGAATCGAACAACGATCGTGAGCCCGAGCCTAGGAGGAGCCGGAATGAGGAGCGCGACCGGAGCCCCGCCGGAGCCGGAACGACCGGGGCAGCCAGCGTCACGGCGAGGCAGCCACGGAGCCGGAGCCAGCACCGGGAGGGCCGGGGAGAATCGAAGGCGGAAGCAAGAGGTCGGATCGGCCCCCCTCCCTCACCGCCACCTAGCGGTGGCGGCGGAGGTGGAGGCGGAGGCGGTGGCGGAGATCTCGCTCACCCCCCGTCACGGCTCGCGGCCGCACGGGAACGTCTCAACGAATACAGAACCGACTACATCGGACCGAAGTGCTTTGGCAGGATGATTCGAGAGGAACCAAAGCCAAGGAGCTCCCTCAAGTTACCCGGAAACCTGAAGCATTATGATGGCACCGAAAGGCCGGATACCTGGATTGAGGATTACTACAATGCAGTAACCTTTGCCGGAGGAACCCCTAATATCGCCTGCCGCATGCTCCAGTTATACCTTGTAGGTCCAGCCCGGATCGCTCGGCGACCTCGAGAAGAACTCTATCTTTTTTGGTTTGACCTGAAGACCGCTTCGAGAAACACTTCAGAGGCACCTACAAAAGACCTGCCACGGCAAGCGACTTACAAGCTTGTATCCAGAAGAAGGGAGAATCCTCAAGAAACTTCCTCACTCGATGGTTGGCATGCAGGAACGAATGCGAAAACGTCGACCACACCACTGCCATGTACGCCTTCATTGGCGGATTGCAAAGAGGAGGATTGCTGAGGCATAAGCTCACTTGTTTGGCTAACGCAAATAAACTGACTTTGGATGAGATGATCTCCATCGCCAGTGACCACACTGCCGCCGATGACGACGCAGGCGGTGATATCGCAGCTACAGCAATCCCCCTACACCAACAAAAGAAGAACCGTGATAACGGCAACAACAGCGGCCATAAACGCAAAAACCCGATGACCAGTGGCGGATCCGACATGGTCGCCATGGCGTTCCAACGCGGAGGTCCGGAGGAAGAGGACGCGGCCGTGGAGGCGGAGCCGGGGGTCGGCAGCATGGCACGAGGTCACCGGAGGATCCCGTGCCCCGCAAACCTATGAGGAGTATAGAGACATGCCCTGCCTGGCCCACTTGGATCCGGCTACAGGGAAGTCCACTCACACCAACCGCAATTGCAAGTGGGTCAACGACCTAAAGAACGACCCGGAGGCAGGATACAAGCGAGCCGGAAGCACCGCCCACGCGGCAAAGGAGGCAAGGGCAAGAACAAGGACAAAGAGGAGGACAGTTCGAGGCGATGGACGAGGATGACAACTCGCCGGATCCCAAAGCCGGATCCGCAGGTAAATCCAACCCCTTCGAGAAAAAGAGCGTGGGGGCTTACCACACGGAACCCCACGATCCGCGCTACAAAGTCAGCTACCCGGATCCCGAACGCCACGTTCCGGCTGTGCCATATGTCGTGGTCGGAAGTTCCATGCACATTTGACAGGGAGGATCACCCCGCCATTGTGCCAAAAGAATGCTACGCCTTGGTTGTAAGTCCCCGCATTGACGGGTATGATTTCTCCAAGTGCCTCATGGATGGCGGAGCCAGCCTGAACATCATGTACCTGGAGACTCGGAGCGGATGAACCTCACCAAGGAACAGCTCAAACACAGCAACACTGAGTTTCACGGCGTGGTTCCGGGTAAGAAGGCAAACTCCCTCGGCAGCATCACACTTCCCGTGGCCTTCGGCGATGTTCACAATTTCCGCGAAGAAAAGATCACGTTTGAAGTTGTGCCCTTCAAGAGCTCCTATCACGTCATCTTCGGCAGGCCCACCTACCACAAGTTCCACGCAAGGCGTGCTACATCTACAACAAGCTCAAGATTCGGGTCCTAACGGTATGATCACCATAACCGGAGACTACAAAAAGGCTCACGAGTGCGAGTTAGGCGAAGCCGCCTTCGCAGAGTCCGTACTATCTGAGAGAGTTGCAAGGCTACTGAGCCGCGGTGGATCCGTGAGATGCAGACCACCAAGAAGCAGATCTCCGAACAGAAAAATTCCTTCAGGGCCGCGATAGAGACCAAGAAAGTCAACTTCAAGGAAGATGACCCTAGCAAGCAAGTCTCGATCGGAGCCAACATGGACCCCAAATAGGAAGACGCGCTCGTCGAGTTCCTCCGCGCTAACATGGATATCTTCGCATGGCAACCTTCTGACATGTCCGGAGTACCAAGGGAACTCGCCGAGCACTACCTCAACATAAATCCGGGGGCTAAACCGGTGAAGCAAGCTATGCGACGCTTTGGAGACAAGAAGCGCCGCGCCATAGGAATGGAATTAGCAAAGTTACTAGAGGCAGGTTTTGTAATAGAAGTTATCCACACACCGATTGGGTCGCAAATCCCGTCCTTGTACCCAAAAAGAACACTGAAATACTAAGAATGTGCATCGATTACTCGGCTTGAACAAACATTGCCCGAAAGATCCGTTTCCCCGCCGCGCATTGACCAAGTCATTGATTCGACGCAGGGCGGAACTTCTGTGTTTTCTTGATGCGTATTCCGGGTATCACCAGATCCGGATGAAGGAGTCTGACCAAAAGGCGACCTCATTCATCACCCCATTTGGCACTTACTGCTACGTTACCATGTCTTTTGGCCTGAAAAATGCAGGTGCCACCTACCAACGTACGATGCAGCGGTGCTTGAAGGACCAGATTGGCCGGAACGTACACGCATACGTCGACGACATCGCGGTCATGACTCGGAAAGGATCCGACTTGATCAGCGACCTCACAGAAACCTTTGAGAATCTCCGTCGGTACAAGATGATGTTGAATCCACTGAAGTGCGTCTTCGGCGTACCAGCTGGAAAACTCCTTGGCTTCATTGTCTCTAACAGGGGCATTGAAGTAAACCCGGAAAAAATCAAGGCAATTTTGTGCATAAAAAGGCCAACTTGTCTTAAAAATGTGCAACGGCTCACTGGTTGTGTCGCAGCAATCAGCAGGTTTGTTAGCCGTCTTGGCGAGAAGGCACTTCCCCTGTACAAGTTATTGAAGAAAACAGTCAAGTTTGTCTGGGACGAGGCAGCAGATGCAGCACTACAAGGGTTGAAGGAGATACTTACCTCCCCACCTATCCTAGCAGCTCGGGAGAGTCGAGCCTATGCTCCTTTAGCAGCCACCAACAGGTCATCAGCCTCGTCATCGTGGTGGAACGACAGGAAGAAGGTCACGAATATGGAGTCCAAAGGCCGTCTACTATATTATGAGGTCCTTACGGAATCCAAACAGCGCTACCCTCACTTTGTTAGCCTACGGAGTATTCCTGGGCAGCAGGAAGCTGAGACATTACTTCCAAGAACATCCAATAACAGTCGTGAGCAAGGCTCCGCTGTCAACAATTCTCAACAACGCTGACGCAACAGGACGCACAGCAAAATGGGGCATTGAATTATCCGCCTTCGATATCAGCTACAAAGCCAGGACTGCGGTCAAATTGCAGGTCTTGGCGGATTTCGTTGGGTGGACGAAGCTCCGGACGCTAGTCTAGAGCCGGAACCAGAGACATGGGTTATGCACTTCGACGGATCCAAGCAGCATCAAGGCTCGGGAGCCGGAGTCACCTGAAGTCCCCTGGAGAAGAAGCTGCAGCGTTCGCGATACACTTGGCTACAAACAACATGGCGGAGTATGAGGCTCTACTACACGATTGCGCATCGCTAAGGAAATAGGGATCAAGCACATTATCTGTGTGGAGATTCCGACCTGGTGGCGCAGCAAGTAGCCGGAACCTGGAATGCCGAAATTCCGTCATGGCGGCTACCGAGACGAAGTTGACGAGATCGCCAAATGCTTTCTAGGATACGAAGTCAAGTACCGGAGAGACGACAATACAGCGGCAGATATGCTTTCCAAGCTCGGATCCGGCAGGAAGCCAATTCCGCCTGGAATTTTCTGGAGCACTTACGGATACCCTCGGTGAAGGCGCTAACCCGGAAAACCCAGAGGTGGCAGTGTCTCCGGCCAAAGAGGTGATGGCTATCATTCCGGCTTGGACACAGCCTTTCCTGGATTACCTCATCGATCGAAGTTGCCGGAGGACGAGGTCCTCGCGCGACAGATCATCAGACGAGCAAGATCCTACACAATTGTTGATGGACAGCTCTACAAACGAAGCGCAACGGGGTGTTTCTCAAATGCGTCTCTAATCAAGATGGCATTGAAATCCTCGGAGAGATCCACGCAGGGGATTGCGGGCATCATGCCGCTCCCGGGTCACTCGTTGCAAAAGCTTTTCGGCTAGGCTTTTATTGGCTCACAGCTAAAGAAGATGCTGACAAGATAGTCAAGACCTGCCGAGGTTGTCAGTACTACGCTACTCAACCAAACGCTCCAGCCCAAGAGCTGAAAACCATACCTATCACCTGGCCATTTGCGGTCTGGGGGCTCGATATGGTTGGTAAGTTAAAAAGATCATCTCCTGGCGGTTTTGAATACCTCCTAGTCGCTGTTGACAAATTCAGCAAGTGGATCGAGGCAAAGCCAGTAAGAAAGGCCGATGGTGCTACGGCACTAAAATTCGTCTGCAGCCTCGTGATGAGATTCGGCATCCCACACAGCATAATTACAGATAATGGCACAAACTTTGCTCAGGGAGAATTGAAGGATTACTGTGAGACGATGGGGATTCGATTGGACCTTGCATCTGTGGCTCACCCACAGTCCAATGGTCAAGTTGAAAGGGCTAACGGTCTAATATTATCAGGAATCAAGCCACGCCTTGAGGAGCCGCTGCGACGAGCTGGAGCTTGGGCGACGAACTGGACGCTGTCTTGTGGAGTTTGCGAACTACCCCTAACAGTCAACAGGTTTACCCCATTCTTCTGGTATACGGATCCGAAGCGTGATTCCCTCCGACATCATCCACGATTCACCGCGAGTTTCCGCCTACAATGAAGAAACAGGTGACGAGGCCAGACAGTTATCTGTGGACCTAATCGAGGAAGCTCGAATTTAGCGACCAGCGCTCCGCCATCTATCAGCAGAAGCTCCGACGCTATCACAGTCGTCGAGTACGGAATCGCTCTTTCATGGCAGGAGACCTGGTCCTCCGCCTTCGTCAGGTGAAAGATCACAAGTTGCAATCTCCATGGGAAGGACCCTTCGTCGTTAGCAAAGTGCTTCATAACGGATCGTACTACCTTGTTGATTTCCGAGAGCTGAGGGACAGACCTGCTAATTGGCGCCGGAAACGCAAGCGTGAGGATCCGGATGACATCTACGACGAGACAGATCGCCCCTGGAACATTGCACAGCTACGTCCTTTCCACACTTAGCATAGAATTACATACCCTGTAACAATATTATACATGATCAATGAAATAAAGCTTATGGTTCACTCTCTGAGTCTTTTACCTCCTTTACTTGTTCATTTGTGAATCATGTATGTTTTCCGACTAAAACCGCAGAGCTGGATGTTTCCGCCTAGGCGTGTATAAAAAGTTGTGATTTTCAAAAATCGTCCTTCAGGACGTAAGCTTAAGTTTTCTGATTAAATTGTTATCTGTTGCAAACTCGTGGATTCCTAGTAGCGATTTCCGGCACCTATGCTTGGGGGCTTGTTTCCGCGGTTATTGACGGATTACCATTGGGTTTCGTCGCCGCTGGTGAGCATTTCCGGCTAAGGTCTTCCGGCTCGCGGAAGGTCAAGCGAGCAAGCCGGAAAACAACGAAATCAGCACTTGCTTTCCGACATAAAACGAAACATGCACATAATATTAACGGATAGCAGGATAAGTGTTTCCGCCCATGCATAGTCGTTTCATCCCTAGCTACTTAAGAATTTAAGTCTTATTACAAACCCACTTCGGGGCCAAAATGATGCAACTTTGTTTCATTGTTCAAACAGGAACTCTACTCGGAGCTTTCCTCTTTAGATTCCTGGTAGGCGGAGCCGACGCTGTCATTGTCGCCGGAGCCGGCCTCGGAGCCATCGTCAGAGTCCCCCTCGATGCTCGACCCGGAGCCTTCCCCATAAAACTCCGGCTCGCCTTCTTCCTCCTCTGCATCGGAGAAACCCTTGGGCAAAGCGTGCTTGCCGTACCAGAATGAGTGATTCACTCGCCTGACGAACAACTGCTCGTACCCTTGGGTTTCCGCGAGGATGGCGCCCATGTCGGAACCTTTTGGGGCTCCGCGCGCAACATCCGCAAAGTTGAGCGAGGGGAAATGAGCCTTGCAGGTGGCCAAGACCAGAGAGGCGACTCCGCGCGCGGAAGATTTCTGCCAATCCTTAATGAAGTCCGGCACTTGCTCCATGAGATGGGTCATCGTGTCGATCACGGAGGTCTTGGCCTTCTTCAAAGACAAGGTCTTGGCGATTCCGCGACAAGCTTCAAACAGCGCGCCAATGGATTTCCGCGCTTCTTCGTATGCCTCCGTCCTCTTCAGGTTAGACTCCTTTGACCATTCAAAGCCAAGGCTCGCTGTGGGAAAAGGAAGCTCAGTTCCGTTTCGGAGAATAAAGCATACAAGCGTAGTCGGAACAGCCAGGCGGAAAAATACTTACGGAAGATGAGTTTGTCAATAGTCTCCGCCTCCGCCTCCAGAACCTTGTTCTTCGAGACCAAGGAAGTCACACGACTCTGGTTCTTCTTAAGTTTGTCGTTCAGTTCCGCCAGGTCACGGGTGTGCTTTTCGGAGAGCTCCTTCCTCGCCTGATTCTCCTTGTCGGAGGACTCTTTCATAAAGGTCTTGAGGGACTCGTTCTCCGCCTCCAGCACCTGGACTTTGGCGGATAGCTCGTCAAGCTTGGAGTGCTTGGCAGTCTCTTCTGCAGGCGGAAAGTTGCACATATTATGCATTTTTGGACAGCTATATCAGCATACAAAGTAAGACCCGGATCTCGTACCCTGAAGGCGGGTCTCAAGCAGCTGGATAGCCTTTTGGCTGTTTTCCGCATTCTGGCGCAGCCCCTCGGTCTCCGAGATTTGCTCTAGCACGTGCACGCGCAGATCTTCATGCAATTTTCGCGTGGTCTGCGAAGCAGCAAGGAGTTAGCCGGATATTTAAAATATTGGGGGCTAGCGAGGAATTCAGTCTTTGAGGTATAATTTTTTTTAATTTTCCGCCTAAGGTACACTTTGGGAAAGCATCGGATAATACATGTTACACGGAAATATATCACCCAATGCTTGGGGGCTAGTATTACCTGCCGCACTTCCTTGTGCTTGGCGAAAAACACCTTCAGGCCGTCCTCCAGGTCGGCAAGCTCTCGGATCTCCTCGTCCGGCTTTCCCCACACTTTGTTCAGCATAGCGGAAACTTCCGCGTGGCGCTGTGCGAGGGTAAGTTTTTGAAGGGACGGAGTCGGTCGAGGGTCGACCCGAGTCGTGTTGGTGACCTGAAGGAGCTTTGCCTTTTGCTCTTGTTCCTCCTCGGTGGGCTCCGCGAAAGCACCGCTTGGTTGGTCTGGCTGAGGAGCGGATGAGGAGGCCCCCTTGGCGGAGTCCCCATGATCAGCAGGATCTTCCGGAAGGTCATCAAGGTTGATGACGTCTTTGGGATCCGGCTTGGAGGCGGATGAAGCCTTGGGCGGAACCTCAACTTCGGGAGTAACTGGAATTGAAGCCGGAGACGGTTTGGTTCTTTTCTTCAGGATCCTTGGAGCTTTGGGGGGTTGGCTTCCGGAGCTTCAGCAAGAACATAAAAGTATAAGTAAGAGTTTGAGCGTGAAACCGGAGCTTGAATCTCGGAAATAGGCGCTTACCCGGAAGGTTTAAAGAAGTGCTGGATGTCAGGTTGACCTTTGTTGCTGGTATTAATCAGTTTAAGGCGCTTCGCCTCCGCCTCCGCCTTCCGGGTAGCCGCAGTGCTGGGCACTCCGCGGGCGCGTTTCGCATAAGGGCTTGAAGGAGCAGGCTTCTTCCTCTTAGCAGGGCGGGAAGCCTCGGGAGCTTCCGCCTCCGATGCAGCTTCCGGATCCGTGTTGCCGGTAGAAGGAACCCGGATGATAGTTCCGAGTTCGCTTTCTTCGAGCGCCTCGAGCTAATACAGAGTTAAACACTTAGACAAAAGTTTGAATGCGAAGAGAAACAAGAGACTACAGTCAAGTCGACGTACCGCGGTTCCGGAACCATTCATGTGGATATCTTTGTTACACACGTGAACGTGAAGTTCACGCGGAATTTTGATGAGGATCCGGATCCTCTTGTCGATGGCGTCGGCGGAAAGGTTGTCTTTTGTGGCGCGCATTGGGTCATCGCACCCTGTGTACTGGAACATCAAGCGGTCCCTGTGTTGGAGCGGCTGGATCCGCTTGGTGAACCAGGAAAGGGTCAGGTCCTTCTGTCGGCCTCCTCCGTCAACTTGCAGATCCGCCTGACGGCGCGCGTAAGTGGAGTGACTCGGAGAGGTGGGGGCAATGCGACCATGCCGGGCTCGGTGGCGGGGCAGTTCTTGAACGGTGGCAGCTTCCTTGCGCTCGCGGGGTCGGAGACGTCCTTCAAATAGAAAAACCCCCCAGTACCGCGTGGATTCGTGGCGGTCGGTGTGGGGGTAGACGCGGCCCGGGCGGATCATGAAGGTGATAGATCCGCATGTCGCGCCTCGGTGGACCGCCGGATCCTCTCCTTCTTGACAGTGAAATAGTATTGAAACAGGGAGAGCTCGGGAGTTACCCGGAGATGGCCCTCGCAGAGAGTGACGTGATTGCTGATCGCAAGCACGCTGTTCGGAGAGATGTTGTGGGGCTGGAGCCCATAAGCCTTTAGGATCTCCAAGAAGAAGTCCGAAGGCGGAAATGAGAAACCCCGCTCCACTAGTGCTTTCGTCAGCACCATTTCGTTTTTTTGGGGGACTGGAGCTAAGGCATTCGGAGTTGTCCTCCAGCTTCCGGGTTGCAAGAAGCCTTCCCCCTCCAAGTTCTGCAGCTCAGTCTCTGTGGTGGTGCAGGGCCACCATTTCCCTTTGGCCTCCGAATCCCGCTGGCGGGCTTTGGATTTCTTGGCAGTTTTTTCTTCCGCCTTCTTTTCCGCCTCGGAGGTTTTCTCCGGGATGGCTGAGGTACCCTCGGTGTCCTTGCCGGAATCCTTAGTGGGATCCAACTGCACTGGGATGAAGGGAGGCGGAGCGGAGGAGATGGGCGTTGCCATAATCGGTTCACTAGTAGGAGGCGGAGTCGTGGAAGACATCTGAAGATATAAAAAGATCGCGGAAAAACGTTCTTTAGCCGGATCCAACAACGTCTTCCCCAAATTCATCCCTACCAACTACGGTGCGAGAGCAAGGTTCGAGAACTCACCGTAATGGCGTCTGCGGTGGTCGGAGTCGCCGGCGACGAGGTTTCCGCGCGGTGGCTCGCTGATGTTAAGAACAGGATGAACTCGACGCGGCGGCGAAGCAACTCCGGCGAAGTTCCGGCGGGATTCCGGCACGGCGGAGAAGAGGCTCAGGGCGGCACTGCGCAGAGAGGTTGAAGGGGGGTGAATGAGGGTTAAGGGGTCGACGGCGGATATTTATAGGCCGGAGGGACGAGATTCGTGCTCCGCATCCTGTGGTCGGAACGCAAGCGTCGCGCCGTTGGATGTGTGACACGTGTCCCAAACCCTAAACGGTAAAAATGGCTAGAGATAAGTTACCGCGCAAACCGCGCGAAAATGGCGCCAGAATTGGCGGAACCGTTTAAGTCTCTTAAGATTCCGGGTAAGCAGCGCGAAGATAAGAAATTCTCGTTCGAAGCAGGGGGAACCCGGAAACGTATTCAAATCGTCGATGGATGAAGTCCCGCAGAATGAGAGCATTTTCCGACTAAAAGTTGGGAAAAGAAGAAAATGTGAAGTTGGAGTTCTTCAAGTTTCTCCGCGTTACTGATATTGTCGGAGATCATGATAGACTAGCAAGGCGGAAGCAGCAGGCGAAACTCGGAGAACTCTGGGGGCTACTGTTGTGGGTATACTTCATGGGTGTACCATCGACAGTGCCTAGATCCGGCGAGCCCGGGTGGCCCAGATGGTGATGAGGCATGTGGCCCATCGGGCCCAGTTGCTGTTGATCATGAAGGAAGAAGTCCGGCCAGGATCGAAGCCGGATCCGTACCGACATTAGGAGGAACCGGATCCGTGGAGGCCCATGAGGAACCCGGATCCGACGACGTATATGGAAGGCGGATCCGTGACGTGCACGGCAAGATATTGTACCGTAGTTAGGCTATCTGTAATCCGGCTAGGACTCTCCATGTAAACCCTAGATCCGTGCGCCTTTATAAGCCGGATCTGGGAGCTCTAGAGGCACAACCACAACTCATTGTAACAACGCGAAAGGGCCCGATAATTCCGGACAAGGCAGTAGGCCCTGTCATCGTGCGGGTGTTCCGAAGCTGGGTAACTCGCGTACCACCGTCCCGTGTGCACTCCGCCCTATGGCCCCTACTTCTTCTCCCCCTCGTGAGGATCCCTCCTCCGAGGTACCGTCGATTAGGCAACGACACCCAACTACCATTATCCCTGTGCAATATATAATTTCATATCCAAAGATATATGATAAAGTTCAGAGCTATTGAACAAATATAAAGTTGGATATTTTCCCAGACTCTGCGATTCAAGCAAAATCTCGAGGGCTACTGACATAGGCATCCCCAATGGGCCTGCCGAAGATGGTACCCGGGGTTTACTGAAGGCCCACGACCCGAAGGATAAGAAGATTCGGAAGCCCAAAATACTATTAAGGAAAGCTAGAGTTGTAATAGGAAGCATTATTTGTAATCTTGCGGGACGGGTTAGAAACCCTCCCGGACTCTGTAAACTTGTGTATCACGAATCCCTCGGCTCCGCCTCCTATATAAGGTGGAGTCGAGGGACAAAGAGAGGATCGAATCATTGTCTCACAAACCCTAGTTTTTATATCGTCGAGTACTTTTCGGCTGAAATCTTCGAGATCTACTTGCCCTCTACATCCAACGAAACCCTAGTCTACAACTTATAGGCATTGACAAGTTAAGCCCTTGTCAGTGTGTTCTGGTTCTCTAATTTGGTTGTTGATCTATGCATTTTTTTTCTCGAGAAAGTCTGCTACTTATGCTGTTTTCACATATCTATTCCATTTTATCTTCATTGAGTTGTACTATCTTCTCTCGCGCAAATTACCACAGTATTTGTAAACTGCAACATCAAGCACTTCCTCCGCGCAGGGTGGACTGATGTAGTTGCCTCTTTACTTCGGAAGCAATGCATAGATAAATATATATGGTGTATGGAGCAACGACCAGAACTTGGCTAATATCTTCATGTTTAGGCATTGGCATGCTCTCATGCTCTGAGCTATTTCTGATTGGCAGTGGCCCGATTGGCAGAAAGGCCCGCCGTTAGACATAAGCATACAAAACTGGGTCTACATAGACAAGGTTAGTTTCTTTGAGATATTGAAGATCACTTCATATGTTTATGTGTAGATATTTCAGCTGCAGTCCACTTTCAATAAGCAAAAACTATTTATTGCTTTTCACAATCTTCATTTGATATTACTTTCCAATATTTTTGTTCATGTACATGCTGTCAATGCATTAGGCCTGGATCGAAATTGTCGAATTCTTATGAAATATGTGTTATCCCAAACCAATATAAGTCATTCCCTATCACATTTGGTTGATGATGGATTGATGGTTCTACTCTCCTTGATTCTATCTCAGCAGGCGTGCCATTGGTTGCGAAAATAATTCACTACACAAATTATTTATACTAGTAAGTTTAGGCGCGGCGGCACGCCGCGCCCGTGTTGCTAATTTTCTAGCAGAAGTAGAAGAATTGCACATTTGAGACGAAGGATCTCAAGTGGTGTCAGTGCAGAAAATAGAAAATAGAACGTTTTGAAGAAGAAAGATTGAAAGTTGAAACCCTGAGGGTAAAATGGTGTCGAACGTTAGAAGGGGTCAATCCTGGGTGTAATTTGGTGGCTTCTCCTTATGTTGCTAGCTAAGAAGATGCTTGTTTGGTTGCATTTTTTGAGGGGGCCAGCCAGTTTGAAGAGATTGCTGAGAAGTATTAGTTTCTAATGCAGTAGTGTTAGTATAGGTGTAACTTAGATAACCTTTGCTGTGACGTCGAGAAGCTTGTGGGAGTGATGTGGTCTTCGAGGACCTCTTCTGTTTGAAGGGATCTTCGGATCGCCATGGAGCTTCATCGGTGGCGCACCGTCGACGAAAACGAAGAGCATTTAAGGATTTTGTTGTAATTTTTTTAAGGTGTTTTGTACTGTTTAATGTTTTCTTTTAATCCCAGATCTTTTTGCAAAAAAAAAAGTAAGAGCTGTTGTACTGTTTGCAGTAGGCTAGATTCTCACGGAGTTTGTACGTGTAATTATCTTTTCTGATCCGTACTGAACTTCAAATGAAATGCATCTGGATGTAGTATTAAGTGCTGTCTGAATTGATCTACACGCTTTTCAGTCTAGATAGTTGACGGATACAATTTTTAGTTGAACCTGGCATATCCAATAGTTTTTTTTTTCTTAATTATTATGTTTTCATGCAGTGCTCGGCTGTGTCTTTTTTTCCTGCTTGAAGCTACAGTAACTGAAATAACAAAACGAATAGAGAGGAGGCTCGTTCCTTCTAGTAAAGTGGTAAACTGACCAGTAGCTTATAGAGAGAAAAATAAGAGCAATAGATCTGCTGGAGCTCGAGATCAAGCATGGCGGAAGGAGAATCGCTGGCGCCTACTTCCTATTCTTTTCTCCACAAGATGTCGATCCGGCGTAGAGCTGGTGCCTGGGACTATGGCGCCGGCGTGCGTAGGCTGTAGCTGGCGGCCACGCTTGGAGGTGGCTTGTTCACTACCATCGACGACGGCGGGGGAGAAAGAAGCAGAGCCGGTGGGGAGGGTGGGGATCCGAAGCGCTCCGCTGACATCGCGGTGCCGGTGGTGGCGGGTGTCTTGGGGAGGCGCTCTGTTGTTGCAGCGCTCGTTCGAATCGGATCTCCAAGGAATGGATGGAGGGCCTGGTACGCTACTTCTTGCTGGTATACTGTAAAGCGTTTTCGTGTTCCATTCCTCTCTGTAGGTGAAATGAATTATTGAAAGAAGAGAAGATAAACTTTTTTGCTGTTGTGTCAAGAATTTGACTGTTCTATGTTGATGTTTACTTGTACCAACCAATTCCATATATTTAGTTAATGTACAGGTGATGAAGGAATTTCCTGTTTCCGTCCTACAAAATGTATGATCAAGTGGCTGCCAAACCACATAATCTTTTAGGAAAATCCAGAAATATCATTCCTATCTGGCACACACACCTTCTGTACTATTTCATAGCTAAACTCTGAAACATGCTGCAGTACTTCAAACCCAAAAGTCTGTTCCACTGGTAGCTTGCTTTAGCATGTGCTCCGTTGGTTTCATCAGGAGGCAATGCAATTTAGATGTTGATCAACCTGTTCTTTCCACTGAGACTGGGGGGTCTATAACCGTACAATGATTCTAGATGCCGATTTTGCAACCATCCAATTCCAACAACCAGCGAGTATCTCACTTAAAACAGGACAGCAAGCACAAGTCCTCAAGCAAAAATTAGTTCAGATTCATGTACAAAAAAGGTTCAGATTATGTTCATCGGATAGGAATTATACTGCCTCTGGTCGTACCGCTTTTCAGTGCTTTTCTCCGTAAGGCAAATAATTCCCACCAGATCAATATATAAACAAAATACCGGAGAGGCAAGAAAAGATGCCATTATACAGATGCTGAGTAAAGTGACAGAACTTAAACCAGGCAATCTATAGATGTTTTGTATTAATTAGTAGACTAATTGGTCACATTTTTAACAACAACGTGAGATGCAAGATTTGGGACTCCAATTATGCCTTGACTTGATGTGCATCACTAATAAGAAATGCATGTAACACATTCTAGGCATTGTCTAAACTTATCACATTGTGCTTGCAAGTAGGAACTGATCACATTGTGTCTCCAAGTAGACATGCCGTGACAAATTGGAGGCATTCCGTGAGTAGTTTTAGTACTGAATAACTGCAGGCGGTAGTGGATAGAAGGTTGGATAGGCTGCATAAACATGGTCTTGTTCCTGCAAAAGATTCCAGATGATTAGCCCCTATAATGGATATATCAATGGAAATTTTGAGACTGAATAATGTGCAGGAACTTACCACAGTAGCATTTAGATGGATTCATTTTTTCTAAATAGCATAAAAAAACATGAGCACATGGATAGGTCGGTATAGTACAGACAACTAAAATCTGAGAATCTTGACTGCAGGCGGTAGTGGATAGAAGGTTGGATAGGCTGCATAAACATAGTCTTATTTGTGCAAAAGATTCCAGATGATTAGCCCCTATAATGGATATATCAATGGAAATTTTGAGACTGAATAATGTTCAGGAAGTTACCACAGTAGCATTTAGATGGATTCATTTTTTCTAAATAACATAAAAAAAACATGAGCACATGAATAGGTCGGTACGACAACTAAAATCTGAGAATCTGAACAGAGTATTTTCTTCTCTCAAAGCTTTGAAGATAACACAGTCTGCATTGTAATAGAAGGAATTTATGCACTGAGCATCAGATACCAATCCTTCTATGCATTTTTTTAAAAAAAATACCTTGGATTTGCTGCCACATTTGGGAACCGACGGCTAGGACTCTATTGTATCTATCGCCACAGAGCTAAGTTTTCTTCCAACATCTTTTTCTTGATAGGATTAGGTACAGTCGGCTGTCGCTGAACACGCAATAAGCTCCCTTAGTATGAACTAAAGTATCCAACACACTGATCAAATGGCAAGTCATCTGCAACTATGTGGACATAACAGAAGCTCACATTAATATCATAAGGCATGTCCGACAAAGTAACAAAAAGGATGACTCGTAATGCGCAATAAAATTACCAAAAAATACTTGGAAAAAGAATGCTAGTACCAATATTTGTCTTCAAAGCAAAGCAGAGAAGTGAGAACATGTGAGAAAAAGTGAACATCCCCAAATGTATAAGTTGTTCTTTCCTTCAGTTGTTCTCTTTGTTGGTGAAAGCTCTTGGTTGGGACATATTCCTTCATTGTGTTTCCCTGTAATATCTGTCAAAGATAAATCTTTATTTCATGGAGAAGATGCAATTTTCTGATCTGAACATACAAAAATTCTGAAGTGGATATATGTGAATACAGCATACTAACCTTATAAAAGAACTTCCTGTCTACTGCTTTCTGTTTTATTTTTGCACAGTTACTGATATTGGCATTTGATATATAGTAATGTTGCAAGATTATCTTTTCCTCTGATGCTAGGAGAGTGGATCAAATAAGAGCTACTTTGACTGTGTTTGTCAGGTAGCAGAATTAGGCATCTATAATGGAACAACATAATTAGCACACAAAATACAGGCTATCATGTACGGAGCTGAATTGCAGTGATCTTGGGAAGAAAAGGATATAATTTTTCCACGATCTGGATTCCTATTGAAAAAACAGTTATTAAATTGGGTTAGCTTCACATCTGCTTCCATGTAGGGGTAATCAAATATTGGATAGTAGGGTGTGTCTTCAGCACTGATGGCCTGTAAAGATGACCTGCACTCATCGGATACCCAGCTTGATGGCAGAGCGCTATGGCGCTGGACTAACAATAGCTAGGTGCCGCTGAGAAACACCAATGGCCTACATCACAAAGTAAAATCTTCTTTAGGGAGCAGAAAGCAACAAACTGATAAACCCGTAGAGAAAAGTAAGGAACAAATGAAGAAAACAATCCAGAAGAGGATGGCACAGATGATACACCACCGCAGAAAGCATCTTGATCCTGCCAGGCTCCGCCTATCCTCCTCTGAACCGATGATAGTGCACCGACGGCCGATGAAGTGTACCTGGCTGACGATGGTGATGGCGGAGCCATGCCACCTCAACCTGTGGGTGTTCCCCAGCTCGAAGGAGCGGGATGAACCCAGCGCACCCTGTGTGACTCTTGGTACAGTATGCGTCGACGGCGATGGCGCCCGAGGAGTGGGGGAAGAAGGTTGTGTTGCTACATGCCGAGCAGGCATAGATCGGACGAACCGGCGAGGTCGTGGGGAGCTGCAGCTGTCTAGACACAGCAGGGCCAAGGCACATAGGAGCTCGTCCTGGGGATGTTCAACCTTGATACGTCGGTACAGACACGGCAGCCATGGAGGGAGATGGGACGCCGCCCCACCGGGTGGAGCACTCGAGTGGCAGCGATGGGATTTTTTTTTTGGAACTTGAGCGATGAGAATTGGGGAGGAAGAGAGCAGCGGTGGGGATTGGCAAGGAAGAGGACCTGGATTGTTCTGGAGATGGCAACACCGCTTTGACCAATCCATCGTGGGAAATAAACCGGTTGACCGGTAACTGAAGGTGAACAAAAGGAGGAGAGAGAGCGATTACCGGAAGCTATAAAGTGGGAATACCGGGAAGGAGCCGGTCATCACGGATTTCTCACGCGGAAAAAAAGGAGAAACAAATCCCAGAGATAAATGATCTACAGTTACCGGTCTCCATCTACAGTAAAAATCTCTATCGTGGCACGGTTTGATTGGATAAAATAGCTACGTGAACATGACCAAAAACGCTCTCCTTGGAGCAAAAGGGGTTAGGTACAGTATGCGTCGACGGCGATGGCGCCCGAGGAGTGGGGGAAGAAGGTTGTGTTGCTACATGCCGAGCAGGCATAGATCGGACGAACCGGCGAGGTCGTGGGGAGCTGCAGCTGTCTAGACACAGCAGGGCCAAGGCACATAGGAGCTCGTCCTGGGGATGTTCAACCTTGATACGTCGGTACAGACACGGCAGCCATGGAGGGAGATGGGACGCCGCCCCACCGGGTGGAGCACTCGAGTGGCAGCGATGGGATTTTTTTTTGGAACTTGAGCGATGAGAATTGGGGAGGAAGAGAGCAGCGGTGGGGATTGGCAAGGAAGAGGACCTGGATTGTTCTGGAGATGGCAACACCGCTTTGACCAATCCATCGTGGGAAATAAACCGGTTGACGGTAACTGAAGGTGAACAAAAGGAGGAGAGAGAGCGATTACCGGAAGCTATAAAGTGGGAATACCGGGAAGGAGCCGGTCATCACGGATTTCTCACGCGGAAAAAAAGGAGAAACAAATCCCAGAGATAAATGATCTACAGTTACCGGTCTCCATCTACAGTAAAAATCTCTATCGTGGCACGGTTTGATTGGATAAAATAGCTACGTGAACATGACCAAAAACGCTCTCCTTGGAGCAAAAGGGGTTAACTTTTATATAGGTATAAATATAAATGGCCAGCCAGTATCAGCCCAGTTAGGGGTGGGCATTCGGTCATGACCGAAAAATCGGTTTTTGTATTTCGGTCTATTTCAAAGTCGGTCAGAAAAAATTGAAGATTGAAATATACTTGTTATTTTTACTACCCGGCAAATTTGGGTACCCAATAATTCGGGTTCGGGTTCGGTCATGACCGAACAGTGTGGACGACGTTGTCAACGAAAAACTTAGAAATTATTTAGTAAAAGGTTCGCAACATTTTAGATGTATTTTGGATATTTTTTCATTGCATATTGATACGTCTCAAACGTATCTATAATTTCTTATGTTCCATGCTACTTTTATGATGATACTCACATGTTTTATACACACTTTATGTCATTATTATGCATTTTCCGGCACTAACATATTGACGAGATGCCGAAGAGCCAGTTGTTGTTTTCTCTGCTTTTTTGGTTTCAGAAATCCTACAAAGGAAATATTCTCGGAATTTGACGAAATCAACGTCCAGGGTCTTATTTTTCCACGAAGCTTCCAGAAGACCGAAAGGGATACGAAGTGGGGCCACCTGGTGGCCAGACCATAGGCCGGCGCGGCTAGAGGGGGGCCCGCGCCGCCCTATGGTGTGGGCCCCTCGCCAGCCCTCCGACTATGCCCTTCCGCCTACTTATAGCCTTCGTCGCGAAAACCCCAGTACCGAGAGCCACGATACGGAAAACCTTCCAGAGACGCCGCCGCCGCCAATCCCATCTCGGGATTCGGAGATCGCTCCGCACCTGCCGGAGAGGGGAATCATCTTCCGGAGGACTCTTCATCACCATGATTGCCTCCGGATTGATGTGTGAGTAGTTCACCCTGGACTATGGGTCCATAGCAGTAGCTAGATGGTTGTCTTCTCCTCATTGTGCTATCATGTTAGATCTTGTGAGCTGCCTATCATGATCAAGATCATCTATTTGTAATGCTACATGTTGTGTTTGTTGGGATCCGATGAATATGGAATACTATGTCAAGTTGATTATCAATCTATCATATATGTGTTGTTTATGTTCTTGCATGCTCTCCGTTGCTAGTAGAGGCTCTGGCCAAGTTGATACTTGTGACTCCAAGAGGGAGTATTTATGCTCGATAGTGAGTTCATGCCTCCATTGAATCTGGGACAGTGACAGAAAGTTCTAAGGTTGTGGATGTGCTGTTGCCACTAGGGATAAAACATCAATGCTTTGTCTAAGGATATTTGTGTTGATTACATTACGCACCATACTTAATGCAATTGTCTGTTGTTTGCAACTTAATACTGGAAGGGGTTCGGATGATAACCGAAGGTGGACTTTTTAGGCATAGATGCATGCTGGATAGCGGTCTATGTACTTTGTCGTAATGCCCTGATTAAATCTCATAGTAGTCATCGTGATATATGTATGTGCATTGTTATGCCTTCTCTATTTGTCAATTGCCCAACTGTAATTTGTTCACCCAACATGCTATTTATCTTATGGGAGAGACACCACTAGTGAACTGTGGACCCCGGTCCATTCTTTACATCTGAAATACAATCTACTGCAAACTCTGTTCTTTACTATTCTTCGCAAACAAACATTATCTTCCACACTATACATTTAATCCTTTGTTTACAGCAAGCCGGTGAGATTGACAACCTCACTGTTACGTTGGGGCAAAGTACTTTGATTATGTTGTGCAGGTTCCACGTTGGCGCCGGAATCCCTGGTGTTGCGCCGCACTACACTCCGCCACCAACAACCTTCACGTGTTCCTTGATTCCTACTGGTTCGATAACCTTGGTTTCTTACTGAGGGAAAACTTGCTGCTGTACGCATCACACCTTCCTCTTGGGGTTCCCAACGGACGTGTGTCTTACACGCCATCAAGCATTTTTTCTGACGCCGTTGCCGGTGAGATCAAGACACGCTGCAAGGGGAGTCTCCCACATCCAATCTCTTTACTTTGTTTTTGTCTTGCTTTACTTTACTTTATTTACTGCTTTGTTTGTTCTCTATATCAAAAATACAAAAAAAATTATTTACTAGCTTTACTTTATTTACTGTCTTGTTTGCGCTCTCTATATTAAAAACACAAAAAAATTAGTTACTTGCATTTACTTTATTTAGTTTGCTTTATTTACTACTGCTAAAATGAATACCCCTGAGAACACTAAGTTGTGTGACTTCACTAGCACAAATAATAATGATTTCCTATGCACACCTATTGCTCCACCTGCTACTACAGCAGAATTTTTGAAATTAAACCTGCTTTACTAAATCTTGTTATGAGAGAGCAATTTTCTGGTGTTAGTTCTGATGATGCTGCTGCCCATCTTAATAATTTTGTTGAACTTTGTGAAATGCAAAAGTATAAGGATGTAGATGGTGACATTATAAAATTAAAATTGTTTCATTTCTCCTTAAGAGTAAGAGCTAAAGATTGGTTGCTATCTTTGCCTAAAAATAGTATTGATTCATGGACTAAATGTAAGGATGCTTTCATTGGTAGATATTATCCTCCTGCTAAAATTATATCTTTGAGAAGTAGCATAATGAATTTTAAGCAATTGGATAATGAACATGTTGCTCAAGCATGGGAGAGAATGAAATCTTTGGTAAAGAATTGTCCTACCCATGGACTAACTACTTGGATGATCATCCAAACCTTCTATGCAGGACTGAATTTTTCTTCGCGGAACCTATTGGATTCAGCTGCTGGAGGTACTTTTATGTCCATCACCTTAGGCGCGGCAACAAAGCTTCTTGATAATATGATGATCAATTACTCTGAATGGCACACGGAAAGGGCTCCACAAGGTAAGAAGGTAAATTCTGTTGAAGAAACCTCCTCCTTGAGTGATAAAATTGATGCTATTATGTCGATCTATGCTTGTGAATGGTAGATCTAATGTTGATCATAATAATGTTTCTTTAGCTTCATTGGTTGCCCAAGAAGAACATGTTGATGTGAACTTCATTAAAAATAATAATTTCAACAACAACGCTTATAGGAATAATTCTGGTAACAACTATAGGCCATATCCTTCTAATAATGGTAATGGTTATGGTAATTCTTATGAGAATTCTTACAACAATAATAGGAGTGTACCCCCTGGTCTTGAAGCCATGCTTAAAGAGTTTATTAGTACACAAACTGCTTTTAACAAATCTGTTGAGGAAAAGCTTGGTAAAATTGATGTTCTTGCTTCTAAGGTTGATAGTCTTGCCTTTGATGTTGATCTTTTAAAATTGAAAATTATGCCTAATGAAGATAAAGATAATAAAATTGTTACTACAGCAAACTCCATCCAAGTTCGAATTAATGAAAATATTAGATTGATGGCTGAACTGCATGCTAGGTGGGAAAGAGAAGAAAACAAAAAATTTGCTAAAGAGAATAATGTAGCTAAAGTTTGGACTATTACCACCACTAGTAATGTTAATGCTTCACATGTTGCTAAACCTCCTACTATCAATGATAAAATAATTGGTGTTGGCAATGATTCTACTCCTAGTGCAAAGCGTGCAAAACTGCCTGAAACTGCTAAAACTGCTGAAACTGGTTGTGATAAAACTGCTGAAATTTTTCAAAATATTGGGGACAATGATCCCATTGCTGTAGATCATAATGGTTTAGATTATGATGATTGTCATATCTCTGAAGTTATTAAGTTCTTATAAAAACTTGCTAAAAGTCCCAATGCTAGTGCTATAAATTTGACCTTTACAAAACATATTACAAATGCTCTCATAAAAGCTAGAGAAGAGAAATTAAAACTTGAAACTTCTATTCCTAGGAAGTTAGAGGATGGTTGTGAGCCCATCATTAAGATGAGGGTCAATGATTTTGATTGTAATGCTTTATGTGATCTTGGTGCAAGTATTTCTGTTATGCCTAAGAAAATCTATGATATGCTTGACTTGCCTCCATTGAAAAATTGTTATTTGGATGTTAATCTTGCTGATAATGCTATAAAGAAACCTTTGGGGAGGATTGATAATGTTCGCATTATGGTTAACAATAATCTTGTCCCCTTTGATTTTGTTGTCTTGGATATTGAATGCAATGCATCTTGTCCCATTATATTGGGAAGACCTTTTCTTCGAACTATTGGTGCTATCATTGATATGAAGGAAGGTAATATTAAATATCAATTTCTTCTCAAGAAAGGTATGGAACACTTCCCTAGAAAGAGAATGAAGTTACCTTATGATTCTATTATTAGAACAAATTATGATATTGATGCTTCATCTCTTGATAATACTTGATTCACACTTTCTGCGCCTAGCGTTAAAGAAAAGCGCTTATGGGAGACAACCCATTATTTTACTTCTGCACTTTTGTTTTATATTTGAGTCTTGGAAGTTGTTAATACTGTAGCAACCTCTCCTTATCTTTATTTTATTGCATTGTTGTGCCAAGTAAAGTCTTTGATAGTAAGGTTAATACTAGATTTGGATTACTGCGCAGAAACAGATTTCTTACTGTCACGAAATTGAGCAGCCCCGTCTGTAGGTAATTTAGAAAAATCTGTCAATTTACGTGCGTGATCCTCAGATATATACGCAACTTTCATTCAATTTGAGCATTTTCATCTGAGCAAGTTAAGTGCCCCATAAAAATTCGTCTTTACGAACTGTTCTGTTTTGACAGATTCTGCCTTTTATTTCGCATTGCCTGTTTTGCTATGTTTGATGGATTTCTTTGTTGCATTAACTTTCAGTAGCTTTGTGCAATGTCCAAAACTGTTAAGAATGATTATGTCACCTCTGAATATGTGAATTTTTCATTATGCACTAACCCTCTAATGAGTTTGTTTTGAGTTTGGTGTGGAGGAAGTTTTCAAGGGTCAAGAGAGGAGGATGATACAATATGATCAAGAAGAGTGAAAATTCTAAGCTTGGGGATGCCCCCGTGGTTCATCCCTGCATATTTTAAGAAGACTCAAGCATCTAAGCTTGGGGATACCCAAGGCATCTCTTCTTCATCGACAACTTATCAGGTCACCTCTAGTGAAACTATATTTTTATTCTGTCACATCTTATGTGCTTTACTTGGAGCGTCTGTTTGTTTTTGTTTTTGTTTTTGTTTGAATAAAATCAGATCCTAGCATTCCTTGTGTGGGAGAGAGACACGCTCCGCTGTTGCATATGAACACATGTATTCTTAGCTTTACTTTGAATGTTCATGGCGAAGGTTGAAACTGCTTCGTTCATTGTTATATGGTTGGAAACAGAAAATGCTTCATGTGGTAATTGGTATAATGTCTTGAATAATTTGATACTTGGCAATTGTTGTGCTCAAATAGATCATGGTTAAGCTCTTGCATCATGTACTTTGCACCTATTAATGAAGAACTACATAGAGCTTGTTAAAATTTGGTTTGCATGATTGGTCTCTCTAGAGTCTAGATATTTTCTGGTTAAGGTGTTTGAACAACAAGGAGACAGCGTAGAGTCTTATAATGCTTGCAATATGTTCTTATGTAAGTTTTGCTGTACCGGTTTATACTTGAGTTTGCTTCAAACAACCTTGCTAGCCTAAGCCTTGTATTGAGAGGGATTACTTCTCGTGCATCCAAATCTTTGAGCCAAAAACTATGCCATTTGTGTCCACCATACCTACCTACTACATGGTATTTCTCTGCCATTCCAAAGTACATTACTTGAGTGCTACCTTTAAAAATCTATTCTTTGTCTTTGCAATATATAGCTCATGGGAAAATAGCCTTAAAAACTATTGTGGTAAAGAATATGTAGCTTATGTATCTTATTTCTTATAAGTTGCTTGTTGAGCGGTAACCATGTTTCGGGGACGCCACCAACTATTACACCTTTGTTGAATATCATGTGAGTTGCTATGCATGCTCGTCTTGTCTGAAGTAAGGGTGATTTATCATGATCAAATGGTTTGAGTATGCATATTGTTAGAGAAGAACATTGGACCGCTAACTAAAACCATGAATCATGGTGGAAGTTTCAGTTTGGACATTAATCCTTAATCTCTTATGAGAATATTATTTGTTATTGAATGCTTATGCATTAAAGAGGAGTCCATTATCTGTTGTCTATGTTGTCCCGGTATGGATGTCTAAGTTGAGAATAATCAAAAGCGAGAAATCCAATGCGAACTTTCTCCTTAGACCTCTATAGGCGGCATAGAGGTACCCGTTTGTGACACTTGGTTGAAACATATGTTATGCAATGATAATCCATGTAAATCCAAGCTAATTAGGACAAGGTGCGAGCACTATTGGTAATCTATGCATGAGGCTTGCAACTTATAGGATGTCTTATACATAACACATATGATTTATTACTACCGTTGACAAAATTGTTTCTATGTTTTCAAAATGAAAAGCTCTAGCACAAAAATAGTAATCCATGCTTCCCTCTGCGAAGGGCCTATCTTCTACTTTATGTTGAGTCAGTTTACCTACTTCTTTCTATTTTAGAAGCAAACACTTGTGTCAACTGTGTGCATTGATTCTTATATGTTTACCTATTGCATTCATCATATTACTTTGTGTTGACAATTATCCATGAGACATATCCATGAGATAAACATGTTGAAGTTGAAAGCAACCGCTGAAACTTATATCTTCCTTTGTGTTGCTTCAAAGCTTTCTACTAAGAATTTATTGCTTTATGAGTTAACTCTTATGCAAGTCTTATTGATGCTTGTCTTGAAAGTACTATTCATGAAAAGTCTTTGCTATATGATTCAGTTGTTTACTCATTGTCTTTATCATTGCTTCGAATCGCTGCATTCATCTCATATGCTTTACAATAGTATTGATCAAGATTATGATAGCATGTCATAAATTATCCTTGTTATCGTTTACCTACTCGAGGGCGAGTAGGAACTAAGCTTGGGGATGCTTGATACGTCTCAAACGTATCTATAATTTCTTATGTTCCATGCTACTTTTATGATGATACTCACATGTTTTATACACACTTTATGTCATTATTATGCATTTTCCGGCACTAACCTATTGACGAGATGCCGAAGAGCCAGTTGCTGTTTTCTGTTTTTGGTTTCGAAATCCTACAAAGGAAATATTCTCGGAATTGGACGAAATCAACGCCCAGGGTCTTATTTTCCACGAAGCTTCCAGAAGACCGAAAGGGGTACGAAGTGGGGCCACGAGGTGGCCAGACCATAGGCCGGCGCGGCTAGATCGATGGGGGCCCGCGCCGCCCTATGGTATGGGCCCCTCGCCAGCCCTCCGACTCTGCCCTTCCGCCTAATTATAGCCTTCGTCGCGAAACCCCACGAGAGCCACGATACGGAAAACCTTCCGAGACGCCGCCGCCGCCAATCCCATCTCGGGGATTCAGGAGATCGCCTCCGGCACCCTACCGGAGAGGGGAATCATCTCCCGGAGGACTCTTCATCACCATGATTGCCTCCGGATTGATGTGTGAGTAGTTCACCCCTGGACTATGGGTCCATAGCAGAGTGTAAGGGTACATTGCCCCTATGTGTGGTTTTGGTAATTAATGACAACCCCTATGGACTAATGTTTTCATTAAGTTTATATGAAGGAATATTCCATAGGTACTACTTGTATTCCATGTGTTGGATTCAAGTATGGATGCCATAAAGATAAAGGTATACCTTGTGTATTGGCATCAAGATCATCGGTTTGAAGATACATATGTGATATGATCAAGAAGAAGAAATGAAGATGGAGTTCTTATGTGGAACTCAATATTAGCCATGCTCTATCTTATGAGAGTATGAGAAGGTACAAGGTTAAGTCGGGCAAGTTCAAGATGAGCATCTCAAGTGGATCACATGCTTGAAGCTTGCCGTCCATTTGGTGATAATGGACATGTGAAGATGTGCATCAATGGGGCTTTCCCATCATAGTGTATGGGGGAGCATTTGTGAGTCTTCACGAAGCAACATTGGTCAAGTGAGGCATTCCGGCTTGAGTGAAGCTTGAAGAGTTATCATCAAGATCAAGCGGGATGCGCAAGGCAAAGGTATGGCCTTGCTAGGTTTTCCTTTTACCGGTCTCAAGGTGGATGTTGGGAGACCGGATTATAGGATAGATAGCCGCACTATTAAGAGGGGCTTTCGGTTGAGTAACTTGATCACATCGTCTTAGGGAGCTCAATCCTTTGCATACTTTGCATATCCTTATTGCTTCTTGGTGTTTCTCTATGTGAGGTTCTTGAGCTTGTTGCTAGCTTTACAACAAGTCCAAGTTCATCGAAAACGGAGTTTGCATGCATCTTCTATGGCGTTTTCGAGGTTGGGTAATTTTACCGGTTATTCATGATATAAGGTTCTACCTTTTATATTCATGATAAAATTCCCTTCTACAGATTCTTGAGTTTGCACTTTTTATAGGATAGCATTTGTCGTTATCTTCCAAACGAAATTAGTTTCATGTCAATCGGAGTTCGGGAGCTCTAGTTATTAAAGGAAAAGGAAAAAGAAGAAAAAGGTAAAAAGAAAAGGGGCCCGGTCGTCGGCCTGCCGGGCCGCACGCCGGCCCACCCGGTCCGCACCGGCGCCAACCGGACGGCGGCCACGGCCCACGCGCCGGCCAGCCCAGCTACCCTCCGGTCCGACCGATTTTGACCGGGCCGCCACCCGTCCGGAGGCCCACGCGCCCGCGCCCCGCCGCGCCCCGCGCTTCCCGCGCCGCCCGGCGCTGCTGGGCCGCCGCCGCCCACGCGGCCTGGGCCGCTCCCGCGCGGCCTGAGGACTTCCCGCCGCCCAGCGCGCCACCGGCCGCACCCGGTTGCTGGGCCGGTCGGACCAGGCTGCCGACCGGGCTCCTCAGCGCCCAGGCCGGTCGGCCGGCCTGGCAACCGGCTGGGCTCTTTTTCAGCTCGTTTTTTATCCGATTTTCACCCGGTTTTCTCCCCAACGGTTATTTTTCTCCTTAGACTATAAATAGCTCTTCTTCCACCTTGAGCAACAACTTCTTCCCTTTTCTCTCACCTCCATTGTTGCATTTGAAGAAGTTGCTCTCTCCCTTGATTCCTCCAACCATTCTTGCTCATACTTGAGGATTTGAGAGAGGAGATCTAGATCTACACTTTCACCAAACCATTTCTTCTCTAAGTGAGGGAATCTCTTGGGATCTAGATCTTGGAGTCTTTGGTTGACTTTCCCCCTTGTTCTTCCTCTCCAATCTCATCCTAGCATTCGTTGCTTTGGTGGGATTTGAGTGTGAAGGACTTGAACACCTCCGGTGTTCTTGCTTTGCATCATTGCATAGTGTTGAGCTCTCCACCACGATTTGTTCGAGTGAGAGACCGTGAGCTTGTTACTCTTGGAGGGTGACCTCCTAGTTGGCTTGGTTGGTGTCCCGGTGATCTCTTCGTGGAAGATTGTGAAGGGGCCCGGGCTTCTCCTTCGTGGAGCTTGTGAAGTGGTTGTGGAGCTTGCCATCTCCGGAGCGGAGGAAAAGCTAACCATAAGGAAATGGCCATTATCCTTCGTGGGTGTGGTTCGGAGAATAGGGTGAGCCTTCGTGGCGCGGGGAATCCTTCGTGGGACCTCCACTCCTCCAAACGTGACGTACCTTGTTGCAAAGCAAGGGAACACGGGAATACATCCTCGTCTCCGCGTGCCTCGGTTATTTCTATACCCGAGCTCTCTTTCCTTGTGATAGCCATCGTGCTTGAAGTACATATATCTTGCTATCACTTGTGCTACATATATCTTGTGCCTATCTTGCTTAGCTCTAGTTGCTATTGTTACACTTAGTTGAGCTTAGCATATTTAGGGTTTGTGCTTGTAAACTAAACGATAGTTTAATTCCGCATTCTTACAAGACAAATCCGCAAGAGTTTGTAATTGCCTATTCACCCCCTCTAGGCGACATCTCGATCTTTCAATTGGTATCAGAGCAAGGTCTCTCCTTGTTTAAGGCTTCACCGCCTTGAGAGTAAAGATGTCGGCTAGTATAGTGCACAATGACACAATTATCTTTGTTGGCACAAATTATCTTTTGTGGCGAAATTGCTTGCTTTGCAATCTTCGGACCTTGTGTCCAAACATTGAGCAATTTCTAGATGTAGGTTTTTCTCCTCCGATGGATTCTCAAAATCTATCTTTAGAGGATGAGAAAAACTTACATCTTGAAGCTCAAGTATCTAATGAGCTTTTATTCTCCTTGAGACCCGATTTTCGTAGGTTCTTGATATATATAAAGCGAAAATCGTCTCATGAGATGTGGATCAAGCTTAAGGAAATGTTTGGTGGATCCACTTCTCAATTGGTCGGTGGTGACTCCGAGGAGCTCTCTTCCCCTTCACATCATGAAGAGCTCCAAGTTGCTTCCACCTCCGGCCGTGATGAGTTCTCATCTTCTTCCACTTCACCAACGTGTAGCAAGACACGAGGTAATGATATGGTGAGTGGTGAGGAAAATTGCAATGTTGATATTGTGCTCAATAGTGATGATTCTTCATCTCTATCCCATTGCAATGCTTCCTCTTTGGACTTAAACACATCTAGCATTGAAAATAATCTACATGCTTGTGTTGATAGTCCTTGCATATCATGTGTAAATTGCTTACATAAATCCCATGATGATATGCTTGCCTTGTCTTGCTCCCATAATCAAAATGCTTCTATTTCCTCTAGTTGTTTGTTGACTAACAATGTAGAGGAAACCGAACACTCTATGGATCAAGACATGTTTTCAAATGAGGATTCAAGAATTTCTTCATCTTCATCCTCCGGTATGCACATGTGCCTTATGGCAAATGGATCAAAGGTATCTCCTACTTTGACTCCTAACACTTCCTCTAATGATGAGAGTGATGATGATGATAATGATGAAGAATATAATATCTTGGTGCATAATATGGCAATGGTATATGCTTCTCTTCATGGTAATAAAGAAGCTCGTGCTAATCTCGAACACTCTATGGATACCTTGAGTAAATATAGGGAAACCATAGTGGAGTTGGAGTCCCATGTTGAAAATGGGGAAATGAGATTCACTCTCCTCAAGCATGAGCTAAAAGATGAGAAGCATACTAATTTTATGCTTACACAAAAATTTGAATCCTATATGCATGAAAATGAGAAAACTATTGTTGATGCTTGTGCTACTAACTCTAATTCTTGTGAAGCATCTATCTTAAAGGAGAATGTTGAGTTAAGGGCTCAACTTGAGTTGCTAACTAGCAATTATAGGGAATTGGAAGAAAGTCATAAAAAGCTCTCGGGCTCTCATGATGACCTTCTAATTTCCTATGATGGGCTAAAGTTAGCTCATGAGGCTAGCATCACTAAGGTAACATCTTGTGAGCATCATATGGACATTAGCACAATCTCTACTACAAATGCTATATTGCCATGTGCTAGTCCTTGTAATCCATCTAGTCAAACTAGTGATACACCTTGTGTTGGATTACTTGCCTTGCCTTGTTGCTCTAACAATGAAGCTTCTACTTCCTCTAGTACTTGTATTTCTACTAACCATGTAGAGGAAATAAAAGAGCTCGAGGCCCAAGTCCTTTCTTTGAAGAAAGACTTGGAAAAGCGTCATGAAGGGAAATCCACACTTGACAAGATGCTAAGTGTGCAACAATCCCCCAATGACAAGAGTGGACTTGGATTCAACTCCAATAACAAGAACAAGTCCAAGAGCAAGAACAACAAGAAGAAGGGCCAAGACAAAGTCAAGGATCCGGCCAAGTTGGTTTGCTTCAAGTGCAAGGTTGAAGGGCATCATGTTAGATCATGCCCATTGAAGAAGAAGAAGCACTTGAGTGAGAAACAACAAGGGAAACGGCCACAAGGTCAAGGTCAAGCTCATGCTCGACCTCAAGTTGAAGATAGGCCACTTCCCAAGAAGAATCAAGATGTTGTTCCCCAAGAGAAGAAATCAATAAAGAAGAGAAAGGGGAACACTTGCTACTTATGCCGTGTGAAGGGGCACTTTGCTTCTTCATGTTTAAGTGGTACCTTATCCAACCCTATCATTGTTGATAATGATTATTCTCTTGGTAAGGATAAGGATGGCAATGTGTTTGCCAAGTTTGTTGGAACTCAAAGTGGCTTCAAGAAAAGAACCATTTGGGTTGCCAAGCCTATTGTGACTAACCTCTTAGGACCCAACTTGGTTGGGGACCAACAAGCTCAAACTTGATCAATAGGTACATATGGAGGTCATTGGAGACTTGGCTACTTCATGAAGAATTAAGGGATCTTCATATATTATATTTTGACCAAGTCAAGTCATATGGATTATCATCTATATCTTATATCCAATGTTCCTCTTTGCGGTAACTTATACTTCAACTCATCATATTTATTGTAAGTTACTTGCCCCTTTGCATGTTTGGTTTTGTACCAAATATTTGTGTGTATGTGTTGTGTCTTACTTACCTATCTTGTGTATTCAAGTATGTTTGTTTGACTCATCATATACTTGTGTATTGTTTTGGAGCCTAATGCATCTTGATGAAATCTTATTTGGCTCTCTTTGAGTGATTAATGGAACATCCCATTTTGGGGGAGTGATATGCATTGTGCATCTCTCTTTCTTTAAAATGTGTGTATATGGGTATCACCACTTAGTATTGATATTGCAAGATTATCTAGTCACTATGTGGTGTGTCATACTCATGAGAAATTCAAATTCTAAATGTCCATTAATCATCTCTAGTCGAATTTCAATTGCCTCTTGATTAGAAGAAATGTTTTATCACATTATGGGGGAGTAATATGTTTTGTACATATCACAAGCCTAGAAAATGTGAACATATGAGGTTATGCCACTTAGAGTTGATGCTCTTAATTATCTTGTTCCTAGGTGGCATGTTTGCTCAAACAAGCTCCACTTCTATTAAAAAGCTTTTATTGGCTCATCTTATGGATTCTTGTTTGATTAAGAAATTCTTGGTACGGTTTTCCTCAAATACATATCTCTATATCTTATTTGGGACACCGTTTGCTTCAAGTTATTCTAATCATTGCCGTGCGTGATTGTTTGACTAATTGAAGCTATCAAGAATCTTCATCCGTGCATAGTGCTTAATTCTATATACTTATCCTATGCCTTTTATTGTGAAGTTGATCCTTACTATCATTGTAAATTCACCACCGGAAATTATTTCCAATATACTCATTGTCTTTGACAATTGATAACCTTGTATGTGGTTGAATTCATGGATCATCTTCACCTTGGATTGCTTCTTATTTACTTATTTTATTTCCAAGAAATCTTTGTTGCTCCCACGTGTCTTCTTTGTCCCTTTGAAAAATCTTTTGATAAATTCTCTTGATTCATATCAAGTGTTTGTTTTGGAAGACAAACCTTTTCCTTACGGTACATTGTGCCATTGTGAAAAGTGTAGAGGGTTTGGTTTATTTGTTCGAACCTTGCTCTTTTTGGGAGTTTTGCTATCTCATTCCTTCTTCTATGCTTTATTTGTTGAATGAGATAAATCTTTGAGCATGTTTGCTTTATTTCATCCTTTATGCTCAATGGTTTCTTCTTAGTTCATTTGTTGAACTTTGTTGAACAAATCTTTTGTGATTTGCGTCTTTGATATAATTTGGACAACAAATTTGTTTGGTCACACCTTTATGCCTTATTCAATTCATTTGGTGTTTTGTCCAAAGTATATCTTTCTTGGATCTTTAAAAGTCTTTGTGCGTGCTTATATGTAATTTATTTATATCTATAGCATGCTTTCTTTCTTCGATCCATTATATAGGGTATACTCCATCAAATCCTAAACGGCTAAGATGTGCATGAAATTCAAATTTCATCTATAAATATGCACATATTGATATGGAGTGTATCCTATGTATTGTGGTTAGTCTAACCATGTTGGACCCAATAAGTTTGGGGACCAAGATGTACTTGAATGTTGTTTTAGGTACATTGGAGATGCAATGGAGGCTTGTCTCATCTATAAGGAAGGTGTTGTCACCATATGAAAATTGGAGTCAAGCTAGGATGATCGATGAACTCTTATCTACTACATCATGCCATTGCTATCTCGGTAACAAGTATCTTATTCATGCATACTCATATAGCATCCAACCTCTTGTAGGTTGCATCTTGGCATGAAATTCTTTATTTCGAAAATATTGCGATTGAAAAATCCTTTTAAAGAAAACTTCTTATTGTACATTTGAGTAATTTGAGAAGATGCATATGATAGGAATATATATATATCATGTTTATGATTCACCTATCTCAAATATGCCCTCTAGCAATTTATTGCATATCAATTCCTCAAAGAGCTCTTATGTGCAATATTGATGAAATTGCGAAATAAATCCATATTTATGATACTTGTTGCCTTTCTCAAAACATTCCAACTAGCTCTACTTCCCTTATTGTTGGTTGTGATGTTTTTGAGATTTTCTTAGTTGAAGCTCATTCATATACCACTAGTGAAAATTGGAGCCATAGGCTATATATGCTTTTTAAGCAAATATCCTTTGGTATATTTTATGACTTCATTTTGGATATCTAGTCTTATTTATTTTGTTAACCTCTTGTGTGTGCATGTTTCTTTATGGATCATTTTGTCCACTTTAGAAACTTATATACATAAGAGTGTTAATCCATCACCTTGATATCCTTGTTCTTTGCCAACCATCTTCTTATCCTTTTGATTTTAGTGTTATTGGTAAAGAAGATTTATGAGTGCTTGGTTTATTTGTTTTTCTTCATGCACTCATATCTCGTAATTGTTGGACTCAAGTTGTTCTTGATAAGCATATTCTCTTTATCTTAGTTGTGTTCTAAATGATGTATAGGGAGTGAGGATTCCATGTTTGTGCATATTGTATTCAAATGCAAACATTATAAATTGTGCACGAACCTTGGGGAGCTTTCTTATTTTTAGAGCACTATATCTCTCTTATCATGATATCTTTGTTTGTCCAATTGGATCTTTGATTGCTTGCTTTACTTGTTGAAGCTCATTTCACCATGTTATCTTTATGCAATCTTTGATCCTCAATATAGTTTGACTTCCTTCAAGTATTCATCATTGGATATGTGCACTTGATTCCACTCAAATTATGAGAAGTGCACACTTTGGGGAGGAACTCACATTATATTGGCCTTCTAATTTTTTCACCCATTTTGACAATCGATGCCAATGGGGGAGAAGTTTAGAGGGTTTAAGGGAATGGTTTTATACTTAAGTTTGGTTTGTGCTTAAGTGTTTTGCCTCTCATGCATTCCATATTTATATGTCTTGCATGGTTGTATATATATAGTGGAAACTATCCCAAAGGTTAATCTTGACAATATATGCAATGAATTCATGTTCATCACACGTGCATACATTGTGGGGGAGTTTTCTCTATATATATTGGTTCTACTCACATCTCTTGCATTTGTTGTAGTTGTGTGAGTAGAGCCGGTTTTGATATGGGCTAGTAGCTTTGTGTTACTTGACCATATCAAATACAACCTCTTGTATACAACTTATTCTCGGATAAGTTGAGTACTTGTTTCTAATATTCATTATATAAACCCTCTTATTGTGGTTGTCATCAATTACCAAAATGGGGGAGATTGTAAGGGTACATTGCCCCTATGTGTGGTTTTGGTAATTAATGACAACCCCTATGGACTAATGTTTTCATTAAGTTTATATGAAGGAATATTCCATAGGTACTACTTGTATTCCATGTGTTGGATTCAAGTATGGATGCCATAAAGATAAAGGTATACCTTGTGTATTGGCATCAAGATCATCGGTTTGAAGATACATATGTGATATGATCAAGAAGAAGAAATGAAGATGGAGTTCTTATGTGGAACTCAATATTAGCCATGCTCTATCTTATGAGAGTATGAGAAGGTACAAGGTTAAGTCGGGCAAGTTCAAGATGAGCATCTCAAGTGGATCACATGCTTGAAGCTTGCTGTCCATTTGGTGATAATGGACATGTGAAGATGTGCATCAATGGGGCTTTCCCATCATAGTGTATGGGGGAGCATTTGTGAGTCTTCACGAAGCAACATTGGTCAAGTGAGGCATTCCGGCTTGAGTGAAGCTTGAAGGGTTATCATCAAGATCAAGCGGGATGCGCAAGGCAAAGGTATGGCCTTGCTAGGTTTTCCTTTTACCGGTCTCAAGGTGGATGTTGGGAGACCGGTTTATAGGATAGATAGCCGCACTATTAAGAGGGGCTTTCGGTTGAGTAACTTGATCGCATCGTCTTAGGGAGCTCAATCCTTTGCATACTTTGCATATCCTTATTGCTTCTTGGTGTCTCTCTATGTGAGGTTCTTGAGCTTGTTGCTAGCTTTACAACAAGCCCAAGTTCATCGAAAACGGAGTTTGCATGCATCTTCTATGGCGTTTTCTAGGTTGGGTAATTTTACCGGTTATTCATGATATAAGGTTCTACCTTTTATATTCATGATAAAATTCCCTTCCACAGATTCTTGAGTTTGCACTTTTTATAGGATAGCATTTGTCGTTATCTTCCAAACGAAATTAGTTTCATGTCAATCGGAGTTCGGGAGCTCTAGTTATTAAAGGAAAAGGAAAAAGAAGAAAAAGGGAAAAAGAAAAGAGGTGCAGCCGGTTGTCGACCGGTCTGCCGGGCCGCACGCCGGCCCACCCGGTCCGCACCGGGCGCCAACCGGACCGGGCGACCACCGGCCCACGCGCCGGCCAGCCCAGCTACCCCTCCGGTCCGACCGGATTTTGACCGGGCCGCCACTCCGTCCGGAGGCCCACGCGGCCTGCGCCCCGTCGCGCCCCGCGCGGCTGCACTCCGCGCCGCCCGCGCCCTGCCGCCACCGCCCACGCGGCCTAGCCGCTCCCCGCGGCCGAGGACTTCCCGCGCGCCACCGCCGCACCCGTTTTGGCCGGTCTTGACCAGCCGACCGGCTCTCGGGGCGGCCGGCTGCTGCAACCTGGGCTCTTTTTCAGCTCGTTTTTTATCCGATTTTCACCCGGTTTTCTCCCCAACGGTTATTTTTCTCCTTAGACTATAAATAGCTCTTCTTCCACCTTGAGCAACAACTTCTTCCCTTTTCTCTCATCTCCATTGTTGCATTTGAAGAAGTTGCTCTCTCCCTTGATTCCTCCAACCATTCTTGCTCATACTTGAGGATTTGAGAGAGGAGATCTAGATCTACACTTTCACCAAACCATTTCTTCTCTAAGTGAGGGAATCTCTTGGGATCTAGATCTTGGAGTCTTTGGTTGACTTTCCCCCTTGTTCTTCCTCTCCAATCTCATCCTAGCATTCGTTGCTTTGGTGGGATTTGAGTGTGAAGGACTTGAACACCTCCGGTGTTCTTGCTTTGCATCATTGCATAGTGTTGAGCTCTCCACCACGATTTGTTCGAGTGAGAGAGACCGTGAGCTTGTTACTCTTGGAGGGTGACCTCCTAGTTGGCTTGGTTGGTGTCCCGGTGATCTCTTCGTGGAAGATTGTGAAGGGGCCCGGGCTTCTCCTTCGTGGAGCTTGTGAAGTGGTTGTGGAGCTTGCCATCTCCGGAGCGGAGGAAAAGCTAACCATAAGGAAAGGGCCATTATCCTTCGTGGGTGTGGTTCGGAGAATAGGGTGAGCCTTCGTGGCGCGGGGAATCCTTCGTGGGACCTCCACTCCTCCAAACGTGACGTACCTTGTTGCAAAGCAAGGGAACACGGGAATACATCCTCGTCTCCGCGTGCCTCGGTTATTTCTATACCCGAGCTCTCTTTCCTTGTGATAGCCATCGTGCTTGAAGTACATATATCTTGCTATCACTTGTGCTACATATATCTTGTGCCTATCTTGCTTAGCTCTAGTTGCTATTGTTACACTTAGTTGAGCTTAGCATATTTAGGGTTTGTGCTTGTAAACTAAACGATAGTTTAATTCCGCATTCTTACAAGACAAATCCGCAAGAGTTTGTAATTGCCTATTCACCCCCCCTCTAGGCGACATCTCGATCTTTCAAGTAGCTAGATGGTTGTCTTCTCCTCATTGTGCTATCATGTTAGATCTTGTGAGCTGCCTATCATGATCAAGATCATCTATTTGTAATGCTACATGTTGTGTTTGTTGGGATCCGATGAATATGGAATACTATGTCAAGTTGATTATCAATCTATCATATATGTGTTGTTTATGTTCTTGCATGCTCTCCGTTGCTAGTAGAGGCTCTGGCCAAGTTGATACTTGTGACTCCAAGAGGAGTATTTATGCTTTATGCTGATACGTCTCCGACGTATCGATAATTTCTTATGTTCTATGCCATATTATTGATGATACCTACATGTTTTATGCACACTTTATGTCATATTCGTGCATTTTACGGAACTAACCTATTAACAAGATGCCGAAGTGCCGGTTCCTGTTTTCTGCTGTTTTTGGTTTCAGAAATCCTAGTAACGAAATATTCTCGAATTGGACGAAACGAAGACCCAGGGGCCTATTTCGCCACGAACCTTCCAAGACCGAAGATCATACGGGGGCCACGAGGTGGCCAACCACATGGCGGCGCGGCCAAGGGGGCCCGCGCCGCCCGTGGTGTGGGCCCTCGTCGCCCCGACTCGCCCCCTTCCGCCTACTTAAAGCCTCCGTCGCGAAACCCCCAGTGCGAGAAACCACGATACGGAAACCTTCAGAGACGCCGCCGCCGATCCCATCTCGGGGGATTCGGAGATCTCCTCCGGCACCCTGCCGGAGAGGGGATTCATCTCCCGGAGGACTCTACACCGCCATGGTCGCCTCCGGAGTGATGAGTGAGTAGTTCACCCCTGGACTATGGGTCCATAGCAGTAGCTAGATGGTTGTCTTCTCCTCATTGTGCTTCATTGTTGGATCTTGTGAGCTGCCTAACATGATCAAGATCATCTATCTGTAATACTCTATGTTGTGTTTGTCGGGATCCGATGGATAGAGAATACCATGTTATGTTAATTATCAAGTTATTACATATGTGTTGTTTATGATCTTGCATGCTCTCCGTTACTAGTAGAGGCTCTGGCCAAGTTTTTGCTTTTAACTCCAAGAGGGAGTATTTATGCTCGATAGTGGGTTCATGCCTCGCATTGACACCGGGACAGTGACGAAAGTTCTAAGGTTGTGTTGTCGTTGCCACTAGGGATAAAACATTGGCGCTATGTCCGAGGATGTAGTTGTTGATTACATTACGCACCATACTTAATGCAATTGTCTGTTGCTTTGCAACTTAATACTGGAAGGGGTTCGGATGATAACCTGAAGGTGGACTTTTTAGGCATAGATGCAGTTGGATGGCGGTCTATGTACTTTGTCGTTATGCCCAATTAAATCTCACTATACTTATCATGCCATGTATGTGCATTGTTATGCCCTCTCTATTTGTCAATTGCCCGACTGTAATTTGTTCACCCAACATGCTTTTATCTTATGGGAGAGACCTCTAGTGAACTGTGGACCCCGGTCCATTCTTTATCTGAAATACAATCTACTGCAATACTTGTTTTACTGTTTTCTCTGCAAACAATCATCTTCCACACAATACGGTTAACCCTTTGTTACAGCAAGTCGGTGAGATTGACAACCTCACTGTTTCGTTGGGGCAAAGTACTTTGGTTGTGTTGTGCAGTTCCACGTTGGCGCCGGAATCTCTGGTGTTGCGCCGCACTACATCCCGCCGCCATCAACCTTCAACGTGCTTCTTGACTCCTACTGGTTCGATTAAACCTTGGTTTCTAACTGAGGGAAACTTGCCGCTGTGCGCATCACACCTTCCTCTTGGGGTTCCCAACGGACGTGTCAATTACACGCATCAAGCAAATTTCTGGCGCCGTTGCCGGGGAGATCAAGACACGCTGCAAGGGAGTCTCCACTTCTCAATCTCTTTACTTTGTTTTTGTCTTGCTTTATTTTATTTACTACTTTGTTTGCTGCACTTATATCAAAACACAAAAAAATTAGTTGCTAGCTTTACTTTATTTACTGTCTTGTTTGCTATATCAAAAACACAAAAAATTAGTTTACTTGCATTTACTTTATCTAGTTTGTTTTATTTACTACTGCTAAAATGGCTACCCCTGAAAATACTAAGTTGTGTGACTTCACAACCACAAATAATAATGATTTCCTATGCACACCTATTGCTCCACCTGCTACTACAGCAGAATTCTTTAAAATTAAACCTGCTTTACTGAATCTTGTTATGAGAGAGCAATTTTCTGGTGTTAGTTCTGATGATGCTGCTGCCCATCTCAATAATTTTGTTGAACTATGTGAAATGCAAAAGTATAAGGATGTAGATGGTGATATTATTAAATTAAAATTGTTTCCTTTCTCATTAAGAGGAAGAGCTAAAGATTGGTTGCTATCTCTGCCTAAGAATAGTATTGATTCCTGGACTAAATGCAAGGATGCTTTTATTGGTAGATATTATCCCCCTGCTAAAATTATATCTTTAAGGAGTAGCATAATGAATTTTAAACAATTGGATAATGAACATTTTGCTCAAGCTTGGGAAAGAATGAAATCTTTGGTAAAAAATTGCCCAACCCATGGACTGACTACTTGGATGATCATCCAAACCTTCTATGCAGGACTAAATTTTTCTTCGCGGAATTTATTGGATTCAGCTGCTGGAGGTACCTTTATGTCCATCACTCTTGGTGAAGCAACAAAGCTTCTTGATAATATGATGGTTAATTACTCTGAATGGCACACGGAAAGAGCTCCACAAGGTAAGAAGGTAAATTCTGTTGAAGAATCCTCTTCCTTGAATGATAAGGTTGATGCTATTATGTCTATGCTTGCTAATGATAGGACTAATTTTGATCCTAATAATGTTCCATTAGCTTCATTGGTTGCCCAAGAAGAACATGTTGATGTAAACTTCATTAAAAATAATAATTTCAACAACAATGCTTATCGGAACAATTCTAGTAATAACTATAGGCCATATCCTTATAATAATGGTAACGGTTATGCTAATTCTTATGGGAATTCTTACAACAATAATAGGAATACACCCCCTGGACTTGAAGCCATGCTTAAAGAATTTATTAGTACACAAACTGCTTTTAACAAATCTGTTGAGGAAAAGCTCAATAAAATTGATATTCTTGTTTCTAGAGTTGATAGTCTTGCCTCTGATGTTGATCTTTTGAAATCGAAAGTTATGCCTAATAGGGATATTGAAAATAAAATTGTTACTACAGCAAATGCCATCCAAGTTAGAATTAATGAGAATATAAGATTAATGGCTGAACTGCGTGCTAGGTGGGATAGAGAAGAAAATGAAAAACTAGCTAAAGAGAAAAATGTAGCTAAAGTTTGGACTATTACCACCACTAGCAATGCTAATTCTTCACATGTTGCTGCACCTCCTACTATTAATGGTAAAATAATTGGTGTTGGCAATGCTTCTACTCCTAGTGCAAAGCGCGCAAAATTACCTGAAACTGCCTGTGATAAAACTGCTGAAATTTTTTCCAACCTTGGGGATGATAATCCCATTGCTTTAGATTGTAATGATTTAGATTTTGATGATTGCCACATCTCTGAAGTTATAAAGTTCTTGCAAAAACTTGCTAAGAGTCCCAATGCTAGTGCTATAAACTTGGCTTTCACAAAACATATTACAAATGCTCTCATAAAAGCTAGAGAAGAGAAACTAAAACTTGAAACTTCTATTCCTAGAAAGCTAGAGGATGGTTGGGAGCCCATCATTAAAATGAGAGTCAAAGATTTTGATTGTAATGCTTTATGTGATCTTGGTGCAAGTATTTCTGTTATGCCTAAAAAAGTCTATGATATGCTTGACTTGCCACCATTGAAAAATTGTTATCTGGATGTTAATCTCGCTGATAATGCTAAAAAGAAACCTTTGGGGAGAGTTGATAATGTTCATATTATGGTTAACAATAACCTTGTCCCCGATGATTTTGTTGTCTTGGATATTGAATGCAATGCATCTTGCCCCATTATATTGGGAAGACCTTTTCTTCGAACCGTTGGTGCTACTATTGATATGAAGGAAGGTAATATTAAATATCAATTTCCTCTCAAGAAAGGTATGGAACACTTCCCTAGAAATAGAATGAAGTTACCGTATGATTCTATTATTAGAACAAATTATGATGTTGATGCTTCGTCTCTTGATGTTACTTGAGATACACTTTCTGCGCCTAGCTGAAAGGCGTTAAAGAAAAACGCTTATGGGAGACAACCCATGTTTTTACTACAGTATTTTTATTTTATATTTGTGTCTTGGAAGTTGTTTACTACTGTAGCAACCTCTCCTTATCTTAGTTTTATGTTTTGTTGTGCCAAGTAAAGTCTTTGATAGAAAAGTAAGTACTAGATTTGGATTACTGCGCAGTTCCAGATTTCTTTGCTGTCACGAATCTGGGTCTATCTCCCTGTAGGTAGCTCAGAAAATTAAGCCAATTTACTAGCATGATCCTCAGATATGTACGCAACTTTCATTCAATTTGAGCATTTTCGTTTGAGCAAGTCTGGTGGCCTAATAAAATCCATCTTTACGGACTGTTCTGTTTTGACAGATTCTGTCTTTTATTTCGCATTGCCTCTTTTGCTATGTTGGATGAATTTCTTTGATCCATTAATGTCCAGTAGCTTTATGCAATGTCCAGAAGTGTTAAGAATGATTGTGTCACCTCTGAACATGTGAATTTTTATTATGCACTAACCCTCTAATGAGTTGTTTCGAGTTTGGTGTGGAGGAAGTTTTCAAGGATCAAGAGAGGAGTATGATGCAATATGATCAAGGAGAGTGAAAGCTCTAAGCTTGGGGATGCCCAAGGCATCCCCTTATTCATCAACAAATTATCAGGTTCCTTCTCTTGAAACTATATTTTTATTCGGTCACATCTTATGCACTTTGCTTGGAGCGTCTGTTTGTTTTTGTTTTTGTTTTGTTTGAATAAAATGGATCCTAGCATTCACTTTGTGGGAGAGAGACACGCTCCGCTGTAGCATATGGACAAGTATGTCCTTAGGCTTTACTCATAATATTCATGGCGAAGTTTCTTCTTCGTTAAATTGTTATATGGTTGGAATTGGAAAATACTACATGTAGTAACTCTAAAATGTCTTGAATAATTTGATACTTGGCAATTGTTGTGCTCATGTTTAAGCTCTTGCATCATATACTTTGCACCCATTAATGAAGAAATACTTAGAGCTTGCTAATTTGGTTTGCATATTTGGTTTCTCTAGAGTCTAGATAATATCTAGTATTGAGTTTTGAACAACAAGGAAGACGGTATGGAGTCTTATAATGTTTACCATATGTCTTTTATGTGAGTTTTGCTGTACCGTTCATCCTTGTGTTTGTTTCAAATAACCTTGCTAGCCTAAACCTTGTATCGAGAGGGAATACTTCTCATGCATCCCAAATACATGAGCCAACCACTATGCCATTTGTGTCCACCATACCTACCTACTACATGGTATTTATCCGCCATTCCAAAGTAAATTGCTTGAGTGCTACCTTTAAAATTCCATCATTCACCTTTGCAATATATAGCTCATGGGACAAATAGCTTAAAAACTATTGTGGTATTGAATATGTACTTATGCACTTTATCTCTTATTAAGTTGCTTGTTGTGCGATAACCATGCTTCTGGGGACGCCATCAACTATTCTTTGTTGAATATCATGTGAGTTGCTATGCATGTCCGTCTTGTCTGAAGTAAGAGAGATCTACCACCTTCATGGTTGGAGCATGCATATTGTTAGAGAAGAACATTGGGCCGCTAACTAAAACCATGATTCATGGTGGAAGTTTCAGTTTTGGACATATATCCTCAATCTCATATGAGAATAATAATTGTTGCCACATGCTTATGCATTAAAGAGGAGTCCATTATCTGTTGTCCATGTTGTCCCGGTATGGATGTCTAAGTTGAGAATAATCAAAAGCGAGAAATCCAAAATGCGAGCTTTCTCCTTAGACCTTTGTACAGGCGGCATGGAGGTACCCCATTGTGACACTTGGTTAAAACATGTGCATTGCAAAGATCCGGTAGTCCAAGCTAATTAGGACAAGGTGCGGGCACTATTAGTATACTATGCATGAGGCTTGCAACTTGTAAGATATAATTTTCATAACTCATATGCTTTATTACTACCGTTGACAAAATTGTTTCATGTTTTCAAAATAAAAGCTCTAGCACAAATATAGCAATCGATGCTTTCCTCTTTCAAGGACCATTCTTTTACTTTTATGTTGAGTCAGTTCACCTATCTCTCTCCACCTCAAGAAGCAAACACTTGTGTGAACTGTGCATTGATTCCTACATACTTGCATATTGTACTTGTTATATTACTCTATGTTGACTATTATCCATGAGATATACATGTTACAAGTTGAAAGCAACCGCTGAAACTTAATCTTCCTTTGTGTTGCTTCAATACCTTTACTTTGATTTATTGCTTTATGAGTTAACTCTTATGCAAGACTTATTAATACTTGTCTTGAAGTACTATTCATGAAAAGTCTTTGCTTTATGATTCACTTGTTTACTCATGTCATTACCATTGTTTTGATCGCTGCATTCACTACATATGTTTACAAATAGTATGATCAAGGTTATGATGGCATATCACTTCAGAAATTATCTTTGTTATCGTTTACCTGCTCGGGACGAGCAGAACTAAGCTTGGGATGCTTGATACGTCTCCGACGTATCGATAATTTCTTATGTTCTATGCCATATTATTGATGATACCTACATGTTTTATGCACACTTTATGTCATATTCGTGCATTTTCGGAACTAACCTATTAACAAGATGCCGAAGTGCCAGTTCCTGTTTTTGGTTTTAAATCCTAGTAACGAAATATTCTCGGAATTGGACGAAACGAAGACCCAGGGCCTATTTCGCCACGAACCTTCCAGAAGACCGAAGATCATACGTGGGGCCACGAGGTGGCCAAACCACATGGCGGCGCGGCCAAGGGGGCCCGCGCGCCCCGTGGTGTGGGCCCTCGTCCCCCCGACTCGCCCTTCCGCCTACTTAAAGCCTCCGTCGCGAAACCCCTGATGCGAAAAACCACGATACGGAAAACCTTACCGAGACGCCGCCGCCGATCCCATCTCGGGGGATTCTGGAGATCTCCTCCGGCACCCGCCGGAGAGGGGATTCATCTCCCGAGGACTCTACACCGCCATGGTCGCCTCCGGAGTGATGAGTGAGTAGTTCACCGGACTATGGGTCCATAGCGCAGCTAGATGGTTGTCTTCTCCTCATTGTGCTTCATTGTTGGATCTTGTGAGCTGCCTAACATGATCAAGATCATCTATCCGTAATACTCTATGTTGTGTTTGTCGGGATCCGATGGATAGAGAATACCATGTTATGTTAATTATCAAGTTATTACATATGTGTTGTTTATGATCTTGCATGCTCTCCGTTACTAGTAGAGGCTCTGGCCAAGTTTTTGCTTTTAACTCCAAGAGGGAGTATTTATGCTCGATAGTGGGTTCATGCCCGCATTGACACCTGGGACAAGTGACGTAAAGTTCTAAGGTTGTGTTGTGTGTTGCCACTAGGGATAAAACATTGGCGCTATGTCCGAGGATGTAGTTGTTGATTACATTACGCACCATACTTAATGCAATTGTCTGTTGCTTTGCAACTTAATACTGGAAGGGGTTCGGACGATAACCTGAAGGTGGACTTTTTAGGCATAGATGCAGTTGGATGGCGGTCTATGTACTTTGTCGTAATGCCCAATTAAATCTCACTATACTTATCATGCCATGTATGTGCATTGTTATGCCCTCTCTATTTGTCAATTGCCCGACTGTAATTTGTTCACCCAACATGCTTTTATCTTATGGGAGAGACACCTCTAGTGAACTGTGGACCCCGGTCCATTCTTTAATACTGAAATACAAATCTGCTGCAATACTTGTTTTACTGTTTTCTCGCAAACAATCATCTTCCACACAATACGGTTAACCCTTTGTTACAGCAAGCCGGTGAGATTGACAACCTCACTGTTTCGTTGGGGCAAAGTACTTTGGTGTGTTGTGCAGGTTCCACGTTGGCGCCGGAATCCCGGTGTTGCGCCGCACTACATCCCGCCGCCATCAACCTTCAACGTGCTTCTTGACTCCTGGTTCGATTAAACCTTGGTTTCTAACTGAGGGAAACTTGCCGCTGTGCGCATCACACCTTCCTCTTGGGGTTCCCAACGGACGTGTCAATTACACGCATCAGTGGGTTCATGCCTCCATTGAATCTGGGACAGTGACAGAAAGTTCTAAGGTTGTGGATGTGCTGTTGCCACTAGGGATAAAACATTGATGCTTTGTTTAAGGATATTTGTGTTGATTACATTACGCACCATACTTAATGCAATTGTCTGTTGTTTGCAACTTAATACTGGAAGGGGTTCGGATGATAACCTGAAGGTGGACTTTTTAGGCATAGATGCATGCTGGATAGCGGTCTATGTACTTTGTTGTAATGCCCTGATTAAATCTCATAGTAGTCATCGTGATATATGTATGTGCATTGTTATGCCTTCTCTATTTGTCAATTGCCCAACTGTAATTTGTTCACTCAAATGCTATTTATCTTATGGGAGAGACACCACTAGTGAACTGTTGACCCCGGTCCATTATTTACATCTGAAATACAATCTACTGCAAACTCTGTTCTTTACTATTCTTCGCAAACAAATATCATCTTCTACACTATACATTTAATCATTTGTTTACAGCAAGCCGGTGAGATTGACAACCTCACTGTTACGTTGGGGCAAAGTACTTTGATTGTGTTGTGCAGGTTCCACGTTGGCGCCGGAATCCCTGTTGCGCCGCACTACACTCCACCACCAACAACCTTCGTGTTCCTTGATAACCTTAACCTTCTTCTCGAGGGAAAACTTGCATTACGCATCACACCTTCCTCTTGGGGTTCCCAACGGACGTGTGTCTTACACGGCATCACATATATTATTACCAATTGACAAGAATAAATGTTCAACAATCTAAACAAAAATATAACAACGCTAGAGAAGTTTATGAATATTCAACAATATCACATCTGACGCATATCACAAAATCTAATCTAAAGATTGGAACAGTCTTACGTAAAATTCGGTCAGTTCGATCTATTCGGTTACTCAGAACAAAATGACCGAATTGACCAAACTTAATTCGGTCTATAAAATTTCCTACCCAATATTTTATCGGTCACTTCGGTCTCGATCTTTTCGGGTTCGGTTTCGGTCTTCGGTCATCGGTTTTTTTGCCCACTGTGAAGCCCAGTGCACCATTGGTGACTTGGTGTTCAGTACATGTTGGCCTCGAAATTGTGCTTGATTTCTCTATTCAAGCCCTGGGGCTTTGGTAATGCATATCCAGCTTTACGAGTTCCAGCCAACGTGTACTCTTTGAGGCTTGCTATTTGAGATCCGTTTTATTTATCCTAGAAGACTAGTACCAGTATCCTATCATTGTATGAAGTATGTGGTTATTTGTAGTATTTCTTTAAATTAATTTGTATTGAGCGGGACTTCTGATCTATTATTTGCTACTCTCTAATGGAAAGTTTGCCTTAAAATGTATCTCATTCTATGTCTTTCTTGGAAATGTCTATTCTTAGTCGACCGCTAGTAGAAAACAGGCCTTTCGTCCGGGCTTTTAGTTCCGGCCGTGTCCTGGGTCGGGACTAATGGTAGACACATCGCCTCGAACAGCCCCATGGTGTGGTAACAATTAGTCCCGGTTTTTATGGGCCTCGATCTAGTCCCAGTTTGGGATACAAGCCGGGACTAAAGCCCATGCGCCTGCTGGCACCCCCTTTAGTTCTGGCTGGTGACACGAGTTGGGACTAAAGTCAAACAGTTTGGTTTCCGCGCGGAAATCGATCGTCGTCGCCACCGATCATCGTCGAAAATTGCATCAGCACACGGAAATCGATCGTCGATCAATCGGAAGTTGCAATGCCGCTAGCGGCCGGCCACAGGAATTGATCACCCCGCTGGCCTGTTCACCCCCTCACATATATATGCATCTTCACATCCTCCATTAGCCATCTCTCTCAAAGACCTCTCTCCCGCCCGGTCCCAATGGAGAAGCTCGCGCGCACCCTCTCTCTACCTCGATCTCGGGTGTACTACCTCACCGCCGAAGAGATGCACTTCAAGATCTCGGTCACTCTCCGTGCATCAAGGGTGGCCGGAGAGGTGGATTTCCTCAACGGCGCACCAATCAAGTGCGTGGACTTGGACTGCGAGTTCACTAACCATCGCGAGGGTAGAGATAATCAGTCTGAAGCCATCCTTCAACTCTCGGTGGCGACTGAGAATTTGGTCTTCCAAATTTGTTGGGCTGATGAAGTGCCACAACTTCTCAAGAATTTCTTGCAAGACAAGACCATCAGATTCTGCGGCGCGGCTATCCACAAAGATGTGGAAATGATGCGTTCCTACGGAATTGATATTCCATCTGAGTTCGACCTCCAAAAGATAATCCCGAACCCCACCAAAAATCCCATTCTTAGTCTGCATGATATGGCAAATTATACTATTGGACAAAATTTGAGAAGAAGAAGAAGAAGAGAAAGATGGACAAGAAGAAGAACAAGAAGAAGGACAACGAGGAGGAAGAAGAAGATGAACTGATTTTTGGATGGGGCAAGGTTCCATTGAGCTATGATAAAGTGCACTATGCCACTCTAGATGCTCGCCTCGACTTCGAGATGGCTTGGAGGTATTGAAGGCTACTAGGCTACAATAGCTAGGTTGATCGTCTCAATATTATTGATGATGAGTAGATGGTGGTGTGGTGCGTGGTGTGTGTGCCTTCTATATTTTTATGAAACTATAAATTTTCTCAATATATCGGATCTTTCTATTGTTATTCAAATTCTCCATTTTTTCAAATAATAATGGATATATTATTTGTCCAATTGCGATTTACAGATTTAAAGATAATAATTATGCCATATTAAATGAATAACACATATATTATTTGATAATAATAATAATAAATGAATAAAAACAAAATTATTTCGTATTCAAATTCCTCACATTTTTCTAATAATAGTGGATGTATTATTTGTCCAATTGCAATTTATAGATTTAAAGATAATAATTATGACATATTATATGAATAATGCATATATTCTTTGATAATAATAATAATAAAATAAAAATATATTTAATATTAAAATTCCCCACATTGTTCTAATAATAATGGATATATTATTTGTCTAATTGCAATTTACATATTTAAAGATATTAATTATGCCATATTATATGAATAATGCATATATTATTTGATAATAATATAATATTAAATGAATATTTTTTTTATTTCATATTCAAATTCCTCACGTTTTCTAATAATAAGTGATATATTATTTGTCCAATTGCGATTTACAGATTTAAAGATATTAATTACACCATATGATATGAATAATGCATATATTTTTTATAATAAAAAATTATTTCATATTAAAATTTCTCACATTTTTCTAATAATAATGGATATATTATTTGTCCAATTGCGTTTACAGATTTAAAGATAATAATTATGTCATATTGTATGAATAATGCATATATTTTTTGATATAAAAATAAAAATAGTTTTATTACTTATTTTATTTTCATTGGAATTGAATATTATTATCTTATTCATTATTCTTTACTTAAATAATTGTTTATGGTTTCAAAAAATACAAAAATGTGATACAATGGTATAAGAGTTAATATGAATGATATGATAGTATTTACAACAAGGTACAACCACATTCGCGAGAGCACATCACGAGAGAACCGAGTAGTTAAGCGTGTCGAGGATGGGTGACCGCCCGGTAAGTGACCAAGTCTAGAATTTAACTAAAAGTTAAGTGTAATTAGTGTTAAAAATAGTCCAAGTGAGTGAGTAACGAGTCAAACAATTAGAAAAAATAAATTAGAAAAATAAAATTATAAAAAATAAAAACAATTTTGGAAAATAATCGTTAGTCCCGGTTGGACTTACGAGCCGGGACTAAATGTCCTCCAGCCCAAACGTTATATCGCAGCCACGTGGAGAACCGTTTGTCTTGGTTCATAAGTAAACCAGGACTAAAGGTCCTTTCAAAACTGGTAGCGAAGATCTGTTCTTTCCCGGTGGACATAACTAAATGTGTTTTAGCTGTATCTAGAACAGACCTTAATGAGTATCTACCAACTTGTGTTTGTGACGGGCGTCCCTAGCTGGCGCTCGCGCGCCAGATTCTTAATGCGCGATTGGTTTCCGACAGCCTAATTAGGGAAAACCGTGTTTTCCTTTCTGACAGGTAGCTTTCACATAGTGCATGTCTCTCCTTTCATGTAATTAATGTTAATAATCAATGCATGCAAGTTAGCATGACAAAAAGTAGAAGGCATGCATGGGATGGACCATCTTTTCTTCTCTCTCCCCGCGTCACGTGCATTCCTAATTAGCATGGCTAATCACCGCATGCAAATTTAGGGTCACCTGTAGAATATATGTAGCAGAAACCATTGTTTAAAATGATTTATCTTTCAAATGAACGCTTCAATTTAAGATTCGTTTTCACCAATGAATCCGTCTCGACGAGATCTTCAGAACTAGCACCAATATTAATATGTTTCGACAAACTTTTTTCTGGCTAAAAGTTATCAACCCTCTCTATTTGAATAATCAACCCCTCCGTACTTCAGTGATCAACGGTAAATGTATAAAATTATCAACCTGGTGCAGGCTATTTAGGGAAAGTTCTGCATTCATGCATAAATAGACGAATCTGCTGATGTCAGCGGAATCTTTTCCAAATTTGAAAATTCAAAACGTTTTAACTTTTAAACGATAACTCCAAATTAAGATCCGCTTTCACCAAAAAATCCGTCTCGACGAGATATTCAAAACTAGCACCCATGTTGATATGTTTCGAGAAACTTTTTTTCGGGCTAAAAGTTATCAACCCTCTCTATCTGAATAATTAACCCCTCCGTACTTGAGTGATCAACGGTAAATATATAAAATTATCAACCTGGTGTAGGCTATTGAGGGAAAGTTTTGCATGCATAAATAGACGAATATGCTGATGTCAGGAATCTTTTCCAAATTTATAAATTCAAAACGTTTTATCTTTCAAACGACAACTCCAAATTAAGATTCGTTTTCACCAATAAATCCGTCTCGACGAGATCTTCAAAACTAGCACCCATGTTGATATGTTTCGAGAAACTTTTTTTGGCTAAAAGTTATCAACCCTCTCTATCTGAATAATCAACCCCTCCGTACTTGAGTGATCAACGGTAAATATATAAAATTATCAACCTAGTGTAGACTATTCAGAGAAAGTTCCGCATGCATGCACAAATAGACGAATATGCTGATGTCAGCGGAATCTTTTTAAAATTTGTAAATCCAAAACGTTTTAACTTTCAAACGATAACTCCAAATTAAGATTCGCTTTCACCAATAAATCTGTCTCGATGAGATCTTCAAAACTAGCACCCATGTTGATATGTTTCGAGAAACTTTTTTTCGGGCTAAAAGTTATCAACCCTCTCTATCTGAATAATCAACCCCTCCGTACTTGAGTGATCAACGACGAATATATAAAATTATCAACCCCAAAGTTAATTTTATTTGAAACAGTTTAGCGATTTTTTTAGTTTAGAAGCTATCAACCCGGTGTCCTGTTATTTATCAACAGTAAATATAAATAACTACCAACCCTAAAAATCTAATTTTATTTTGAATATTTTGGCAACTCTTTTAGTTTACAAGTTATCAACCCGATGCCCCGTTATTTATCAATGGTAATTATAAATAACTACCAACCATAAAAAGTATTTCATTTAGAATATTTTAGCGAACATTTTATTTATTTTACAAGCTATCAACCTGGTGCCTCGTTATTTATCAACGGTAAATATAAATAAATGATAACCCTCAAACATATTTCATTTAGAAATATTTAGCGAGTCTCTTTTAATTTACAAGCTATCAACCCGGTGACCCGCTATTTATCAATGATAAAAATAAATAAATATCAACCCTAAAAATTTAATTAAATTTAAAATATGTAGGGACTCTTTTTTGTTTACAAGTTATCAACCCGGTGCCCCGTTATTTATCAATGGTAAATTTAATTTAAAATATTTTAGCAACTTTTGTTATCTTACAACTTAAACAATAGTACTTAATTTGAGTAGCAAGTGGTAGTTCATTTGAGTTGCAAGTGGATCTCCCCACCCGTTATTTCCCCCCTTAAAAACCACTAGCCCGAAAAAGGGAATTATAAAAATTAATCGAAAAAACATGAATTACCGTACGAAAATAACAACACAAAGGGAATTGCAAAAAAAGAGAATTGTCAAAAGGGAATTGCAAAAAAAAAAGAATTGAGAGTCCGCCTTGTGCTGAAAAAAAGAACGTGCATGCATGCAGAAACTTGTGAGAGCTAGTGCTGAAAAGTTGGCTCATTAAATGCAAACCCATGAGATAGTTTATGCATGCATGTAGTGTGAACGCTCTTGGTTGTATGCAACATGCAAGTGTGAACATGAGCTGTTAGTGTGAACACACATATGCATGTGTACGTAATTAAACACATGAGCTGTTAGTGTGAACACACATCTGCATGTGAACGTAATTAAACAGTACGAGACAAAAAAGGGAATTGATTCGCGCTTCCGCGCGAGCGCTCCGCGCTGACCGAAACTGATCGCTTGAGCGATCGATTGCCAAGGAGGGGATTCCGTTTGTGACCTCCGCTTCTCTACCCGCGTATTACTTAAGTTTTATCTTTTTCAATGTAACATTGGGTTGTCAAAATCAACCATAATTTGTGTTGAGCATTTATGTTTCCACAACAACGCGTGAAGTATCATCTAGTACTAGTAGTTTTCAAGTTTCTTTTGAAAGCTGGTTTCCACCGGACACTTTCTCGGTTCGCAAATCTGGCTCAACGCTGTGGACAACACATGTGCAACATCTTCCTAAGCTCCATCGAGCTCAGCCGCGCGCAGCTATCTCGGTATTAACAAGTTTGCCTCCCATGGCAGAGATGGGACAAGTAAGATAAGTGGAGTAAAAAAGACGAATAAGATAAGTGGAATAAAAAAGATTGGCTACTTTTAACTCCCTTTTTTAGAATATCTAGTTGACTATTATATTTATCCCACTTGTTCCACTTTTTCATCTAAATCAGAGGCTCCGACTGCCGTATTTTTGAAAATAGGCTTTCACCCCATTTTATAAATAAAATCACACGGCTGAACCGGTACAAAATGATGGCAAACCCTTTACAAAAAGCAAAGCAAATATAAAAGAAACAACAACTGGTGTAGCTACACCCCACAATAAGCACCCTCGAATATTGACTAGAGATGATACTAAGCCTCGTTGTGAAACCACCGGACACCGCTGCACCACACCCACAAAGCCGTCACAGGAGAGAACCACCTATCCTCTCGCTCCAGTCCGTGGAGCATCGATCCTGCCAGTGGATAGCGAGGACAGGCGTGGTGGCAATTCAGTCACGTGCAAAAGATAGAGGGCCAGCGGTACCACACCCCACACCGGTACCAAAGGGCTTCGAGATAGAATCTATACTGCTCACCGATGACGAAGGGTTGTGACCGAGGGTAACCATAGCTCCAAGACAACGCCCCCAAGAGGGTAACGACAGAAAGCGCCGCATCGCCGAGACCGAATGGTCAAGTGTTTTCACCCGGAGCCCAGGGAGGTGACCACAATGATGCCTTCAAGAGGGACACGACACCCGAAGGTGCCGTTGCGGCTGGCGCCGAAGCGTTGGACTTTCATCCGAAATCACCGCCACACCACACTAAGGTACCATGGTCAACCCGATGCCAACAAACCAAGCCTTCAGGACGTGTTCCGAGAGTCTCCACTGCCGAAACACCGACGACCCCAAGGTCCCGTGCCGCTCGCTCCTCGCCACCCACACAACCAAAGAGACGAACCACCACCACTGCAACATCGGTCACCGGTGAGCCGACCGCGCGCACCACCTTCCAGCATCACCACCCCGACATCCTGGCTAGGACCCGATACTAACAAGCGCCACCACAGCTAGGCCAACGACGTTAACAGACGGTGACGGTGTCGGTGAAGGCAACGAGCAAGATAGACGTGGCACTTCCACGCTATCCACAAGCCGCACCTAGCACGCGGTGGCCGCCGGACCTAGGCTCTCCTATTCCATATCTGGTCCTCCTAGCAGAGACGGGGGCTTGCATTTGCCACGAGATGCCACCAAAACGTGACACCGGCCAAAACCCTCAGGGCCCAAATCAGGCCCAGATCGGGCCATATTGGCCTAGATCGAGCCCGCGCTGCCCCTGCCACCAGTAACCAACCACCTCTGCACCCGCCGCTGCCACCACCTGCGACGCGCCTCCAGGACCAAGGCCAAGCCCGCGCCGCGCGTCGCCCGCCGCCGGACTTGGTGATCGCCTAGAGCAGCCGCCGCCTCCAGCACGGACACGCCACCGCCGCCGGACTTGGTGGTCGTCTCGGACAAGTCGGAGTCCTCTACTTCTGATTCTGGTCGGACCCGTCTGGAGCATTGTTTGCTGTCTCCTCCTAGCTCTCCTCTCTGAATAGAATTTAGACGGCCGATCGCTTGAGAAATACTGTAGTAAAGACAAGCACCCTCGAAATTAAAAGAGGAGCACCTTGGTTCATGGCACTATGGACTCGGAGGCAGGGTCGGAGGTTATTATCCGTGGAGTCAAATATTGTGCACGACCATGTAAGTTCTTTGCTAGCTCCTCCTTTTGATTTTTCTGTCCATTTGCTGTTCAGCAATCCCATGTGATTTCTAATTATGACGAACAAATCATCTTATACTTCTTACATATGAGAACAATAGTGTCACGCGATTATACTTTGGCTTCGGTCTTAACATGCTGACTTAACTGTATTCATGGAGGATGTATTATTGCTGCAGAAATTAGAGGAAGAGGATAGGCTCAGCGCGCTGACGGATGACATCTTAATCTCCATATTGGGGACAGTCGACCTTGCCACGGCAGCAAGAACTAGCGTGCTGTCCACGCGGTGGAGAAACCTGCCCTGGTTACTTCCTGAGCTCAAACTTCATGTCAAGGACTTCCTTAGTGGCCCATGCCCAGGGGCTGCACAGCAGATCGATCAAGCAATGGCAGCTCTAACAAGAGCTACTAGCAGTTTGTTAGCTCAGCCCCGCAGGAAACAGATCATCACTAAGCTATGCCTTAAGCTCTATCTTCTCATGGGCAACTACTCGTGTGACATTGGCCTGCTAGTTAGCAATGCCATTGACAGCGAGATTGTAAAAGTATTGGAACTTGCAATCTTAAACGAGAAGGCCCCCAAGGACTCAAAAAACGAGGTTATGTTACAGCAAGCATGGGATGTGTGTGGATTTTTCAATATGTATCCTAGTGTTCTTCGTTGCCTCACAAGGCTCCATCTACATAATGTTCGCCTTGCTGAATGGGATATGAATTACCTCCTGTTTGGCTGGTGCAAACAACTGCTGCACCTTAGTCTGAACCACTGTGACACCGGGGATGGTTCTGTATGGAAGATCAATGCGCCAGATTCAACTCTCAGAGTTCTAGAAGTCTACTTGCCCTCATTGAAAAGAGCTGAGGTGCTCTGCCTTCCAAAACTAGAGCGTCTCCGTTGGCAGCACTGGGTGCATTATGAGGCTCCCTTGTGTTTTGGTTCTGTCCCGTCGCTGAAGGAAATGTGCCTCCACTGTTCTGCGACTCTCCGCCACCAAGAGTTCAGTTTAAGCCAGGTCCTACATGGTGCCACAAACATACATACTCTAACTTTAAGCTTTCTAGGAGAAAAGGTAACTTCAGTAGATATTTGTTATATTGTGGTTGTGCTATTTCATAAAGTAGGATCAGGGTAGGATTTTTTTTTAGTTTTGCTGGTTCATTCCTTGATCAAGTTATTTCCTTTTATTTATGATTTACATTTATCAGGAAGCATTCCATTACTTAGCAACTGACTATCCTAGTGCACACTAACTTGCCTCTGTGTACATACAATCTTTTTCATTTTTACCTTTTCTTTATTTATTTTTATCATTAGATCTGGATGCAACCAGAAGGAGAACAACTCTGCACTGCATTCAGTAGTCTAAAGAAGCTGTCTATTCATGGCATCTACATGGAATTTGACCTGTTATGGATATTAAATCTCCTAGAAGCTGCTCCATCCGTTGAAATGTTTGATGTTGAGGTACTTGTACTCATTCTTTTTAACTTTTAATTGGAATATATTTAACTCTCGATCTAAGAACACCAATGTACTTTAGAATAGGCTTAGGTGGGAATTCTACTATACCATTTTTAATTTGGATGTTGGTGGTTGAATGCAGATGTTCTTTCATCCATGCCGTGAGGGTAACGAAGAAAGAATAAGATATTTTGGTACTGAAAAAGTTAAACCTTCATGGAAGATGCCTAGGTTCATGAACTGTAACAAGTGGCAATTGAAAGAATTCCAGTTTGCTGGTTTCAGGCCCCAACTGCAGCAACACTTGCTATTTGTAAGAAACGTGATGGATCGAGCTCAGGACTTGAAGTCGGTTATTCTGACAAACGGTTTAGTGTCATGCAAGCGCTGCAAGGCAATGGTTACAATACTTCCCCCTGTAGGAGGCGTCTTTCCAACAAACAGGGATGAGCAAGAATTAGTAGGAAAGCAACTTAGGGACAAGGTCTCGTCCTCGGCACGGATAATATTTCGTAGTGTTGGTTCAACATTTATATTGTAATAATCTATTTCTCTCTATATATATACCTATTAATATTATTATACACATACACGCTACTAGCAAATATGTCCGTGTGCTGCTACAGATTGAATTCTATGGAATATTCTTTAGGAGATGGAGAATTTCACTACTGGAAATCAATATTTTTTCACGGGATGAAGCATTCTTTATGGGATCATATCAACCGTCAAGAATTAAGGTCGCGGGTCTTTTCTGTGCTTTGCATGTTGGAGCATATAAGCAGAAGAGTACAACTTAAAAAAGTAGTGAGTAAGGACATATGGTGCTCTGGAAAGTAAGGAACTGAGATCCTTACATTTGAATATAAGTGTAATCTTTTATAAAGTGACACTTTTTTTATGGACAACTTAAGGTGAGCATGCATATGATTATGATTAGATCTTGAAAAAAATATTATGTTTTGTGTCTACTAATTTTTTTAGTAAATTTGATTCCTTACTTTTAGCGAGTTCTTGATAAGAGTTAACGGCCAGCCAAATAATTGACATAATTTAAAAATTAAGGACTCTAATTTGGCCCAAGCCTACACGCAACTCTGCATGGAAGTTGCGAGGATAAAAGTAGTTATTGGGGTAACTTAGCCATTTCTTTTGGGAAAAATCATAAGTTTCAATGCAACCGTCGTTTTCAAAATCGTGTGATGAGATCGCGTTGCGCCCGTGAGACTAAAATCTGTACCGACCCAATATTTGTATAAATTTTAAAACATAGACATGAAAAAACCCAAAAAAAAACTAGTAACCGCCATTGCTGCCACACCCTAAGCCTAGGCGGCGGTGCATCGCCGCCGCGTAGTCCTCCAACTCGTTGCTGGGCTCCTCCTCCGGCTCCGGGAGGTAGCTGCAGCCCTGTCCGGCTTCCCCGCGCCTCGTGCGCGTCATGTTGGACTGGCCAGCATCGTCGTCGTCCAGGTTGATGACGAGGCCGAGGCGACGACGCACCTCCTCCGTGCGGAGGTGATCGGCCGCGCTCCAGGCCTCGGCGAACTCATCCGTCGCCTGGAACGATTTGAGTTGGGCGAGGCGCGGCCTCGGGAACTGGGTCATCCTCCGCCTTGACGATGGACGCTACCGCCTTGTACTCCGGTGGTGGCGTCCACTCCCGCTGTCGCGGCGGAGAGGTTGGCGCCCCTTGCGGATGACGACGCCACCGCCGCCATGGCGGCGTGATACGTCTCAAACGTATCTATAATTTCTTATGTTCCATGCTACTTTTATGATGATACTCACATGTTTTATACACACTTTATGTCATTATTATGCATTTTCCGGCACTAACCTATTGACGAGATGCCGAAGAGCCCTGTTTTTTTTTGCTTTCAGAAATCCTACAACGGAAATATTCTTGGAATTGGACGAAATCAACGCCAGGGTCTTATTTTTCCACGAAGCTTCCAGAAGACCGAAAGGATCACGAAGTGGGGCGACGAGGCGCCACCACACCAGGGCCGCGCGGCCAAGGGTGGGGCCGCGCCGCCCTAGCGTGTGGGCCCCTCGCGTCGCCCCTAAACCTACCCTTCCGCCCACTTAAAGCCTTCGTCGCGAACCCCCCAGTACCGAGAGCCACGATACGGAAAACCTTCCAGAGACGCCGCCGCCGCCAATCCCATCTCGGGGATTCAGGAGATTGCCTCCGGCACCCTGCCGGAGAGGGGAATCATCTCCCGGAGGTCTCTTCATCGCCATGATCGCCTCCGGATCGATGTGTGAGTAGTTCACCCCTGGACTATGGGTCCATAGCAGTAGCTAGATGGTTGTCTTCTCCTCATTGTGCTATCATGTTAGATCTTGTGAGCTGCCTATCATGATCAAGATCATCTATTTGTAATGCTACATGTTGTGTTTGTTGGGATCCAATGAATATTGAATACTATGTCAACTTGATTATCAATCTATCATATATGTTGTTTATGTTCTTGCACGCTCTCCGTTGCTAGTAGAGGCTCTGGCCAAGTTGATACTTGTAACTCCAAGAGGGAGTATTTATGCTCGATAGTGGGTTCATGCCTCCATTGAATCTGGGACAGTGACAGAAAGTTCTAAGGTTGTGGATGTGCTGTTGCCACTAGGGATAAAACATCAATGCTTTGTCTAAGGATATTTGTGTTGATTACATTACACACCATACTTAATGCAATTGTCTGTTGTTTGCAACTTAATACCGGAAGGGGTTCGGATGATAACCTGAAAGTGGACTTTTTAGGCATAGATGCATGCTGGATAGCGGTCTATGTACTTTGTCGTAATGCCCGATTAAATCTCATAGTACTCATCATGATATATGTATGTGCATTGTTATGCCTTCTTTATTTGTCAATTGCCCAACTGTAATTTGTTCACCCAACATGCTATTTATCTTATGGGAGAGACACCACTAGTGAACGTGGACCCCGGTCCATTCTTTACATCTGAAATACAATCTACGCAATTGTTCTTTACTGTTCTTCGCAAACAAACATCATCTTCCACACTATACGGTTAATCCTTTGTTTTCAGCAAGCCGATGAGATTGACAACCTCACTGTTACGTTGGGGCAAAGTACTTTGATTGTGTTGTGCAGGTTCCACGTTGGCGCCGGAATCACCAACAACCTTCACGTGTTCCTTGACTCCTACTGGTTCGATAAACTTGGTTTCATACTGAGGGAAAACTTGCTACTGTACGCATCACACCTTCCTCTTGGGGTTCCCAACGGACGTTTGTTAACTGCACGCATCAAGCACTTTTTCTGGCGCCGTTGCCGGGGACCTGAAGAAAAGTTACACCACAAAGATTTCTATCTCCCACGTCAACTGCACGCCGCAAAGATTTTTCTCGCGCCGTTGTCGGGAGATCAAGACACGCTGCAAGGGAGTCTCCCACATCCAATCTCTTTACTTTGTTTTTGTCTTGCTTTACTTTACTTTATTTACTGCTTTGTTTGCTCTTTATATCAAAAACACAAAAAAATTAGTTGCTAGCTTTACTTTATTTACTGTATTGTTTGCATTCTCTATATTAAAAACACAAAAAAAATTAGTTACTTGTATTTACTTTATTTTGTTATCATGTCTAGTTCTGTACCTGTTACTTCTTCACCTGAGGAATTAATCTTCACTTTTAAACAAGGGGATGAGGAGAGTTTTAAAGATGCTTGGTCTAGAATTTTTGATTCTTATCGTAAAGCTGAACTTAAAATGACTCTAAGTCTGCTCCTTAGTAACTTTTATTTTGGGCTTATGCTTCGCTATAGATATGCCTTGGATGCTGTAGTGGGAGGAGATTTCCTTCATTGTGATGGGGATCAAGCTTTTAATGCTATAAAAAAATTGGTTGCATCATATAGTTCAGCTAATAATTTTAATTCATCCATTGTTAGTATTTATAATAGATTAAACACTCTTGAGACAAATACATCTTGCTTGAAAGAAAGGTATAGTCAGATTCGTGAGCGTCTTGATCATGTTTTAGTAAACTCTGAACCTTCAATGTGGGACCCTACTATTAAAATTACTATTGATGGTAAAAAATTTAATGCCCGTTGTGATATTATGACTGAATTTTGCCTATGCCTGAAAGTATTTATGAATCTTTGACACTTTGGGGACTTACTGAAGGTGGAGAAGGAATAACTCTTACTGATAACTCTGTCATAATTCCTAAGGAAATAGCCGAGGGTGTGTTCACAACCATTCTTGGAAGAACGGTATCCACTGATTATCTTGTTATTGAATCTGTAGGAACAGGACAAATCACACTTGGAAGATCCCTGTTGAAACTATTGGGAGCAACCATAGATGTGGGAAAAAGCACCCTAAAATTCACCTCTACACCGGGAGGCGGTCATGTATTCCCTAAACCAAGGAGTAAGAATAAGAATAAGAAGGGCAGGCGTAAAACCCGAGGTAATAATGTTAATGCTTCATCTCTTGATAACACTTGATTCACACTTTCTGCGCCTAGCTGAAAGGCGTTAAAGAAAAGCGCTTATGGGAGACAACCCATTATTTTACTTCTGCACTTCTGTTTTATATTTCAGTCTTGGAAGTTGTTACTACTGTAGCAACCTCTCCTTATCTTTATTTTATTGCATTGTTGTGCCAAGTAAAGTCTTTGATAGTAATGTTGATACTAGATTTGGATTACTGCGCAGAAACAGATTTCTTGCTGTCACGAATTTGAGTAGAATTCTCTGTAGGTAACTCAGAAAAATCTGCCAATTTACGTGCGTGATCCTCAGATATGTACGCAACTTTCATTCAATTTGAGCATTTTCATCTGAGCAAGTTAAGTGCCCCAGAAAAATTCGTCTTTACGGACTGTTCTGTTTTGACAGATTCTGCCTTTTATTTCGCATTGCCTGTTTTCCTATGTTTGATGGATTTCTTTGCTCCATTAACTTTCAGTAGCTTTGTGCAATGTCCAGAAGTGTTAAGAATGATTATGTCACCTCTGAATATATGAATTTTCAATTATGCACTAACCCTCTAATGAGTTTGTTTCGAGTTTGGTGTGGAGGAAGTTTTCAAGGGTCAAGAGAGGAGGATGATACAATATGATCAAGAAGAGTGAAAAGTCTAAGCTTGGGGATGCCCCCGTGGTTCATCCCTGCATATTTTAAGAAGACTCAAGCATCTAAGCTTGGGGATGCCCAAGGCATCCCCTTCTTCATCGACAACTTATCAGGTCACCTCTAGTGAAACTATATTTTTATTCAGTCACATCTTATGTGCTTTACTTGGAGCGTCTGTTTGTGTTTATTTTTGTTTTGTTTGAATAAAATCGGATCCTAGCATTCTTTGTTTGGGAGAGAGACACGCTCCGCTGTTGCATATGAACACATGTGTTCTTAGCTTTATTCTTAATGTTCATTGCGAAGGTTGAACTACTTCGTTCATTGATATATGGTTGGAAACGGAAAATGCTGCATGTGGTAATTGGTATAATGTCTTGAATAAATTGATACTTGGCAATTGTTGTGCTCATATAGATCATGTTTAAGCTCTTGCATCATGTACTTTGCACCTATTAATGAAGAACTACATAGAGCTTGTTAAAATTTGGTTTGCATGATTGGTCTCTAGAGTCTAGATATTTTCTGGTTAAGGTGTTTGAACAACAAGGAGACGATGTAAAGTCTTATAATGCTTGCAATATGTTCATATGTGAGTCTTGCTGCACCGTTTTATACTTGAGTTTGCTTCAAACAACCTTGCTAGCCTAGCCTTGTATTGAGAGGAATTCTTCGTGCATCCAAATCCTTGAGACAAAAACTATGCCATTTGTGTCCACCATACCTACCTACTACATGGTATTTCTCTGCCATTCCAAAGTACATTACTTGAGTGCTACCTTTAAAATTCTATTCTTTGCCTTTACAATACATAGCTCATGATAAAATAGCCTTAAAAACTATTGTGGTGAAGAATATGTACTTATATATCTTATTTCTTAATAAGTTGCTTGTTGGGCGGTAACCATGTTTCTGGGGACGCCATCAACTTTTACACCTTTGTTGAATATCATGTGAGTTGCTATGCATGTTCGTCTTGTCTGAAGTAAGGGTGATTTTCATGATCAAATGGTTTGAGTATGCATATTGTTAGAGAAGAACATTGGGCCGCTAACTAAAGCCATGAATCATGGTGGAAGTTTCAGTTTGGACACAAATCCTCAATCTATTATGAGAATTTTATCTGTTGTTAAATACTTATGCATTAAAGAGGAGTCCATTATCTGTTGTCTATGTTGTCCCGGTATGGATGTCTAAGTTGAGAATAATCAAAAGCGAGAAATCCAATGCGAACTTTCTCCTTAGACCTTTGTACAGGCGGCATAGAGGTACCCCTTTGTGACACTTGGTTGAAACATATGCTATGCAATGATAATCCGTGTTAATCCAAGCTAATTAGGACAAGGTGCGAGCACTATTGGTATACTATGCATGAGGCTTGCAACTTATAGGATATCTTATACATAACACATATGATTTATTACTACCGTTGACAAAATTGTTTCTATGTTTTCAAAATGAAAAGCTCTAGCACAAAAATAGTAATCCATGCTTCCTCTGCGAAGGGCCATTCTTCTACTTTATTGTTGAGTCAGTTTACCTACTTCTTTCTATCTTAGAAGCAAACACTTGTGTAAACTGTGTGCATTGATTCCTACATGTTTACCTATTGCACTTGTTATATTACTTTGTGTTGACAATTATCCATGAGATATATATGTTGAAGTTGAAAGCAACCGCTGAAACTTATATCTTCCTTTGTGTTGCTTCAAAGCTTTCTACTAAGAATTTATTGCTTTATGAGTTAACTGTTATGCAAGTCTTATTGATGCTTGTCTTGAAAGTATTATTCATGAAAAGTCTTTGCTATATGATTCAGTTGTTTACTCATTGTCTTTACCATTGCTTCGAATCGCTGCATTCATCTCATGTGATTTACAATAGTATTGATCAAGATTATGATAGCATGTCACTTCAGAAATTATCCTTGTTATCGTTTACCTACTCGACGAGTAGGAACTAAGCTTGGGGATGCTTGATACGTCTCAAACGTATCTATAATTTCTTATGTTCCATGCTACTTTTATGATCATACTCACATGTTTTATACACACTTTATGTCATTATTATGCATTTTCCGGCACTAACCTATTGACGAGATGCCGAAGAGCCAGTGCTGTTTTCTGCTGTTTTTGGTTTCAGAAATCCTACAAAGGAAATATTCTCGGAATTGGACGAAATCAACGCCAGGGTCTTATTTTTCCACGAAGCTTCAGAAGACCGAAAGGATCACGAAGTGGGGTGACGAGGCGCCGCCACACGGCCGCGCGGCCAAGGGTGGGGCCGCCGCCCTAGCGTGGGGCCCTCACGTCGCCCCTAAACCTACCCTTCCGCCTACTTAAAGCCTTCATCGCGAAACCCCCAGTACCGAGAGCCACGATACGGAAAACCTTCCAGAGACGCCGCCGCCAATCCCATCTCGGGGGATTCAGGAGATCGCCCGCACCCCGCCGGAGAGGGGAATCATCTCCGGAGGTCTCTTCATCGCCATGATCGCCTCCGGATCGATGTGTGAGTAGTTCACCCCTGGACTATGAGTCCATAGCAGTAGCTAGATGGTTGTCTTCTCCTCATTGTGCTATCATGTTAGATCTTGTGAGCTGCCTATCATGATCAAGATCATCTATTTGTAATGCTACATGTTGTGTTTGTTGGGATCCGATGAATATTGAATACTATATCAACTTGATTATCAATCTATCATATATGTTGTTTATGTTTTTGCATGCTCTCCGTTGCTAGTAGAGGCTCTGGCCAAGTTGATACTTGTAACTCCAAGAGGGAGTATTTATGCTCGATAGTGGGTTCATGCCTCCATTGAATCTGGGACAGTGACAGAAAGTTCTAAGGTTGTGGATGTGCTGTTGCCACTAGGGATAAAACATCAATGCTTTGTCTAAGGATATTTGTGTTGATTACATTACGTACCATACTTAATGCAATTGTCTGTTGTTTGCAACTTAATACCGGAAGGGGTTCGGATGATAACCTGAAAGTGGACTTTTTAGGCATAGATGCATGCTGGATAGCGGTCTATGTACTTTGTCGTAATGCCCTGATTAAATCTCATAGTACTCATCATGATATATGTATGTGCATTGTTATGCCTTCTTTATTTGTCAATTGCCCAACTGTAATTTGTTCAACCAACATGCTATTTATCTTATGGGAGAGACACCACTAGTGAACTGTGGACCCCGGTCCATTCTTTACATCTGAAATACAATCTACTGCAATTGTTCTTTACTGTTCTTCGCAAACAAACATCATCTTCCACACTATACGGTTAATCCTTTGTTTTCAGCAAGCCGGTGAGATTGACAACCTCACTGTTACGTTGGGGCAAAGTACTTTGATTGTGTTGTGCAGGTTCCACGTTGGCGCCGGAATCCCTGGTGTTGCGCCGCACTACACTCCGTCACCAACAACCTTCACGTGTTCCTTGACTCCTACTGGTTCGATAACCTTGGTTTCATACTGAGGGAAAACTTGCTACTGTACGCATCACACCTTCCTCTTGGGGTTCCCAACGGACGTGTGTTAACTGCACGCATCACGGTGCCTGCGAGCAGTAGGAGCCTCCTCCGGCTCATCCTTCACCGTCGCCAAGAAGCGTGGCGATGGCGTGTTGTACGGCGAGTACCTCGCCGAGGAGGGCGAAGAGGAGGAGCGGGAGGAGGAGGAGCGCGATGACGAGGAGGACTGGCGCCGCGCCGCCCACTGGCCATTGCCTCGCGAGGGCGCCAGCTGCAACTGCCGTGGCGACATTTGCAACGGGGGGTCGTTCCCGTCGGCGATGTAGCTAAGGATCCACGCGAGGATCTTCTCGGGCGTGCTCCACCACCGCCACCGTCCACTGGCGTTGTTGTTCGCCGGTGGATCGCCGTTGCCGTCGTAGGCAGTGAGGCGGTCCTCGCGCTGGCGCTGGAAGAAGGCGGTCCAGGCGTGGTCGTTGTCGGGGGTCATGCACGGGTCGTTGCGCTCCTCCGGCGTCAACTGGCCCAAAAATGATCGTAGATGGCGACAGCGCGCGTCGACCCCGTCAGCACCGGCTGGACCGCCAGGCCGCCACGGCTGAGCGCCCATCCCCCCCGGACTTGAAGCACGCTCGGGTAGCGTTCATTCCAGAGGGCGCGCCTTGGCGACTTGTAGCCAACGGCGGCCGAAGCCGTTGGCGGCGGCGCCTTCTTGTTCTTGGCGGTCCATGGTGAGGGCGCCGGTGCTGGAGAAGTTTTGGAGGAGATGGTGAGGGCGTCGGTGCTAGAGAAGTTTTGGAGGACGTTAACTGTAATGTGCGACGAGGGAGCGGCGCAGAGGGTTTATATGGTGCCGAGGGGGCGTTGGCGAGCATTAACACCGCCGCTGAAGACAAGCAGACGCTGAAGACGAGCAACATTAACACCGACGCTGAAGGCGAGCAGGCGCTGGAGGCGAGCAGCCTTTGACGGGCGTGGAAGGCGAGGAGGAAGACGACTTCACCAACACTACAGCCAGGGGGCGTTTTCTGCGCCTTCTTCCCGGATCGTTCCCGCCAACACACGGCGCGCCGGCGTCCCGTTAGCCTCCCTTTCTACTGGGTTCAACCTAAGGACGCCGGATGGATAGTTGGGTCCCGCCGGCTGAAAAACTATTTTGGGGGCCGTGGCTGGGTACACTACAGGAACGGAGCACTACGCCGACGGCCGGCTGCCCTCGGCGTAGCCACGCCTGGCCCTCGGCGTAGGCTACGCCGACGGCAGCCCCGGCGTCCGTCCTCGGCGTCTAGGTCCCTCGGCATAGGCCAGTGAGCCGTCGGCGTAGAGGTAGCCCTCGGCGTATGCTTCGTACACCGACGGCCGGCGAGCCCCTCGGCGTACGCGCCCTCGGCGTAGCATCTACGGCGGGCCGTCGCCGTTAACGGCGGGCAGCATACGCCGAGGGCTATGCCGTCGGCGTAGCGCGCGACGTGGCAGACGAGGGGAGCCCCAACCCTGCAGACGCCGACGGCCACCATGCAGACGCCGACGGCCTCCGAGTGCGAGGTGGCGTCCGTGCGCGCGCCCGCGCTGCTCTGCTTGCGCCGCACGTCAGGGTATACGCCGATGACCTAACCCTCGGCATATAGGCGTACGTGTCAGCTGCAGGGACGCCCGAGCCGTTGCAGGGCAGGCCATATGCCGACGGCATAGCCCTCGGCGTAGCCATGCCATTTGGTTCAGCAGCTCGGCCAGTTTCACAGCAGCTGGTCCAATTTCACAGCAAATGAAGCAATTTCACAGCAATTTCATCCAAATTCATCGTAATTCATCCAAATTCACCATAATTCACATAAATAGCATGAAATCCACATAGTAGCATACATGGTGCACATAATAGCATACAAGAGGACAGTGCCATGTCATCCAAATACATAGTACTAGGTAGCACATGATGGCAAGCAAGAAGCCCGGTGCCGACTAGCGGAGGAAGGACCCGGGCGGGGTGTGTCCGCCCACATCGTTGGCGAAACGAGCAACCCGGGGTTGCGCTCCGGTAGAAGCTGCAGAAGAACCACCTGGAGAAGGACCGGAAGTACGCCCAGGAGAAGTCGACGGAGAGGCACCGGGAGTAGTCCCAGGAGTAGTCGACGGAGAGGCACCAGCAGAACGCCCAGGAGACCGACCACCTTCATGAACCGGTGTGACCTCGCGCCCACCCGGCGATGCCTGGTTCCCGGACCATCCCGTTCCCTACATGTTCCCTACATGTTAGCAACTTGCGAGGCAAAGAAAAGTGGTAACTACCGGTTTGGCAAAGAACTTACCTCCGGTGTGGATCCGTAGTAAGTCGCAGCGAAAGCTGCCCTCGATGGCATGATAGGCATGTCCCCCGCCACGGTAACTCGAGCCGGTGGCGGTGTACCAGTAGACATAGAGATCATCATTTCCTGCAAGATAGGTTACAAGTTAGGCTTTGCAGAAATAAAGCATCAAACTGAGACTTGTCATCTACTTGCGCGAGAAGAAAGATTCAGACTTACTCCTATATACGCCATGTAGGCCGTATTCTGCCTATTCCACTGCGCAGCGGCCTGCTGATACGCTTCATTACAGGCTTCGAAGGCCGCCTCAAACTCAGGCTACAATTTCAGAAACAATGAATCTCGTCAACACTTAGCCATGTAGGAAGGAAAACCGGAAAGAGGATGAAAATGAGGAAAACTTACATCGTAGGCGGGTGGACGAGCAGGCCGTGGACGAGGCTGGGGGCTGTCGGCGGTGAGGGTATGCTTGAGACGCGTGTAGCTCGTGGCTGGGGTAGGCTTGACCGCCTTATTCAGAAAGGGGTAACGGCCATGCGGACGCCCGCGCCCCGACAGGACCAACGACTCCTCGTCGACCGGAATGCTCAAGGGGTCATCCACCTCGGGGTGACGAGACTTGACCATGTCGCAGTAGTCCTCCTTGGCGGCCTTGGCATTGCCGTAGTACTGTGGCTGAGGCAATGCGGGATTGGGCTTCTTCTTCGTCCGCATCATGTCATATATCTGGGCATCATGAAGCACCACCCCAGGTGCTGCCTCGGCCACCTGCATCGCGAAAAGAAAAGTTATGCGTACCACAAATGTAACATGACGGGAAATGAAAGAAGGTCGTTCCATGTATATACATACCATTTTCCCCTTGTAGCGGGTGTAGTCGCGGTTTCCCGCGCAGTGTGTGCCACCGGTGCCTCGGTTCTCCATGTTCCGCCTCGACACGGCTGCAAACTCCTCGTCCTCCCTGAGCCACCTCGCCCTAATCAGCTCCTCCCATGCCTCCCTATGCTGCTCGGCCCACTCGGGACAAACCTGAAAACGCAATACTCAACTCAAGATAATCCAATGAAAACTTAGCAGCAATGTAGAATCTCATTGACATTTTACTCACCGACATGTACTCCTCAATGGTCATTGACCATTCCTCCGTAGGCTGGTTACCCACAAAGTACTCCTTCCTGACCCTCTTACCCTTGTTAGCCCAGAAGGCACTAGCGGAGGTGACCTTTTGGTTGTACCACTGCTGCGGTGTCAACCTCTCGCAAGCGCCACGCAAAGTGAGACGCGCCCGCGCATCATGCTCCGGGTCCACACGGTAGAAGCACTTCAATCATGCATAAATCAGTTAGCACATTAGGGCCATCAACAATGAACGGTGCTCGAGAAGTATATGTCTTACCCAGAACTTGGTGGTCACAGCCTCAGCAGCTGTCGCGAAGCCTACGGCAGGGGCATCCTCATAGTCCGCCCAAGTAGTGGCTAGCCTCGTCTCGCCACCGGGGACCGTGCTAAGGGGAGTGTATCTGCCCGGCCAGAACTTCTTAATCAGAGCCCCAAGCAAGCTGTTAGGCACGCGGGCTGGCTTGACCTCCCATGTCCAGTTGCTGCAAATAAATCACACATTAGTACAAATGCCAAATTGATTATTATGCCCAAGATGAAAATACATGTTCGAAATTTCTGAAGTAGTACACTTACTCATCGCTCGAAGGAATGATAAGGGCCTTGTCATCATGGGTCTTCGGCTCCTTCCTCGCATCGGGGACTCTAGCTTCTCCACGAATCTTCAAGGGCTTCGGCGCACCCCCACCCTCCATCACCTCCAACTCAGCCCTAGAGTCCGACTCGTGTGTAGACTCCGTCTCCATCTCCACCTCCCCACTAGACGGACCCTCTAGGAACAACTCAGGAGCCACGTCGCCAGAAGCGGAGGGTGGCTCATCAAAGTCCATGTGTACCCCGCCGCCACCTCGTCCTCCACCTCGTCCTCCACCTCGTCCTCGTCCTCCACCTCGTCCTCCTCGTCCTCGTCCTCCATCGGTACCATCGTCGTAACGCGGATTGGGCACCGGGGCTCGATCACTCCGTCTAGTGGGTCTAGGAATATTCCTCTTCACCTGCGCCAGCGTCTTAAGCAAGCTCTCGGAGTCTGCCTTGCCGCTGCTCATATTGTTCAGTCACCTGCATTGAGAAGAATAAAACAGTTAAGCACAAATACATATTATATGAAGATACTAAGAATAAAAGGCACAATGCAATTAAGAAGCATGTTGACATAATAAAATGAAGATAGTAAGAATAAAAGGCACAATGCAATTAAGAAGCATGTTGACATAATAAAATGTAGATACTAAGAATAAAAGGCACAATGCAATTAAGAAGCATGTTGACAAATAAATACTAAGAATAAAAGACCCTCACCAGCCATCATCGCTCTCACGCTCACTCTCATACTCCGTCTCTTTCTCTTTCTCTTTCTCTTTCTCTGGATCACTATCACTATCACTATCTTGTGAGTACAAAGTTGAAGGGTCGACGGGTGGAGGCTCATCATAATTGTCATTCGCCTCAAGTAACTTCTCCAGCATAGATATGTCCTTTAGATCCACCACTGACTCACCACGAGTTTCTGCATCGTTCCCGAGGTCCTCTTGAACAAACGGTTCTAAAATATATTCCCCGAAGTCCTGTTCCTCTTGATAGAAAATCCCCTCGTATGTCACGGGGTCAATGTTGTTGTAATCATCCTCAGAGGGAATCGGTAGGTTACCATGTGGCGATACCTGGAAGACGACTTCCCAACCCTTGAGTTCCGCTTTCTGGCATGGGTAGGGCAAATAATAAACTTGCTTGGCTTGGTGAGCCACAACAAAGACATCGGCTCCGCTATAGGTGGTTGAAGGCTTAACTTCAACTAACCCAATGGACTTATCACTTCTCTGTCCACCTATTGGGTCAAACCAATGACACTTGAACACGACGATATTGAGTTGCACGTTCGTACGATTGAATGTCAACTCGTATACACTTTGTAACCTTCCGTAGTAATCAAAGTTGTTGGCTCCTTTGGTGAAGACCCCAGTATTTATCGTTTTGGGATTCGCCCGGCCCTTCTGGTGCGTCTCTGTGTGGAAGCGAAACCCATTCACATCATACTTCTCATACTTGGTCACCTCACGGCTACAACCTTGGGAAACACATTTCAACTCATCTATCATATCAACGTTTCTCTCACGGCCCTACAAGAACATTTCAAATTTGTTGTGTGCATTAGTTACGTGTAATAAGAGGGACAAGTCACATGTTGCAATGTAAGAGGAAAGATTAGAAATTACTTTTTCCATGAACCATGTCACAAAGTTTTTATTAATTCCGGGAGCACCCTCTTTCAATAGAGTGTCCATCTCCGAGGTTTGGGGCAATTCATCATACGGCCACATTTCATCCGTGAATTCGCTGAAAGGAGAAAATAAGCATTAGACCGAGACGAGGTTACTAGCTGCAAAGTAATTTGTTCACCATTTTACCTTATGAATGGGATCACTTCCTCCATGTTCATAAGCACATATAGCATTATACAATCCTTCTCTTCGTTCTCCAATTTATATTTTGTTCCTTTACCAGCCTTGCCACCGGGGAATTGGAATAGTTTTAGCTTGGGGTCATTCTCGGGCACGTCGACATTGTAACGAGTGACCGGGTTATGCTGAGTGGGAACATCATCGGGATAGTACGTTGTCGCGGCATCTGCCATCTCCCGAAGGCATATTGCCTCAGCTATGCATGCTTCAATCTTGGCCTTGTTTCCAGTTATCTTTCGAATATACTTAAACTCTCTCTCAATACAGAACTGCCAATGAAACTGCACCGGGCCACCCAAGAGTGCCTCGTTGGCGAGGTGCACAATGAGATGTGCCATCGGAGTAAAGAAGCCTGGCGGAAATATCATCTCCAAATTGCATAGCAACTCCGGCACTGTATGTTGTAGCTTTGCAATAACCTTGGGACATATCTGCTTAGCACAGAGCGTGCGGAAGAAATGGCTCAACTGCGCAAGCACTCGCCAGACTATACCCTCGAAGCATCACCGGCATGAGCCGCTGAATCCATATATGATAGTCGTGACTCTTGAGCCCGGTGACTTTTCCCGTCGAAAGATTAACTCCCTTACTCATATTCGAGCAATAACCATCAGGGAACATCACGACGTATTTGAGCCACCTGAATGCCTCCTTCTTTTGGATGGAATCAAGGCAGAAGTTGGCATGCGGCTTGAACCAATTCTTTTGACGGCCAATAGGACGCTTCATGTGTAATTTTTCCCTATCACAGAGGATCTCAACATCGACTCTAGCCTTGACATTATCCTTTGACTTCCCGGGAATGTTCAGGCATGTGTGAAAGACGGACTCCGCGACATTCTTTACAGTGTGCATCACATCGATGTTATGGGGAAGTTCGAGGTCCTTGTAATACTCGAGCTTCGTTAAGGCCGCCTCATGAGTCCAGTTGTGCGTTACACCATATCCCTCAAATTGATGGCCAGTTCGTCGCTGCCGGCACGAGAGCACGTAGCTCGGCTTCAACAAGTGTACCATCAAACTTCGGCACATCTTTTTTTCATGCACAACTTTGCCCTTCTTGAAGTTCTTTTTGTCTTCTCTAAACGGATGCCTCCTTTTGAGGAACTGTCGATTCGTGTCAAACGCAACATACTTGCGACCCTTCTGTAGCCAAAGGAACTCAAGCCGATGCCTGCACACTGGGCATGGCCACTTACCAGCTGTACACCATCCGCATGTTAGGGCGTACCCGGGCATGTCATGCATGGTATACTGCAACCAAACTTTCATGTAGAAGTTTGTCTTCGATGCTCGGTCGTACGTCAATGTCCCGTGGTGCCAAGAGTGGTTCAAATCTTCCACAATCGGCTGCATGTAGACACTCAAATTCTTCCCCGGGTAATGAGGGCCTGGAATGATCAGCGACAGAAACATGGTCTTCCTCGTCATTAGGACTCCGGGAGGGAGATTGAGCGGAATAACAAACACGGGCCAGCAACTGTAATTGGCATTCGACATACCATATGGATTGAAGCCATCTGTTGCTATCGCAATTCTGACATTCCGAGCCTCGGCTGCCTTAAGCGGGTGTTTTGTATCGAAGTTCTTCCATGCCGTACCATCGGATGGATGTCCCATCTTCAACTTCTTGTTTTCGTCCACGAATCTCTTCCCATACTTGTGCCACGTCATCTGTTTGGCTGTCTCCTCGTGCATGTAAAGCCGCTGGATTCTTTTTATGAATGGGAGATATCGAAGAATCGACTTTGCGGTGCTTGACTGCCTCACCTGACCATCCTTTCCCGTTACCTCTTCATACCTAGACTGCTTACAGATGGGACAGTACTTGTCCTCCGCATACTGTCTCCAAAATAGAACGCAGCCTTTCGGACAACAGTCTATCCTTTGATAATCCATGTTGAGGTCCTTCATCATTCTCCTCGTCGCGTGCAGGCTTTGAGGCAGACAATGATCTTTGGGCAACATGTTACTAGTTGTTTTCAGACTTGCTTCAAAGCCCTCACGGGTGGTGTTGTACCGGGTCTTGTCGGCTAGACATTGGGAGATGGCATCGAGCTGAGAAATCGCGGCGCCCTCGTACAGAGGCCTCTTAGCCGCGGCAATCATATCATAGAAGGCCTTCGCGGTTGGCTCTGGTTCCTCCGGTTCTGGCGGCGCCTCCGGTTCTGGAGGTGGCGAATCCGGGACATCGGCATGGACGAGATCATCTAGAAAGTCTCTAATTCCATCGTACTCATTGCCATTGAGCCGCTGCCGCATCACCTCACCTCTATCACGTTCGCGCTCATCAAAGTCGATTTCCGTGACGTACCCATGCATATACCCATATTGCAGAAGGTGTCTATACATTTCATCCTTCCCACGACGTTGACGCTTCACGCAGCGAACACAGGGGCAAAGTGCCCGAACCAGCCCCTTTGTACCACGCGCTAACTCATTCACTAGAAAATGGGTCTTCCTTGTCCACTCATCTGTTTTCTCAGTCGCACTAACACGCTCATTGTACATCCATCCATTATCAGCCATCCTCTGCTTTATTGGGAGCCAAACCACAGACATAGCATTTATATCAAATAGGAAATTAAATGCATCATATTTTTATTTATTTTACCGGGCGAAACGCATGCATCAACCTACATCTCTACTAGGTGGGCTCCTAGCAGCCGCCGGATCCGTAGTTGGCTACGTTCTCCATGCTCTACCCCGGTCCAAGTCAGAATTTCGGCAGCACCTCCCCGCTGCTCTCCCGATACACGTCTCGGCAAAAAGCCGAGAGGATGTGCATCCGGAGAACAACGGGGAGGCGCCGCCGAAATCCTGACTCGGACCGGAGTAGAACATGGAAAACGTAGACAACTACGCATCCGCCGACTGTCCCGTAAATGCCGCAAGCGTTACGGTTCAAAATATGCGGACCACTAATGCATATTTATCCGCGTAACGCTCGTGGACGGGAAGTGACACCTAGGTTACGCAACTGGACTTGAAAAATGAATCTAGTGACATAAGAAAATGCGGAGAAGAAGTTGGAAATTTAGCTCACCCTCGGCTGTAGAGGAAGTAGTCCAACAACCAAGTGTCGATGTCGGCGACCGTCGAGAAGCGCGTCAAGATCCGGGATCGTCACGCCGGGGTGCTCATGACGAGGCGGTCACCACATGGCCTATTACAAATTCACAATATTAGAACAAATTCACATGTGCATTTCTATTTCCATTATTAAACAAATTCATTTCTATTCCCATTATTAAACAAATTCATTTCTATTTCTATTGCACATTTCCATTTAATTTCTATTTCTGTCCAAATTTCCAATATTCTATTTATATTGCTATTTCAAATCAATTCTATTTTATTTCTTTCAACTATTTCCACTATTCTATTTCTATCCCACTATTGTATTTCTAGTACAACAATTAAGCAAATAGAAAAATAAAAAAACAGGGGATCTAACCCTAGCTTACCAATGCAGGGAAGAGGGGCCGGGCAGGCCTTGCCGGCAGGGAAGAGGGACGGGCGGGGCGGCACAGGCAGGGGAGTGGAGGAGGGCGGGGCGGCACCGCCAAGGGAGAGGAGGATGGCGCAGGGGAGAGGAGGGCGACGGTAGCGAGGGGAGGAGGGCGGCCGGGGCGGAGCGTGGCGGCGGGCGGCCAGAGGGCAGCGAGGGGGAGGCGGCCGGAGCGTGGCGGCGGCAGCGGCGACGGTGAGGAGGAGGGGGTGGCGGTGGCGGGCGGGAAGGCGGCGGCCGGGCCTGAGCGTGGCGGCGCGGGCGGGGGGAGAAGCAGAGCGTGCGGGGGGAGCGGGGCTGAGCGGGGCTGAGATGGGCTCGAGTTGGTCCGGCTCGACCAGCTCGACCGGCCGCCTGGTCATAACCCTAGGCTATATGCCGAGGGCAAGGCATATGCCGAGGGCAGCCCTCGGCATAGCCCCTTTTTTCCCTTTTCAACTTATTTTCTATTTAAATTTTATTAATGTCAATTATATTTATAAAATATATTAATATAGGTCCATGCAAATTTGTTTTGATCTTCTACATTCCCAAGCTACGCGCATAAAAAAATTACCCCATACCTTAACTTAATATTTCCTCCGGTAGACGAAACCCTAATCCGGGAGCCCTGCAGTCTACCCCTTTGACCGACCTCCGATGACAGCTGACCCATGGACTTTTCTCTTACTTTGTGTTGTGTTAGGTCATTGGAACATGTAGTATCAATAATTACCCTATCTTACATCAATATTCCCTCCGGTAGACGAAACCCTAATCTGGGAGCCCCGCAGATCTACCCCTTTCATCCGGTCCCCCTTTGACTGCATCCCATCGGGGGTCCCCCGGTGGGCATATGCCTCCATTTGAGCTTGTTTAGGTCATAGGTACATGTGGAAACAAGGATCATCCCATATGATATCAAGTTTCTCTCCGGTTCACGTACGAGGGAGTTCCCCCTATACATGCAGAATCTGCCCAAGTGTAGGAACCCCCTGTCCGAGAAGCCGGACACACCTGGGGGGTAGCCTTGGATATAAAACCATCTCAAATCACTTTTGTGCATTCCATGTGGACACACAAGTTTTGGGGCCATTCCCTAGATCCGATGCTCGATTTCCGACGAAACCCTAGTTTTGTTGACCGCGCGGTCTACCCCTTTGTGCATCCAATCGGGGGTCCCCCGGTGGGCATATGCCTCCATTTGAGCTTGGTTAGGTCATAGGTACATGTGGAAACAAGGATCATCCCATATGATCTCAAGTTTCTCTCCGGCTCAACTCCGAGGGAGTTCATACATGCATAATCTGCCTAAGTGTAGTAACCCCCGTCCGAGAAGCCGAACACACTGGGGGTAGCCTTGGATATAAAACCATCTCAAATCACTTTTGTGCATTCCATGTGGACACACACAAGTTTTGGGGCCATTCCCTAGATCCGATGCTCGATTTCCGATGAAACCCTAGTTTTGTTGACCGCGCGGTCTACCCCTTTGACTGCATCCAATCGGGGGTCCCCCGGTGGGCATATGCCTCCATTTGAGCTTGGTTAGGTCATAGGTACATGTGGAAACAAGGATCATCCCATATGATCTCAAGTTTCTCTCCGGTTCAACTCCGAGGGAGTTCCCCCCTATACATGCATAATCTGCCTAAGTGTAGTAACCCCCTGTCCGAGAAGCCGGACACACCTGGGGGGTAGCCTTGGATATAAAACCATCTCAAATCACTTTTGTGCATTCCATGTGGACACACACAAGTTTTGGGGCCATTCCCTAGATCCGATGGTCGATTTCCGATGAAACCCTAGTTCTGTTGACCGCGCGGTCTACCCCTTTGACTGCATCCCATCGGGGGTCCCCCGGTGGGCATATGCCTCCATTTGAGCTTGGTTAGGTCATAGGTACATGTGGAAACAAGGATCATCCCATATGATCTCAAGTTTCTCTCCGGTTCAACTCCGAGGGAGTTCCCCCTATACATGCATAATCTGCCTAAGTGTAGGAATCCCGCCCTTTTTTCCCGCCCACCCTTTCCCGCTGCTTCTCTCCCGCCCTTTTTTCCCGCCATGATTTCCCGCCAAGTTTTCCCGCCCACCCTTTCCCGCTCATTCTCTCCCGCCAAGTTTTCCCGCCCACCCTTTCCCGCCCATTCTCTCCCGCCAAGTTTTCCCGCCGTTTCAGCCCCTCGTCGGCCTATATATAGCCATGTCTTCTCCACTAACAGCACCAGCAACATTTCTCCCTCATCACTTCTCTCATCCAACAGCACCACAAAATCCTCTGAGCTGAGCTGCCGCTGAGATGGCTCCTCGTCGCCGTAGCAACACGGGCTTCATCGGCGTTCGCCTGCGGCCTGCGGGGCATTTCGCGGCTGAAATCACCGCCGGTGGAACGCGTGTGTGGCTCGGCACCTTCTACACGAAGGAGGCTGCTGCCCGTGCATACGACGTTGCGGCTTGGAGGTTTGGCCGGCCGCGCCACGAAATGAACTTCCCGGAGGTCAGGTCTCTGACGGAAGCTCAGAGTCTCTCTACTGAGCCGCTACTTCGCTCACAGGGTGAAGCGCGGCGGTACAGGGCTGGCCAGCGGCGGATTGATACCACCGAGGCGGACGAGCAGTTCATGGCACAGTGGCGCAGAGACCATCCCGGAGACGTCGAGGCAATGCGCGCATTCTGGAAGGACAAGCAGGCGTACAGGAGAGAGAGGAGGGCGGGAAAGCGGCAGAGGAAGGCCGAGGTTGAAGCAGAGTACGCCAAAGGAGAGGCGTCGACATGGGGGAGAATGATGAACGGTGGTCGTGGAACCTCACAACCACCGCTTCAGAGGACACCCCCAGCGAGGATGAAGATTTCGACTTCTCTGATTAATATGTGTGTGTGTCGAGTCCGTGTGTCTAGCGGGTCATGCGTCGACCCAGTGTTAAGTGCTTTGTTCGTGTGTGGGTGTAGTTTCTTTAAATGTTTTGGTTTGTGTGTGGGTCTAGTTCTTTAAGTGTTTTGGTTCCTGTGTGGGTTTAGTTTCTTTAAGTGTTTTGGTTCCTGTGTGTGGTTGTAGTTCTTTAAGTGTTTCTGTTCGTGTGTGGGTCTAGTACTTTAAGCGCTTTGGTATGTGTGTGGGTCTAGTTATTTAAGTGTTTTGTATCGTGTGTGGGTCTTAAGTTCTTAAATGTATCACTTTTCTCTCCAGTTCACCTCCGAGGGAGTTCCCCCTATACATCCAGAATCTGCCTAAGTGTAGGAACCCCCTGTCCGAGAAGCCGGACACACCTTGGGGGTAGCCTTGGATATAAAACCTTCTCAAATCACTTTTGTGCATGCCATGTGGACACACACAAGTTTTCCAGCGATTCCGACGCTCCGGTGGTCTGTATCTTGGAAAACCCTAGGGCGGGCACCCCGCAGATCTACCCCTATAGCTTTCTCCGTGCGAGGGTTTACCAATGGAATTTTTTACTTGTTTTGCTTTGTTTAGGACATATGTACATGGAAACCATAGGTTGGGCATACTTTACCATAAAATAGGCTCCGTTTGAGCCGTGGCGGGAGTTTCCACATACAGATCCTGGATTTTACCAAGTGCTAGCCCATGCATGCGGAAATCGTCAACGCCGGGTACATGCAAGGTTAGCCAAACCTTACATCACAATTGTACACATATGTTATGGGCATATGCAAGTTTTCCAGCGATTCCGACGCTCCGGTGGTTTGTATCTTGGAAAACCCTAGGGCGGGGACCCCGCAGATCTACCCCTATAGCTTTCTCCGTGCAAGGGTTTACCAATGGACTTTTTTACTTGTTTTGCTTTGTTTAGGACATATGTACATGGAAACCATAGGTTGGGCATACTTTACCATAAAATAGGCTCCGTTTGAGCCGTGGCGGGAGTTTCCACATACAGATCCTGGATTTTACCAAGTGCTAGCCCATGCATGCGGAAATCATCAACGCCGGGTACATGCAAGGTTAGCCAAACCTTACATCACAATTTTACACATATGTTATGGGCATATGCAATGGTAAGGAAATCGGTAATCGTTAACTGCTCGGTCGGCTTGGGAGTAGCGATTAATCGGAATTCGGACGATTAACTGATTTAATCGGTCGGCTATTAATCGGTGTAACCTACACAAATTAGCACGTAAAAACAGTTTATATAAGAAAAATAATAGTATATGAGCCTCTATATGTCTGGCCCTACTTCTCTAGAGCCTAAAATCCCAGAAAAACATGTATGCTTCTCCTCCGTGACCTAATCTTCAAGGTCACGAGCAAATCAGGATCCACCAGTCGAAGCCGTGTTTCTTCCTTCCACTTCTTATCCTCTCACCGCTGAAGTTTATCTTCTCCCACCACCTACCTAGCTAGGGTACGACCCCTCTTACACCTCAACCACCTAACCTATCAAAGGCGCCCTTGAGCTCCTGCACGAGCTACTCAAGGTGGTCGAGCTCCTGTATCTAGGCAACTGAGAGTAACTGGTCTGGGAGGGCAAGGAACTAGTTGGCGACAGCGGAATTCGAGCTGTTGGAGGCTGCAATCAAGCGGGAGCTTTGCAAAACCTACTTTATTGGGGAGGGGTAGCGCCTGTACTAGCTATATGCATTGAAAAGTTTATAACTTTTTTGACCAAGTGCAGTAGTTAATCGGGAACATACCTAGTAATCGGACTATCGGTACGATTAATCGGACTAAAAGATTAACACAAGAGATTAATGGTAATCGACACGGTCGGGCCCCTAGTAGCGATTAATCGGCCTAGTAATCGCTGAATCGGCCTAGTTTTTGAACAGTGGGCATATGCAAGTTTTCCAGGGATTCCGACGCTCCGATGGTCTGTATCTTGGAAAACCCTAGGGCGGGGACCCCGCAGATCTACCCCTATAGCTTTCTCCGTGCTAGGGTTTACCAATGGACTTTTTACTTGCTTTGGTTTGTTTAGGACATATGTACATGGAAACCATAAGTTGGGCATACTTTACCATAAAATAGGCTCCGTTTGAGCCGTGGCGGGAGTTTCCACATACAGATCCTGGATTTTACCAAGTGCTAGCCCATGTATGCGGAAATCGTCAACGCCGGGTACATGCAAGGTTAGCCAAACCCTAGGGCGGGGACCCCGCAGATCTACCCCTAGGGTTAGGGTTAGGGATAGGATCCGGGTGAGGTTTAGGGTTACCAAAATGTTCGCAAAATAGAAAGTTGGCCCGCAGAAGCGGGAAACCCTAGGGCGGGAATGGCCTCGGTTAGGGTTAGGGTTGGAGTTAGGGTTAGCAATGGAATTTTTCCTAAATGTTTAAGGACATATGTACATAGATAGCAGAAGTTCGGCCTAGTGGCTCCGGTTGACCCGTCTGCGAAGAGCGTCACCCGTGGGACCTACATATATGCAATGCATCGTCGAATTCTTAAAAAATAGAACCTTTTTTTACATAATTCATACTAGTAAATAAATAATAGAAACATAATATAAAGTAATATGAGAGAGAAAAAAATAAAAAAATAAAAAAATCCTATATGCCGAGGGTGGCCGTCGGCATAGGGGGGCCATGCCCTATGCCGAGGGTAGCCCTCGGCGTCTAGCCTGACGCCGTGAGCGCGCCGTCGCGTCGCCGATGGAGCAGCAGCTACGCTGGTGCCTACGCCGAGGGCCAGGTTGACGCCGACGGCTGCCCTCGGCGTAGCATCCTCTACGCCGACGGCAAGTGTACGCCGACGGGCGTCTTCCGGCGCTGCCCCGGCGAGGCCGTACGCCGACGGCCCCGATAAAAAGCCCTCGGCGTAGGGTTTGGCCGTCGGCGTATCCCACCATTCCTGTAGTGGTATGATTTTTTACGCCCACACTCCCCAGGGCCTTTGAGGGAACGAGTGGAGATGCTATAAATCGTAAGGATGTTGTTTGTTTGAATCGATTTCGTCTCGGACAAGTCGGTGACTCTCTGCTTATGGTTCTGGTCGGACCCGTCTGGAGCTAGCATTGTTTGCTGTCTCCTCGTTCTCCTCTCTGAATAAAATTTAGACGATCGATCGCTTGAGAAATAGTAAAAAGAGGAGCACCTTGGTTCATGGCATCCTGGAATCGGGAGCAGGGTCGGAGGTTATTATCCGTGGAGTCAAATATTGTCCACGACCATGTAAGTTCTTTGCTAGCTTATTCTTTTGTTGATTTTGCTGTACTATGCCTTCCATTTGCTGTTCAGCTACCCATGTGATTTCTAATGACAAACAGATGATCTTACATACCAGAACAATAGCAGTGCAATGTTCCTTTGAGAGATGACGCAGCTATTACTTTGGATTCAATCTTAACATGTTCACTTAGCTGTATTGATGGAGGATGTATTATTGCTGCAGAAAGTACAGGAAAAAGAAGATAGGCTCAGCGCGCTGACGGATGACATCTTAATCTCCATATTGGGGACAGTCGACCTTGCCACGGCAGCAAGAACTAGCGTGCTGTCGACGCGGTGGAGAAACCTGCCCTGGTTACTTCCTGAGCTCGAACTTCATGTCAAGGACTTCCTTAGTTCCCCATGCTCAGGGGCTGCACGCCAGATCGACCAAGCAATGGCGTCTCTAACAAGAGCTACTCGCGGCTTCTTGGCTCAGGCTCGCAGGAAACACACCATCACTAAGCTATGCCTTCAGCTCTATCCCATTGGCAACTACACGCGTGACATTGGACTGCTAGTTAGCAACGCCATTGACGGCGACATCGTAAAAGGACTGAAACTTTCAATCTTAAACGAGAAGGGACCTAGGGACACGGAAAATGAGTCTATGGTACAACAAGCTCGGGATGTGGTTGGATTTTTCAGTGCGTATCCTAGTGTTCTTCGTTGCCTCACAAGACTCCATCTATACAATGTTCGCCTTGCTGAACGGGACATGCATCACCTGGCCTGTTTGACTCCTGCAAGCAACTGCTGCACCTTAGTTTGGACCACTGTGACACCGGGGACGGTTCTGTATTGAAGATCAATGCGCCAGATTCGAATATCAGAGTTCTAGAAGTAAACTTGACGTCATTGAAAAGAACCGAGGTGCACTGCCTTCCAAAACTAGAGCGGCTCCTTTGGATGCATTGGGTCAAATATGAAGCCCCCTTGTGTTTTGGTTCTGTCCCATCACTTAAGGAAATCTGCCTCTACTGTTCTGCAAGTCTCCGTCACCAAGAGTTTAGTTTAAGCCAGGTTCTACGTGGTGCCACAAACATACATACTCTAACCTTATGCCTTCATGGAGAAAAGGTAATTTCAGTACATAGTTGTTACATTGTGGTTGTGCCCATTTCATAAAGTATGAACTTAAGGTTGGATCAGGGCTAGGGTTTTTCTGGTTTTGTCGGTTCATTCCTTGATCGAGTTATTTCCTTTTTTATATGATTTCATTTGTCAGGAAGCATCCCATTACTTAGCAAATGACTATCCTAGTGCACACTAACTTGCCTCTATGTACATACAATAATTTCTTTCTTACTTGTCTATATTTATTTTGTTCATCAGATATGGATACAACCAGAAGGAAAACAACTCCGCACTGCATTCAACCGTCTAAAGAAGTTGTCTATTCATGGCATCTATATGGAATTTGACCTGTCACTACTAGGAAAAGGCCTAGCCATAAGAATGGTATCAGTGGCGCACCACTTTAGTGGTGCTCCACTGCTAAATAGCAGTGGCGCACCAAAAAGTGGTGCTCCACTAGTATCTTATTACCAATGGCGCACCAGTATAGTGGTAGGCCACTACTAATTTTTTAGCCGAATTATAGATGGGTCTCAGATTAGCAGTGGCGCACCATATATGTGGTGCGCCATTGCCATTCGAATAGCAATGGCGCACGTATAAGTGATGCGCCACTATGATGTAAAGAGCAATAGCGCACTACATACTGTGCGCCACTATGCTAAACAGAGGAGTAGCGCACACTCTGTCCTGTGCGCCACTGTGCTGGCAAACTACACGCGCAGACACACACGACCGCAGTGCACACCGCCCCCACCACGCCACGCGCCAGGCGCCTCCCACCACTCCGCCTCACACACACGACACGACACCGCACCGCACCCCACACACACCACACCGCACCCACTCATCCTCATCCTCCCACTCATCCTCATCCTCCCACCACACACACCACACCGCACCACTCATCCTCATCCTCCCACCACTCGAAGCCGGCGGCGGAGGCGCGTGGCCCCGGCGTTCACCGCGGCAGAGGAAGCCCAGCGGTGGAGGCGCGCGGCCCCGGCAGCCGCGGCGGCGGTGGATCGACCACGACCTCCCTCCTCGCATCGAAGCCGGCGACGGAGGCGCGCGGCCCCGGCGGTCGCCCGTGGTAGCAGCAGGAGGCGACCCTGTGTCGGCACGGCGGGCGGAAGGGCGGCGAGGAGGAGTGCGAGGAGGCGGCGTCCGTGCAGCACCCCATGCACTGCCTCTGACTCCCACCACTCCGTCCCACCGCCTCCCACGATGGCGCGGGTGTGCTGCATCTCTCCACCATGCTGGACGACGTGCAGGCGGCGGCGGCACAGCTTCACCACGCCGGAGAACCTGCAGGCGGCACCGGCACCTCTTCACCACGCTAGACGCCGGGGCGGGCGCTTCCCACCATGACCTGCTGCAAGAAGATGACGGGAGCAGGTGCGTGGTGAGATCTCCGACGAATCCGCCCTTGCCTGGTCCGTGAGATCCTCACCGGTGGAGGATCAGTTCGAGGATGAGCCCGTCCAGATCGAAGACCAGATCGAAGACCAGATCGAGATCCAGATCGGGAGTGGATTGCGTTTTTTCTTCTTTTTTAGGGTTGTAGTTGCAAAGTTCAGAAACTTTGATTGTATCTTTTTCATTTAGGTCCTGTAATCACTCTCAATTATAATAGAAAAAATACAGTGTTAATTCAACCCAAAAACGCTCAGATCCAGATCCACCGCCTGCCATGGATGCCTACGTGGCCTTTTCGAATTTTTAATCAACAGTCAGTGGCGCACCCCTTCGCATAGTAGTGGAGCACCCTATGGGAATGTTTGTGGCGCACGGAGTGGCATAGTAGTGGAGCACCCTATGGAAATGTTTGTGGCGCACGGAGTGGTTAGTAGTGGCACACTATCCAGTGCGCTATTGATAATATGCCCTACCAGTGGCGCACTAGTGGTGCGCCACTGCTAAAAGTTAGCAGTGGCGTGATAGTAGTGGCGCACCACTAGTGCGCCACTGATAGCAAAAATAGGTGTGCGCCACTGATTGCCTTTTTCCTAGTAGTGTGTTGTGGATATTAAATCTCCTAGAAGCCGCTCCATCTGTTGAGACATTTGATGTCAAGGTACTTCTACTCATTCTGTTCAACTTGTGGTTGGAATATATGCAAATTAAAGTTCCAATCTAAGAACACCACCGTACCATAGAATAGGCTTAGGTATGAATCCCACTATACTTCTATAACTTCGATGTTGGGGGTTGAATGCAGATGTTCTTTCACCCATGCTGTGAGGGCAATGAAAAAAGAATAAAGTATTTTGGTGCTCAAAAAGTTAAACCTTCATGGAAGATGCCTGGGTTCACGAGCTGTAACAAGTGGCAACTGAAAGAGTTCCGGTTTGCTGGTTTTAGGCCCGTACTGGAGCAGCACTTGTTATTTGTAAGAAACGTGATGGATCGAGCTCAAGACTTGAAGTCGGTTATTTTGACAGATAATGAAGTGTCATGTAAGAACTGTGAGGCAATGGTCACAATACCAAGTCCGGTGGGCGGCGTCTTTCCAACAGACAGGGATGAGCAAGAATCAGTAGCAAAGCAACTTAGAGCGAGGGTCTGGTCCCCGGCACAGATAATTTTCTGTAGTAATGGCTCGACAGTTGTGTTGTAATATAAGCTTATGGAAGTTGTATTGATGTTGATTGCAAGTGCAAGTTTATTTGTTATTCCTATAGACTTCTCCATAATTGATTCTCACTGCATCGTAAGAAAGTGCGAGAGCTTCGGCACTCTTGGTGCGCCCTAATCGAGATGGTCTCATGAGATTTATCCAATCGGGCACTTTCGAAATATTATTAACTATGCATTAGTGCTATCTGTAATCTGTTTCTGTCTGATGGAGATCGTGTGTATCTTTTATGTTTTTGGTCTTGCAAATGATTAAATTTTTTGCAATAAATGGCTCAACGTATTAGTCTATGTAGAGGCCAGGGCTTCGCCTCATTTGCGAAAAAGGACTGTACATCTCATTTGAAAGAAAGCTATATTGTACATACTCTTTTGTCTCAATAAAAAGCAGTAAGAGAGGTCAGGATGTGAGGGCCCGTTATGCTAGCAAACTGACATACAAGTTCAACTTGGAGCGTATGAGAGAGGTCCACAATAAGCATAGAGCTCTAGAAAAATATATATATATAAAATCCATACATTACAAACAGCAATTCAGCAAATGATGCCATCTCTCACAATAGAGTTCCTATCGTCTGGAAAAAACAACAGTCATGCTACATGTTGTGTCTGGCGATCGAGTGGATAACTTGCAAATACTGTCTTCAGGATGGAGACTCCGTATGTACAAATTTCTTCATTATCATCGCTGATATTATTCAACAGTAGATCAATCACGCCCACTCTCTAGGCCTCATACAAGAACTAACCACCATCCCTTCTTCAGTACTGACGACACCCTAGTCCTTGCAAAATTTTCCACCACAGCCTCCAATGTCATTGATTGTCACCTAGGTCAAATTCTGAAGACATTTAAATATGTATTTAGTCACCATCTTTTATTTAAGAAGAGTGAACTTTTTATCCAAGTAGCAACTGGCTCATTTTTGTATTACAATTGATATATGTGGATGTATCGGTCAACATAGTGAAGATCAAATGCTGAAAAGTTGAACTAAAGTTAGGCATGGGCGGCACACTGAGCGATTCAGAGTGGCATCTCCCTTTCTTGTCCTTTATCCTGCACTTTAGCCTTGCAAAAGGACCACTATGCATCGATTACGCACCTTCGGATCTCATTCAGGAAACAAGAAACCTCTCGGTGTGTCAAGTGAAGGTCATTATACATGTTGTGATTTACTTGTTTAATTACACCATTATACATTTGGGAAGTGAGCCTAGCTCAACCAGAAGTGGATGTATAAACCCAGCACCTGAGTTCAAATCCTCACACTCATGCAATTTATCTTAAGGACTATGCTTTAATCTTAACAAAGATTAAAAATCTTAGTACTCATGCAAAAAGGATGTGTGCATCCCCTGGTTGGTGTAGAGGGCGGGAAGTGAAATTCTCCCCATTTAAAAAGCTTGATTGTGTAGGTAAGGCAAAAAAAAACCCCGTCGCTCTCGCCAACGGTGATCTGGGGGCGACCCTCCTCCCCTAACCCTAGCGTCGCTCGGGCCTCGCCTCCCCCGCGCCACCGCTGGAGGAAGCTGCCGGGCGGGCGAGTGTTTCTCGCGGATCCCTCGTGTCCTAGGCGGCAGATCGGGGCAGGATCTAGTGGGGTGCTACCTTGCGCGCGGTTCTCCGGGCGTATGGCGTCGCGGCCCGGCGAGCGGTGGTGGGCGCCTCCGGCGGCGTGCCTGACCGGCGACAGAGGTACGGGTTGGGGTAGGCTCGAGGGGGTCAGACCCTAGGTCCTTTCCTCCTTGCCTTCTCCGTGGTGTTGGCAACCGGCGATGGAGGGCTGGCTATGGGTCTGCGGCGTTGCCCCGGCGGGTGCGGCGTCTCCGGACTTCGTCTCCGGCCGGCAACCTTGGCCAGCCTAGGATGGTTGCCGGCGTGGGGGCCCGACCTGAATAAAGGCGGTGGTCCTAGGGTCTCTCTTGGGCGAAGATGAAGACCTACCGGAGGCCTGCCCTTCATGATTTGGCCAGAGTGTTGAGTTCCGGAAGGCGTCACCGGCGAATGTAACAGTGCTTCTATTGCATGGAGTTTACTGGATCGGTGGTATTCGGTCGTGCGCGCCCATGCTTTTATTCCGACCGTTTGGTTTTGGAGGGTGCTGCGCGAAGCTCTTTTCTGTGTTAATGGATCAGTGGTAGTCGGAAGAAGAGAATATCATGAAGGCCGGATTTCAAGGACTAGTTAATGGAGGGTCAAGTCTTTGCGCTGTTGAGGGGCTTGCTTGGTATTCCGGGCTTTGCAACAATGGTATGAAAGTGGGGGCGACAACACTTGTGAAGTTTGGAGTCTTACCTTTCGTAAACCCAAGGTGGCCTTAACTTTGTGGCAATGTCCTTGTTGAAGGCATTGTTTTGAGAGTGGAGACCATCTTCAGGGTGAAAACCTAAGATCTTTGATCGGGCGATGACAACGCGGGTGCACTGTTTTCCCTTCTTGGAGGCGTTGCTTTTGAAGAGTCTGAATTTCAGGTGTTGTCTTGGTGGTGGATGTATTACTGTTGCTAGGGCTAGGATACTGTAGCGGGACTTTTATTTCTTAGTTTTTTTTTTCTCTTTTTTTGGTTGTGTGCATCCGTAATGTTATTAGAACATTGCATTGTTGCAGAGGCTATCATCTGATATTAATATATTCCCTTTATCGAAAAAATTACACCATTAACGATTCTGGCAAACTAATCTTAGATGATTCTTTTGCAAGCAAGACGAGGGAGAACCGTCATCATTAGAAGTGCTTTGCACTATCTCGCTACTTTGGGAGGCGAACCCATAGATTGTCCCGTGCACGATTTCATGCGCATGCACGTGACCTCCTGTGCACGGGATAAGAGCATTTCTCGGAGGCACTACGATTGTATACAGTCCTGTATTACTATGGGCGGCCGAGTCAAGGGCAGTTTAATTCTCAAAAGGGCAGTTTAGATGGCCCTAACAAGAACTCTAATTAGTACACGGATGTGCGAAATAAAAGTTATCATATCTAGCTGCTCAACTTAGCGAACTAGCAGTCATTTCAACCTTATGCGGTTATACCAACAGTTTGCAGCTCCTGCAACTTATCATACAGACATACAGTACATTTCATCTCCATGCAAATTAAAGGGTCGACACGAGGTAATTAACAAGATCTCTGTAGATCTTTCGACTTGCCAAGTTTCATCGGCCGTGGAAGGAGAAGCCGGCGGGGAAGAGGTGGAAGATACCGCCGAGCAGCCTGGTGAGCGGGCCCTGCAGGTAGGACACGAGCTTCCCCACCGGCGGCAGCTGGGCGTCGCACTTGATGAGCGGGGTGTCCACCACCAGCGAGCACCTTCCGATGAACGCCGCCAGCGCGCTCGTCAGGTCCGCCTCCATCGTGAACGACCCGTTGATGTTCGTCGTCGCGCCCGCCACCACCTTCCCCGCGCACCGCAGCTCCACCTCCGCGTCTGCACAGATCAGAACATATCGATTAGTTAGCCGTGTTTGTCACCGTCACCAAGATTCAGCAAAGTGCATGCACGTGCTTGGGAACGCGGGGGAGGTGGCGATGTCGATGAGGCTGCCGGTGCTGCACGGCACGACGCCGGTGACGAAGAGCCTGCCGAGCTTCGCCTCCGCGGCGCCGAGAAGGCACGCCGCCGCCACGATCATGGCTGCAGCGAGTGCGAGGAGAGTGGGCTTGGATGCCATTGGTTCGGAGTGCGCGTCAGAGCTCAGCTCAGATTTGGCTCCTGTGACAACTTGCTTCTGTACAAGGATAGCCTATTTATAGACACGGGAAGGGGAATAATTACCCAGGCGCATACATTTCAACCCTAGTTAACTTAATTACTTCGCTTTAAGTTTGAAAATCGACTGTCACTAAGGAGGTTTGGTGCGCAAAAAATCTTGCAAAAATCGCCTTTATGTTTTTTGTCCGACGGACTAAAGATCCTTCTGAAACCGACCTGCATGATATCAGTTGCGTTCTTAGTGCATCCAAATACAAGCTTTTCAGTGCAAGCGCCGAGTGCTGTGGAAAAAAGGCAGAAATGATCGATAAACACAGCGCTAATAAGGAGATCGTCCTGCCATGTCGGCAATTGTTTATCCAACAAGGCACCAAGGCCAGTGCGAGGAGTTTATATATTCCCACTTTGCGAGTCATGAGCTGCCAATATACAAACACGAGTGTCCTCTCCACTGGCACTTTGCGCCGTAATGCACTCGTGACTAGCTCGATTACGTATATAGTATGAGGAATCTGCTGTAGCGCATCATTACAACTGGCTGACGAGGGAGCAAAAGCTCCGGCTCAGCCAGAAAAGTATCAGTCTCATAATCTCATCCCATTGATTCCAGACAGACATGTCTTTTTTTCAGAAGGACAGACATGTTCTTTCTGGGCGTGCCCATTCGATGATTGGTGCATCAGGTTTATGCTCGTGATCTACTAGGCTGATTGGGGTGGATTTGGGCGGAGGAATGGACAAACCCTATACACCGACCAGGTAGGCGCGTACCGCGCGCCTGCACACCCCGCACGCGGTACGGGCCGGCCCAGTTAGATGCGGGCTGCCTCCTTTTTCGATTTTTTTCTTTTTTTTTTCTTATTTTCTGTTTCTTTTTTCCTGTTTTCTTTTTTCTGTTTTCTGTTTTCGTTTTTCTTTTGTTTTTTCTGTTTCCTTTTTTTACTTTTATTTTTAAGATTCGAAAAATAGAAATATTTTAAAAAATTAAATTAAAAAATGTTCAAATATAAAAACCGTTCAAACTCTGAAAACCGTTCAAACATGAAAAATGTTCAAATTTAAAAACCGTTTAAATTTAAAAATCGTTCAAACTTGAAAATTGTTCAAACATGAAAAATGTTCAAATAAAAAAACCGTTCAAATTAAAAAACCGTTCAAACGTGAAAAATGTTCAAATTTTGAAAAATATAATTTTTTGAAAAATATTCAAAATATAAAATCGTTCAAATTTTAAAACTGTTGAATTTAAAAATGTTCATATTTTGAAAAAAATCTTGAAAAATAATTTCATAAAAAATGTTAGATTTTGAAAAAGAAAAATATTAATAACAGAAAAAAACAGAAGAAAGAGAAGAAGAAAAAAAAAAAAACGTACCTAAGCTAATGGGCCGCGGCCCAAACTACCCGACGGTCGCTGGGGGTGTGCGCACCCCGCACGCGCCGACCAGGTCGGCGTATAGCAGTTCCCGGCACCGTTGACCACCGACCACCCCGATCTTTGTTGGGCCGGCCCAGTTCGCGTGGATTCGGTGCGGACGGAACACTGCACACCCAGGCCAGGTATGTTGGGCCGGCCCAAGTTTGTTTTTCTTTTTTCCTTTCTCATTTTTTCTCTGTTTTAAATCTGAACAGTTTTAAATTTGAACAAAATTCGAATTGAACGATTTTTGAATTTGAACAAATTTCGAAAGTGAACGATTTTCGAATTTGAACAAATTTTGAAACTGAACGATTTTCAAATTTGAATAAATTTTGAAACTGAACGATTTTCGAATTTGAACAAATTTCGAAATTGAACGATTTTCGAATTTGAACAAATTTTGAATTGAACGATTTTCGAATTTGAACAAATTTCGAAACTGAACAATTTTCGAATTTGAATTTTTTCAGATTTGAACAAAAAGAAAAAAGAAAAACAAAATAAGAAAGAAAACAGAAAAGAAAAAGGAAAAAAATAAAAAACGAAAAAAGAAACAGAAAACCGGAAAAAGACAGCGAACTGGGCCTGGCCCAAACCCGACCAGGGGTGTGCGGTGGCCGGTAGCCACCGACCTGGTCCGTGTATAGGAGTCCCCGAGGAATGCACCAAAACATTGCGCAACGTCTTGGGCCGGAGAAGAAATGGAAGTGTTGGGCTAGCACTGCACAAATTCAAGCCAAGGAGACCAACGAGTTAGGCAAGACTGGATGTAGCTTCCAATGCTTCTTGGAATTTCCGCGTTTTTTCAGTTTTGGCCCGGTAGATGCTGCAAGAGGAGGCGCCACTCATGTCGAAGTGCGGCTATGAGGCGGATATGACGCCAGGGCATGAGTCGGTGATGACGACGGTCAGTGGACGGCCGGAGCAGGCTCTGTAGCACGCACATATCCGTGCAGGTCCCAGATACTTCCACGTAGCAGACTGAGCTTTGCACGTTAATTAATTCACATGAAACAACTAAACAAGAGATGTAAATGATAGAACAACGAGCGTGTGACATAAATTTCTAGTCCATTGTTTTCCATAGGCCACACCTGCAGCTGCATAGAGAAGAAGTGAACGTAGTACTAAATACGGAGTAATACTGATCATAGTGCTCGCATCGATGTTTTTCTCCTGGATTTTGGATGGAAGACAGGGCTCACGGCCAACCAAAGCACCATCTTTCCCACCGCTGTTCGTGCCCAACTCGACTTCACTTACTGCCTCGTTCTGCTGTTAGCAATCGTGTCCCTTGCCGCCACGGACGCCCTCTACATCGTCGGCTTGTCCCTTGGCTCTCACGCCCATAGGTCCACCGCGCCGCCTGGTTCGCCAGGTCGCTGCTCCACTTGAGCGGGTGCCGGCCATGGATGGCACTGGGGCACCACCAACTGCTGCACGCCGATCTCGAGCAGATTCTGGCCGCCAGGTGCCGCCGCCGCTAGACTGGGCAACACAGCAGCAGGAAGGCGCGTATGCGGCGGGCGTCGTGGGAGAGGCTCGGTGGAGGGCGGAGGCAGCCGATGAGTCGTCGAGGAGGAGGAGTGCATACAGAAGAGCGGGTTAGGGCATGTTGAACGCTGCGACCGGCGCGCCTGCGCGAGCTCCTTTAGGGTGGGCGCGTGGATGCGTGGACAGTAGCCGGCGTCCACCTGGCATTTTGGGTGACGCGGTGCACCCAATGCAGCGGTCACCCGTTTGGCCAACGCGGCCAATAAATGGTCTATTTCTTTAAAAAATAGGCCATTTGGCCACACGATTTATAAATAATATCTAAAAAATAAAAAATAATATTAAATAAAATGTAATATGACTAGGAAACGAAATGTTTCATAGTTTGAACAAGGACCAAATATAAAAGTTATAAATTGAGATTGTCAACTCAATTTGTGCGGACTAGGATCTTCTTCTGCCTCTTCTCGAACCAAGCCCTCTTCACCTTGTTCATGGCGGTCAAGTCGGCGGTCATGATCATGTGTTCCTCGGCTTGGCGTTTCAGCTCAACTTCTCTCTTCTTCAGCTCCACCTCTTTGGCCCTTGCCGTTGCAATGAGCTCCAATTATTTCTCTTTGAGCTCCACTTCCCTAACCCTCGTTTTGGCATTGGCCTCTTCAATCTCAAGCTTCCTCTTTTGGACATCGTAGTAGGTTTTCATGTCCTCGGCGCTTCCTCTCACCCCTCTTGTCCGTGGACACCTCTTTTTCAGCATACAAGTTCTTCAAGGTGTCGACAAATGCATGGCCGTAGCATCACGCTTCATGTCAGCCTTGGTTGCCTTGTGGCCTCGTGGACGGCTTGCACGAGAAGCGGAGCTACCGCAAGGCTGGCCACCATCAAGGTTAATGACAGTGGCATCTTTGGCAGTCTTGCTGCCAATCAAGCTCGCCATGTAACCCTCGTACCCCCTGTTGAACTTGGGGGTCCCCTGGAGTTCCTTCCAGTAATGAGAGAAGGCAAATGTCCTTCCTTCATTCGCCGTTTTGAAGTAATCCAAAGCTTGCCACACCTAGAGCAAAGCGAGACAACAATGACAAACGTATCTGCAAACAACGAAAGAACAAGTTGAGGTTGAAAACTATACCAAGTCCTTCATGCCGATGCCGTTAACGGGAACCCGCCTCACGTGATCATACGATGTCTGGAACTTGTTGCATTCTGTTTGAATTGTTCCCACCTATTTTGGAGGGAGCAGTCGTTGAGGTCGCTGTCAAATCGCTCCTCCCCATACCGGCGGTGCTGAAGGAAGTAGTCATGAATCCATCAGGAATCCCATCCAAACCTTGCATTCATCCCTCCCTCCGCCACCTCGGTGCCGAGGATGAACATGACCATATACTAGTAACAATTGGCTAGTCTATAACTATTTTAGTTCGTCGGCGAATGCCAAAAATGCGCCATAGACACATGATGCTGACAGTTTGCAGGACCGTGGCAGACCTCGTGTCACAGATGGCCAGACCGACGGTTAGAAAATCCCGTCATGGATCCATGATGGCTACGTCCAAGCCCAAAGCCCAGCCGGCCCGGTGCATTGTGACGGGAATAACCGTATGCGGCAGGAGGTCAGACATGTCAGAGAACGTGTGTCCCTATCGCCTCTGCCGTGTCGCGTGACGTAATCATTTGTCATCTAGTGTGACATCATCCGACAACGTCTGCTTCCGACAAAGTTCATGTACAATACACGTGGCGCATCCTGATTGGCAGAGCTTGCTCCACAGGTTGGACACGTGCCGAACTTGTAGGTAAACAGAAATCTTCAGTCAACCAATTGTGATTGGACACGTGGCACGGCATGTGGACCCAGCTGCCCACGTGGCGCTCGCACGGCTCGTGAAAATGACATTTCTGGGCCAATTACTAGCTGACACATGTTGATGTATGGATAGCCCATTATGACGTACAGACTGCAGTCCAAAAAAATGTAGCTCACAACGTACTGAACCAACTATGATCAGGCGGAGACGACCCAACTATGACCGGGCCACCTTATGGTGCGGCCCATAAAAAACTCTTCCAGCCCATTGACTGGTAGATATTGGGCTGGTTATACGCAAGCCCAACAGTGACAGTTCAGAAAATAAAGGAGGCCTACTGAGCCCATCTGACCAATAATGGTAAAGCCGAACAGCACAACAACGTGTTACTGGGCCGGTTGTACGCACAACCCAAAAATAAAACCACAAAGTTGAGGGCTTTTGGCCCACTAAAACGCGGCTCAACGCCGGCCCAGTGAAGGGAGATACACCACCGATTACAATAATGCAAATATTACATGATTAATAAAATGGTTACATGCATAAAAAATACACCATCTAGACAGCTACAATTTGCGCAGTCTCAAAATGGCACAATAAACCATTGCACGAGGAGCAGAAGGCAATTTCAAGTGGAACGTTCACCATCATAAGCAGGAGCGCATAAAAGAAATGGTCCGCATCGCACCATTCCCATGTTAGAGATTGGCTGTTTGAAAGGCTACCTTTGCTGATCAAATAATTTGGTCAAAGCCTACAACTTTTGCTCCAACTCACAATGTTTCTCTTCACTTTCCTCAATATGGCTGGTCAGTTCCTCCATTTCATGGAGCTGGTTGTTAAGAACATCCCGCAGGTCTGTGCTCCCCGTCATCTCTCTATCAAGTTGTGCAGATAGAGTGCTCATACATGATGTATATGGCTTATGCTCGACCCCCACATTATGAAGAAACATAGGTTTCTTAGTTTTCTTAGCAAGGACATCGGATATAACTTGAGCCTCAGTCTTCCTTTCTCCATCTTCATTAGGTACAGAGAGCTCAGTATGCATCGCCGCCTTGTTTTGCAATGAATATGCATGGCTATCAGATGCAGCAAAAAATAAGCAAACATACTTTCCATGCTGACTTACAAGTGCATCTTCTACTGCGGGGGATAATCCCTTCACCTTGCTGCAGTGTGTCTCCCTGAACAGATCCAAAGGAGTTGGTTCTTTATCATCGTATTCAGCTCCCTGGCATACATGCAGCCAACTTATATGTTCGATGGGTCTGTGTGAAGAGAGACTTTACATGATTGACATCTGATTTCTGCAGAACATATAACTAATTAGACAACCCATGTTGTGCAGAAAGGATCAGCTACTACCGAAACAGGAATTTAGCATTCAAACAACTACTACCAAAACAGTAATTTAGCTTAATGTGCCTGCAGCTTTCGATCACGAAATTAATTCATTCCCCAATATGTAGTCGGCAGCATGAATTTTGATACAAGGCATTGGATACACTAAGGTGATATTGTAAGATACAAACGAATGTTACAAAAACAGAAACATGCAGCACATGGATCGAGCATAGAATAAACTGATTAACTCCAGACAACAAACACCCATTGCACTATTCACTATTCTGTTGAGCTAGGGACATGTCTTGACTTACCAGATTTTCCAAGTGTGATAAGTAGCTGCGTGACCCAGTTGTTTGCTGGAACTAAACCATTGAACGATTCATGGTGTTAATTTGACAGATCTTCTGCATGAATAGTGGAATTAGAAATATGTGCACACTCATATACAACACAGCAAATCTGATTTCACGGAAAACTAACCATGCTCTTCGGCTCCGTCTGATATGTCACAAGTCTGGTCCACTCAGCGTTAGTCATTGATGTGACGGGGCTTTCTTTCGGAACATCATTGAGAGCATGGATATCAAAGTACGCTTTCTTCAGGAGGTGTCGTTGTTGGCGAACTCCTTTATGCAGATGTTTTTTACAAGAAGCGTTTACTGGTGAAACTTCAGTGTCCATATCAAAGTTTTCCTAATGACACGAAAGAACATAAATAAGAATCACAATCTCTGAAAATTAAAGGCTTGACAAACAATGCGGAAAGGAATGCAATATGTACTAACATCAACTTTAACAATAAAGTCATAGAGGAGCCCAGTGTTTTCCATGTAGTCCTTCCAATGCATGCGCACAGACACGTGGTTCCTGATTGCAATGTTGCATTCAGTTGCAAACTTGGCAGCAATGAGAGCTGACTCCGGCCTTGTCCCCCCTCTTGGAATGACGATTGGCAGTTTGCCACCCCGCGATCGGGGCAACCTGCTGAGTACTTTTCCTTTGTTAGCAGGATGGAGGAGGTCTTGTTCTGTAGCATCAATATATGAAAAATATAAACAAACAGAGGAGGCAAGAAGCATGTGGTCATCGTGCAACAAGAGCTAACCTAAATGAATGTTAGCACTTTACAGTGCAATAGTCTAAGTGCAGTAAGCACCATGTGTTACAACTTACCTTCAGTGAGTGGACGATTCTGACGACATGATATGTTTGGCTCAGGGCTAGGTTTTGTTATACGGCACTTCCTTGGAGGCGTAGCTCTTCTAGGTTCTTCATCTACATCATCGAGTGATCCCCGCAACATTCTGTAGCTTGATCTGTTGGGTCTAGAAGTTCGGAGGTCTGGCAATGATTTTTTTTTGTGCCCGGGAAGTTTATGGCTCCATCCAGATGCCCGTGGTTAAGCCTCTTAGTTTTACCCTAGTAAAAGCGAAACATGGTCATTCAGGAAAGCATGTCGCGAGCATCTCGCTGGCATTGCCTCCACGGGCAACACATACAGTGGTAGCACTACCAGTAAACGTGCTCCCACTATCTCACGAAAGAAGTCGCAAAATATGTCCATATAAATAAGAATTTTGACAAAATTAAGATATCATTTAAGGAACAAAGAAAATACAAAAATTAAGGTGCAAAATTCGAACAGTATATTCATAAAGTGAAAAGCACGTGAAGCTGACTCGTATGTATGATAAGGTGCAACGACATGGAGAAACTAGGACCTCAGATGTCAATATATCTAGTGAGGGCTGAAGCTTCTAGCCATATGAGGGATCCAGAACTTCATCTTCGTCATGAGGCTCATATGCCGATATCCTTTTGCGGCCCAGCGGAACGTTGACGCCACCTATTCGTGTGCTTTTGAACCTCAAACACTTCAAAGAAATACACCAATGCATTGGTCAAACAAGCTAGCTTTATAATAATTAAATTGCATCAGAATCAAACGAAATATTTTTAAGGCACGTAAATATGGAATACTCCACCAGTACGTTTCTCGGATGGCATGTTGTAATGTTTGGTACCGTTGGGATGGTAAGAAGTGTTGTGAAGTGTATAAGTGGATTGTACTAGACCTTTTCATCAGTTCGGACTTTCGGTTGCCTTTGCTAGTACTATCAGTAGATACATCCATTTTTTTGTCAAATCTCAGACAACTTTCGTGGGACACAGCGAATAGATGAAGCTTGACATGAAGAACATCACATCACATACAAATAGAGTAGACGTGACAACAATTGCACGGCAAATAAAACAACTATTATATAATGAGGAACGACAAGATGGAGGAACTTTGACCTAAGCTACTCTGCTAGCAACCAAATCCGGTGGACGAGAATGTACAAGTTCGCTAGAACCGCTACATCACAGGGTGTTCTTTAATATGCCGAGATCTAAGATAATAACCACAAAAGCGACAGTGTATAGGATGTGTGTGAGTGTGTGATTAACAAAATGAAGGAAACAATGAAACACAGGTAATGAACCAACGTCGTGAGATCCATCAGATAGTTTAGCGACCAACTAGCTAATTAATATCAGTCGACCAAACAAATGCGACATCAATAAATAATCGAATAGAATTTGTGCGAAAGAGGAACTATACCAATGGTGGACTGATAACCCACAAGTATAGGGGATCGCAGCAGTCTTCGTGGGTAGTAAAACCCAATTTATTGATTCGACACAAGGGGAGACAAAACAAAGTTGTCAATTCAAACGAAAACTTGCTCGCAAGAGTTTATCGTAGTGGTTTTATAGCGGTAAAATAACAACAAAGTAACGAGACAGTAGTGATTATAGTAAACAACAGGATTAAAATACCGTAGGCATGGGGACGGATAACGGGCGTTGCATGGATGAGAGAAACTCATGTAACAATCAAGCAGGGCATTTGCAGATAATAATAAAACGGTGTCTAAGTACAAAGCAATCAATAGGCATGTGTTCCAATTATAGTCGTACGTGCTCGCAATGAGAAACTTGCACAACATCTTTTGTCCTACCAGCCGGTGGCCGCCTTGATACGTCTCCAACGTATCGATAATTTCTTATGTTCCATGCTACTTTATTGATGATATCTACATGTTTTATACACACTTTATGTCATATTTATGCATTTTCTGGAACTAACCTATTAACAAGATGCCGAAGTGCCAGTTCTTTCTGCTGTTTTTGGTTTCGAAATCCTAGTAACGAAATATTCTCGGAATCGGACGAAATCAACGCCCAGGTTCCTATTTTGCCCGGAAGCATCCAACACCCGAGAACCGCGGAGGGGGCACAGGCCACCAAACCCTAGGCCGGCGCGGCCAAGGGTGGGGCCGCGCCCCCCTATAGTTTGGGCACCCCTTCGACCCTCTGGCGCCGCCTCTTCGCCTATATAAAGCCCCTGCATCGAAAACCCTTACGCGAAGAACCACGATACGGAAAACCTTCCGAGCCGCCACCATAGCGAAGCCAAGATCGGGGACAGGAGTCTCTGTTCGGCACCTAGGAGCGGGGAAGTGCCCCGGAAGGCTTCTCCATCGACACCACCGCCATCTCCATCGACACCGCTGCCATCTCCACCGCCATCTTCATCACCGCTGCTGCTCCCATGAGGAGGGAGTAGTTCTCCATCGAGGCTCGGGGCTGTACCGGTAGCTATGTGGTTCATCTCTCTCCTATGTGCTTCAATACAATAGTCTCATGAGCTGCCTTACATGATTGAGATTCATATGATGATGCTTGTAATCTAGATGTCATTATGCTAGTCAAGTGGGTTTTACTTATGTGATCTCCGGAGACTCCTTGTCCCACGTGTGTAAAGGTGACAGTGTGTGCACCGTGTGGGTCTCTTAGGCTATATTTCACGAAGTACTTATTCACTGTTGAATGGCATAGTGAGGTGCTTATTTATATCTCTTTAAGATTGCAATGTGTTTGTATCACAATTTATCTATGTGCTACTCTAGTGATGTGTTATTAAAGTAGTTTTATTCCTCCTGCATGTGTGCAAAGGTGACAGTGCGTGCACCGTGTTAGTACTTGGTTTATGCTATGATCATGATCTCTTGTAGATTGCGAAGTTAACTATTGCTATGATAATATTGATGTGATCTATTCCTCCTACATATGCATGAAGGTGACAGTGTGCATGCTATGCTAGTACTTGGTTTAGTCTGTTGATCTATCTTACACTAAAGGTTACTTAAACATGAGCATTATTGTGGAGCTTGTTAACTCGGCATTGAGGGTTCGTGTAATCCTACGCAATGTGTTCATCATCCAACAAAGTGTAGAGTATGCATTTATCTTTCTGTTATGTGATCAATGTTGAGAGTGTCCACTAGTGAAAGTGTAATCCCTAGGCCTTGTTCCTAAATACTGCTGAGTTACTACTGCTTGTTTACTGCTTTACTGCGTTACTATTGCTGCAATACTACCACCATCATATGCACGCCAGCAAGCTATTTTCTGGCACCGTTACTACTGCTCATATATATTCATACCACCTGTATTTCACTATCTCTTCGCCGAACTAGTGCACCTATTTGGTGTGTTGGGGACACAAGAGACTTCTTGCTTTGTGGTTGCAGGGTTGCATGAGAGGGATATCTTTGACCTCTTCCTCCTGAGTTCGATAAACCTTGGGTATCCACTTAAGGGAAACTTGTGCTGTTCTACAAACCTCCGCACTTGGAGGCCCAACACTGTCTACAGGAAAGGAGGGGGAACGTAGGCATCAAGCACTTTTCTGGCGCCGTTGCCGGGGAGGAAAGGTAAAAGGTACTCACACTCCGGATCTCGGCTACTAAGCTATTTTCCGGCGCCGTTGTAAGTACTCGAAGTTATTTCCTTTAGACTCTGCAATTGCGACATTTGGTTTCTTGTTTACACTAGTTAGGCATAATGGAAAACAACAAAAATATGAGAGATCTTTATGAACTTTATCTTGAATTAGGACATGATGTGTTTGAAGAGAGAATTAAAAAACCCATGGAACTTTATATGCATGCTAATGGGAATGTTATTAATATGAATGCTTTGAACACTATTGTTGCTAATGCTATGGAAAATTCTAAGCTTGGGGAAGCTGGCTTTGATGAGCATGATATTTTTAGTCCCCCAAGCATTGAGGAGAAAATTTACTTTGATGATACTTTGCCTCCTATATTTGATGATGAGAATAATAATGATAGCTACTTTGTTGAATTTGCTCCCACTACAACTAATAAAATTGATTATGCCTATGTGGAGAGTAATAATTTTATGCATGAGACTCATGATAAGAATGCTTTATGTGATAGTTATATTGTTGAGTTTGCTCATGTTGCTACTGAAAGTTATTATGAGAGAGGAAAATATGGTCGTAGAAATTTTCATGTTACTAAAACACCTCTCTATGTGCTGAAATTTTTGAAACTACACTTGTTTTATCTTCCTATGCTTGTTACTTTGCTCTTCATGAATTTATTTGTGTACAAGATTCCTTTTCATAGGAAGCATGTTAGACTTAAATGTGTTTTGAATTTGCTTCTTGATGCTCTCTTTTGCTTCAACTACTATTTCTTGCGAGTGCATCATTAAAACTGCTGAGCCCATCTTAATGGCTATAAAGAAAGAACTTCTTGGGAGATAACCCATGTGTTATTTTGCTACAGTACTTTGTTTTATATTTGTGTCTTGGAAGTTGTTTACTACTGTAGCAACCTCTCCTTATCTTAGTTTTGTGTTTTGTTGTGCCAAGTAAAGTCTCTATGGTAAAGTAAGTACTAGATTTGGATTACTGCGCAGTTACAGATTTCTTTGCTGTCACGAATCTGGGTCTACCTCTCTGTAGGTAGCTCAGAAAATTATGCCAATTTACGTGCATGATCCTCAGATATGTACGCAACTTTCATTAGTTTTGAGTTTTTCCATTTGAGCAATTCTGGTGCCATCTTAAAATTCGTCTTTACGGACTGTTCTGTTTTTGACAGATTCTGCCTTTTATTTCGCATTGCCGCTTTTGCTTTGTTGAATGGGTTTCTTTGTTCCATTAACTTTCAGAAGTTTTGTGCAATGTCCAGAAGTGTTAAGAATGATTGTGTCACCTCTGAACATGTGAATTTTTGATTATGCACTAACCCTCTAATGAGTTTGCTTGAAGTTTGGTGTGAAGGAAGTTTTCAAGGGTCAATAGAAGAGGGTGATACAATGTGATCGAGAAGAGTGAAAGGTCTAAGCTTGGGGATGCCCCGGTGGTTCATCCCTGCATATTTTAAGAAGACTCAAGCATCTAAGCTTGGGGATGCCCAAGGCATCCCCTTCTTCATCGACAACTTATCAGGTTTCTTCTAGTGAAACTATATTTTTATTCAGTCACATCTTATGTACTTTACTTGGAGCGTCTGTTTGTTTTTGTTTTTGTTTATGTTTGAATAAGTTCATCCTTGTGTGGGAGAGAGACACGCTCCGCTGGTTCGTATGAACACATGTGTTCTTGGCTCATAATATTCATGGCGAAGTTTCTTCTTCGTTAAATTGTTATATGGTTGGAATTGGAAAATGCTACATGTAGTAATTGCTATAATGTCTTGGGTAATGTGATACTTGGCAATTGTTGTGCTCATGTTTAAGCTCTTGCATCATATACTTTGCACCCATTAATGAAGAAATACATAGAGCATGCTAAAATTTGGTTTGCATAATTGGTCTCTCTAAGGTCTAGATAATTTCTAGTATTGAGTTTGAACAACAAGGAAGACGGTGTAGAGTCTTATAATGTTTACAATATGTCTTTTATGTGAGTTTTGCTGTACCGTTCATCCTTGTGTTTGTTTCAAATAACATTGCTAGCCTAAACCTTGTATCGAGAGGGAATACTTCTCATGCATCCAAAATCCTTGAGCCAACCACTATGCCATTTGTGTCCACCATACTTACCTACTACATGGTATTTCTCCGCCATTCCAAAGTAAATTGCTTGAGTGCTACCTTTAAATTCCATCATTCGCCTTTGCAATATATAGCTCATGGGACAAAATAGCCTTAAAAACTATTGTGGTATTGAATATGTACTTATGCACTTTATCTCTTATTAAGTTGCTTGTTGTGCGTTAACCATGTTTCTGGGGACGCCATCAACTACTCTTTGTTGAATATCATGTGAGTTGCTATGCATGTTCGTCTTGTCTGAAGTAAGGGAGATCTACCACCATATGGTTAAGCATGCATATTGTTAGAGAAGAACATTGGGCCGCTAACTAAAGCCATGAATCATGGTGGAAGTTTACGTTTTGGACACATATCCTCAATCTCCAGTGAGAATAATAATTGTTGTTACATGCTTATGCATTAAAGAGGAGTCCATTATCTGTTGTTCATGTTGTCCCGGTATGGGTGTCTAAGTTGAAGAATGATCAAAAGCGAGAAATCCAATGCGAACTTTCTCCTTAGACCCTTGTACAGGCGGCATGGAGGTACCCCATTGTGACACTTGGTTAAAACATGTGCATTGTGATGATCCGGTAGTCCAAGCTAAGTAGGACAAGGTGCGGGCACTATTAGTACACTATGCATGAGGCTTGCAACTTGTAAGATATAATTTACATAACTCATATGCTTTATTACTACCGTTGACAAAATTGTTTCATGTTTTCAAAACCAAAGCTCTAGCACAAATATAGCAATCGATGCTTTCCTCTTTGAAGGACCATTCTTTTATTGTTATGTTGAGTCAGTTCACCTATCTCTCTCCACCTCAAGAAGCAAACACTTGTGTGAACTTTGCATTGATTCTTACATATTTGCATATTGCATTTGTTATATTGCTTTGCATTGACAATTATCCATGAGATATACATGTTATAAGTTGAAAGCAACCGCTGAAACTTCATCTTCCTTTGTGTTGCTTCAATGCCTCTACTTTGAATTATTGCTTTATGAGTTAACTCTTATGCAAGACTTATTGATGCTTGTCTTGAAAGTACTATTCATGAAAAGTCTTTGCTTTATGATTCAGTTGTTTACTCATGTCATTACCATTGTTTTGATCGCTGCATTCATTACATATGTTTACAATATGATCAAGTTTATGATGGCATGTCACTTAAGAAATTATCTTTGTTATCGTTTTACCTGCTCGGGACGAGCAGAACTAAGCTTGGGGATGCTGATACGTCTCCAACGTATCGATAATTTCTTATGTTCCATGCTACTTTATTGATGATATCTACATGTTTTATACACACTTTATGTCATATTTATGCATTTTCTGAACTAACCTATTAACAAGATGCCGAAGTGCCAGTTCCTGTTGTTTTTGGTTTCAGAAATCCTAGTAACGAAATATTCTCGGAATCGGACGAAATCAACGCCCAGGTTCCTATTTTGCCCGGAAGCATCCAGAACACCCGAGAACCGCCAGAGAGGGGGCACAGGGCCACCAAACCCTAGGCCGGCGCGGCCAAGGGTGGGGCCGCGCCCCCCTATAGTTTGGGCACCCCTTCGACCCTCTGGCGCCGCCTCTTCGCCTATATAAAGCCCCTGCATCGAAAACCCTTACGCGAAGAACCACGATACGGAAAACCTTCCAGAGCCGCCACCATCGCGAAGCCAAGATCTGGGGGACAGAGTCTCTGTTCCGGCACGCCGGAGCGGGGAAGTGCCCCCGGAAGGCTTCTCCATCGACACCACCGCCATCTCCATCGACACCGCTGCCATCTCCACCGCCATCTTCATCACCGCTGCTGCTCCCATGAGGAGGGAGTAGTTCTCCATCGAGGCTCGGGGCTGTACCGGTAGCTATGTGGTTCATCTCTCTCCTATGTGCTTCAATACAATAGTCTCATGAGCTGCCTTACATGATTGAGATTCATATGATGATGCTTGTAATCTAGATGTCATTATGCTAGTCAAGTGGGTTTTACTTATGTGATCTCCGGAGACTCCTTGTCCCACGTGTGTAAAGGTGACAGTGTGTGCACCGTGTGGGTCTCTTAGGCTATATTTCACAGAAGTACTTATTCACTGTTGAATGGCATAGTGAGGTGCTTATTTATATCTCTTTAAGATTGCAATGTGTTTGTATCACAATTTATCTATGTGCTACTCTAGTGATGTGTTATTAAAGTAGTTTTATTCCTCCTGCATGTGTGCAAAGGTGACAGTGCGTGCACCGTGTTAGTACTTGGTTTATGCTATGATCATGATCTCTTGTAGATTGCGAAGTTAACTATTGCTATGATAATATTGATGTGATCTATTCCTCCTACATATGCATGAAGGTGACAGTGTGCATGCTATGCTAGTACTTGGTTTAGTCTGTTGATCTATCTTACACTAAAGGTTACTTAAACATGAGCATTATTGTGGAGCTTGTTAACTCCGGCATTGAGGGTTCGTGTAATCCTACGCAATGTGTTCATCATCCAACAAAGTGTAGAGTATGCATTTATCTGTTCTGTTATGTGATCAATGTTGAGAGTGTCCACTAGTGAAAGTGTAATCCCTAGGCCTTGTTCCTAAATACTGCTGAGTTACTACTGCTGTTTTCTGTTTTACTGTTACTATTGCTGCAATACTACCACCATCATATGCACGCCAGCAAGCTATTTTCTGGCACCGTTACTGCTCATATATATTCATACCACCTGTATTTCACTATCTCTTCGCCGAACTAGTGCACCTATTTGGTGTGTTGGGGACACAAGAGACTTCTTGCTTTGTGGTTTGGGGTTGCATGAGAGGGATATCTTTGACCTCTTCCTCCCGAGTTCGATAAACCTTGGGTATCCACTTAAGGGAAACTTGCTGCTGTTCTACAAACCTCTGCACTTGGAGGCCCAACACTGTCTACAGGAAAGGAGGGGGAACGTAGGCATCAGGCCTCAAGGGAATCTACTGGATATTAAGGTACTCCTTTTAATAGAGTACCGGAGCAAAGCATTAACACTCCGTGAACACATGTGATCCTCACATCACTACCATCCCCTCCGGTTGTCCCGATTTCTGTCACTTCGGGGCCATTGGTTCCGGACAGCGACATGTGTATACAACTTGCAGGTAAGACCATAAACAATGAATATCATGATGAAGTAATAACATGTTCAGATCTGAGATCATGGCACTCGGGCCCTAGTGACAAGCATTAAGCATAACAAGTTGCAACAATATCATCAAAGTACCAATTACGGACACTAGGCACTATGCCCTAACAATCTTATACTATTACATGACCAATCTCATCCAATCCCTACCATCCCCTTCAGCCTACAGCGGGGGAATTACTCACACATGGATGGGGGAAACATGGCTCACTACTAGGAAAAGGCCTAGCCGTAAGACTGCCAGCAGTGGCGCACCATGACTGCCGTGCGCCACTACTACTTAGCAGTGGCGCACCACAAAACGGTGGGCCACTGTTACAAAAGTAGTAGTGGCGCACCTTGATTGTGGTGCGCCATAAGTAAGTGGTGACAGGAGGCCAGCTCCTCCCCCAACCTAGTAGTGGCGCACGTCTCCGGGGTGCGCCACTGCTACATTTCTTACCTATGGCGCACGTTGAGAGGTGCGCCACTGCTAGGAGGTGTCCAGAGCCCGTTTAGAGATGATAGGCTTAGCAATGGCGCACTGCTGTGGTGCGCCACTGCTACATAGGTTACCTATGGCGCATGTCATTAGGTGCGCCACTGCTAGGGGGTGGCCAGAGCCCCTTTAGAGATGAGAGGCTTAGCAGTGGCGCACCACCTAGCAGTGCGCCATTGCTATGTCACCCTAGCAGTGGCGCACGGCTAGGTGGTGCGCCACTGCTAACCTGGGACCATTTCCTGCTTTTAACCCCTCCACTCACATGTGCCACCCACTTTCCCCAAACACTCTTCCACCACCACCTCCCACCAAATCTGGATCTGGTCGTGTTGCCCCTCCTTCCCACCTCATTTTCACCTCTTCATTCACCAAAATTAAGTTGGTAAACTTAATTTTCTTCATAGGTAAGTAATGGTGAAGCTTTCTTAGCTCAATACCCTACTCAATCTCAACTTTTTACCTCATCCAACACTCTAGGTCTCGCCGTATCGGTAACTTTGTTGGTTTTATGCTTTGTGTGTGACCGGTTCCGATCGTCTTGCACACACACGTGTGTGTGCACATATGTTATGCGAAGCTCATGTGTTGTGCGCATGCGCGAAAAGCGTCTCACGTGCATGTGTGTTGTATGCGAAGCCTCCACATGTGTGTGTTGTATGCGAAGCCTCACATGTGTTGTATATCCACACATGTGTTGCATGTGTTTGTTTGCAGGGATTTGAAATGCGATGGAGTTGCCAATATTTTGCCGAAACGTTGATTCATTTCCGTTTCGGCGAATAGTGGGCATACTACGCATATACATATGTCCTATTTTTAGGGAAGGTCATGCCAAAATTTTCTTTTGGTATGCTAAGATATCCATTTTCTCTATACCCGCAGGCGACCATGGTCCGCATGATGAGCGAAGGCGTTGTGGCTAGGTTTTTGAAAGCCGCGACAGCCGAGATGATTAGAAATAACCAAAAGGAGATAAGATGTCCGTGTCGAAGATGCAAGCTGACGAGCCTTATGGACCCTAAAGCCGATATGGTGCGGGACCACCTTCTCATGCGTGGTTTCATGGATGGCTATCGGTGGGAAGGCGACGAAGATGATTATGAATTTGTCCATGGGATTTCAACAAGAAATAAGGAAGGAGGTGATCAGGATGTAGAAGATCTCGGGCATGATCAGGATGTAGAAGATCCCGGAGATGATCATGATCACAATGTAGGAGATCCTGGACCTGATGATGAGGAAGATCAAGATGGAGGTCATCATGACGATCATGAAGATGAAGACGATGGACCATCGTCGATGGACTGGGTGCAGGACCCTTATCTTCAAGAGCTGCTTCTCAAGCAGACGAGTAACGCAAGAGCTGCCGCCCGAGAGAAAGCCAAGATGGATCAACTGGAGGTAGACGCGGTTACTCCATTGTATGAAGGATGCAGGCCGGAGGATACCCGCCTGAAAGTAACGCTCATGGCTCTGGAGATGAAGGTAAAGCACAAAATGACCGACACATCCTTCAACGACAACATGTCATTCTGGCAGGAACGTCTTCCCAAAGGTAACACGTGTCCGACTAGTATCGAGGAGGCCAAGAAAATCGTGTGTCCTCTGGATTTACCGCATGTGAAATATCATGTGTGCTTGAACGATTGCATCATGATACGTCCAATTTGCATCACTATTTATATCATAATTTGCTGCTATTCATTGATATATTTCATATTTGGAGATGATACTTATGTTATTTCATCTATTTTGCATATTTCATGATTATTTGGAGATCGCGCACCGGAGCCAGGATTCTGCTGGAAAAAGCACCGTCAGGATGCAATATTTCGGAAGATCAACAGTTGACGGAAATTATATGAAAAATCCTATTTTTACAGAAGACGAAGGGAGCCAGAAGGGGGAGCCGAGGGGACCCGAGGTGGGCCCACCTCATAGGCCGGCGCGGCCCAAGGCCTCGCGCCGCCCGTGAGGAGGGGGCCCACAGCCCTCTCTCGCCTCCTTTTCTTCGCGTATGCCTTCGTCCCGAAAACCTAAGCCGAGGGGTACGTCGAACAGAGCCAGCCGCCTCGCGGGGCGGAGAACACCAGAGAGAAAAGAGCTCTCCGGCGGGCAGGAATCCGCCGGGGAAATTCCCTCCCGGAGGGGAAATCGACGCCATCGTCACCGTCATCGAGCTGGACATCATCTCCATCACCATCACCATCATCTTCATCATCATCACCGCCGTCTCCACCGCTGCACCTCGTCACCGCTGTAGCAATTTGGGTTTGATCTTGATTGTTTGATAGGGGAAACTCTCCCGGTGTTGATTTCTACTTGTTATTGATGCTATTGAGTGAAACCGTTGAACCAAGGTTTATGTTCAGATTGTTATTCATTATCATATCACCTCTGATCATGTTCCATATGATGTCTCGTGAGTAGTTCGTTTAGTTCTTGAGGACATGGGTGAAGTCTAAATGTTAGTAGTGAAGTATGGTTGAGTAATATTCAATGTTATGATATTTAAGTTGTGGTGTTATTCTTCTAGTGGTGTCGTGTGAACGTCGACTACACGACACTTCACCTTTATGGGCCTAGGGGAATGCATCTTGTACTCGTTTGCCAATTGCGGGGTTGCCGGAGTGACAGAAACCTGAGCCCCCGTTGGTATATCGATGCAGGAGGGATCGCAGGATCTCAGAGTTTAAGGCTGTGGTTAGATTTATCTTAATTACTTTCTTGTAGTTGCGGATGCTTGTAAGGGGTATAATCACAAGTATGTATTAGTCCTAGGAAGAACGGTACATTAGCATAGGTTCACCCACACAACACTTATCAAAACAATGAAGATTAATTAGCCGTATGTAGCGAAAGCACTAGACTAAAATCCCGTGTGTCCTCAAGAACGTTTGGTTAATATAAGTAAACAAACCGGCTTGTCCTTTGTGCTAAAAAGGATTGGGCCACTCGCTGCAATTATTACTCTCGCACTTTACTTACTCGTACTTTATTCATCTGTTACATCGAAACCCCCGAATACTTGTCTGTGAGCATTTACAGTGAAACCTTCATCGAAACTGCTTGTCAACACCTTCTGCTCCTCGTTGGGATCGACATTCTTACTTATCGAAGATACTGCGATACACCCCTATACTTGTGGGTCATCAAGACTATTTTCTGGCGCCGTTGCCGGGGAGTGAAGCGCTGTTGGTAAGTGGAATTGGTAAGGAAAACCTTTATTGTTGTGCTGATTTTATTTCTGCCTGCTGCTATAAGTCATTATGGAGAGATCTTCTCTTCAATTTCTATTTGGGAAATCTACTACTACTGCAACGGTAGTGGATGAGGCGCCAGGTGAGGAAGTAATACCATATAAAATACCTATGAAAATTATTGAACGTGTTATGGATAACCGCTATGAAGGGGATGGAACTGTCCATCCTGGTGATCATTTACTGTTTTTACATGAATTATGCGGGTTATTCAAATGTGCAGGTATTGCTATGGATGAAGTTAGAAAGAAACTATTCTCTATATCGCTGTCTGGTAAAGCAGCGCACTGGTATAAATTGCTGAAGAATAGGGATTCTATTGATTGGGAGGACATTGTGCCTTTATTTTATTCCAAATTCTATCCTCCAAGTGAAATTCACAAAGATCGGAACCGCATATATAATTTCTGGCCTCATGATGGAGAAAGCATTGCCCAAGCATGGGGGAGATTGAAGTCTTTAATGCTCAAATGCCCCATTCATGAGCTTCCTGGTAATGTTATTATTGATAATTTCTATGCAAGACTTTCTTTTCAAGACAAGACCTTGCTGGATACTTCTTGTTCTGGATCATTTACACGCAACAAAGAAGAGTTTAAAAGGGACCTTCTTGATCGGATCCAGGAGAATACTGAAGGATGGGAGAACGACAAAGATAGAGAGTCAGGTATAAACTTTGATTATAAATGCATTGAAGTTTTTATGGATACTGATAAATTTCGTAATATTAGTGCTACTTATGGTCTTGATTCTCAAGTCGTTGCAAATCTTTATAAAGCTTTTGCCTCTCATTATGAATTGCCTAAGAAGAATTTTGATAAGTATCATGAACCGTATAAAGATAAAATTGATTCATCTATAAATAAATGTGTTGTAATTGAAACTGTTGATCATGTTATTCCTGAAGCTTATATTGAAAAAATCCTTTCCCTGCTAAAATGAAGGAGTACTCTGTTATAAATAGTGCGGTTCATAAAAGTGAAAAGAAACCTATAGAACCTGAAGAACAAATAAAAGTTGAACCTGCTGTTGCAATTGTTAAAGATCTTGTGACTGAAAATGTGGAGGATGGTCATATTATTTTCTGTGAAGATGCCTCTAATATTGTTTCGCATCCTAATAAGTCTAGGAAAGCTAGTGTTCCTATGCTATCTATTAGAATTGGTGATCATTGTTATTATGGTTTATGTGATATTGGTGCAAGTATTAGTGCTATTCCTTATGAGCTTTACACGGAGATTATGCACGAAATTGGTTCTTGTGAACTTGAAGATATTGATGTGGTTATTCGGCTGGCTAATAGAGAAACTATCTCTCCAATTGGTATTATTCGAGATGTGGAAGTTTTATGTGGTAAGATTAAATATCCTGCTGACTTTTTGGTACTTGGTTCTGCTGCTAGTAAATATTGTCCTATCATTTTTGGTAGACCTTTTCTAAATACTTGTGGAGCTATTATAGATTGCAAGAAAGAGAAAATTTTGACTAAATTTGCTGGTGAATCTTATGAGTTTAACTTCTCTAAATTTACCAAAACTCCTTATAAAGCTGATTTGCCTAATAATGATTTTAAAGTTGAACAATGTGCATCTATTGCTCTTGCTCCTAGTAATCCTTTGCAGCAACATTTGGAGAATAGTGAGAGTGAAGTTTTCAGGGAAGAAAGAGATGAACTTGATGAAATTTTCCTTCGTCAACCTATTCTTAAGCATGATTTACCGGTGGAAGATTTGGGTACAACACCACCACCAAAGGAAGATCCTGTCTTTGATTTAAAACCATTGCCTGATAATCTTAAATATGCTCATATTGATGATAAGAAAATATATCCTGTTATTATTAGTTCTAAGCTTTCAGAGTTTGAAGAAGAAAGGTTATTGGAAATATTGAAGAAACACCGAGGTGCTATTGGCTACACTCTTGATGACTTGAAGGGGATTTCTCCCTCTATTTGCCAACACGCCATTAATATGGAGGATGATGCGAAGCCTGTTGTTGAACCTCAGCGTCGTCTAATTCCTAAGATGAAGGATGTGGTAAGAAATGAGGTATTAAGACTCCTTGAAGCTGGTATTATATATCCTATTGCTGATAGTAGATGGGTTAGTCATGTGCATTGTGTTCCTAAGAAAGGAGGAATGACTGTTGTACCTAATGATAATGATGAGCTCATCCCTCAAAGAGTAGTTGTAGGGTATAGAATGTGCATTGATTTTTGAAAAGTTAATAAAGTTACTAAGAAAGATCATTACCCTTTACCATTTATTGATCAAATGCTAGAAAGGTTGTCTAAAAATACTCATTTTTGCTTTCTTGATGGTTATTCTGGGTTTTCACAAATTGCTGTTAAAACTAAAGATCAAGAGAAAACCACTTTCACTTGTCCCTATGGAACTTATGCTTATAGACGTATGCCTTTTGGTTTATGTAATGCTCCTGCTACTTTTCAAAGATGCATGTCTGCTATTTTTCATGGTTTTTGCGAGAGTATTGTAGAGGTATTCATGGATGATTTTTCTGTCTATGGGAATTCTTTTGATAATTGCTTGCGAAACCTCGATAAAGTTTTGCAGAGATGTGAAGAAACTAACCTTATTCTTAATTGGGAGAAATGCCACTTTATGGTTAATGAAGGAATTGTATTGGGACATAAAATTTCCGAGAGAGGTATTGAAGTTGATAGAGCTAAAGTTGAAGCCATTGAGAAGATGCCCTATCCAAGGGATGTTAAAGGTATTCGTAGTGTTCTTGGTCATGCTGGGTTTTATAGGAGATTTATTAAAGACTTCTCTAAGATTTCAAAGCCTCTTACTAATCTTCTTCAAAAAGATGTACCTTTTGTTTTTGATGATGATTGTAAGGAAGCTTTGAAACTCTAAAGAAAGCCTTAACAACTGCCCCTATAGTTGAACCTCCTGACTGGAACTTACCATTTGAAATTATGTGTGATGCTAGTGATTTTGCTGTAGGCGCTGTTCTTGGACAGCGAGTAGATAAAAAACTGAATGTTATTCATTATGCTAGTAAAACTCTTGATGCTGCTCAAAGAAATTATGCTACAACTGAAAAAGAATTGTTAGCTGTAGTTTTTGCTTGTGACAAGTTTAGATCCTATATTGTCGATTCAAAAGTCACGATTCATACTGATCATGCTGCAATTAGATACCTTATGACAAAGAAAGATGCTAAGCCGAGGCTTATTAGATGGGTACTTCTGTTGCAAGAATTTGATTTACATATTGTAGATAGGAAAGGTGCTGATAATCCTGTTGCTGATAATTTGTCTAGATTGGAAAATATAGCTTATGATCCTGTTCCTGTTAATGATAGTTTTCCAAATGAACAATTGGCTGTAATAAAGGTGAGTTCGCGAGACAGTCCTTGGTATGCTGATTATGCTAACTTTATTGTTTCCAAGTACTTGCCTCCAACCTTTTCAGCTCAGCAAAGGAGGAAATTCTTTTATGACTTGAGGCATTATTTTTGGGATGACCCACACTTATATAAAGAAGGAGTGGATGGTATTCTGCGAAGATGTGTTCCGAATATGAACAACAAGAGATATTGAGTAAATGTCATGGTAGTGCTTATGGAGGACATCACGCCGGAGATAGAACCGCACAAAAGGTTCTACAATCAGGATTTTATTGGCCAACTCTCTTCAAAGATGCAAGGAAGTTTATTTTATCTTGCGATGAATGTCAAAGGGTTGGTAATATCTCCAGACGCAATGAAATGCCTATGAATTATACTCTTGTTATTGAACCATTCGATTGTTGGGGATTTGACTTCATGGGTCCTTTCCCTTCTTCAGAAGGTAACACTCATATACTTGTCGCTGTTGATTATGTTACTAAATGGGTAGAAGCCATACCTACAAAAAGTGCTGATGGTGAGACCTCTTTAAGAATGCTTTTAGACATTATTTTTCCTAGATTTGGAGTTCCTAGATATATTATGACAGATGGAGGTTCTCATTTTATTCATGGTGGTTTTAGAAAAACTCTTGCTAAGTATGGTATTAATCATAGAATTGCTTCCGCTTATCATCCTCAAACTAGTGGGCAAGTAGAACTATCAAATAGAGAGATTAAGTCTATCTTGCAAAAGACTGTTAATAAAACTAGAAAGAACTGGGCTATTAAATTGAAGGATGCACTATGGGCTTATAGAACTGCTTATAAAAACCCCATGGGAATGTCACCTTATAAAATGGTTTATGGAAAAGCTTGTCATTTACCTTTAGAACTAGAGCACAAAGCTTATTGGGCTGTTAGAGAACTAAACAAAGATCCTAAACTAGCCGGTGATAAGAGGTTGTTGCAATTAAGTTCTCTAGATGAATGGAGAAGTGAAGCTTATGAAAATGCTAAACTCTTTAAAGAGAAAGTTAAGAAATGGCATGATAGAAGGATTATCAAAAGAGAGTTTAATATTGGGGATAAAGTCCTATTGTATCGGTCTCGTCTCAGATTCTTTGCAGGGAAATTACTCTCGAAATGGGAAGGACCATATGTTGTTGAGGAGGTGTATCGTTCAGGAGCAATTAAAATTAGTTCTCTCCAAGGCAATGCCACGCAAGTGGTGAATGGACAAAGACTCAAGCATTATATCTCAGGTGATTCTTATAATGTAGATGTTGATGTTATTCGAGTGGAAACACCGGAGGCTTTCATCAAAGGTCAAGTTGACAGTCCTGCAGAATCCGACTTTGAATAGGTAACAGTTCTGGTAAGAAAAAGTCCGCGATTTACTTTCCGAACAATGTTTTTGCTGTTTTTGGAAAATATGAAAAATTACGAGATCGAAACAGAGTGGAGGAGACGCACGAGGGCGTGCCCCCATAGGCCGGCGCGGGCCCCAGCCTGGCCGCCGCCCTATGAGGACACCGCCTCGTTGTCCCCCTCCGACTCTGGTTCGACCTGGTACTTTCCGTTTGTCATAAAAATTCCTGCTATATAATCCCCCGGACCCCTGGAGGTCCGTATATCGTTTTCTCGACGTGTTTTGTTTCGAGCTGTTTTCTGCCAGGATCTGCTTCGGATCTAGAGCCATGTCTTCGTCGGGAACTCCGAAGGACAGTTTCTTTGAGGACGTCGTTAACCCGTACATGAACGAGCTGAAGATGCACCCCAAGGAATTGCTGCTTGTAGATGGAAAGTTGCAGATCAAAGATGTCCAGGGCCCTAAAGGAGAAGGAAGCTTGGAAGACAGGGTGGAGAAACTAGAACAAGAGGTCTTCAACTACAAGAAGATGGCTGAGCGTGAAGTGGACATCTTTCACAAGATTGTGTCTGAACTTATTGATGGACACAAGAAGGAGACTGCAAAGTTGTGGGACGATATCTTCTCGCTTCACGACACCACCAACAAACTCCAAGCTCAACTCTATGATGTTCAGAATCAAAACTGTGAGTATGAAAACAGGTTTAAGCACATAAGTTATGCTGCTAGTTTCAGGATTCCGGAGACCAAGATGTCTTTTGTTGATGGAGAACCTCTTCCTTGGAAGTCTGATGATGGCAAGGATTCACCATCATCACCGAAGGAGTAATTCATCATCGGTATTGGCATCCCCTTGGTTTGTTCCAAGCTTGGGGGAGTGCCGCGGTATCACATCATCACTATCTTTTACTTTATATTATCAAGTAGTGTCATATCATGAGTAGGGAAGTTATCATATAAGATGTGTTGCGGTATGGAAGTATCTCTCTTTAGTGGTTATCTATGTATCCCTTGGTGTGAGTTATCGTTATGAAATATTAATGAGAAGTTTTATCATTTACATATTGCACATCTTATTTTAGTTTGCAATCTCTATTATATGATTGATCTTGTTGTTAAGTATTGGTATCACTTTGGGAGCATTGAGTAAATCTATTTGGTTTTGGCAAACTTAGCATTGGTCAATAGCAACAACACTTTGAGTTTTAAGTAGAGAAGAGGAAATACATGTAGATATGTTATTATCTTTCTTGTTAGTTCTTAGCTTAGTATTCTGAAGTTAAAATTGTTTGTATTTACAAGGAAGATGCATGGTTGTTTCTATCACATGTATATTTGTTTGTTTACCTCAACTCCTATGCTTGCTAATTAACCTTGCTAGCCAAAGACCTGTACTGAGAGGGAATGCTTCTCGTGCGTCCAAACCTGAACCCAAACTTATGCCATTTGTGTCCACCATATCTACCTACTGCATGGTATTTCCTGCCACTCCAAGTAAATACTTCATGTGCTACCTTTAAACAATTCAAAATTTATCATCCCTTATTTGTGTCAATGTTTTATAGCTGATGAGGAAGTATGTGGTGTTTTATCTTTCAATCTTGTTGGGCAACTTTCACCAATGGACTAGTGGCTTCATCCACTTATCCAATAACTTTGCAAAAAGAGCTGGCAATGGGATTCCCAGTCCCAAATTAATTAACCAAAATAGACACTCCTCCATGGTATGTGATTGTTGGACGGCACCCGAGGATTCGGTTAGCCATGGCTTGAGAAAGCAAAGGAGGGGAGGAGTGTCATCTAAATAAAACTAAAATAAAAAGACACCCCTTCATGGTATGAGATTGCTGGCAGGCACCCGAGAATTCGGTTAGCCATGGTTTGTGAAAGCAAAGGTTGGAAGGAGTGTCAACCAAAAATAAAACTTTATGGGAGCCGCTCTTTGAGAGTTTGTCTGGCAAGGGGGTTAGAGTACCCGCTACCAGTCGTTGACAACAACAAGCACCCCTCAAAACTTTACTTTATTGCTCTCTATATGATTTCAAAACTTGAAAAGCTCTAGCACATGATTTAATCCATGCTTCCCTCTGCGAAGGGCCTATCTTTTACTTTATGTTGAGTCAGTAAACCTATTTCCATCCATCTCAAGCAAGCATTTGAGTTGTTGTGATCAAACCATTATATTGTGATTTATTTCATCATGTCTTTTATTCTTTCTTGTTTAGTACAAGTTTTATCTAAATGAATATAGCTTTGGAAGTTATCAATGATCATTATGATTGAGTATGCAAAATGAGCCATATAAACTTTAACATGAGAGCGCTGCTCAATAGATAAGTATAATCTGTTAACTGTTCTCTGACCAAGAACAAAGTTTGCCATCACCAATTATGATTCCTTATGCACCTTTATTTGTGATTACCTTATACTTATTTCAAGTTGAATTATATGAGGAAGTTGTTCACTAGAATGCCTTGTGTGAATTAATATGATGCTTCTTGTCCGTATTTTATTTATCGACTCTTCACTCCATAAACATGTGGTCTTGTTTATCGAGCTCAGTTTCGCTTGGGGACAAGCGAAGTCTAAGCTTGGGGGAGTTGATACGTCCAATTTGCATCACTATTTTATATCATAATTTGCTGCTATTCATTGATATATTTCATATTTGGAGATGATACTTATGTTATTTCATCTATTTTGCATATTTCATGATTATTTGGAGATCGCGCACCGGAGCCAGGATTCTGCTGGAAAAAGCACCGTCAGGATGCAATATTTCGGAAGATCAACAGTTGACGGAAATTATATGAAAAATCCTATTTTTCCAGAAGACGAAGGAGGGAGCCGAGGGGACCCGAGGTGGGCCCACCTCATAGGCCGGCGCGGCCCAAGGCCTGGCCACGCCGCCTGTGAGGAGGGGGCCCACAGCCCTCTCTCGCCTCCTTCTTCGCGTATGCCTTCGTCCCGAAAACCTAAGCCGAGGGGTACGTCGAACAGAGCCCGCCTCTGCGGGGCGGAGAACACCAGAGAGAAAAGAGCTCTCCGGCGGGCAGGAATCCGCCGGGGAAATTCCCTCCCGGAGGGGGAAATCGACGCCATCGTCACCGTCATTGAGCTGGACATCATCTCCATCACCATCACCATCATCTTCATCATCATCACCGCGTCTCCACCGCTGCACCTCGTCACCGCTGTAGCAATTTGGGTTTGATCTTGATTGTTTGATAGGGGAAACTCTCCCGGTGTTGATTTCTACTTGTTATTGATGCTATTGAGTGAAACCGTTGAACCAAGGTTTATGTTCAGATTGTTATTCATTATCATATCACCTCTGATCATGTTCCATATGATGTCTCGTGAGTAGTTCGTTTAGTTCTTGAGGACATGGGTGAAGTCTAAATGTTAGTAGTGAAGTATGGTTGAGTAATATTCAATGTTATGATATTTAAGTTGTGGTGTTATTCTTCTAGTGGTGTCGTGAACGTCGACTACACGACACTTCACCTTTATGGGCCTAGGGGAATGCATCTTGTACTCGTTTGCCAATTAGGGGTTGCGGAGTGACAGAAACCTGAGCCCCCGTTGGTATATCGATGAGGGATCGCAGGATCTCAGAGTTTAAGGCTGTGGTTAGATTTATCTTAATTACTTTCTTGTAGTTGCGGATGCTTGCAAGGGGTATAATCACATGTATGTATTAGTCCTAGGAAGGGCGGCACATTAGCATAGGTTCACCCACACAACACTTATCAAAACAATGAAGATTAATTAGCCGTATGTAGCGAAAGCACAAGACTAAAATCCCGTGTGTCCTCAAGAACGTTTGGTTAATATAAGTAAACAAACCGGCTTGTCCTTTGTGCTAAAAAGGATTGGGCCACTCGCTGCAATTATTACTCTCGCACTTTACTTACTCGTACTTTATTCATCTATTACATCGAAACCCCCTGAATACTTGTCTGTGAGCATTTGCAGTGAAACCTTCATCGAAATTGCTTGTCAACACCTTCTGCTCCTCGTTGGGATCGACATTTTTACTTATCGAAGATACTGCGATGTGTGCTTGAACGATTGCATCATTTATCGGAACGAGCACGCGGAGTGTACCATATGTCCGGAGTGCGGCGTCAGTCGGTACAAGAAGGGGAAGAAAGCTCCTCGGAAGGTGGTGTGGTACTTTCCGATCACTCCTCGTCTGCAGCGGTATTTCGCGGATCCTAAGCAAGCAAAGCTAATGCGCTGGCACGCGGAGATGAGGAAGGGAGAAGATGACGCAGATGATCCGGACAAAAAGAAAAAGGACAGGATGTTGAGACACCCTTCGGATGCTAGCCAGTGGAATGCGTTGAACCTCGAGTACCCAGAATTTGGGGACGATCCTAGGAACATAAGGCTGGGCGCGAGCACCGATGGAGTCAATCCGTTTGGCAGCCAGAGCAGCACGCATAGCACCTGGCCCGTGTTTGTGTGGATGTACAACCTCCCCCCTGGTTGTGCATGAAGAGGAAGTACATTCAAATGAGTATGCTAATTGAAGGGCCGAAACAACCAGGGAACGACATCAATCTGTATATGGGGCTTCTGAAAGAGGAGCTAGCCACGCTATGGGACACGCCTGCCAATACGTGGGACGCCGCCGCGGAAGAATATTTCCCTATGAGAGCCGCACTGCTCACGACGGTGCACGACTTTCTCGGTTACGGATATGTCGCGGGGCAGGTGGTCCACGGATTCAATGCATGCGTCAGGTGCATGGACGACACAACGTACCGCCAGCTAGATAGAGATCCCGGGTCCTCGAAAACGGTGTTCATGGGACATCGAAGGTGGCTTCGCGAGGACGACGCATGGAGGAAACGCAAGGATCTGTTCGATGGTCAAGACGAACCCCGAAGACGGCCACGTACGAGAAGCGGCGAGCAAATAGACGAGCTATTGAAAAATTGGAAAGAGTGCCCACCGCCGGGAAAGAAGCGAAAGGCGCCGGAGCCGCTGCTTAAGGTATGGAAGACGAGGTCTGTTTTCTGGGACTTGCCGTACTGGAAGATCCTCCGTGTGCCTCACAGCCTTGATGTCATGCACATCACGAAGAACGTGTGCGAGAGTCTGCTTGGTACCCTCCTCAACATGCCAGAGAAGACCAAAGATGGGCCGAAAGCAAGGTACGACTTGCAATCAATTGGGATCAGGGAGGAGCTTCACGCGGGACGCCCTAATGATGATGATGATGATGACGATGACGATGATGAGGCGGAGGACACGCAAAGTCGTCGCAAGGGCAAAAATGCCAAAAAGATTGAATATTACTGCCCCCCGCGTGCTTCACTCTAAGTCAGAAGGAGATCGAGCAGTTTTTCGACTGTCTCCTAGGAGTAAAACTTCCCTACGGTTACGCGGGGAAGATAAGCAGGTACCTAGACAAAGCGAAGCAGAGGTTCAGCGGGATGAAGTCTCACGACTGTCACGTGCTGATGACGCAGATACTTCCGGTTGCAATCCGTGGGATCATGGACGCGCACGTCCGTGAAACGCTTTTTGGCCTATGCAACTTTTTCGACGTCATCTCTCGGAAGTCTGTTGGCGTGAGGCAACTTAGAAGGCTACAGGAAGAGATCGTGGTGATACTGTGCGAGCTTGAGATGTACTTCCCGCCCGCATTCTTCGACGTTATGGTGCATCTGCTGGTACATATCGTGGAGGATATCATCCAACTGGGGCCGACGTTCCTGCACAGCATGATGCCGTTCGAAAGGATGAATGGTGTCATCAAAGGGTACGTTCGCAACAGGGCACGTCCAGACGGAAGCATAGCCAAGGGCTTTCTGACCGAAGAGTGCATCTCCTTCTGCACGAGTTATCTAGAAATCGAGAACCCCGTTGGCCTGCCCGTAAACAGGCATCTCGGGAAGCTCGCTGGATGGGGTCACCGCGACGGTAGCCGCGAAATGCATGTCGACTTCAAGGGTCGAATCGCCGACTTTGAAAGAGCAAACCTAGTCGCGCTACAACACATAGACGTGGTCGATCCTTGGGTGGTAGAGCACAAAACCTTCATCGCAAAGACGTACAGTGATCAGGGCCAACAGAGGACGGACGGAGATATAATCAAAGAGCACAACTCAACCTTCACGCGGTGGTTCAAGGACAAGATGCTGACGTACCCTATAGACGAGGATTCTTCTGCGGAAGAAAAACTCATATTCGCCTTGTCACAGGGCGCCGAACACAACCTGATGACATTTCAGGCGTACGATATCAACGGCTACACATTCTACACCGAGGAAAAGGACATGAAGAGCGATTATCAGAACTCCGGGGTAACGATGGAGTCCTACACCGGTGACGTCAAGCAGAGATACTACGGAAAGATCGAGGAGATCTGGGAGCTGAGCTACGCCGGAGAGAATGTGCCGATGTTCCGTGTCAGGTGGGCCAAGAACGTCATAAAAGAAGACCGGCATTTCACCACCATGGTTATACCCGAAGCCAAATCCAAGACAGCGGGCGCAAAGGTCACCGCGAAATATGAGCCATGGGTACTAGCTTCCCAAGTGGACCAATGCTTCTTCATTACCGACCCGCAAAAGCCCAGCCGTGTTGTCGTGAGGAGAGGCAAAAGGAGCATCATCGGAATGGATGGAGCCGCCAACGAGCTAGACTTTGACCAGTACGGCGATCCGAAGATGGAAGATGACGACGACGATGATGAAGAACCATACACAACAAGAAGAAGCAGGACCACCCTACCTAAAGGCCGTCCATTCAAGAGAAGAAGTCTAGGAGTTCCGGGGCTAAATTATTCAACCGCGAGAAAGAAGGGCAAGAAGATTGTGAAAAGATAATTATGTATCATTTTCTTGTATGAATAATGGTTGTCATATTGTTAATCTACACATTGTACCGATCAAAATAGACATATAATTTATATTTTTGGATATTTTCTAGATTCTATAGTATTTTAAATATTCTACATAATTATAATTATTTATGCCTTTTATTTTGGTGTATTATGCTATTTTGGATGTTTATTATAGTGTTAAATCAATTTAAAAAGAAAAGGAAAAAAATTGGGGCCGCCAGGGTTCGAACCTGGGCGGCAGGGTTTGGCTCAAACCAACCAGGGACAGAGCCAATGCGGTACGATTCGGGATATGTCAATCCACCCAACGTTTTTCTTTTGACCAAACCATAAAGTGGCAGTGGCGCACCCCTAGAGGTGCGCCATTGTTAAGCCTCATAGTGGCGCACCACTAGAGGTGCGCTATTGCTAAGTGTGTCTGGGGACTTAGCCAAAATTCCCCTTCTCTTCCCCGTCCCGACCAGATCCTCTTCTTCGCCCATTCACGACTGCGCCCTCCTCTCCGCCGGCGACGCCCTGCGCCCATTCACCACTGCGGCCTCCTCTCCGACGCCACCTCACCGGCGACACGAGCGACGCCCTCCTCTCCTCGCCACCCCGGCGACGCCCTCCTCTCCTCGCCACCCCGGCGACGCCCTCCTCTGCATCGTCACCGACGCCCCCTCGATCTTGATCTCCGACGTCGCGCAGGTACGTCCCCCTCGACGGCGGCCGCCTCCCCCTCGATTCACCTCGATCCCCACCCGCCTCACGTTCTCTCCCCCACGCAGATCCTCTCAAGCTCGCCGCGGAGCAGGAGCAGCACGTCGGCGACCTCGTCTGCCCCATCGAGCTGCTGGCCAACCCCGTGCTCACCTGCGCCACCGCGACCGACGCCGGCTACCCCAGCAACTTCGTCGCCAACCTGTTCCTCTACGTGCAGGTGAGCCACCTCCTCCTTCTGTCATTATGCTTCTGCATCAAATGCCTCTCCTTCATAGTTTAGATGAAACAATATAGCTTACTAAATTGACTAGGCAAGATGCTCTGTATATTTTTGAGAGAAAAACACAAACATTTGAGTTTAGCTTAGTTTTCTTTATATGACTTGAGCACTGGCATTCAAATGCAGTTAGTTAGTGTAATGCACATCTATTTTGCTATGGTGTAACTGAACCCGAAAGTAATTTACTATCAATTCATTTGATGATAGGTACTGCAGTGCTAACTGAAGCAAAATAATATTGTAGAAGAAATTCTGTGACCAAGAAGAATTTATAAGAATCCATTTGAAACATATCCAGAGTACAACTCACTATTGAAACATAGAATTTATAAGAATTTTATGAATTATGAATCTTATGAATCTTGTAGCAATATTCCTCATTCCAGTTGGAAATGCAACTTACACAAGTCTGGCGCATACTGAATTTGAATCCCCAATGTGTAATGGACAATTTGACTTGGGGAACTTTGCTTATTGCTGGCTGCTGCTAGCTTGATCTTCTGGAGCATTTGCTGTTTGGTCAGTTAACTGAATGTTTGTCTTGGCAATGCACTTGTAGCTTGTGTTCAGGTGTATTTCTATGTCTGTTCCATTTGGCAAATATACTACATAGATTGGTTGGGGGTTATCAGCTGTTTGGTTGACATGTGGTGTTCCCTGTGTTACACCTGCACTTTTATATAGGCAATTATTTACAGTATATATGTGTCAAGTTTATTTTTAGTTGTTCTACGGTTGTAAAGCAAGGTCATTTTATTTTTGCGAATAGTAAAGCAAGGTCATTCTGAGTACACTGCCATGTAAACATTAACAACAAACTTATAAACATCGGCTAGTTAGTGCTTAGCCTTAATGTGGTTGCTTTCTGCTTGCAGTTTGGATATATGCCAAATATTAGCAGTATTAGTTATACTGAAGCAAAATAATGAGGCTCTGTTCTGGAACATTTGATCTCTTTGGATGAATGTTGCTGTTCTGGATGAATGCCTCATATTCTGTGCACTAGACCATAAAGCATTATGTTCTGCTTATGTGTAGCCCTGTAGCCATTTGCCTGACATAAAAATGACAGCACACAAGACAAAGTTTAATTAGCATCAGGTTTCCTTTTGATTTTCTCTGTTTGAACTCCACAGTACCATGAACAAGCTTACTGAATTTTTATTTTTATGTTTTTCAAGGCAGAGTTGAGCACCTGACCGCCGCCCTCGCATCTTCCTCGACCCGGAGCAACAACTCACCTCTCGGAGACTCCACGCGACTCACGGTGAGCTTGATGCTGCTTGCTACTGCCGCTAGCTGCTAACTGCTGCTTGCTGCTTGCTGCTGCTAGCTAGCTGCTGCTGCTAGCTAGCTTAGCTGCTAGCTGCTTGCTTGCTGCTAGTTGCTGCTTGTTGCTGTTAGTGCTGCTTGCTGCTACTGCTAGCTGTAGCTGCTGCTGCTTGCTAGCTGCTTGCTGCTGCTGCTAGTTGCTGCTTGCTGCTTGTTGCTGCTTGCTGCTTGATGTATGCCCATGGTTAGCTGATGCATATAGCTAGCTGATGCATGCTGTTGAGTGCTCAGCTGGTGGAGGATCAATTGTATATGTGCCATGGTGTATATGGAGGAACAATTGTATATGTGCCATGGTGCTCAGCTGGTGGATTGTTTTCCTGGTGTATTTGTGTCATATTCTTGTGCAGGGATCGACAGAGTTGCCCATTATCGCCGAAATGTTGATTCATTTCCGTTTCGGCGAAAATGGGGCACTCATATGTCCATAAATTAGCATAGGTCATGCCCAATTTTTCCGTGAAATCTTGCGCTAATTTTATGCATTTTTTCCTACTTAGTTCGAACATGGCCAACAACGAAGAGGCCGGCGGCAGCGGCAGCAAGCCATTCTGGATGCTAACCGATGAAATGGAGGTGATGGAGTCACAACCTCGCCGCGACGACGGCGAGGATGATGGCACCGATCCAGAGTACCGAGCGGACGATGCCGCCGAGGATGACACCACTGATGGTGCCGGCGAGGATGACACCACGGATGGTGCCGGCGAGGATGACACCGGCGCACCGAAGAAGCTACGGAGGGAGCGTCGCCCGAATGTGCTCAGCACCGTGAAGCAAGCATTCACCGAAGTGAACGCCAGTGGGCATCCAACGGCGCCCCCTGATTTAGTCAAAGGGTACTCTGCCCAACTCGGGTGCATCCTCCGGAGCACGGTCTCGATCAACACCGAGAACCTCAGGCATCCTGACCGAGCGAATTTGCGCACCCTCCTCTTCAAGAAGCTGCACGAACGATACGAGTTCCCGGTGGACTGCTCAGAAAAGCGTCTCATGCGGAACAAAGTGCACAATGCCGCCCTCACGAAGATGAGCACCGCCCTCGCTAGTTGGAGGAACCGAGTGAAGAAAATGATTAATAGTGGTGAGAGTTACGAGAAGATCAAGGAGTCAAATCCCTCGATCACCGAGCAAGACTACGCTGATTTCAAGATCAAGTGCGAGAGCGAGTCAACGTCGGATTCTAGTCAGTGGGGGAAGGACATGCGAAAACTGAACTTAGGCACCCACAAACTTGGTCCTGGCGGTTTTAGGGTGGCGCAACCGAAATGGGACGCCGCGGATGAGGAGCGTGTGAAGAACGGCCTCGAGCCCCTCTTCCCGCAATACAAAAACAAGCAAACCAGGAACTTTCTCCTGGCCCGGTACCGTATTGACCCGAAAACAAAGGAGCTCACCACCACTCCGGATGTGAAGCAGTTTGAGGCTCTTCTGGTAAGGAATGCACCCGCTTAATTAGCTCCTTTATGGTTGCATTCTTATTGATGAATCCAAATTTCTAAATGGTTCATGCATGTTCCTCCCGTAGGCTAAGGAGGTTGCTGCGGAAAGTGAAAAGGAAGCTAGTAGCGGCGCGGGGTCCACGAGCTCCTCGCAGTGTGCCCCTTGGGACAACCCTTTAAATAGGGCGTTGAATGCCCACAAGAAGAGGGATCCATTGAGTAAGCCGACGTCGGCTGGTCGTGTGGTCGGCGAAGGATGCTCTATGAAATGGTCAGAATACTATAAGTCGGGGAAAAAGGAGAGAAAGGCCACCATCGATGAGAAGGAGGTCGCACAGCTCAAGGCACAAGTTGCGCAGATCCCGACATTGGTCGAGGAGCAAGTGCGGCAACAAGTGCAACAAATCGTGGAGACCCAACAGAGGACGCAAAGACAGCAAGTGGAGGACCAAGTGGGCACGACGCTTAGCTCCCTCATCCCTACCTTGGTTGCCGGTCTGGACGCGTGGTATGAGGGAGGAAAAAAGGGGCCTCCCCCGGTTCCCAGTTTCACGGGCAGCAACTCCCACAGCGTGGAGCCATCGGTGAGTCCGCAGGCGGCAACAATGGTGTCTCCGGCGGCGCCAACATTGGTGGCTCCGGCGGCGCCAACCTTGGTGGCTCCCGCGGCGCCAACCGTGGTGGCTCCCGCGGCGCCAACCTTGGTGTCTCCCGCGGCGCCATTACTTCAGCTCAATGCACCCGTCGCTGCGGATAATACGCCGCCCGGCACCGCGCCAACAAGCGGCCACTCCATCAGTTGCACGCCCGCCGCCGGCGGTGCCTCGACCTTAGCCGAGCTGGACGCCATCACGGTAACCAACCCTTGGCCAATGACTTCCATATCCTTGCCTTTGACTAGCTAGCCATCCCTAACGCCCTACATGTTTTCCGCAGAGCTCCGCCGTCGACGTCCCATGCACTCTCCTGCAGTTTGTGAACGGCGAGTTGATCGATGTTGCCAAGGCCAAAATCGTTCAACCGAGCAACCGTCAGTTACACGGTAGACCCATGCAACCCGACGTGTATAGGATTCAACTGGTTCGGGTGCTTAGCGGCTACGATGACGTGCTACCTCCCTTTCAACCCCATGGTGCCGACGAAGATGAGGTCCTTACCCTCCAGCATTGCTTCAATTGGTCCATGGTTTGGCCAAAGAGCCAGATTCGTTTGGGGGCGAGGGACACCACCCCACAGACAGCACCCCCAGCCGTGCCGGCGCCAAGCCATGGCAAGACCACCCCAACGGTGCCGCCATCAGCTGATGTGGACATGCAGATGGCACAGGATCCGAACGATGGTCCGGACGAGGACAGTACGTTCGCCAACCTGGACTGCAACTTCGATTTTGGGGTGATGGACTACGATCTCAGTAGCCAACCCTCTCAAGCTGCCGCCGAGGGGAAAACCTATTGCAACAAGCGGCGCCTATTCTGTTCTCAGGAGACGCCTCCAGCTGCCGACTTCACCGAGACTCAGCCGATAGCCGAGGTGAGAAGTGTTATCAGTCCTAACACACTGAAGAAGGCTTGCGAAGAGGAGAATGCAGTCCCAGTAAATACGAAGCCGAAGGGACGGAAAAGAAAGAAGAAGGATGACAAGTCTGCCAGCCAGCCGGCACCTATCCGTGCTCAGGACGGGCCACCAGTGCCCAAGAATATAGAGGCGAGGGTGCATGTGTCGGGTGAGCGGATGCTAATTCAAAGATTGTACGATGCTGCACCCGGTCCTATGCGATCTCTGGTTGACGGTGTTATGTTTATGGAGGAGCGGCGTCTCAGGGAGAAAGATCATGGATACCCAGTGTATGTTGCCAAGGTGCCCTCGGGCCATGGCTTTGTCGATAGTGGCTTCGCGGAGAAGATCTTCCTGCGGTATGATGACATCTTCGCCATGCTGAACAGTTATCCGCTGCACTACACCTTCATTCGCCTATACTCGCTCAGCAAGGCGATGCGGATCATTAGACACAACATCCCGGACATCGCGATAGCCGACCCCTTCTACATGCGTGCCGTCCACTTGGCCACCGCCGGAGACCGGGCAGTCGCGAGTGGATACCTCAAAGACTTCTTTCTAGCGAACCAGAAGAAGTGTAACATCCTCCTGCCTGTATTTCCCGAGTAAGTCACCCCCTCACCGTACCGGTCTTAACTCGTGATTTTTTTAGATTTCAATCGTCATGTTCTTAAACATTATGTGTTCTACGCAGAGACAAAACCTGCACACTCATCTCCATAACCCCGAAACATTCCGTGGCCACATACCTCGATGCGGACGGTAAGTCAACCACGGACTACACGAATGTCAAGGCCGTACTTGATGATGCTCTCAATGGCTACGTCAAAGCGAAAGGCAACATGCAGAGGCCAAATGTTAGGTACGGGAAGCATGTGTTCAAGCACCAAACAAAGTTTCCCTGCGTCAAGAAGCCGCCTTCTAGTAACAAGGATGCCTACTACGCCCTCTATCACATGGATAAGTTCATACGGGACCAGCAGCAGCTTACGCTACCTGAGCATCTCAGAGACTGGGCCAACAAATTGGCGCGGGTCCCTGACGACGGCATCAAGCAAGACTTCTTCCGCATCCAAGTAGAGTTTTGTGAAATCATCCATCAAGATGTCGTTAGAAGCGCGGGGGAGTTCTACGCCGGCTATCAGCCGTCAAACAGTGACATAGACACAATGCTCCAAATGCAGGGTGATGACTACCGCTCATGGATGTGCTTGAAGAAAGGCGGCGGTTTTATCCACGCTCCGAGAAAGTCTTGATGTGCGAGCCTAGTTATGTAGTTGTGAACTAAAGACGAGCTTCTGTTGTAATAAACTTTATCCAGCACTTTACTTGCTATTAATTACTAGTTCGGCTATGTTTGTGAACTTATATATATGGCTCTGTCGTTTTCCGCACTTGATTTGGTCGTTAATTTTGTTTGCATATGCCGATGATTAGAATGGTTGGTCACTTGTACACTCGGGGGTGGAGCGAGCGAGCCTGGTGTGATGGCACAAATATCCATGTCTTGTGCATCCTACCTGGCCTCGCTCACTCCATCCCTGAATGTTAAAATTTGTTTTGACCAACAATGTATGAGGCATTCCATTTAGTTCATAGTAGCTACTTATCTCTTGTTTGAGTTGGCACTTCTTAATTGCATTTGGCCGATGATTAGAATGGTTGGTCACTTGTACACTCCGTGGTGACGTAAGCGAGCCTGGTGTGATGGCACAAATATCCATGTCTTGTGCATCCTACCTGGCCTCGCTGACGCCATCACGGAATGTTAATATTTGTTTTGACCGACAAAGTATGAGGCATTCCATTTAGTTCATACTAGCTACTTATCTCTTGTTTGAGTTGGCACTTCTTAATTGCATTTGGCCGATGATTAGAATGGTTGGTCACTTGTACACTCCGTGGTGACGTAAGCGAGCCTGGTGTGATGGCACAAATATCCATGTCTTGTGCATCCTACCTGGCCTCGCTTACGCCATCACGGAATGTTAATATTTGTTTTGACCGACAAAGTATGAGGCCCTTGTCATTCTTCCATTTGCTTTCGTATTTCAAAATGCCGATGATTAGAATGTTTGGTCACTTGTACACTCGGGGGAGGGGCTAGTGAACCTGGTGCGATGACACAAGTATCAATCTCTTGTGCATCCTACTTGGTTTCACTAACCCCTTCACGGAATGTTAATATTTGTTCCGACCAATAATGTATGAGGCATATGCTATTTAGTTGATACCACTTGGCTCTTTCTTCCATTTTAGTGCCGATGATTAGAATGTTCGGTCAACTGTACACTCCGGGGTGTCGCTAGTGAGCCTGGTGTGATGGCACAAATATCAATCTCTTGTGCATCCTACCTGGCCTCACTAACGCCATCCCGGGATGTTCATATTTGTTTCGACCAACAATGTATGAGGCATTCCATTTAGTTCATACTAGCTACTTGTTTCTTATTTGAGTTGGCACTTCTTAATTGCATTGGCCGATGATTAAATTTTGTGGTCACTACACTTGGGGGAGGCGCTAGCGAGCCTGGTGCGATGGCACAAATATCAATCTCTTGTGCATCCTACTTGGCCTCGCTAACGCCTTCCCTAAATGTTAATATTTGTTTGGACCGACAAAGTATGAGGCCCTTGTCATTCTTCCATTTGCTTTCGTATTTTAAAATGCCGATGATTAGAATGTTTGGTCACTTGTACACTTGGGGGAGGGGCTAGTGAACCTGGTGCGATGACACAAGTATCAATCTCTTGTGCATCCTACTTGGTTTCACTAACCCCTTCCCTAAATGTTGATATTTGTTCCGACCAACAATGTATGAGGCATGCCTTTTAGTTCATACTACTTGGATCGTTTTTGAGTTTGCTCTTATTCGTTGCAAACATCTATGAGCGTGCACTAATGTTTCTTTGGCTTGTTCATATATGTGCAGATATGACGTGGTATGTCGTGTACAAGGGCAAGGTTCCCGGAGTCTACAACGACTGGGAGGAGTGTCGGAGACAGGTTCACCGTTTTAGCGGTAACAGCTACAAAGGGTACACCACTAGAGCGGAGGCCGAAGATAGATACGCACGCTATTTGGCGGGAGAGAGGAGGGAGCGGAGGAGGAACCGGATGAAGACCACTATCATCGGGATGGTGCTAGTAGTGACTCTAGCTCTCTTCTATGTGATTGTACTTTAGATGATCGATCTTGTGTAACCACTAGCTCATTTGCGACTTTGTAACCCCGTAACTTGCATTGTAACCTCGTAACTTCTCTAATGTGAAATCTTGTGAATCATGTGGGGCTAATGTGAAGAACTATGTATGGATAAGCTGTGCTGTTGTTTATATGTGTTATATATCCTGTATTGTGCTATTGTACTGTGATATACAACCTGTATAAATACCTGCCAGGATACAAAAAAATTTGAAATTCGTAGCAGTGGCGCACTAGTGGCCCATCAGTGGCGCACGTCCACTAAGTAGCAGTGGCGCACTGCGCTGGATCCAGTGGCGCACTGCCCTGTGATCCCCTCCGAGACTAGCAGTGGCGCACCAGGATCTCAGCTGTGGCGCACGTCCTGGAGACAGCAGTGGCGCACGTCCACACGCAGCAGTGGCGCACCACCTCGCTGAAACAGTGGCGCACGCAAAACGGTAGCAGTGGCGCACCTCGTCTAGACAGTGGTGGCGCACTGCCACTGACCAACAGCCATTCAACCCTAACAATCTTATACTATTACATGACCAATCTCAACCAATCCCTACCATCCCCTTCAGCCTACAGCGGGGGAATTACTCACACATGGATGGGGGAAACATGGCTGGTTGATGGAGAGGCGTCGGTGGTGATGGTGGCGATGATCTCCTCCCCCGTCCCGGCGGAGTGCCGAACGGAGACTTCGGCTCCCGAGACGGAGTTTCGCGATGTGGCGGTGTTCTGGAGGGTTTCTGGCGACTTCGACTTCTCCCCGTGCGTTTTTAGGTCGAAGGCAATAAGTAGTCCGAAAGAGGGCGTCGGGGGCCAGCCGAGGCCGCCACACACTAGGGCCGCGCGGGCCTCCTGGGCCGCGCCGGCCTAGTGTGGGGCCCTCGTGCCCCCACCTGGCTTGCCCTTCTGGCTCCGTCGTATTCTGGGAAAATAGGACCTTTCGCATAAATTCCGAGGATTTTCCTGAAAGTTGGATTTCTGCACAAAAACGAGACACAGAATGCTCTGAAAACAGCGTTAGTCCGTGTTAGTTGCATCCAAAATACACAAATTAGAGGCAAATCAATAGCAAAAGTGTTCGGGAAAGTCGATACGTTTTGGACGTATCAACTCCCCCCAAGCTTAGCTTATTGCTTGTCCTCAAGAAATTCAGTTAACAACTGAGCGATAAAAGAACTTTCACGAACACATTTGTTCATATGATGTAAATATTCTCATGCTATGGCTAACACTTAGGCAATTCATAATAAGATACATGCAAATAAGATCATCTAATAGCTATGTCAATCATGGAAAGGTACCAACAATTAATAATAAGCATCATGAATCATGTATATAAGCAGGATTGCAATGTTCATAAAAGAGTATGATAGAGTGGTATCTCGCTTGCCCATATTTGATCAGCAAAACATAAATGCTCAGGCACCTCTGAAGTTCATAGAAAGACTAGAAATAGTGATTGTCAAAGATAAAAGCATCAAAGTTATACCACAATCAATCATATTTTGAGACAAGCATATTACACTAAGAATGACAGTTGTGCTCTCAAGAAAGTACTCAAAGAAAGGATGGAGACTCAATGTAAAAGTAAAAGATTGACCCTTCGCAGAGGGAAGCAGGGATTAACATGCGCTAGAGCTTTTCATTTTTAAAACAGGAGTAAAATTGTTTTGAGAGGTGTTTGTTGTTGTCAACGAATGGTAATGGGTACACCAACTACCTCGCCAACCGGACTTTCAAGAGCGGCTCCCATGAAGTTTTATTTTTGGGTGGCACTCCTTCCAACCTTGCTTTCACAAACCATGGCTAACCGAATCCTCGGGTGCCTGCCAACAATCTCATACCATGAAGGAGTGCCTTTTTATTTTAGTTTTATTTAGATGACACTCCTCCCCACCTTTGCTTTCTCAAGCCATGGCTAACCGAATCCTCGGGTGCCAACCAACAATCACATACCATGGAGGAGTGTCTATTTATAAATTTATGAAGGTTAATTAATTGGGGCTGGGAACCCCGTTGCCAGCTCTTTTTGCAAAATTATTGGATAAGCGGATGTGCCACTAGTCCATTGTGAAAGTCCGTCCGAAGTAAATGACAAGGTTGAAAGTTAAACACCACATACTTCCTCATGAGCTATGAAACATTAACACAAATTGAGAAGCATTTTGAAGGTTTAAAGGTAGCGCATGAGAATTTACTTGGAATGGTTTGAAATGCCATGCATAGGTATTTATAGTGGACACTTTGGAACAACTTGGTTTTCAGGGGTTTGGAAGCACGAGCAGCGTTCCCGCTCAGTACAAGTGAAGGCTAGCAAAAGACTAGGGAGCGACAAATCAAGAGAGCAATAACTGTCATAATCATGCTTGCGGCAAAATAGATTAACCGAGGCATAAAAGTGATACAAGAACTCTGAGGCAATGTAAATCATTGAGGCTTAATTGACTCTTGTTCAGTCATATGCATGCGTGAGCATGTGCCAAGTTAATTCAAACGAATTATTCAGAGGAGGATACCACAATATCATACCTATTTATGAATAAAACAATGCAAGCAAACATTCATGACATGCTACTCATATTAATAGATTGGAGCTAAACATGAGAGATCATGAACTACTAGACTTTCTTAAATGACATATACCTCACATGAACCAACCAAGCATGCTCACATGGATGAGTATATGTACAAAAATGAAAACAAATAGAGTTCATACCAGCCTCTCACCACAATCAGATCGTCGTATATCGTCATTATTGCTTTTTCACTTGTATAGCTTGAATAATATGGAATGAAAACCATGCTCCAGCCACCGAAGACCATTGAACTCATAAAGAACTTTACAAAACCAAAGAAGAACAGCAAATATTTTTGGTGTTTTCGAATTTGGAAGCAAGAACAAAAGGAAACAAGCAAACAAAGCAAAATCTTTTTGGGTTTTCTTATAGCAAACTAGCAATAGCAAATAAAGTAAGATAAAATCAAGAAACTAAAATAAACAAGCGGTGAAGAGAAACAACAGAAATATTTTTGGTCTTTTGGTGTTTTAGGAAAGAAACAAAGTACGAATAAGAAAATGAAAACTAAAAGAAACACAGAAAAGCAAGATGGCAGAAATCTGCCAAAACTTGACAGCAGTACAGAAATCGATTTTTACAAAAATCTTCCGTTGCTCAGCTCGAAAAGTGTTCAACTAATGAAAGTTAGATAACAACCTGGGGAACATGCACAAAAATTGGCAACTCAAAATAACATTCTGGATGTGCGCACAATTTTTTTTAGTAACAGTCCAGAATCTGTTTTCAGGCAGCACTTCCCAAATATCATCTCCCTCTCATTAGAAAACCACTCAAAGAAACTAAACAAGTATGTACAAGTATCCAGCAACCATAATATGCAAAGAATTAGTGATGCCGGTATACCTCCCCCCAAGCTTAGGCTTTTGGCCTAAGTGGAGATCAACCCCAACGAGGGTCTGGGTTCCATGCCGGTGGATCATACATGGAGTAGTCATAATAAGGTCCCGATGCAGAAGAAAAGCGTGGAGGCTCCTCATGCCCAACTTGTTGATGCGAAGAACTTGCTGCATCGGATGACGAGTCGAGGTGTTCCTCGTCCTCCTCCGTGTTGTCTCTTGCACGATGGCCTCCTCCCTCTATGTGTGCATTAACTGCACTTTCCGTGACTGACCAATCCTCCCTGGAATCAAGGTTAAACAGAGCAGGTGCAGGCAATCCTACTAATTTTTCAGTTTTCTTAGTTATTCTCCAAGCTTTCTTGTAAAATGTTATTCTATAAGACAGGTTGCTCAAATTAGATGAATCAGAAACAAATTCATGCTTAATCATGGAGACTATGTCAAGTTTCTCTATGGGAAGTTGAATATCAAGGTGGTGAGGTTCTACACCATGCATAGCTAATAAACGAGAGGCGATGAGACCTCCACAAATTCCTCCCTTCTCACGGTTAGTAGCAAGTCTGTTGGCTATCAAAGCACCCAAGTTATAAGTCTTATCACCTTGTAATGCAGCAGCTAGAAAGGCTAAATCCTGGATAGATATTTTACTTCCATTCTTTCTTGCTAGAACGCACTTGGTGATGAAATAAGCAAAGTAACGAATAGCTGGGAGTTGAATGCTACTGATTTTACCACCATCCTCTGAGAAGCTTCTTCCATGACAAATCATCTTGAAGAGATCCAAGAACTCTTGCGGCGATCCCCTTATCTTCTCGCATGATCCCCATTGCGGCACTCTAATTGCTGCACAAAAATCATTGAATGGCAAGTTGACAGTTTTATTATAAATTTTGTACTGAACCATGGGGTTAGATCGTGACCAATTGAATTTAAAATCCTGCACTACTGACATAGTCAGTTTTGCATATTGGCATGGTTCACCATCAACAAAATCATCCAACCCTGCACGAGAGATTAGACTTTGAACATCTTGCAAGATCCCTGCACTTCTCATAAAATCCACGCACGGGTAGTAAGCGGGATATACTCCTTCTTCGCGGTGAACTCTCATAACCTGTTGCACCTCCAATTCTTGTTGGTTGAGTTGGTGCCTACTCCCTTCCATTTTCTGAAATTTTTCAACAAACAATATAAAATCTGATTTGGTGACATATAATTGAGGGAAACTACCATAGGAACTTGCTAGAGTACTAATCATGCATCAAAACTAGTTTCTACCACTTAGAACAAGCATGCAAGCTCACTAAACATGTTACCTACAGCAGCAAAATATTCAAGATATACTCAACCAAACAAAATTCTACTTGGATGGTTGGAGGAGTCACATACCGGAGAGCAAATGTGCCAAATTTCAGACAGAAATCTGGGCAAAGAGATCGAGAAATCTGGAGCTCTTGAGCAAAAACGCGAGTGAGAGGAACCGAGTTTTTTCGGGAGAGAGAAGAGAGTGGGAGGAAGAGATGATGAAGTGGGGCAAAGGGGGACCCACACACCAGGGTGGCGCGCCCTTGCCGCCGCGCCCTGGGTGCCACCCTGGGGTGCCCCACTGGTCATCCCAGGTGCTCCAGGTGCCTCGTCGAAAAATAGGACCAACAGTATAATTTTTGTGAATTTTTGAAAACTTTGAAAAATGCACATTTCTGGGTATTAAGTTTATTATTACTGGCCAGGAATTTTTTGAAATCTCTAACTAACTAAGGAACTTTACAAAACAAAAGTGCTACAGCAAGTAGAACAAGTGGAGGGAGAAAGAGATGTTGTTTACCTCCTCTATGCATATAAAAAGTATTTGTTAACAAGGTTGATCAAGTCTTGCCACCAAATAAATTTTACATAGCATAAGAAGAAATAAACCTCAAATCAATCATGTTACCTTGAATTGTATTGATATGGATCCAATCACAAGAGTTTGATATTCTTCTTTAGGCTCATATATAGGACAATCGATAGTTCCAACTTTGATAGTTCTCACATTAGAAATAGTATTAACTCCACATACTTTATCAATCCTCTTGGGGAAATAGACGGTGTGCTCCCTATCATCAACATTGAAAGTAACCTTTCCTTTATTGCAATCAATAACAGCCCCTGCGGTGTTAAGAAAAGGTCTCCCAAGAATAATAGACATATTATCATCTTCAGGCATTTCCAACACAACAAAATCAGTTAATATCAAGCAGTTATTAGTAACTTGAACAGGAACATCCTCACATATACCAACAGGAATAGCAGTAGATTTATCAGCCATTTGCAAAGATATATCAGTAGGTATCAACTTATCTAAGTAAAGTCTCTTATAAAGAGAGAAAGGCATAACACTAACACCCGCTCCCAAATCACATAGAGCAGTTTTAACATAATTATTCTTAATAGAACAAGGAATAGTAGGTATACCTGGGTCGCCCAACTTCTTTGGAACTTTGCCATTGAAAGAGTAATTAGCAAGCATAGTGGAAATCTCCTCATTAGGAATTTTCCTTTTGTTAGACACAATATCTTTCATATACTTTGAATAAGGAGGCAATTTAATAGCATCAGTCAAAGGTATTTGCAGGAATAAAGGTTTCATCCAATCACAAAATTTGTTATAGTGTTCTTCTTCCTTTGATTTTAGTTTCTTAGCAGGAAAAGGCATTTGCTTTTGAACCCAAGGTTCCCTTTCATTACCATGTTTCTTAGCAATAAAATCTTCTTTAGTATACTTCTTATTTTTAGCATGCTTTTCAGGTTCTTCTTCAACCTCTTCTTTATCAGAAGCATCATTCTTATCATTATCTTTATCATGTTCATTACCACTTTCAGTTTCAGCATCAGAAATAGAAATACTATTAGGATCATTAACAGGTTCAGAGGATTCTACAACAGTTTTATGTTTCTTTTTCTTTTTCTTAGATGGAGCACTAGTTTTAGTTCGTTGAGAATCTTGTTCAATTCTTTTGGGATGCCCTTCAGGATATAGAGGATCCTGGGTAGAGACACCACCTCTAGTTGTTACTTCATAAGCATGTTTCTCTTTAGAATTATTTTTTAATAAGTCATTTTGCACTTTAGTAAGTTGATCAATTTGAGTTTGAACCATTTGAAAATGTTTAACAAGCATCTTAACATCATTGGAGGTTCTCTCTACAATACCATGCAATTCACCAATAGCTCGAGAATTTTCCATTAAGTGATTCTCTACTCTCATATTAAAATTTTCTTGCTTAACAATATAATTATCAAACTCATCTAAGCATTGCGCAGGAGGTTTTGAATACGGAATATCTTCCCTAGTAAAGCGTTGAAGGGAGTTTACCTCGATCATGGATGAAGGGGGAATTATCTCACATATATCTTCTATGGGAGGTAGATTCTTCACATCTTCAGATTTAATACCTTTCTCCTTGAGAGACTTCTTGGCTTCCCTCATATCCTCATCATTCAATTTAATTAAACCCCTCTTCTTCAATATTGGCGTTGGAATTGGTTCAGGCGTAGTCCAATCATCATGATTCCGGCCTATTTTAGCCAATAATTCTTCAGCGTCGTCTGGAGTTCTTTTCCTGAAAACACAACCAGCACAACTATCCAAATATGCCCTAGACTCAATGGTTAGTCCACTATAAAATATATCAAGTAGATCATTCTTTTCTAAATCATGTCCAGGTCGAGCTCTGATAAGAGAACAAAATCTTGCCCAAGCCTCAGGCAATTTCTCTTCATCTCCCTGGTCAAATCTATAAATTTTCTGTAAAGCGACATGTTGAGCACTAGCAGGAAAGTATTTTCGAAAGAAAACATCACACAAATCAGTTGGACTTTTAATAGAACCAGGAGGCAAATTATTATACCAAGTTTTAGCATCATCCTTTAATGAGAAAGGAAAAATTTTAGCGACAAAATAAGTTCGCATCTTGACATCATTAGAAAACAAACTACTCATAGAAGAAAGTTCAATCATGTGTTCTACAACACTTTCTTTTTCAGTACCACAAAAGGGTGCTTTCTCTACAATAGCTATATGAGATAGATCAAGAGAAAAATCATAATCTTTATCCTTAATGCATATAGGAGATGTGGCAAATTTAGGATCAGGAGATAACTTATGTCTAACAGTATATTGTGTGAGAAACTTTTTAATTTTACTTGCATCAGCAGTAGCATTGCATCTATTAATAAAATCATCATTAAGCTCCACATAATCTTCATCAGGATCATCACTAGAATAATCAAGTTCAGGTGAATTAACAGGTGTAGTAGCATTAGGAGTTTCAATATTTTCAATTTGTCTAGACCTAGCAATTGTAGCATCTAGAAAAGATCCCAATGAACCACTATCATCAAGCACAGCAGAAGCATCATCAATATTATAAGAATTTTCAGATTCAGCAGAAGTACCAGCATGTGAAGCATGTGGCGGTGAAACAAGTTTATCAATCACAGATGGTGAATCAAGAGCAGCAGAGGTACTCATAGTTGTACCTTTTCTTGTAGTGGATGGTAATATGGCGACTTTAGGATCACGAGGTTTACCCATGATGGAGAATTTGCAGCGAACAATATCAATCCAAGTGAACTTCCAAATAAAGCTATGCTCCCCGGCAACGGCGCCAGAAAATAGTCTTGATAGCCCACAAGTATAGGGGATCGCAGCAGTCTTCGTGGGTAGTAAAACCCAATTTATTGATTCGACACAAGGGGAGACAAAGAATACTTGAAAGCCTTAACAACGGAGTTGTCAATTCAGCTGCACCTGGAAACAGACTTGCTCGCAAGAGTTTATCGGTAACAGCTTTATAGCAGTAGTAGTAGTAAAATAACAGCAGCGAGTACAGAGACAGCAGTAGTGATTATAGTAAACAGCAGGATTAAAATACTGTAGGCATGGGGACGGATAACGGGCGTTGCATGGATGAGAGAAACACATGTAACAATCAAGCAGGGCATTTGTAGATAATAATAAAACGGTGTCTAAGTACAAAGCAATCAATAGGCATGTGTTCCAATTATAGTCGTACGTGCTCGCAATGAGAAACTTGCACAACATCTTTTGTCCTACCAGCCGGTGGCAGCCGGGCCTCAAGGGAATCTACTGGATATTAAGGTACTCCTTTTAATAGAGTACCGGAGCAAAGCATTAACACTCCGTGAACACATGTGATCCTCACATCACTACCATCCCCTCCGGTTGTCCCGATTTCTGTCACTTCGGGGCCATTGGTTCCGGACAGCGACATGTGTATACAACTTGCAGGTAAGACCATAAACAATGAATATCATGATGAAGTAATAACATGTTCAGATCTGAGATCATGGCACTCGGGCCCTAGTGACAAGCATTAAGCATAACAAGTTGCAACAATATCATCAAAGTACCAATTACGGACACTAGGCACTATGCCCTAACAATCTTATACTATTACATGACCAATCTCATCCAATCCCTACCATCCCCTTCAGCCTACAGCGGGGGAATTACTCACACATGGATGGGGGAAACATGGCTGGTCGATGGAGAGGCGTCGGTGGTGATGGTGGCGATGATCTCCTCCAATTCCCCGTCCCGGCGGAGTGCCAGAGACGGAGCTTCGCGATGTGGCGGCGTTCTGGAGGGTTTCTGGCGACTTCGACTTCTCCCCGTGCGTTTTTAGGTCGAAGGCAATAAGTAGTCCGAAAGAGGGCGTCGGGGGCCAGCCGAGGCCGCCACACACTAGGGCCGCGCGGGCCCCTCCTGGGCCGCGCCGGCCTAGTGTGTGGGGCCCTCGTGCCCCCACCTGGCTTGCCCTTCTGGCTCCGTCAGTATTATGGGAAAATAGGACCTTTCGCATAAATTCCGAGGATTTTCCTGAAAGTTGGATTTCTGCACAAAAACGAGACACCAGAACTGTTCTGCTGAAAACAGCGTTAGTCCGTGTTAGTTGCATCCAAAATACACAAATTAGAGGCAAATCAATAGCAAAAGTGTTCGGGAAAGTAGATACGTTTTGGACGTATCATGGACCGCTGGGCATCGTCATCGCCAGCTAAAAAGATAACACGTGCGAAGGGAGAAGGGATTGTAGTAGGCCGGCAGGCGGAGGCACCGAGGGAAACGATGTTTCCGGCGAACGGGAGTGACAAGAAGCATGCGAGCGCTAGTGGATGTCCGTATCTAGGGTTCATAGAATTGGGGAAACTGGCCGGGTCTACAAGACACTACAGTACCCTCGACCCGAGCAGAAGGGGCATTTCGATATTCAAAATTTTGACCAGGTGGCAAATTTGGCTACTCAAACAAGACTCGCGGGTAGAAGGGGCATTTCGATATTCGAAATTTAGACCAGACGACAATTTAGGCTACCCGAATTTTGGAAATTTTCGGATAGGTGGGTAGGTGGGTCTGCAATCAGCGGGGCCTGGGCCTGAGATAAGTGGGCCCGTAAGCTGGGCGTCGCCTCCAAAAGCTCCTCCGCCTCTTTAATTTTTTGACATCTGCAGAGACCCCGAAGGGCGTGTATTCCGGATTCCACATGACTTCCTCGCCAGCGCCGGTGATGAAGCAACTTGGAGCCGAAAGGAAGGTCAGCGCCGCCGCAAGCTTGTCTAAACTTTGCTTCTGGAAGTTAGAGGATCTGGTTCCACCAGTGTAACGTATAAGCTGCCATAGTTTTGTTCTACCACTTTATGTTTCAGGGGCAAAAACTACCACATTTTCCTGAGATTTTCGCAAAATGCACTAAACAGGTTCTAAACACAAATTCTGCAAGCAAGTCCCTGAACCAAAATTATGTTGAGTCGCACGTACCTGAACCAAGCTTGAATGATTCTGAGAATTGAGCAAAGAAGAGTGCAGTTCAGTTAAGCAAAGACAACAAATGTTCAGTTAAGCAAATACAGCAAACAAGATGCAGATCACGTACCTTTGGAGCACCAGCACCGCCGTCGACCATCCATTATCCTCCTTCCAGTAGTACTCACCAGTAACAATAGCCCAGGCATCGCCCTCCTTCCATATGGCACCATTTGTCGGTGGTTCGAGGAAGATGGTTCTGTCGGGGATGGCTGAGGCAGCGGCGGCGCCTGCGCGTCCACCTGCGCCTAGAGGATGCGCACGTGCTCCTCCATGCTCACGTTGGGATCCAGCACTGGCCGCCAGCCGATTGGCTCCGCCATTGCTGCTCTCTCCTCCTCCGACGCTAGGATGCAGTACAATACACAACCACCGTCGAACTCCAGCGAGGTGGGCCGTCTGTCCTCCTCCCCTCGCCAACCCACCTACACGTTTCCTCGCCATGGTTGCCATCCATCCTCCCCACGGCCGCGCCACAGTCGTCTGGTCCCCCTCCCCTCCGCCGCCCAAAGGTCGAGGGCCTAGCTGCCCTCGACCATCGGCCCTCTGACCATGCTCCGGCCGTCGATCTCGCTGGCCTGGAGGACAACGCCGACGTGGGACTCTTCCGGCACCACAGGCGCCACTGAATGTAGCCGCCACACTCCCCCGCCGCCGGCCTACTACTCCACTCATGCGCGCGGGTGGCCGCTCTGTCCTCCTCTCCCGGCACACCTTCTTGCTTGGCTGCTCACGCCGTCCGGGAGAGGCGCGACAACAGCGTCCTCCACGTCGTATGATCCCGAGACTCCAGCTGAGAGACCGGAACCACGCCATCGCCATTACGAGGGGCAACACAGGCAAGGGAGCCCCGTGGGGCCGGCGGCGGGGGCGTCCGGCGACGGCGGTGCCAGGCCAAGGGCAGAGACGTGGGATGGAGTTGGGCAAGAGGAAGAGAGCTTTTCAAAAAAGCCCAAAATTTACAACCTACTGTTCAATTTTGAATTACTTTCAATAAATCGGCATAAAGTCATTTAAATGCGCGAAACTAGCTACAAATCACTGTAATAGTTGGCAATTGCCACTGAAATGTGGCCTACTTTACCTGAAAAATTTAGAGGTACCATTTGGAACAGTATTTTTTGTATCTCATTCACAAAATAAACCTATTTCGTCATTTAGAAAATGAAAAATGATTTTCTTTATACCAAAAAGTTGAAAATTCTAGTTTGCAACATTGTTGGGAATGTCAAGATGCACCACCATGCGCAATTCGGGCACGTTATAGCAAGCTATGCCACAAATATGGCCATAACTATGTCATTTGGCTTGAAAGCTATGAATCTTCGTACACGATAGTCCGTTCAGTGAATAAAATATGTTTTTATTACCCTATTACAGGTTTCTTATTTTCACTGTCAACTAGTACACATATTAGCACTCCATGCGAAAGGATTTCATTTTTTGAGGTTTTCTTCATTTTCATTTATTTATTTCAAAATGGTCGACATGATTATTCATAGAAAGGGGTTGAATATTTCAGCACTATCATCGGTTTCACTATGTAATAAGTAATATGTATTTAAATAAGATTTTTCTGGACTTGTAGGACCAAGTTATAACACACCTACATTTCAAATTGGAATTACTTTCAATAAATCGGCATAAAGTTATTTAAATGCGTGAAACTAGCTATGAATCATTAAAATTCGTAATAGTTGGCAATTGCCACTGAAATGTGGCCTACTTTACCTGAAAAATGTAGAGGTACCTTTTGGAACCGTATTTTTTGTATCTCATTCACAAAATAAACCTACTATATCATTTAGAAAATGGAAATTGATTTTCTTTATACCAAAAAGTTGAAAATTCTAGTTTGCAACATTGTTGGGAATGTCAAGATGCACCACCATGCGCAATTCGGGCACGTTATAGCAAGCTATGCCACAAATATGGCCATAACTATGTCATTTGGCTTGAAAGCTATGAATCTTCATACACGATAGTCCGTTCAGTGAATAAAATATGTTTTTTATTACCCTATTACATGTTTCTTATTTTCACTGTCAACTAGTACACATATTAGCACTTCATGCGAAAGGATTTCATTTCTTGAGGTTTTGTTCATTTTCTTTTAATTATTTCAAAACCAGGTCAAATGGCCGACATGATTATTCATAGAAAGGGGTTGAATATTTCAGCACTATCATCGGTTTCACTATGTAATAAGTAATATTTCAGCACTATCTTCTCCTCGGTGGACTTGTAGGACCAAGTTATAACCACCTAGCAATGTTTTTGGATGTAGCGGTGCAATATAATATATGGGCTGAGTCCAATCTCAGTGAGCCAAATCTTGCGGAAAATATTCTTTGACCCTACCTCTGTAACATTTCCCTGACCTTGAATCACTAAAATGTGGGTGCACCGGGTGCGGGACCCGGCTGGTAGTGAACCAAAGTCAGGAAAGGCGAAGTCAGAGAATCCCCTTAGCAATCTTGTGATATAGGGCCCGCTTGTCGGATGATACAACTACACATAGGCTTCCGCAGTACTTCACCTCTCTCGAAACTCTCAGCTTGTGAACACATCTTGGGGAAAATATTCTTTGACCCTGCCTCTCTAACATTTCCATGACTTTGAGTCACTGAAATGCGGGTCCAACAGGTGCGGTACCCCGCTGGCAATGAACCAAAGTCAGGAAAGGCAAAGTTACAGAATCCCCTTCGAAATCTTGTGATGTAGGGCCCGCTCATCGGGTGATACAGCTGCACATAGACTCCGCAGTAGTCCTCTTCTCTCGAAATTCTCAGCTTGTGAACACTTGCAATAAAACGGTGGGCTCCGCAGTAGGTCAAGAGGGTAGCCCTCTGACATACATCAGGAAGTCAGGATTGGACAGAGATGGCGCGTAGAAGAAGGGAAAGATTTACTGGCGCCTCACCTGCTCGGCTGAAGCGGGAGACATGCATAACATTTTTGGGTGATGTTGACTGGTGTCCCTATAGATTTGTCAGCACAGGCTTGCGTTTTCATTGCCCACCTGCGTAGGAAATTTCATAAACCAACCATTTTGATTAAAAGCATTTGTATTGGAAATTCGTAGGATAAACCTTATAGTGCTCCGATTCTTATTACTTGATGCTAATATAGATGTATCTCGACAGATTTTAGTTATAGATAAATCCATTTTAGCATCAAGTAGTGTGAATCAGAGGGAGTAGGATCGAAAGTTTTTCTAGTATGGTTATTTTATTTCTAGGATTGATTTCCGTACAGCTAGTATTTTTAAAATGAATCAATTACCCTAAATTTCATAGGAAATGCATGTAACGCATATCCATCTATATGTATATACCTCAATTTCATGTGGTGGAATCAAACAAACTTTGGTTTGTATGAATTCATGTGGGCTGGATCGAAGTGTGTGGCATGACACTGCATGCAATCCCCAACGGTTTATGTATTCTTCCAAAAAATGAAGTGAACTTCCCAAAAATGAAGTGAACTTCCAAAAAAATGAATTGAACTTCTGAAACGAAGTGAATTTCCAAAAAAAATATGAAGTGAAGTTCCAAAAAATGAAGTGAAATTCCGAAAAAATGAAATGATCGAACTTTCCAAGAAAATGAAGTGATCGAACTTCCAAGAAAATGAAGTGAACTTCCCAAAGCATATTGATCTTCGTAAAATATGAATTGGACTTTCAAACATGTAGAGGTACCAATTGGAACCGTATTTTTTGTATCTCATTCACAAAATAAACCTATTTCGTCATTTAGAAAATGAAAAATGATTTTCTTTATACCAAAAAGTTGAAAATTCTAGTTTGCAACATTGTTGGGAATGTCAAGATGCACCACCATGCGCAATTCGGGCACGTTATAGCAAGCTATGCCACAAATATGGCCATAACTATGTCATTTGGCTTGAAAACTATGAATCTTCGTACACGATAGTCCGTTATGTGAATAAAATATTTTTTTATTACCCTATAACAGGTTTTTTATTTTCACTATCAAGTAGTGCACATATTAGCACTCCATGCGAAAGGATTTCATTTTTTTCATGTTTTCTTCATTTTCTTTTATTTATTTCAAAACCGGGTCAAAATGGTCGACATGATTATTCATAGAAAGGGGTTGAATATTTCAGCACTATCATCGGTTTCACTATGTAATAAGTAATATATATCTAAATAAGCTTTTTGGGACTTGTAGGACCAAGTTAAAACACATCTACAGTTCTAATTTGAATTACTTTCAATAAATCGGCATAAAGTCATTTAAATGTGCGAAACTAGCTACGAATCATTAAAATTCGTAATAGTTGGCAATTGCCACTGAAATGTGGCCTACTTCACCTGAAAAATGTAGAGGTACCATTTGGGATAGTATTTTTTGTATCCCATTCACAAAATAAACATATTTAGTCATTTAGAAAATGAAAAATGATTTTCTTTATACCAAAAAGTTGAAAATTCTAGTTTGCAACATTGTTGGGAATGTCAAGATGCACCACCATGCGCAATTCGGGCACGTTATAGCAAGCTATGCCACAAATATGGCCATAACTATGTCATTTGGCTTGAAAGCTATGAATCTTCGTACACGATAGTCCGTTCAGTGAGTAAAATATGTTTCTTATTACCGTATTATAGGTTTCTTATTTTCACTGTCAACTAGTGCACATATTAGCACTCCATGCGAAAGGATTTCATTTTTTCAGGTTTTCTTCATTTTCTTTTATTTATTTCAAAACCGGGTCAAAATGGTCGACATGATTATTCATAGAAAGGGGTTGAATATTTCAGCACTATCATCGGTTTCACTATGTAATAAGTAATATGTATCTAAATAAGATTTTTCGGGCCTTGTAGGAGCAAGTTATAACACACCTACAGTTCAAATTTGAATTACATTCAATAAATCGGCATAAAGTCATTTAAATGCGCGAAACTAGCTACGAATCATTAAAATTCGCAATAGTTGGAAATTGCCTCTGAAATGTGGCCTACTTTACCTGAAAAATGTAGAGGTACCATTTGGGCACGTTATAAAAAGCTATGCCACAAATATGGCCACAACTATGTCATTTTTGGAGAATTATAGGACCAAGTTATAACCTGTAGGACCAAGTTTGCCTGAATCTTAGAAAAAGTGACAACTTATAGATGGGAAGACAATAATTTTCAAACATTTTCAAATTATTTGGTTCATGTACATGAGTTTTTCCATGTTTTCCTAAAAAAACCCAGCAAATCTTTCCATCTACCAGATACAATGGCTATGCAAGTTTCCCTCCGTTGGACCCGATGTGGCGATATTTGTAGTTCCCGTAGCCGAGAAGTAGCATGGAGACTTTCCTTTTCCTCGCCTTGTGCTTCACCTCTCTGGATGAAGTGGGAGACCCACTAGCATTTTGTTAGGGCTAGCTTCCACTAACATTGCTTTCGGCGCAAGCAAGCGGCGTACTACAGAGATGTCTTTGTCAGAGAGAGAGAGAGAGATGGGCTTGGTTCGACACCGGCATGGCCGATAAGTCCATTGGGAGACAACCATGTTAGTGGGTGGTCAGGTTGTGGGGCCCTTTCATCTGTCATGTGCGTCATGTTCTGGAATAAACTATTTCTACCATTTAAATGTTTAGCTTTTTTTTCTTCTGGAGTCCAACACCGCTTCCCAGCTTACAAATGATTCTCCAGAGGCCAGCGCTATCTTTTACGCAGTACTCACTCGATGCATCTGTATTTTTTCAATTCTTGTTTCAACTGTACTTCAGCTAGCAACTCCGGTTCCCTGTATTTTTTCAATCCGCTACCCAACAGGTCTATCACTTACGTGTGGTTCCAATGCGTGAGGTCCCACACTTCAGTAAGCACAAGTGACGTGTGGTAGGTACGCAAACTCCATCAAGACTCTCTCTCCCCTCTCTCTCCAATCAGCCACCTCCGTTTGCTGCCGGTTTTGGCCGGGCGTTTCTAGCTCCGCTCGGAGGCCATGTTGTGCAGGCTCTGTAGCCATGGCGATTTGGTCGCGCCAAGTGGTTTGTCCCCGGCTGCGACGAGGATCAATCTGAGCGGTGGTTGTTGAGGACCCGATCGCATTTCTTGCTTCAGCCTGGGGTCCACCATGTAAAAGTTAGGTACTTAGATGTAATTTCCTGTTTATTTTGTGTCCTGTTGTAAACTATGCTCTGATGCATATTGAAAGTCTGGGTCCTTTAGGATCCTTCGGTTATCGCTCTCTCATAAAAAAAATCTATCTCAGTCTGGGTCCAATTTTTGTGTCAGGATTTTGCTGCTTAGGTGCCAACCTTTTGAGTTTTGTCCTTTTGGGTCATCGGCCACACTGTGGAGGGCGGACTTGGAAATATCTCATATAATCATTTATTTACATGGACTACCCTATAACCCTAACCCTTTGCTCTCTTCCCACTCTCTCAGGCTTAGACTTGGCGGCGCTGCTCGCGCAGACGTTGATCTGTTGCCTCAGCCAGTTCCGGCGCCCGGGCTCATTCGGCGTGTGCGCGGTCACGACGGCTCTTCGTCGGGCCCTTCCTCGTGTTCCCATCGCGAGATCTGGTGGCGCGGAGGAGGTGGCCAGGTAGTCGATGAGGAGGGCGAGTCGTGCGCGCAACGGTTCGTTGCCGGCGGGTCGATCCACGGGAAGCATTGTACCGGATGTTCCAGATCCCGACTTCCAGCCGACTCAAGGTATAAATCATTGTATTACCGGCCGTCGTGCCAAACTGCCGATGAACTGGGTTTTCTGCATTGCCATTGTATATATAAAATAGTTGTTTTGTTTTTGCTCAGCCATGTCGGGAGTCGCCCATTTCGGTGACACTGCACGAAAGAGATTTGTCCATCACGCCGCCAATTCTCTCACCTGGGTATGTTTATATTTAATGGAAACTTTATCTAGCCAGCCATTTTTGTACTACTACATTATTAGTTTTTCGCATAGATGTAAATATTTTCTTAACCTGTAAAACCAGAAATGATGTTTGTTTCGAACGCAAAACTCCTGAATTTGTAACAGGATTAATGCTTGTGCTCTCTCTTCCAGGCAAAGTCTAACATAAAAGACATTGAGGATGGCGTAGAGAAGCACCAAAGCAATTATACATCACCTGTTTAGGGATTTTTTCGGCTTTCACTTCGCCTGATTTTTGTTTTTGGAATCCAGATGATGTACATCACATGTGCAATTATACACCCATGAGCTCCTGGCTGGGCACAGGCAGAACTAAGTTCGAAGGTGTCGCGTCAGTGACTGACGACCAGTAGGGCACGGAGGCGAGCCGGAATCGCCTGGCGGTTAGCGTTGCAGGTTATGTATATTTGCATCACGTGGTGTAAATTATACATCGCAATGTAATTTTTTTGGGGACATTTTGTACATTACATCATCTGCTTTTGCTCATTTTTTTGGGGCTAATATGATTTATATAACTATTTTTTGACAAGTACGTCATCTATTGGATGTAGGATAACGTTGCATAGAAAACAAAAATTTTCCTATCGCGAACACGCAATCCAAGCCAAGATGCAATCTAGAAGACGGTAGCAACGAGGGGATGATCAAGACTAACCCTTGAAGAGATTCCAAAGCCTATAAGAGTAGGCTCTTATTGCTGCGGTAGACGATCACTTGCCGCTTGCAAAAGCGCGTAGAAGATCTTGATCACGATCGGTTCCGGCGCCACGAACGGGCAGCACCTCCGTACTCGGTCACACGTTCGGTTGTTGATGAAGACGACGTCCTTCTCCCCGTTCCAGCGGGCAGCGGAAGTAGTAGCTCCTCCTTGAATCCGGCAGCACGACGGCGTGGTGGCGGTGGCGATGGAGATCTCCGGCGGAGCTTCGCTAAGCGTGCGGGAGAAGAGGAGGAGAGAGGGGGCGGCTAGGGTTGGGAGAGGGGGTGGCCGGCCACCTATGGGTGCGGCCAAGCTATGGGCTTGTGGTGGTCAGCCCCCTCTCCTATGCCCCTCATTATATAGGTGGAATCCCCAAGAGTTGTAGTCCAAGTCTTCGAATAAGACCCCAACACCAAAACTTCCCAAAGGTGGGAAACCTACTCAAGGAGGGAGTCCTACCCAAGGTGGGACTCCCACCTTTTCCTTAGGTGGGGTGGCCGGCCACCTCTAGGTGGAGCCCACCTGGGACTCCTCCTTTAGGGTTTGGCTGGCCAAGCTTGTGGAGTCCTTCCGGGACTCCACCTTCCATAGTGCGTTTCTTCCGGACTTTTCTAGAACCTTCTAGAACCTGCCATAAATGCACCGGATCATTTCCAAACTTGGAATATGACTTCCTATATATGAATCTTATTCTCCGGACCATTCCGGAACTCCTCGTGATGTCCGGGATCTCATCCGGGACTCCGAACAAATATTCGAACTCCATTCCATATTCAATTTCTACCATTTCAACATCCAACTTTAAGTGTGTCACCCTACGGTTCGTGAACTATGCGGACATGGTTGAGTACTCACTCCGACCAATAACCAATAGCGGGATCTGGAGATCCATAATGGCTCCCACATATTCAACGATGACTTTAGTGATCGAATGAACCATTCACATACGATACCAATTCCCTTTGTCACGCGATATTTTACTTGTCCGAGGTTTGATCTTCGGTATCACTTTATACCTTGTTCAACCTCGTCTCCTGACAAGTACTCTTTACTCGTACCGTGGTATGTGGTCTCTTATGAACTTATTCATATGCTTGCAAGACATTAGACGACATTCCACCGAGAGGGCCCAGAGTATATCTATCCGTCATCGGGATGGACAAATCCCACTATTGATCCATATGCCTCAACTCATACTTTCCGGATACTTAATCCCACCTTTATAACCACCCATTTACGCAGTGGCGTTTGATGTAATCAAAGTACCTTTCCGGTATAAGTGATTTACATGATCTCATGGTCATAAGGACTAGGTAACTATGTATCGAAAGCTTATAGCAAATAACTTAATGACGAGATCTTATGCTACGCTTAATTGGGTGTGTCCATTACATCATTCATATAATGATATAACCTTGTTATTAATAACATCCAATGTTCATGATTATGAAACTAATCATCCATTAATCAACAAGCTAGTTTAAGAGGCATACTAGGGACTTCTTGTTTGTCTACATATCACACATGTACTAATGTTTCGGTTAATACAATTATAGCATGATATATAAACATTTATCATAAACATAAAGATATAAATAATAACCACTTTATTATTGCCTCTAGGGCATATCTCCTTCAGTCTCCCACTTGCACTAGAGTCAATAATCTAGTTTACATTTGTAAAGATATAACACCTTGGCCTTCTGGTGCTTTATCATGTTTTGCTCACGGGAGAGGTTTTAGTCAACGGATCTGACATGCTCAGAAACGTATGTATTTTGTAATTCATTTGCGTCTCAACGCATCACTCATTTCCAAATGAGTCGGCCTTAAATATGTTTGGTCTTCTGGTGGAACCTTAATTCCGCGGTCTGAAATATGTCACTAATATTGTCACACACAATATAGCTTCAAAGTTCTGACTCTGTCGGAAATACACCAAGTTCTCAAAGAACCTCTTGACTTAACATCCTTTGTCATTGTCAAAACAATGACATACTCTGCCTTCTTTTGTAGATTCCGTCACAATATTTAGAACTCTTCTAAATCTAGCATAGACAACTTCTAGCTCATTGTGCTACCTTTTAAACAACACTTAGTCTAATTTGAGATTGAAATTATATTTTATATGTGACAAAACCAATATCGGTGTAACACCTTACAGCGATTTGTTTGTCATTTCTTCATACAAAAATATATATATATATCCTTAGTTCTTCTAAAGTACTCAAGGATATTCTTACTGTCGTCCAATGATCATCATATGAATCATTCTGGTATATGCTCATAACACTTTATAGCATATGATATCTGATTGTGTACATATTATTCGTGATCTATAATCACTCATGTGTTTTTACTCATTGAGTGTTAGATACACTCAAGTCTTGTTAAACCTTCACATGACAAGAACATTTTCTTAATATTTCTATATTGAACTTCTTCAATATCCATCATATGTACTTTGACTTAAACTTATTTATGTGTTTCAATCTATCTTCATAGATCTTGACACTAAATTTGTTTCAGTCCATATCCTTTCATTGAAGTTAATTCTCAATGAAACCTTTTTAATCAAGTATATAATTACATCATTTATAACCAACTATATGTCACCTACATAAAGTATTATAAATGTGTCTTAGCGCTCCCACTTAATTTCTTGCAAATGCAAGCTTCTTCATCGTCTCTGATGAAATCAAAAACTCTTTGACTATTTCATCTGGTGAAGATTCCAACTCCGTGATACTTACTTCATCCAATTGAAGCTTGTATACCTATCTAGTATTCCACGGACCAGCAAAACTCTTGGTTGTATCTTGTATACATACTTCTGTTAAGTAGTGTATTTTGCCATCCTACTAGCATATCTCATAAAAGAAATATGTAGTGATTACTAGAATAATCCACATAGACTATAAGCATTGCTACGGAAGATCTAATCTTATCGTATTCAACTCTTTGAACTTTGTCGTAAACAATTTTTCGATAAGTCAAGCTTTCTTCAAGGATATTTCATCCAAGTCTATCAATTTCATAGATCCATTTACTTTCATAAAGTATTCATCTATCTTGGATTTCATGGCGCATGGCCATTTTAACGGAGTCAGGGCCCATCATAACTTCTTTGTTTTGTAGTTGGTTTATCATTGTTCAAAATCAATCCTTTGTCCACAAATCATTTATTTGATCACAAAGTAAACCATACCTACAAAGGTTCAATATGTACTTCGATCTCCATGGCTAAAACACTTTGTAGTCATGAGAGCCATGATCGTCGTGGCCGCTTCCGAAACCAATTCCGATGCTGCGCTACTCTGATCATTATGCTCAGGTTCATAAACCTTATCAAATTATATTGTCCTCCCACTCAAAAACTTCACTAGAAACAATTTCTCGGAAATAAGAAACATTGACAAACACTTTTGTCTTTGTCTCGTGGGAAGAATTCCCAATTAAATCTCTGGGATAACCAACAAAGACATTCATCCGATTTTGGTTGACTATTAGGGTTTATACCCATGCCATAACTTGTATGGTGTCATTTCAACGGATCATTATGATGCTCTATTCAGTGTAAAGCGGTAGTCTCTAAAGCATAATCCACAAAAATATAATGGCATTAATATTTTATCTCATCATTGACCCAACTAGGTTTGGATACATCTCTCGGATACTTCATCATCACTATGATACTCCAAGAAATGTGAGTTGTAGAACAATTTCATAACTCTCTTAGATGTTCGCTAAAATTCGTAATTCAAATATTTCCTCCATGATCCAATCATAGATATTTTACTTTTCTATTACGATGATTTCCACTTCATGCTGAAATTTATTTGAATCCTATTCAAATGTTTCAAACTTTTCCTTATTGAATATATCCACATATATACTCAATTCATTGTTTGAAAGTTTTCATGAAGTAGAAGAATCTCCCGCACACAACTATGCCCAGTGAACCATATACATCATCATGTATTTTTCACTAAGTTAGTTGCCCGTTCAACTCTTGGCCTATGAACGGTATTTTAATCATTCTCTTTAGAAAAGATTTGCAAGCGCCAAATGATTCAAAAATCAAATGACTCCAAAAATCCATTTGCATGGAGTTCCTTCATGTGTTCCTTTCTAACATGACCTAAATGGCGGTTCCACAAATAAGTGAAATTCAAATCATTTGTCTTATGGCATTTTAGCGTCAGTGTTATGTATGTGTGTTTCACCATTAAGATTTATAATAACTTATCCATCGTACATGGAGTAATGTCATAATTTAAACAACTCATTGTTTTTATTTGACCAGAGCAAAATAACAATTTATTAAGCTCTTTATTATAAATTCTAAGGGCTAGATAGAATGCCAATGACGAACATAATAACACTTTATTTTTGTTCCAGACGTGCATTCCTATCATATTCCTTGTCAGTCACTTAGGCCATTGTATTCTTGTATTGCGTTGTTTTGTATGACACTTCATACCAACCAATATAGTACTAATACCCAAGAATTTCATAGTGTGAGTTAACTAGGAATACAACCATAACATGTATATCATTTATATACACCTGAGCTAGACTTTCTAGTCTTTTCTTTTCTTTTTGCCAAAATATCTTTTGCAGTTTCTCTTTTAGCTTTCCTCATTATTCAGAAAAACACTTCAACATCATTAACTTCTAGGTTTGTTGGTCAAATACCAATAACCTTGAGGTTCTTTCTTTGAAGTTGATCATCATATGACAAGTGTTCCAGATTTCACTATTAGTAACTTTGTAATATGATGAACAATTTCACTCATAATTTTATCCATCATATCATGACAACTTTCCGAGACCATGTCTGTACATGCTAGGCTCGTAAAGTTTTAACCTTGGTATTTGCATGTGCAAATCTAGCTTGCACCCGTTTTATGCACACGTAGAATCTATCACACCCGATCATCACGTGATGCTTCGAAACGACGAGTCTTAGTAACGGTGCATATTTAAGGATGGTCACTTCATGGATATGCGAATATCGTTAGTGCCCCAATAGTTGGAGGATTGTGACGCCTTGCGTCTTCAACCTTCGTACATTCCCATAAAACTTATGAGTTTATGTAGTCTCACCAAACTTTATTCTATCATCTTGTAATAAGGTCTTAGATATCACATATATCTCATACCTTGATTATTTCTGAAAACTAAATTTTCAGCTCCTTACTTTTCAAACAGATTTGAACTTCAAGTTTCACGGAGACAAGATAACTTTAGGTACTAATTGAAACCATAGATCTTTGAATCAACAATGTGAGGTTTACTAAAAGTTTGCAATAGGACTTAATCAATTCTTGATTCTTTAACAATACGGTACCAATCCGTAAAGTTTCTTGTCAGATTTTAACAGTATTTCTATCTCAATTACAAGACTAACGCATGGTAGAAAACGGATGCCAATACTACAAAATTAATTCAAAATACTACTCAGACTATGTTTATGATAATTAGTTCATGTTTTAATCTAATTACTAATGAACTCCCACTTAATACAACATCCCTCATAGTTGTTAAGTGGTACACGATCCAAATTCACTACACCAAAACCGATCATCACGTGAGATGATGTAGCTTCAATGGTGAACATCAACATGTTGATCATATCATCCATATGACTCGTGTTCAACCTTTCGGTTTCCGTTGTCCCGAGGCCATGTCTGTACATGCTAGGCTCGTCAAGCAAACCCAAGTATTCCGCGTGTGCAACATGGCTTACACCCGTTGTATGTGAATCGTTGAATCTATCACATCCGATCATCACGAGATGCTTCGAAACGACGAACTGTTACAACGGTGCATACGAGGGGAGAACACTTTATTATCTTGATATTAATGTGAGGGATCATCTTATAATGCTACCGTCGCGATCTAAGCAAAATAAGATGCATAAAGGATTAACATCACATGCAGTTCATATGTGATATGATATGGCCCTTTTGTCTTTGCGCCTTTGATCTTCATCTCCAAAGCACGGACATGATCTCCATCATCAACGGGCATGATCTCCATCATCGTCGGTGTAGCGTCAAGGTTCATGGCGCCGTCTTCATGGTTGTTCACCTCATGTAGCAACTATTACAACTACTTTGAAATACTACCCAACATGAAATTTAAAGACAACCATAAGGCTCCTGCCGGTTGCCACAATACAATAATGATCATCTCATACATATTCATCATCACATTATGGCCATATCACATCACCAAACCCTGCAAAAACAAGTTAGACGTCTCTAATTGGTTTGCATATTTTACGTGGTTTAGGGTTTTCGAGTAAGATCCAATCTACCTACGAACATGAACCACAACGGTGATACTAGTGTTGTCAATAGAAGAGTAAATTGAATCTTCACTATAGTAGGAGAGACAGACACCCGCAAAGCCTCTTATGCAATACAAGTTGCATGTCGAACGAGGAACAAGTCTCATGAACGCGGTCATGTAAAGTTAGTCCGAGCCGCTTCATCCCACTATGCCACAAAGATGCAAAGTACTCAAACTAAAGATAACAAGAGCATCAACGCCCACAAACCATTGTGTTCTACTCGTGCAACCATCTATGCATAGACACGGCTCTGATACCACTGTAGGATAACGTTGCATAGAAAACAAAAATTTTCCTATCGCGAACACGCAATCCAAGCCAAGATGCAATCTAGAAGACGGTAGCAACGAGGGGATGATCAAGACTAACCCTTGAAGAGATTCCAAAGCCTATAAGAGTAGGCTCTTATTGCTGCGGTAGACGATCACTTGCCGCTTGCAAAAGCGCGTAGAAGATCTTGATCGACCGGCGCCACGAACGGGCAGCACCTCCGTACTCGGTCACACGTTCGGTTGTTGATGAAGACGACGTCCACCTCCCCGTTCCAGCGGGCAGCGGAAGTAGTAGCTCCTCCTTGAATCCGGCAGCACGACGGCGTGGTGGCGGTGGCGATGGAGATCTCCGGCGGAGCTTCGCTAAGCGTGCGGGAGAAGAGGAGGAGAGAGGGGGCGGCTAGGGTTGGGAGAGGGGGTGGCCGGCCACCTATGGGTGCGGCCAAGCTATGGGCTTGTGGTGGTCAGCCCCCTCTCCTATGCCCCTCATTATATAGGTGGAATCCCCAAGAGTTGTAGTCCAAGTCTTCGAATAAGACCCCAACACCAAAACTTCCCAAAGGTGGGAAACCTACTCAAGGAGGGAGTCCTACCCAAGGTGGGACTCCCACCTTTTCCTTAGGTGGGGTGGCCGGCCACCTCTAGGTGGAGCCCACCTGGGACTCCTCCTTTAGGGTTTGGCTGGCCAAGCTTGTGGAGTCCTTCCGGGACTCCACCTTCCATAGTGCGTTTCTTCCGGACTTTTCTAGAACCTTCTAGAACCTGCCATAAATGCACCGGATCATTTCCAAACTTGGAATATGACTTCCTATATATGAATCTTATTCTCCGGACCATTCCGGAACTCCTCGTGATGTCCGGGATCTCATCCGGGACTCCGAACAAATATTCGAACTCCATTCCATATTCAATTTCTACCATTTCAACATCCAACTTTAAGTGTGTCACCCTACGGTTCGTGAACTATGCGGACATGGTTGAGTACTCACTCCGACCAATAACCAATAGCGGGATCTGGAGATCCATAATGGCTCCCACATATTCAACGATGACTTTAGTGATCGAATGAACCATTCACATACGATACCAATTCCCTTTGTCACGCGATATTTTACTTGTCCGAGGTTTGATCTTCGGTATCACTTATACCTTGTTCAACCTCGTCTCCGACAAGTACTCTTTACTCGTACCGTGGTATGTGGTCTCTTATGAACTTATTCATATGCTTGCAAGACATTAGACGACATTCCACCGAGAGGGCCCAGAGTATATCTATCCGTCATCGGGATGGACAAATCCCACTATTGATCCATATGCCTCAACTCATACTTTCCGGATACTTAATCCCACCTTTATAACCACCCATTTACGCAGTGGCGTTTGATGTAATCAAAGTACCTTTCCGGTATAAGTGATTTACATGATCTCATGGTCATAAGGACTAGGTAACTATGTATCGAAAGCTTATAGCAAATAACTTAATGACGAGATCTTATGCTACGCTTAATTGGGTGTGTCCATTACATCATTCATATAATGATATAACCTTGTTATTAATAACATCCAATGTTCATGATTATGAAACTAATCATCCATTAATCAACAAGCTAGTTTAAGAGGCATACTAGGGACTTCTTGTTTGTCTACATATCACACATGTACTAATGTTTCGGTTAATACAATTATAGCATGATATATAAACATTTATCATAAACATAAAGATATAAATAATAACCACTTTATTATTGCCTCTAGGGCATATCTCCTTCATTGGACACGTGCTCTAATGATCAAAATGATTTTCCTATCCCAAAGCTTAAGGCTTATATTATTTTTAGAAAGTCAAACTATGTCAAGTTTGACTAAGTTTTTACCAAAAATCATTAACATGCAAAATACAAAATCAATATCATTAGATAGATAATGCAATACATTTTCGTATGGCATCAACATTATGGTCCCGGATGATAGCAAGCAACTGTTGTCCGTTTAAGTCCTATGAACTAGATGGAGATAGTATTTTGCACCACTGTTGTCAAGTAAGAACCTCCATTGATGATCAATTAATGCAACAATGCATCAGACAATGACAGCATACCATGTGATAAACATATCATCAGGTAATGAAAACATACTATTTGATAAGAATATGAAATGATCTAGTCTCACATGCTCCAGGCATCATAAGGGAAAATTACATAAGTTTCAGACATGGTAAGCAAGTTTAGCCATATTGCAACAAGATGATTACTTATACAATGGGAAAATCTACTCCTCATCACTGTCGATATCTGGAAAAGGGTCGTGCTCATCTACGTAATTGTCACATGTGTCATCTGTTGGAGATATGCCCAAGAGGCAATAATAAAATGGTTATTATAATATATCTTTGTGTTTATGATGATGTTTGCATACCATGCTATAATTGTATTAACCGAAACATTGATACATGTATGTTATGTAAACAACAAGGAGTCCCTAGTAAGCCTCTTGTATAACTAGCTTATTGATTAATAGATGATCATAGTTTCATGATCATGAACATTGGATGTTATTAATAACAAGGTTATGTCATGATGTGAATGATGTAATAGACACACCCAATTAAGCGTAGCATAAGATCACGTCATTAAGTTCATTTACTATAAGCTTTCGATACATAGTTACCTAGTCCTTTCGACCATTAGATCATATAAATCACTTATGCCGGAAGGGTACTTTGATTACATCAAACGCCACTGCGTAAATGGGTGGTTATAAAGGTGGGATTAGGTATTCGGAAAGTATGAGTTGACGCATATGGATCAACAGTGGGATTTGTCCATCCCGATGACGGATAGATATTCTTTGGGCCCTCTCGGTGGAATGTCGTCTAATTAGCTTGCAAGCATATGAATGGTTCATAAGAGACCACATACCACGGTACGAGTAAAGAGTACTTGTCGGAGACGAGGTTGAACGAGGTATAGAGATACCGATGATCAAACCTCGGACAAGTAAAATATCGCGTGACAAAGGGAATCGGTATCATATGTAAATGGTTCAATCGATCACTAAGTCATCGTTGAATATGTGGGAGCCATTATGGATCTTCAGATCCCGCTATTGGTTATTGATCGGAGAGAGGTCTCAACCATGTCTGCATAGTTCGCGAACCGTAGGGTGACACACTTAAGGTTTGATGTCGTTTAAGTAGATATGGAATATGGAATGGAGTTCGAAGTTTTGTTCGGAGTCTCGGATAGGATACATGACATCACGAGGAGTTCCGAAATGGTCCGGAGAATAAGATTCATATATAGGAAGTCATTTTATAAGTTTGAAAATGATTCGGTGCATTTATGGAAGGTTCTAGAAGGTTCTAGAAAAGTCCGGAAGAAATCACTATGGAAGGCGGAGTCCCGGAGGGACTCCACTAGCATGGCCGGCCAACCCTAAGGGGAGGAGTCCCAGGTGGACTCCACCTAAAGTGGCCGGCCACCCCCCTCAAGGAAAGGTGGGAGTCCCACCTTGAGTAGGACTCCCCCTTGAGTAGGTTTCCCACCTATGGCAAGTTTTGTTGTTGGGGTCTTATTCGAAGACTTGGACTACAACTCTTGGGGGCTTGCACCTATATAATGAGGAGCATAGGGGAGGGGCCGGCCAGACCCAGCCCTAGTTGGCCGCACCCCCTAGTTGGCCGGCGCCCAACACCCCTCTCCCCAAACCCTAGCCTCTCCTCCACACAATACTCCCCGCATAGGCGAAGCCCTGCCGGAGTTCTCCACCACCACCGCCACCACGCCGTCGTGCTGCCGGGATTCCGAGGAGGATCTACTACTTCTGCCTGGAAAGGGGGGAGGATGTCGTCTTCATCAACAGAACGTGTGACCGAGTACGGAGGTGCTGCCCGATTGTGGCTCCGTCAAGATCTTCTACGCGCTTTTGAAAGCGGCAAGTGATCATCTTCTGCAACAACGAGATCTAATCTCGTAGGCTTTGGAAATCTTCAAGGGTTAGTCTCGTGATCTTCTCGTTGCTCCCATCTACTAGCACTACAAGAAAAGTTCTGATAGACAACGTCTCAAAATCGTCCGCTAAGGGGTATTTTTCGTCGCCTATGGGCCTAACCCGACGATATGGGTTCTGTTGTGGAAACTGCGTCAGGCAAAGTCCTACGACGATTTTTTCGGTCCGTCGCGCTTGGGCGCCCTTCCGCCACGGAAAATCGGACCGTTGCCCAAGTGTTTCCGGGAGCCCGTTGACTGCTGACGTCATGCAAACTGACACAACGCCGTTAACTGGCAGTTAACGGCGTTAACCGGCTGAAACCCCGTGGTAGATGGTAGGCCCACACGAGGCCTGCCACGTCTTAAGCGGGCCGGCCCATTAAGTTTGCGGGCCGGGCCAGCTGACTTAGTTTGACCGGTCAACTATATAGCTAGGCTGGTCCATTAGTTACGTGGGCCGGGCCTAACCTCTAAGGTTGACTGGTCAAAACATTAACGGGCCGGCCCACTAAGCATGTGGGCCGGGCCGAATGCACTCGTTTGACCGGTCAACAGGCAAAAGGGCCGGCCCACAAGACATGTGGGACCCACTTTCCTGTTATCGGGCCGGCCCATTTACCAAGTGGGGTCCACCTTAAAGCAAGTGGGCCGACCCAAGAAGGTATTGGGCCGGCCCAATTAGCACGTGGGTCCCACTTTCCTATCGGGCCGGCCCATTTAGTACGTGGGGTCCACATTAGATCAAATGGGCTGGCCCAACAAGCCGTGGGCGGGCCAAAAGCACAGTGGGTCCCACTTTCTGTTAAAAGGCCGCCCATTTAGTACGTGGGGTCCACCATATAGCAAGCCCAACAAGATAGTGGGCCGGGCAAAAGCACAGTGGGTCCCACTTTCTGTTAAAGGGCGGCCCATTTAGTATGTAGGGTCCACCATATAGCAAGTGGGCCGGCCCAGCAAGATAGTGGGCCGGGCCAAAACACAGTGGGTCCCACTTTCCTCTTAAAGGGCCGGCCCATTTAGTATGTGGGGTCCACCATATAGCAAGTGGGCCGACCCAACAAGATAGTGGGCCGGGCCAAAACACAGGTGGGTCCCACTTTCCTGTTAAAGGGCCGGCCCATTTAGTATGTGGGGTCCACCATATAGCAAGTGGGCGGCCCAACACGCTAGTGGGCCGGGCCAAAAGCACAGGTGGGTCCCACTTTCATCTTAAAAGGCCGGCCCATTTAGTATGTGGGGTCCACCATGTAGCAAGTGGGCCGGTCCAACAAGATAGTGGGCCGGGCCAAAAGCACAGGTGGGTCCCACTTTCCTGTTAAAGGGCCGCCCATTTAGTATGTAGGGTCCACCATATAGCAAGTGGGCGGCCCAACAAGATAGTGGGCCGGGCCAAAAACACAGTGGGTCCCACTTTCCTCTTAAAGGGCGGCCCATTTAGTATGTGGGGTCACCACAAAAGCAATTGGGCTGGCCCAACTAGTTAGTGGGCCGGCCCAGTAGTTGGTGGGGTCCACCTTAAAGCAAGTGGGCCGGCCCAATTAGAGTGTGGGGTCCACCGTAAATCAAGTGGGCTGGCCCAATAAGTAAGTGGGCCAGCCCGTTTAGTTGTTGTTTATATGCCGGCATAATAGGCGCTTTAGGATTTTGCGGGCCGGCACATATGTGATTTCGCTTAATTGGGCCATTTAAGGGATGGGAATTCGTGATTTAGATACTGAGAATATTTACGCAGCATTGATTTCTGTCGGATAGCCTCACTTACCACAAGCACCAAAGAAAAAATGCGCGAAAGAACTATAAAAACTAACTAAATATTACATCAGCTGCAAGGCTTTGAAAAAATATTACAGAACCCAGAGAAATTGAATGGTAATTAAACCTAGCAATACAATGAAGCGATCCGGCAATCTTTTAAGTTGTCCATGCAGCACCTATATCTGAAACAAAGACATTACAAGTTAAGACAGCAACAATGGAAAGGCAAAGACACTACAATATTGTTTGCCAAAGAATTTGGAACTCATCATTTCGTCGTTATAACAAGATCATTGTAATGCGCACAATAAGCAAACAAAGAGTGCATGCCGCATACCAACAGCCAATATAACAGAGCATGTTAGAATGAAACAACAGACTTACTACTGTCGAGTCCCATGCAAACCAACATGTTCAGGGAGTACAAAATTGGCATGAACAACATAGTAGCAGGCTATAAATTTTGTAACAACGACTGAGCAAGATGAAGTTATGATGGCTACATCTACAGAGCAGGGAATGTAAACCAAAAATAGAAGTTACGATGGCAAAAGCTAAAGAGGAGGGAATGTGAACCAACATGTGCCAAGTGCAATTACTTCATTTTGGCCGTGAACTAAATAATACTCCTGAACTTATAGTGAAGGGGATGCAAATCAAGATGTTTCGGGATATAAACTTGTAATGAGCAACACATAGAGGATAGTTAATGCTGGAGCTTAGGATGGACCAGATACAGAATATAGTGGGATCACCTGTGAACTTGTATAAGAGGGAATGCAAACCAATATGTTCAGCTTTCCATATGTGAGCGTCATGCCAAGTCAGAGAAACAAGTCAATAATGCAGCTTTTGAAGAACAAGATGGCACGCAAAATTATTATCTAGTAGTATGACAAGTTTATTTGTACTACAGGCTAGATAGCAGAGTGATAGCATGCCAAACTAAGTCCTTACTTTGTTAGCTTACAATGAACTAGATACAAAACAATGGCATCACCTGTAGTACAGGGAATGCAAGCCAACATGTTCATGGAGTAAAAAATTGGCACAAACAACATAGTAGCAGGCCATAATTTTTGTAACAATGACTGAGCAAGATAAAGTTATGATGGCTAGATCTACAGAGCAGGGAATGTAAACCAAATATAGAAGTTACGATGCCAAAAGCTATAGAGCAGGGAATGCGAACCAACATGTGCAATTACTTAAAATTGGCCATGAACTAAATAATAGCAGGATGTTACTATAATACCTATAATTTTTGTAACAACGACTGAGCAAGATAGAAGTTATGATGGCTACATCTACAGAGCAGGGAATGCAAACCAAAATGTTCAATCGCTTAAAGTTAGCAATGAAGTAGAAAATAGCAAGGTGTTACGGTCATAGCTAGGAATGAACTAAAAGAGCTTCAGACAAACAAGCATCTGAACCCAGAACATGGCGCTAAAACAAGGGACTTACATTAGGAGAAGCACTCTGTGGGAGTCACAGCAGATCTTCCTGGGGTTGATAGATCCGGTGATGAAGTACGCTACATGTGCTACTTGGGGTTGGAGAGACGGCCATTACACTTCATGGTTACTCATCTCATCTGCAAAAACGTAACGGCGCGTCGTTAGCACAAACAGGTTCCCCCAAGATTAAACAAGAACTTGCAGGCAAGCAATAGAAAAGTGACAGTAGAAGAGTTTAGATCATGCACGGCGCCGGTGAAGCAGATCCGGTTCATGCACAGCGGTGTCGGTGAGCAAGATCCGATGCGGTGGACGACGGATCCGGCGAAGCGGCTCCGGTGGGGTGGACGATACCGCAGCTGAAGCGACTGCGGTAGACTGCTGGATGAGCATATGGTTTCGAGGTTCGGCGGGGATGATCCGGTCCGGTTGATGACGGCGTCGATGAAGCGGCTCCGGCAGGCAGCCGGATGACGAGGATCGCGAGGCCTCGGGTAGGCCAGGGAAGTCCGGCGGGGATGTTCCGGTGCGGTGGTCGTGGAGGTGGGAGAGAGAGGGACTTGGGAAGTTCCGGTGGGTGTGGTCTCAGAGGAGAGACTGAGGGAAATGAATTTTTTCGGTTAGTTTCCGGGGCTAGGGAGGTGGTGATCGAAAAAAATGACGGGTAGACCCCCCACCAACCGACTTATACATGGACATTGTTGTCATCTTTACGAGGGTAGAATGGGAAGTTAGAAGCGTGTGAAATATTTGTATTTTTCGGGCGGGAAGTTTTGCCGCTGGAATGAGATTTCGAATTTGGCTACAGTCCAAGTAATACAAAAATATGAGACCGTACTAGTACGGCCAAATGTCACATCAAGTCATCATCACGTTGAAAATTAGCATCATTAGAAAGTGCTTTTCAATACGAATCCAACGATACTAATTACATACGGAGTATAATATAATCAAGATTGTGTTGCTCAATTTTTATTGTCAAAGTTCGTCTTGGAATACGCGTGGGCCTTATTCCTTGGGACGGAGGTAGTACTTACCACTATGACTAGTCTAATATAAAAATGGTAGACCATGCGAAGTAGCTCTGCTCAGGCATTTATTCCCAGCGGTCATATCAAGCCATTATCACAAACAAAATCAGTTACTCCCATGTCCTCCGAACTGCAATTCAAAAATGCCTCTGAAATATTTCGGAGTTAATTGGCTAGTGGTTTTGCAGCTCAACTGATTTTGAGTTTGAGTGTGGCTACAGTCGAAGCTATATCTGTATCTGTCCATCTATATCTATATCTGTCCACCTATCCACTATATATAAAAAAATCTCAGTTTTTGAAATCAGATAAGCCATCACCATGATGCACAAGCAATTATTGGCCGTTGGCACATCAGTTCTCCAACGCTTGATCCAACGGTCAAAGTTCCCTTTTTTAAGAGAACGGTCAAAATTCATTTGATTCGCTCGGGAACTGCGCGCGCCAAAACGAGTCTGACGAAGATGTTTCTAGAGTTCTCACGGACGCGCCTTGGCGATACATTGAATGCAAATCTTGCAAGGTCAAAAAAAATGCAAATCTTGCAGGATCGTATGTGGCTCCTATGAGCTGAAGTACTCCATGAAACCATGAACATACATGTAGATGGGAATCCCATGTAGATGATCTGAAGAACGACCCGCTGCATCTTTCACAAATCCATCTACATGACATCATAAACTTTAATTAGGAAGCAGCCACTTAACAATCATTGCCCAAAATCTAACGGGTTCGACAATAAGCTGGTAATTCTCTATTATATATAAACACCAAAAAAATAAATTAGCAAGTAAGAAAGGAGTGTCAATGCCACCAGGACTTACAAAAAAAGGGAATTAGCACTTTGTAATCTCTTTGTTTTAACACATACGTTCTGCTCAGGAATCCAGGGCCTAGGGTCACATCAAGTCATAATCAGAACCAAAGTCGGTTCCCATGTTCTCCAATTCAAAACGCGTACAAAATATTTCAGTGTGTGAAATAATTGTATTCGATAGGCAGGAGGTAAATGCTACAGTGTTGAGATTTTGAATTAGACGGTTGTTAAGCTATTGATTATATGGAGTCGAAATTTGGTAGCATACATAAGTATCTCTGTTCACAACTCGCCTCTACAGAAGCAGGAACAGCTGTTGAGTTGCAGCACAACACAAAGGAGAAGCCACTGTTCCGTTCATTGCACTCAATACAGCGATGAATGAACCAGACCAGTTGACAAGCTTCTAGACCTGGGCTATATGTAGAAAGCTGGAAATCAATGGATCACAGAAAATCATCAGTGTCAAGCTTTAATGCACTAGCCAACGCGACCAAAAGTCCGAACTGATGGAAAGGGCTAGGCAATCCACTTTATACATCTCAACATAGCCAACGCAACAAAAAGTCCAAACTGACAGAAAGGGCTAGACCGGGAGAAGAGAAGAGAAGGTTTGCGAAAGCGATGACTCGAACTTGAGACTATGGGCTCTGATACCATGTCAAGCTTCATCCACAAGCCAACGGAACCACAAGTCAGAACTGATGGAAAGGGCTAGGTAATCCACTTATAATATTAACAATCAGCAGGGTTCCGGTTCAAAAAAATCCACATCACAACAAGGAAACGACCACCAAGATCATAGCAATTGCAGATAAATGCACCTACGAAATATGCTCAGACTAAGGAACCATTTTACAAGACCAAGATACTGACCTGTCACTGTCCCCGTTCATCTCCAATTATCTAGCAGATACTCTTCTTACTACTTACTAGCATTCCTAACCTGCTCCAGTAGGGCCTCCTTCTGTGCTGCTATCGTTCTAAAATTGTCGACTTCTAGTCTTAGCGCAGCTGATGCAGCTCGTTCTACTTGGAGTTGCTCCTCTAGAACTTGAGCATGCAAATACTTTGACTTGGACATGGACTTGCACTTCACCAGTCCAGCATTCCGTAAGAAAGTGTTTTTGGCAATGCCTTTCTTTTTTATTGCCATGGAAAATGCCTTCACACATTCTTCATCGGTTTTTTCCAGACCGTTTTTACCGGGTTTTGCCATCTCTAATTTCATATCTTCCTGCAAAAAATTCAGTTCGTACACATGTGTAAACATGATAGTTACTACAGAGAAACTTGCTGATAGTAGATTTATCATGTGTATGACCTACTTTTATTCCTACAGTTTGGCATGTCTGATTCACATCACATGAATTTTAATAAACATCTATAATATCATATTGACATGTACTTTACTACTCCTACAAGTTGGGATGTGAGTCGTCACAAAATTTCAATCTTAGAGAAGACTTACAAGAACACTCTGTGCGACTTCTCCAATCACTTCAAGTTTGTTCTTCTGGCATGCTTCAAAAATCTCTGGCAGAGTCATCTCTTTGTTTGGTTCCCTTTTACTTGCATTATGTAACATCTGCATTTTAGTACTACCATTTATAAATCGAATAACGTGGTTGAAATGGAGGATCATAATATAAGCTGCACACTGGTGTATATACTCTGCATGATCTTTTACTAAAATATTTCTAAATAGCAGTATAAAACAACATGTCCTTACTTTTTGCCGAATGTGCACTATAAGGTTACGAGATCCCGTACGGCTAGGTAAAAGTAGTTTACCGCGGTTTTCCTGATTCTGTTTAGCCAAATTCTGCAAAAAGGAGACTAGTGAGACACTGCTATAAATAAGAATCCAAGATGTGATCTGGTATCAGTCTTACAAATCATACCATATTCTTTGGATCAGACCAGTGCTTCACAAGATCTCCCCACTGTTTGTCAGTCATTTGCTTAAGAGGAGATCTAGTTGGAACACTCCCAGTAATCTTTCCAGTGAAGTATTTCTTCTTTAGCCTGCTGCGATACTGGCGCAGACAGTCTGAGAATAGACTGTTGAGAACATGCTTTACTTCCTCTTGGTCATCATCGAACTCGAACCTTAACTGTTCACAACAATATAAACCGTTGGTGCGATATACATAGAGCCAACAACAAGCTAGAAGGAACGGGACGTGCCAATGTGGTATACTAGTATGAGTAACATTACCAAGAGAAAGATGACTTACGTGTAACCTGTGCACTAATTTTTCAAAATGCGCAGAGGTGTCTACGTGCTCTTTCCATGTTGGGAAGATAGGAATTTCATTCCTGACGAAAATTCCTACATCCGATGCTAATTTACAAGATTCTTCTGGGTCCAGTGGCCTTCTGCCACCTACGATAGATGAAAGGCGAAATCTTGATTCCATCCCAGCAAGCTTAGCTACGAACATTTTCCCTACTGTTGGGCCCCTCGTTTTTCTTGATCGTGGTGCAACTACAAAGTTAAGCATTACATCAAGCTATCAAGGTAGATATATATATTTTTATATATACATATTTATCTATAAAGTATAACTTTATAACGGAGAATGAAACTATAAGCATTGGAAAATGTACCTTCTTCGGTGTGGGGCTCATCCTCATTGGAGTTGTCTATGGCAGGATTGGCGGGACTAATATGGGTCAGTGGGAGATCATCAACAGTTTGTTGATGTTGTGCTAGCAGTGTTTGGCCAGTTGTGGTTGTGTCAGCTGGGACTGGTACAGTGTGTCCTTGGGCAGTATTTCCTACCACAGCTACTGCTGATCCCAATTGTGGCTGAGAAGTTGCCGTGGAAACTGGTTCTGCTGCCAATTGTGGTTGAGAAGTTGCTGTGGAAACTGGTTCTGCTGCCAATTGTGGCTGAGAAGTTGCTGTGGAAACTGGTTCTGCTGCCAATTGTGGCTGAGAAGTTGCTGTGGAAACTGGTTCTGCTGCCGATTGTCGCTGGTTGACTGGATTGGTAACAGGTGGCTGATTCAACCGCTTGGGGTGTTCACCACGTTTTTTTATTTCAGTACTCTTAGCATTTGCGTTATTTTCTTCAACTAGTGCCATGAATCGCTGAGACTGTCTAGTAGCAGAAGCAGATTTCTTTTTTGGTTGCAGCTGTTCTATCACCGATTCAGGTGCCTGTTGAAAGGTCTTCCTCTCATTGGTGGTTCCTGCGAAATTCTTACTTGAAGCTGCAGATTCCTAGCACACATAAACGATATTTCAGTCTACAGAAGTGCCATATATGATGATATGCAAATGGAATAGAATGAAGAACAGTAAAGGATGACGTGCATGCTGAAACATATATATGATGCGTTAAGGAGACCTAGAGGTGGCATGTGAACATGTTTGGTGGGATTCAGGATACAAGTATACAACACATGGAAGTTGCAACAGATATCTCAAAGTAAAAACACAGAAATCACCTGGTGGGGTTGAGGAGAATGGTCAGGCAAGGCATCTTCCTGAGTCAGCTCTCCAAGAGGCTCAGCAGGATCAAATTGTGAATCATAACATTGTTCTTTATCTTTGGGGAGGGGAAAGGGTTCTTCTCCGATTTTGTTCAGGTTTGCACTAGAGGCAATAGCGTTACAGATGTTTGTGCCCACACGGCTTGCAAATCTGCTACATATCTTCCGTCTCCGTTCCTCTTTTAATTCATTCTGTAGTGCAATAATATCTAGCATGCATTACAAAAAAAATGCTAATGAGATGGCGGTGCAAGTAAGCAAAAAAATACTTTTCGAAATCACATGCATAACGAATGCGGCCATATCAACCTTCTTGGGAGTGGGCGCGTGTACGCTTTGGTTTCCTGCCGTGGACCATGGAGGCGCTTTGTGTACCCATCTCTCCAGTCCGGTGGACGGAAGGAGTCGGGGATTAAGATACGAGAACCCGGCGATGGTGAATGTCGCTGACAAGGCGGCGGTGGAAGTCGGCTACGGAGGAGCTCGTATGGTACAGTGGTCGTCGGTGGGGGTGGGGGAGGTGGAAGCTACTCCGGCTTGCTAAAAAGCAAGGGAGACGGTGGAACGTCGTCGGTCACTACGGTGGCCGATGAGAAGGCAGTAGTGCTGGTGTGGGAGTGGGACAGTGGGCCGGCGCCGGCGTGTGAGATGATCCGGTGGGTCATGCAAGGTGGAAGCGTGAGAGAGAGATGCGGGGTTCGGCGCCGCCGGTGATAGGTCTGAATTGAGCGGTCCGGGGGGATAAGATCGACACTGTACTTATTTCACATCGCTTTGAATTTTGGAAGCGGGGGGGATTTCGGCGGGAATTTTGGGGCAGAGTTGAAATTATTACTGGTTGGTGGAAAACTGTGGAACCCTAGCCTACGAAATCCCAAAAGCTGAGGGCCCTTTTGTTGTGGCTTTTTTTGGCTTTTGGCTTTGGCAAAAGCCAAAAAAAGCACCTAAATAGGTGCTTTTTGGCTTTTGGATTTTGGAAGCCAAAAACAAATATTTTATTCTTTTGGCTTCCAAAATCCAAAAGCCAAAAAAAAGCCACAACAAAAGGGCCCTGAGTAGGTTCGGGGTCAAGGGGATATGCTTGTTGGTTCTTGGGTGCATATGATCTCTTTATTTCGAAATTCATCTTCTATACATTTTGAAATGTCAAAAAAGAATAAAACGAAAAATGCATGTGTACTTCTTCGCTTGCTATATACACATAAAATATTTCAATGGAAAATCGAATAGTAATTTGGGCTATGTAAAAAAGAGTTACTCCGTAAAAAAATTGTGCTAACCATAAGGCTTTTTATGAGACATGTTTTCTCTCTTTTTTTACATCGACCATGAAAAAAACTTGTTTTTTTACATCAACCATGAAAAATACTTTTTTTACATCGACCATGAAAAATACTAGGAATTTGCTAAAGTTATATTTTCCATCTTGTACACAATTAAAAATATCTTTAAAACAAACAAATCTCTAATGTCTAGGTGTACCATCTCTACTAGTAGTATATACTAGTAAATTGCACGTGCCTTGCACGTGAGAGCTCTTTTTTTTAGTGAAACAACTTCGATGCAATAAGAATTCGATCTTTTTTTAACAAAGGAGGGGGGCCCAAGGGCTTGGATACCATTAAGTGCAACAGAGGGGTACATATTACAGATTGCAGTCAACAGTCACTTGGGTTGAAAGCGAATGCAAGCCCGCCTACATGATAGCAGGATTTTGTGAAGCTTTTTAACTTAATTGGTCAAACATGCGAAGCATGTGCCATTTACTTGTACAACTTTATCGGAAAAAAATACTTGTACAAGCTAGTTCCCCTAAGTACTACCAGCACATAAGTAAACAAAAGAACCAGGGACATCATCAACTGAAACAACAATCTATTCATATAGCGGCTCTTGCATCACCCTTTGAAAATCATCTACCTGCAAAGATGAGTGCAGAGTTTCTGCTCGTGCTTTCACCTGTTCCAAGATCGTCCAGTTGATCTCATGGACATCTGCATCAGCCAAAGCGGTAACCAAGTTGCCAGCCACTAGCTTCTGCAGATCAGCAACAGCATGTAGGCCATCTTGAATTGTAGAATTCCATCCTCGGTTCATTTCTTTGTTCCGCCAAGTGGCCACATCCAAGTCCTTTTGAAGACGCCTAATCTTAGCTTCCCCAGTGCCACATCCTTCTGTTTTGTTCCTACAAACGTTTGCATCACTGGAACTCTGGACATCTGTGCTACAATGCTGCTTGGCAGGGACATGAGCAGTCACTTGCTTCTGCGATTTGCCATGCATTAAATCAATCAGCAGATTAAAAGGAAATATGTTGGTTGATTCATGTCACCACTTTGAGCAACCCATGAGTTTCTAAACCTTAAATGGAGTCTAAAACATTGCAATAAAAGGGTGGGTGCATCATTTGGATGCAGAGGCCGGGGCGACCCTATTTTGAAGAAAAAATTAGGAAATCTGAAATCTATATCTATATCTCTACCATCTATACCACTCCACTCCTGTTGACAGTTTGATCTCTTTCAGTACATTAGATTATGTCATGTTTAAAACACTATTATAAAATTACCTCCTTAATGTTGAGCTCAGGAGGATCCAGATGTGCTGATCCTAGGTGGCCCCTCAAATGATTGCTTGCTAGAACAATAGGACCAAATCCCGCCTCCTTTCTACCAATGTCTGCATCACTGGCGCGCTCACTGTCTTTGTTAGGAACATGAGCAGTGGCTAGCTGCTGCAAATCAAAGTTCATCAAATCAATCAGCAAACAACACATATGAAATTTGAGCAGTGCGGCTAAATACCTTCTTCAGCAGCAGCCCCACGGGATCGTCCTTTTGGCGGCACATCACACGGGTGAAAAATCTCGGCAACGACTTGGGGTGCGGTGATTTTGTCCCATTCCACAGTATGCCGATCGAGGCTGCAATTATCTTATTCTGCAAGATATTTTGCCTCCGAGATTCTTCGTAGGCATTCTCGAGTGGAATATCTAGCAGGCATTACAAAAAAAACAGATGCTAATAACAAGCAGTGGAAGCAAGCAATAAACTAGTCTCGGAAATCAAATACATAACAAAAGCTGCCGGACAAAGTGTTCAACCTTGGTCGACTGGGGAGGTGGCGCGTTGGCCGTTCGGTTTGGTTCGGTGGATCATGGTGGCGCTTTGTGTACCGATCTCGCCGGCCGGTAAGATGAACCAGTGAGTCGGGGAAGCAGATCCGACGAAGCGGACGGAGTGTGGTTGACGGCGTCGCTGAGCTGGCTCCGGCGCGGTGGATGTCGGCTACGGATGGAGGACTGAGAGGGAGCGAGACGGACTAGGTGCGAGGTAGGGAGAGAGGCCCTTGCTTGTCCGTGGGTGGGGCTGGATATAGGGGAAAAGAAAGCACTAGAAGATAGCATCCTGCTAATATCCTATCCCGCCAATATATGGTGCTGAATTGCGGGCGGCTCATAGCTTGTGCACAAATAAAATGGGAAAATCCAAAAAATGTAGTTCAACAAAAAAAACTCTAGTAGGCAAAGTCGCTAGCTCGCCATGAGAAGATGCACTCCGCCAAAAAAATGTCATGACAAGCTAGTTTGCTATGGATCTTGCATTAACCCTGCTCGATAAAATGGTGGGCACAAAAGACAAGCTAAATCAAAAATAATGGTGGTAGAAAGATGTAAACTCTTAAATGTAAACTCTACTAAACAGGGCCAACTCAAAAACATGCCTCATATTATTAGTACTTCCTCCGGTCCATATTAACTGCCACTAAAATGGATGTATCTACAAATACATCCATTTGAGTGGCATGTATATGGATAGGAGTAGTAGATCAAGGAGTTGCGAGACAGTGGAGGAAATGAGGTGGGGAGGAGGAGGGTGACGACCAGACCCCCACCTCCACGGCACCGCATAAATAGAAGCTAAAATATGTGAAACAGTGGAGGAAATGAGGTGGGGAGGAGGAGGGCGACGACCAGACCCGATAACAGTACTCCCCCCGGTCGAACTGCTCCTCATGTCGCGCAAGGTGAAAAAAGGGGTATTTTTTTCATTGACTTGATGGAGAAAAAAAGGTCTTCTTTTTAGCCCCAGCGTCACCGCAGATCAGGTGACATGCACCTATTGCATGTCACCGTGTGACATGCGGTTTAAATTCAAATTTAAACATTGCGAACAAATCTGAAAAAAATCATGCATGTTCACAGCACATATTAAAATAACCCCTAAAAATTTCAGATCAAAATTCGAAACATACATCGAGAAACAAAAAAGAGAAATCTGTCATGAATAGTTCCCGAATTCAAATCTGAGTTTCTCTGTAGACTATTCACATCTGAGTTTCTCTTTTTTGTTTCTCGATGTATGTTTCGAATTTTGATCTGAAATTTTTAGGGGTTATCTTAATATGTGCTGTGAACGTGCATGATTTTTTTCAGATTTTTTCGCAATGTTTAAATTTGGATTTAGGCCGCATGTCACACGAGGTGCATGTCACCTCGCTACCGCTCGAGAAATGGAGCCCCTCTCCGCTGGGCTCCATAAAAGCTTCACTGCTCGTGTCAGACTGTTGAAGACACTGGCAAGTGCATGTCAGGGGGACAGAGAATAAATTTCGTCCACGCGTCGGCGCGTGCTGTCTACCCCAAACCCTAAACTCTGTCTTATGAAGTCAAGCATGCATGAAGAGAAGTGGTTTTTGGTTTCAAACATGGAAATTTCAAAAACCTCCCAAGAGCTACATTTTGGAGTGACTAATTATTCATATTCATTATTTAAACTTGTTTAAATGGGCATAAAATTCAAAATAAATCAAAATAAATGAAAAACCAAGGCACATAGTCTTCTTTTGTCATATAGTAAGCATTCAATTAAGTTGATAAACAAGGTCTAGACATATTCAAACTAGAAAAATCATGTATCTCCCCCTAACCCTAAACTCTGTCTTATGAAGTCAAGCATGAAGAGATGTGGTTTTTGGTTTCAAACATGGAAATTTCGAAAACCCTCCCAAGAGCTTCATTTTGGAGTGACTAAGAAGCATACATGCTTACTTTTTCATATTCATGTTTTAAACTTGTTCAAATCTTGGTCAAACCTAGGATTTGACCAAGATTCAAATGGGCATAAAAATTCAAAAAAAACAAAAAAATGAAAAACCAAGGTCTTCTTATGTCATATAGTAAGCATTCAATTAAGTTGATAAACAAGGTCTAGACATATCAAACATGAAAAATCATGTATCTACCCCCTAACCCTAAACTCTGTCTTATGAAGTCAAGCATGCATGGTGAAGAGAAGTGGTTTTTGGTTTCAAACATGGAAATTTCAAAAACCCTCCCAAGAGCTTCATTTTGGAGTGACTAAGAAGGATACATGCTTACTTTGTCATATTCATGTTTTAAACTTGTTTAAGTCATGGTCAAACCTTGGATTTGACCAAGATTCAAATGGGCATAAAAATTCAAAAAAAATCAAAAACCAAAGCACATAGTCTGTGTATGTCATATAGTAAGCATTCAAGTTGATAAACAAGGTCTAGACATATTCAAACCAGAAAAATCATGGAAATTTCAAAAACCTCCCGCGAGCTTCATTTTGGAGTGACTAAGAAGGATCGATGCATGTTACTTTTCATATTCATGTTTTAAACTTGTTTAAATCTTGGTCAAACCTAGGATTTGACCAAGATTCAACAAATGGGGATAAAATTCAAAAAAACAATAAAATGAAAAACCAATGCACATAGTCTTCTTATGTCATATAATAAGCATAAAATTAAGTTGATAAACAAGGTCTAGACATATTCAAACCAGAAAAAACATGTATGTGGCTACCCCTAACCCTAAACTTTGTCTTATGAAGTCAAGCATGAAGAGATGTGGTTTTTGGTTTCAAACATGGAAATTTCAAAAACCCTCCCAAGAGCTTCATTTTGGAGTGACTAAGAAGCATACATGCTTACCTTTTCATATTCATGTTTAAAACTTGTTCAAATCTTGGTCAAACCTAGGATTTGACCAAGATTCAAATGGGCATAAAAATTCAAAAAAATGAAAAACCAAGGTCTTCTTATATATGTCATATAGTAAGCATTCAATTTAGTTGATAAACAAGGTCTAGACATATTAAACCTGAAAAATCATGTATCTACCCCTAACCCTAAACTCTGTCTTATGAAGTCAAGCATGCATGGTGAAGATAAGTGGTTTTTGGTTTCAAACATGGAAATTTCAAAAACCCTACTAATTAAGAGCTTCATTTTGGAGTGACTAAGAAGGATACATGCTTACTTTTTCATATTCATGTTTTAAACTTGTTTAAGTCATGGTAAAACCTAGGATTTGACCAAGATTTAAATGGGCATAAAAATTCAAAAACAAAATCATAAACCAAAGCACATAGTCTTTGTATGTCATATAGTAAGCATTCAAGTTGATAAACAAGGTCTAGACATATTCAAACCAGAAAAATCATGGAAATTTCAAAAACCTCCAACGAGCTTCATTTTGGAGTGACTAAGAAGGATCGATACAGGCTTACTTTTTCATATTCATGTTTTAAACTTGTTTAAATCTTGGTCAAACCTAGGATTTGACCAAGATTCAACAAATGGGGATAAAAATTCAAAAAGTAATCATTAAAATGAGCACATATTATTCTTATGTCATATATATAGTAAGCATTCAATTAAGTTGATAAACAAGGTCTAGACATTATCAAACCAAAAAAATCATGTATCTAGCTACCCCTAACCCTAAACTCTGTCTTATGAAGTCAAGCATGCATGAAGAGAAGTTGTTTTTGGTTTCAAACATGGAAATTTCAAAAACCCTCCCAAGAGTTACATTTTGGAGTGACTTAAGAAGGATAGATGCTTAATTTTTCATATTCATGTTTTAAACTTGTTTTAATCATTGTCAAACCTAGGATTTGACCAAGATTCCAAATGGGCGTAAAAATTCATAAAAAATGAAAAGAATGAAAAACCAAAGCACATAGCATTCTTATGTCATATAGTAAGCATTAAAGTTGATAAACAAGGTCTAGACATATTCAAACCAGAAAAAATCATGTATATATCTACCCCTAACCCTAAACTATGTCTTATGAAGTCAATCATGAAGAGAAGTGGTTTTGGGTTTCAAACATGGAAATTTCAAAAACCTCTAAAAAATTCATTTTAGAGTGACTAAGAAGGATGCAGGCTTCCCTTTTCATTTTCATGTCTTAAACTTGTTTAAATATTGGTCAAACCTAGCTAAGATTTGACCAAAAGATTCAAACGAGCATAAAGTTAAAAAAACAGAAAAATGAAAAACAAAAGCATATAGTCTTCTTATGTCATATAGTAAGCATTCAAGTTGATAAACAAGGTCTAGACATACTCAAACCAGAAAAATCATGTATATATCTACCCCTAACCCTAAACTATGTCTTATGAAGTCAATCATGAAGAGAAGTGGTTTTGGGTTTCAAACATGGAAATTTTCATGTTTGAAACTTGTTTAAATCTTGGTCAAACGTACCTAGGATTTGACCAAGATTCAAATGGGCATAAAATTCAGAAAAAATTAGAAAAATGAAAAATAAAAGCACATAGTCTTATGATGTCATATAGTAAGCATTCAAGTTGATAAACAAGGTTTAGACATATTCAAACCAGACAAATCATGTATCTACCCCCTAACCCTAAACTCGGTCTTATGAAATCTAGCATGAAGAGAAATCGTTTTGGGTTTCGAACGTTTAAGCCAAAAGCCCCATTTCAAATATTTCAAACTTATTCAAATGTGGTTCAAATTTGAAAGACATACTAGTTATAGCACACATAGTGCATACATGTTCACACATACTGCAGTAGATGTTCAAACATGGAAACTTCATTTTAGAGTGACTAAGAAGGATACAAGCTTCCCTTTTCATTTTCATGTTTTAAACTTGTTTAAATCTTGGTCAAACCTAGGATTTGACCAAAAGATTCAAATGGGCATAAAAATTCAGAAGAAAATCAAAAGAATGAAAAAACAAAGGACATAACATTCTTATATGTCATATATATAGTAAGCATTCAAGTTGATAAACAAGGCCTAGACATATTCAAACCATACAAATCATGTATCTATCTACCCCTAAACCTAAACTCAAGCATGAAGAGAAGTGGTTTTGGGTTTCAAACATGGAAATTTCAAAAACCTCCCAAAACTTCATTTTAGAGTGACTAAGAAGGATACAAGCTTCCCTTTTCATTCTCATGTTTTAAACTTGTTTAAATTATCTTGGTCAAATCTAGGATTTGACAAGATTCAAATGGGCAAACATATGATAAGTGATGCAAATATCATTTCTAAGTGCGGGCAAACCAGCCTTTAGCTTAACATATTACAAGATTTCAGAAAATTGAGTGGGGGCAGCTGCCCCCCTTGGCTATAGTCTGGATCCGCCCATGCTATAGTTTGAGGCCATTTGGATGACGTCGAAAAAAATCTTTGATTAGAAATGGGGTTGTTCGAACCCCGTAGTTGGATTTTTTTAACCTTGATCTGTAGTACTGGGAAAACCCTAGTTTAACCTATTTAATTATAGATTCGTAGGTCGATTTTTTACGGAGTACCTTTTTATTATTACTATGCAGCACATATGTGTTTGCCCGTCGAGTGAAACTCGGAGGAAGAGGGATCACTCGGAAGGAGAGAAGAAGGGAGTGCATTATGGTGTCTCCCTTTTTCGGGTGATGATGTTGGTTGTGCAGGGTTTGTCAGTGAGCAGGAGGTGCGAGCGACGAGCGAGCGAGTCGAGGAGGAGAATGAGAGAGATTTGTTCTTTTTGTGAGAGGGACAACCGAAGGATCCTGAAGGACCAGAGACTTCAATACGCATCTGATGCGTCTTCTCTTGACAAAGAAAATGGCTGGGAGTTTGCGTACCTATTGCACGTGACTTGTGGTCACTGAAGTGCGGGACCTCACGCATGGGCACCACACGTAAGTGACATACCTGTTGGTGTAAAAACTCGGTTGATTATTATAGTGCATTAGAACAAAGTTTCCTATGGATTCATATAGTAAGCATTCTCAATTAAGTTGATTTTATAGTGACTAAGAAGGATGCAGGCTTCCCTTTTCATTTTCATGTTTTAAACTTGTTTAAATCTTGGTCAAACCTAGGATTTGACCAAAAGATTCAAATGGGCATAAAATTTCAGAAAAAAATCAAAAGAATGAAAAAACAAAGGACATAGCATTCTTATATGTCATATATATAGTAAGCATTCAAGTTGATAAACAAGGTCTAGACATATTCAAACCAGAAAAATCATGTATATATCTACCCCTAACCCTAAACTCTATCTTATGAAGTCAAGCATGAAGAGAAGTCGTTTTGGGTTTCAAACGTTTAAGCCAAAAGCCCCATTTCAAATATTTCAAACTTATTCAAATTTGGTTCAAATTTGAAAGACATACTAGTTATATATAGCACACATAGTGCATACATGTTCACACATACTGCAGTAGATGTTCAAACATGGAAACTTCATTTTAGAGTGACTAAGAAGGATACAAGCTTCCCTTTTCATTTTCATGTTTTAAACTTGTTTAAATCTTGGTCAAACCTAGGATTTGACCAAAAGATTCAAATGGGCATAAAAATTCAGAAGAAAATCAAAAGAATGAAAAAACAAAGGACATAGCATTCTTATATGTACGTCATATATATAGTAAGCATTCAAGTTGATAAACAAGGTCTAGACATATTCAAACCATACAAAATCATGTATCTACCCCTAACCCTAAACTTTGTCTTATGAAGTCAAGCATGAAGAGAAGTGGTTTTGGGTTTCAAACATGGAATTTCAAAAACCTCCCAAAAACTTCATTTTAGAGTGACTAAGAAGGATACAAGCTTCCCTTTTCATTCTCATGTTTTAAACTTGTTTAAATCTTGGTCAAACCTAGGATTTGACCAAAAGATTCAAATGGGCATAAAAATTCAGAAGAAAATCAAAAGAATGAAAAAACAAAGGACATAGCATTCTTATATGTCATATATATAGTAAGCATTCAAGTTGATAAACAAGGTCTAGACATATTCAAACCAGAAAAAATCATGTATATATCTACCCCTAACCCTAAACTCTGTCTTATGAAGTCAATCATGAAGAGAAGTGGTTTTGGGTTTCAAACATGGAAATTTCAAGAACCCTCCCAAGATTTACATTTTGGAGTGACTAAGAAGGATATATGCTTAATTTTTATATTTATGATTTAAATTTGTTTAAACCATGGTCAAACCTAGGATTTGACCAAGATTCAAATGGGCATAAGAATTTTAAAAAAATCAAAAAATGAAAAACCAAGGCACATAGTCTTCTTATGTCATATAGTAAGCATTCTCAATTAAGTTGATTTTAGAGTGACTAAGAAGGATGCAGGCTTCCCTTTTCATTTTCATGTTTTAAACTTGTTTAAATCTTGGTCAAACCTTAGGATTTGACCAAAAGATTCAAATGGGCATAAAATTTCAAAAAAAAAACAAAAGAATGAAAAAACAAAGGACATAGCATTCTTATATGTCATATATATAGTAAGCATTAAAGTTGATAAACAAGGTCTAGACATATTCAAACCAGAAAAAATCATGTATATATCTACCCCTAACCCTAAACTCTGTCTTATGAAATCTAGCAAGAAGAGAAATCGTTTTGGGTTTCGAACGTTTAAGCCAAAAGCCCCATTTCAAATATTTCAAACTTATTCAAATATGGTTCAAATTTGAAATACATACTAGTTATATATAGCACACATAGTGCATACATGTTCACACATACTGCAGTAGATGTTCAAACATGGAAACTTCATTTTAGAGTGACTAAGAAGGATACAAGCTTCCCTTTTCATTTTCATGTTTTAAACTTGTTTAAATCTTGGTCAAACCTAGGATTTGACCAAAAGATTCAAATGGGCATAAAAATTCAGAAGAAAATCAAAAGAATGAAAAAACAAAGGACATAGCATTCTTATATGTCATATATATAGTAAGCATTCAAGTTGATAAACAAGGTCTAGACATATTCAAACCATACAAAATCATGTATCTACCCCTAACCCTAAACTTTGTCTTATGAAATCAAGCATGAAGAGAAGTGGTTTTGGGTTTCAAACATGGTAATTTCAAAAACCTCCCAAAAACTTCATTTTAGAGTGACTAAGAAGGATACAAGCTTCCCTTTTCATTCTCATGTTTTAAACTTGTTTAAATCTTGGTCAAACCTAGGATTTGACCAAAAGATTCAAATGGGCATAAAAATTCAGAAGAAAATCAAAAGAATGAAAAAACAAAGGACATAGCATTCTTATATGTCATATATATAGTAAGCATTCAAGTTGATAAACAAGGTCTAGACATATTCAAACCAGAAAAATCATGTATATATCTACCCCTAACCCTAAACTCTGTCTTATGAAGTCAATCATGAAGAGAAGTGGTTTTTGGTTTCAAACATGGAAATTTCAAGAACCCTCCCAAGATTTACATTTTGGAGTGACTAAGAAGGATATATGCTTAATTTTTATATTTATGATTTAAATTTGTTTAAACCATGGTCAAACCTAGGATTTGACCAAGATTCAAATGGGCATAAGAATTTAAAAAAATCAAAAAATGAAAAACCAAGGCACATAGTCTTCTTATGTCATATAGTAAGCATTCTCAATTAAGTTGATTTTAGAGTGACTAAGAAGGATGCAGGCTTCCCTTTTCATTTTCATGTTTTAAACTTGTTTAAATCTTGGTCAAACCTAGGATTTGACCAAAAGATTCAAATGGGCATAAAATTTCAAAAAAATCAAAAGAATGAAAAAACAAAGGACATAGCATTCTTATATGTCATATATATAGTAAGCATTAAAGTTGATAAACAAGGTCTAGACATATTCAAACCAAAAAATCATGTATATATCTACCCCTAACCCTAAACTCGGTCTTATGAAATCTAGCATGAAGAGAAATCGTTTTGAGTTTCGAACGTTTAAGCCAAAAGCCCCATTTCAAATATTTCAAACTTATTCAAATTTGGTTCAAATTTGAAAGACATACTAGTTATATATAGCACACATAGTGCATACATGTTCACACATACTGCAGTAGATGTTCAAACATGGAAACTTCATTTTAGAGTGACTAAGAAGGATACAAGCTTCCCTTTTCATTTTCATGTTTTAAACTTGTTTAAATCTTGGTCAAACCTAGGATTTGACCAAAAGATTCAAATGGGCATAAAAATTCAGAAGAAAATCAAAAGAATGAAAAAACAAAGGACATAGCATTCTTATACGTCATATATATAGTAAGCATTCAAGTTGATAAACAAGGTCTAGACATATTCAAACCATACAAAATCATGTATCTACCCCTAACCCTAAACTTTGTCTTATGAAGTCAAGCATGAAGAGAAGTGGTTTTGGGTTTCAAACATGGTAATTTCAAAAACCTCCCAAAAACTTCATTTTAGAGTGACTAAGAAGGATACAAGCTTCCCTTTTCATTCTCATGTTTTAAACTTGTTTAAATCTTGGTCAAACCTAGGATTTGACCAAAAGATTCAAATGGGCATAAAAATTCAGAAGAAAATCAAAAGAATGAAAAAACAAAGGACATAGCATTCTTATATGTCATATATATAGTAAGCATTCAAGTTGATAAACAAGGTCTAGACATATTCAAACCAGAAAAAATCATGTATATATCTACCCCTAACCCTAAACTCTGTCTTATGAAGTCAATCATGAAGAGAAGTGGTTTTGGGTTTCAAACATGGAAATTTCAAGAACCCTCCCAAGATTTACATTTTGGAGTGACTAAGAAGGATATATGCTTAATTTTTATATTTATGATTTAAATTTGTTTAAACCATGGTCAAACCTAGGATTTGACCAAGATTCAAATGGGCATAAGAATTTTAAAAAAATCAAAAAATGAAAAACCAAGGCACATAGTCTTCTTATGTCATATAGTAAGCATTCTCAATTAAGTTGATTTTAGAGTGACTAAGAAGGATGCAGGCTTCCCTTTTCATTTTCATGTTTTAAACTTGTTTAAATCTTGGTCAAACCTAGGATTTGACCAAAAGATTCAAATGGGCATAAAATTTCAAAAAAAAACAAAAGAATGAAAAAACAAAGGACATAGCATTCTTATATGTCATATATATAGTAAGCATTAAAGTTGATAAACAAGGTCTAGACATATTCAAACCAGAAAAAATCATGTATATATCTACCCCTAACCCTAAACTCTGTCTTATGAAGTCAATCATGAAGAGAAGTGGTTTTGGGTTTCAAACATGGAAATTTCAAGAACCCTCCCAAGATTTACATTTTGGAGTGACTAAGAAGGATATATGCTTAATTTTTATATTTATGATTTAAATTTGTTTAAACCATGGTCAAACCTAGGATTTGACCAAGATTCAAATGGGCATAAGAATTTTAAAAAAATCAAAAAATGAAAAACCAAGGCACATAGTCTTCTTATGTCATATAGTAAGCATTCTCAATTAAGTTGATTTTAGAGTGACTAAGAAGGATGCAGGCTTCCCTTTTCATTTTCATGTTTTAAACTTGTTTAAATCTTGGTCAAACCTAGGATTTGACCAAAAGATTCAAATGGGCATAAAATTTCAGAAAAAAATCAAAAGAATGAAAAAACAAAGGACATAGCATTCTTATATGTCATATATATAGTAAGCATTAAAGTTGATAAACAAGGTCTAGACATATTCAAACCAGAAAAAATCATGTATATATCTACCCCTAACCCTAAACTCTGTCTTATGAAGTCAATCATGAAGAGAAGTGGTTTTGGGTTTCAAACATGGAAATTTCAAAAACCTCTTAAAAAATTCATTTTAGAGTGACTAAAAGAAGGATGCAGGCTTCCCTTTTCATTTTCATGTCTTAAACTTGTTTAAATATTGGTCAAACCTAGCTAAGATTTGACCAAAAGATTCAAACGGGCATAAAATTAAAAAAACAGAAAAATGAAAAACAAAAGCATATAGTCTTCTTATGTCATATAGTAAGCATTCAAGTTGATAAACAAGGTCTAGACATATTCAAACCAGAAAAATCATGTATATATCTACCCCTAACCCTAAAATCTGTCTTATGAAGTCAAGCATGCATGAAGAGAAGTGGTTTTTGGTTTCAAACATGCAAATTTCAAGAACCCTCCCAAGATTTACATTTTGGAGTGACTAAGAAGGATATATGCTTAATTTTTATATTCATGATTTAAATTTGTTTAAACCATGGTTAATTAAACCTAGGATTTGACCAAGATTCAAATGGGCATAAGAATTTTAAAAAAATCAAAAAATGAAAAACCAAGGCACGTAGTCTTCTTATGTCATATATTAAGCATTCAACTAAGTTGATAAACAAGGTCTAGACATATTCAAACCAGGAAAATCATGTATATATCTACCCCTAACCCTAAACTCTGTCTTATGAAGTCAATCATGAAGAGATGTGGTTTTGGGTTTCAAACATGGAAATTTCAAGAACCTCCCAAAAGCTTCATTTTAGAGTGTGACTAATTAAGAAGGATCCAGGCTTACCTTTTCATTTTCATGTTCTAAACTTGTTTAAATCCTGGTCAAACCTAGGATTTCACAAAGATTCAAATATATGGGTATAAAATTCAAAAAAAATAGAAAAATAAAAAACCAAAGCACATAGCATTCTTATGTCATATAGTAAGCATTAAAGTTGATAAACAAGGTCTAGACATATTCAAACCAGAAAAAATTATGTATATATCTCCCCCTAACCCTAAACTCTTTCTTATGAAGTCAAGCATGCATGAAGAGAAGTGGTTTTTAGTTTCAAACATGGAAATTTTAAACCCTCCCAAGAGCTACATTTTGGAGTGACTAAGAAGGATAGATGCTTAATTTTTCATATTCATGATTTAAACTGGTCAAACCTAGGATTTTACCAAGATTCAAATAGGCATAAAAATTCAAAATAAATCAAAATGAATGAAAAACAAGGCACATAGTCTTTTTATGTCATATAGTAAGCATTCAATTAAGTTGATTTTAGAGTGACTAAGAAGGATGGAGGTTTCCCTTATCATTTTCATGTTTTAAACTTGTTTAAATCTTGGTCAAACCTAGGATTTGACCAAAAGATTCAAATGGGCATAAAATTTCAGAAAAAAATAAAAGAATGAAAAAACAAAGGACATAGTATTCTTATGTCATATATATAGTAAGAGCATTCAAAAGTTGATAAACAAGGTCTAGACATATTCAAACTAGAAAATCATGTATATATCTACCCCTAACCCTAAACTCTGTCTTATGAAGTCAAGCATATGCATGAAGAGAAGTGGTTTTTGGTTTCAAACATGGAAATTTCAAAAACCCTCCCAAGAGCTTCATTTTGGAGTGACTAAGAAGGATATATACTTAATTTTTCATATTCATGTTTTAAACTTGTTTAAATCATGGTCAAACCTAGGATTTGACCAAGATTCAAATGGGCATAAAATTTAAAAAAAATAAAATGAAAAACCAATGCACATAGTCTTCTCATGTCATATAGTAAGCATTCAATTAAGTAGATAAACAAGGTCTAGACATATTCAAACTAGAAAAATCATGTATTTACCCCTAACCCTAAACTTTGTTTTATGAAGCATGAAGAGAAGTGGTTTTTGGTTTCAAGCATGGAAATTTCAAAAACCCTCCCAATAGCTACATTTTGGAGTGACTAAGAAGTATAGATGCTTAATTTTTCACATTCATGTTTTAAACTTGTCTAAATCATGGTCGAACCTAGGATTTAACCAAGATTCAAATGGGCATAAAAATTCAAAATAAATCAAAATACATGAAAAACCAAGGCACATAGTCTTCTTAATTATGTCATATAGTAAGCATTCAATTAAGTTGATAAACAAGGTCTAGACATATTCAAACCAGAAAAATCATGTATCTACCCCCTAACCCTAAACTGTCTTATGAAGTCAAGCATGAAGAGAAGTGGTTTTTGGTTTCAAACATGGAAATTTCAAAAACCCTCCCAAGAGCTTCATTTTGGAGTGACTAAAATGGATAGAGGCTTAGTTTTTCATACTCATGTTTTTAACTTGTTTAAATCTTGGTCAAACCTATGATTTGACCAAGATTCAAATGGGTATAAAAAATCAAAAAAAAATAAAAAAAATGAAAAACCAAAGCACATAGTCTTCGTATGTCATATAGTAAGCATTCAAGTTGATAAACAAGGTCGATCTAGACATACTCAAACCAGAAAAATCATGTATCTACCCCATAACCCTAAACTCTGTCTTATGAAGTCAAGCATGAAGAGAAGTGGTTTTTGGTTTCAAACATGGAAATTTCAAAAACCCTCTCAAGAGCTTCATTTAGGAGTGACTAAGAAGGATCCATAGGAAACTATGTACTAATACAGTATAATAATCACCCGAGTTATTAGAGCAACAAGTCTGTCACTTACGTGTGGTTCCCATGCGTGAGGTCCCACACTTCAGTGAGCACAAGTCACGTACGCTAGGTAGGCAAACTCCCAGCCATCTTCTTTGTCAAGAGAGAGGCATCAAGACTCTCTCTCTCTCTCCATCTCTCCAATTATCCACCTCCGTTGGCTGCCGGTTTTGGCAGGGCGTTTCTAGCTCAGCTCGGAGGCCATGGTGTGCAGGCTCTGTAGCCATGGCGATTTGGTCGCGCCAAGTTGTTCGTGCCCGGCTGCGACGAGGATCAATCCGGACGGTGGCTGTTAAGGACCCGATCGCATTTCTTGCTTTCAGCATGGGGTCTACCATGTAAATCTTAGGGATTTAGACGTAATTTCCTGTTTATTTTGTGTCCTGCTGTAAACTGTGCTCTGATGCGTATTGGAAATCTGGGTCCTTCAGGATCGTTCGGTTGTCCCTCTAAAAAAACATCTCTCTCTCATTCTCGGCCTCGCTCGCTCGCACCCCCTGCGCACTGACAACCCTGCACAACAGTCAGCATCACCCGAAAAAATATAGACACCATAAATAAGTGGGGCCCCGTGACTGCTCTCCCTTCGTCTCCTCCCGTGTGATCCCTCTTCCTCCGACTCCCGACCTTGCGGAAAAGAAAAATGAAATGAAAGAGTTTCACTGGACGGGCAAACACATGTGCTGCCTAGTAATAATAATAATAATAACGTAAAAAAATCGACCTACGAATCTATTATTAAATAAGTTAAACTAGGGTTCTGCCCAGTACTACGGATCAATTTCAGAAAATGCAACTACGGGGTTCGATTTTGGCCTGCTAATATAAAATTAAATAATCTGAACTAGTATTCCTCTAAAAAATCATTTTGGTATGCATCGTTTGGTACTTTTGATAGCAAGAGTGCTTACTCCCTCCGTTAGCAAATAGTCTTCATTTTCATGTTTATGAAGTCAAGCATGAAGAGAAGTGGTTTTGGGTTTCAAACATGGAAATTTCAAAAACCTCCCAAAACTTCATTTTAGAGTGACTAAGAAGGATACAAGCTTCCCTTTTCATTTTCATGTTTTAAACTTGTTTAAATTATCTTGGTCAAATCTAGGATTTGACAAGATTCAAATGGGCAAACATATGATAAGTGATGCAAATATCATTTCTAAGTGCGGGCAAACCAGCCTTTAGCTTAACATATTACAAGATTTCAGAAAATTGAGTGGGGGCAGCTGCCCCCCTTGGCTATAGTCTGGATCCGCCCATGCTATAGTTTGAGGCCATTTGGATGACGTCGAAAAAAATCTTTGATTAGAAATGGGGTTGTTCGAACCCCGTAGTTGGATTTTTTTGAACCTTGATCTGTAGTACTGGGAAAACCCTAGTTTAACCTATTTAATTATAGATTCGTAGGTCGATTTTTCTACGGAGTACCTTTTTATTATTACTATGCAGCTGATACGTCCAAAACGTATCTACTTTCCCGAACACTTTTGCTATTGTTTTGCCTCTAATTTGTGTATTTTGGATGCAACTAACACGGACTAACGCTGTTTTCAGCAGAACTGTTCTGGTGTCTCGTTTTTGTGCAGAATCCAACTTTTCAAAAACCTCGGGATTTTGACAGAAGGCCCTATTTTCCCAGAATACCGACGGAGCCGAAGGACAAATCAAGTGGAGGCCCGAGGGCCCCACACCAAGGCGGCGCGGCCTAGGGGCCGCGCGGCCCTATGGTGTGGCCCCCTCGGCCGGCCTCCGACGCTCTCCTTCGGACTACTTATTGGCCTCGACCTAAAAACGCACGGAGAGAAGTCGAAGTCGCCAGAAACCCTCCAGAACGCCGCCACATCGCGAAACTCCGTCTCGGGAGCCAGAAGTCTCCGTTCTAGCACTCCGCCGGGACGGGGAATTGGAGGAGATCATCGCCATCATCACCACCAACGCCTCTCCATCGACCAACCATGTTTCCCCCATCCATGTGTGAGTAATTCCCCCGCTGTAGGCCGAAGGGGATGGTAGGGATTGGATGAGATTGGTCATGTAATAGCATAAGATTGTTAGGGCATAGTGCCTAGTATCCGTAGATGTTACTTTTATGATATTGTTGCAACTTGTTATGCTTAATGCTTGTCACTAGGGCCCGAGTGCCATGATCTCAGATCTGAACATGTTATTGATTCATGAAGATATTCGTTGTTTATGATCTTACCTGCAAGTTGTATACACATGTCGCTGTCCGGAACCAATGGCCCCGAAGTGACAGAAATCGGGACAACCGGAGGGGATGGTAGTGATGTGAGGATCACATGTGTTCACGGAGTGTTAATGCTTTGCTCCGGTACTCTATTAAAAGGAGTACCTTAATATCTAGTAGATTCCCTTGAGGCCCGGCTGCCACCGGCTGGTAGGACAAAAGATGTTGTGCAAGTTTCTCATTGCGAGCACGTACGACTATAATTGGAACACATGCCTATTGATTGATTAGTACTTGGATACCGTTTTATTATTATCTGCAAATGCCCTGCTATGATTGTTACATGAGTTTCTCTCATCCATGCAACGCCCGTTAATCCGTCCCCGTGCCTACAGTATTTTAATCCTGATGTTTACTATAATCACTACTGTCTTTGTTACTCTGCTTGTTATTTCGCTATGCTACTGCTATAAACTGTTACTATCGATAAACTCTTGCGAGCAAGTCTGTTTCCAGTGCAGCTGAATTGACAACTCGCTGTTAAGGCTTTCAAGTATTCTTTGTCTCCCCTTGTGTCGAATCAATAAATTGGGTTTTACTTCCCTCGAAGACTGTTGCGATCCCCTATACTTGTGGGTCATCAAGACTATTTTCTGGCGCCGTTGCCGGGGAGCATAGCTTTATTTGGAAGTTCACTTGGATTGATATTGTTCGCTGCAAATTCTCCATCATGGGTAAACCTCGCGATACTAAGGTCGCCATATTACCATCCACTACAAGAAAAGGTACAACTCTGAGTACCTCTGCTGCTCTTGATTCACCATCTGTGATTGATAAACTTGTTTCACCGCCACATGCTTCACATGCTGGTACTTCTGCTGAATCTGAAAACTCTTATGATATTGATAATGTTTCTGCTGTGCTTGATGATAGTGGTTCATTGGGATCCTTTCTAGATGCTACAATTGCTAGGTCTAGACAAATTGAAAATACTGAAACTCCTAATGCTACTACACCTGTTAATTCACCTGAACTTGATTATTCTAGTGATGATCTTGATGAAGATTATGTGGAGCTTAATGATGATTTTATTGAAAAATGCAATGCTACTACTGATGCAAGAAAAATTAAAAAGTTGCTTGCAGAACATGCTGTTAGATATAAACTGTCTCCTGATCCTAAATTTGCCACATCTCCTATAAACATTAAGGATAAAGATTATGATTTTTCTCTTGATCTATCTCATATAGCTATTGTTGAGAAAACACCCTTTTGTGGTACTGAAAAAGAAAGTGCTGTTGAACACATGATTGAGTTATCTACTCTGAGTAGCTTGTTTTCTGATGATGTTAAGATGCGTACTTATTTTGTTGCTAAAATCTTTCCATTCTCATTAAAGAATGACGCTAAAACTTGGTATAATAGTTTGCCACCTAATTCTATTAAAAGTCCAAAAGAATTGCTTGATGTTTTCTTCCGGAAATACTTTCCTGCTAGTGCTCAACATATTGCTTTGCAGAGAATTTATAATTTTGACCAGGAAGATGGAGAGAAATTGCCTGAGGCTTGGGCGAGATTTTGCTCTCTTATTAGAGCTCGGCCTGACCATGATTTGGAAAAGCATGATTTACTTGATATATTTTATAGTGGACTAACCATTGAGTCTAGGGCATACCTGGATAGTTGTGCTGGTTGTGTTTTCAGGAAAAGAACTCCAGACGACGCTGAAGAATTATTGGCTAAAATAGGCCGGAATCATGATGATTGGACTACACCTGAACCAACCCCGACACCGATATTGAAGAAGAGGGGTATGATTAAATTGAATGATGAAGATATGAGGGAAGCCAAGAAGTCTCTCAAGGAGAAAGGTATTAAATCTGAAGATGTGAAGAATCTTCCTCCCATAGAAGATATATGTGAGATAATTCCCCCTTCATCCATGATTGAGGTAAATTCCCTTCAACGCTTTACTAGGGAAGATATTCCGTATTCAAAACCTCCTGCACAATGCTTAGATGAGTTTGATAATTATATTGTTAAGCAAGAAAATTTTAATATGAGAGTAGAGAATCATTTAATGGAAAATTCTCGAGCTATTAGTGAATTGCATGATATTGTGGAGAGAACCTCCAATGATGTTAAGATGCTTGTTAAACATTTTCATATGGTTCAAACTCAAATTGATCAACTCACTAAAGTGCAAAATGACTTGTTAGGAAATAATTCTAAAGAAAAACATGCTTATGAAGTAACAACTAGAGGTGGTGTTTCTACTCAGGATCCTCTATATCCTGAAGGACATCCCAAAAGAATTGAACAAGATTCTCAACGCATTGAACCTAGAGCTCCTTCTAAGAAAAAGAAGAAGAAACATAAAAATGTTGTAGAATCCTCTGAACCTGTTAATGATCCTAATAGTATTTCTATTTCTGATGCTGAAACTGAAAGTGGTAATGAACATGATAAAGATAATGATAAGAATGATACTCCTGATAAAGAAGAGGTTGAAGATGAACCTGAAAAGCAAGATAAAAATAAAAAGTATACTAAAGAAGATTTTATTGCTAAGAAACATGGTAATGAAAGAGAACCTTGGGTTCAAAAGCAAATGCCTTTTCCTGCTAAGAAACTAAAATCAAAGGAAGAAGAACACTATAATAAATTTTGTGATTGGATGAAACCTTTATTCTTGCAAATCCCTTTGACTGATGCTATTAAATTGCCTCCTTATTCAAAGTATATGAAAGATATTGTCACTAACAAAAGGAAAATCCCCAATGAGGAAATTTCCACTATGCTTGCTAATTACTCTTTCAATGGCAAAGTTCCAAAGAAGTTGGGCGACCCAGGTATACCTACTATTCCTTGTTCTATTAAGAATAATTATGTTAAAACTGCTCTATGTGACTTGGGAGCCGGTGTTAGTGTTATGCCTTTTTCTCTTTATAAGAGACTTTACTTAGATAAGTTGATACCTACTGATATATCTTTGCAAATGGCTGATAAATCTACTGCTATTCCTGTTGGTATATGTGAGGATGTTCCTGTTCAAGTTACTAATAACTGCTTGATATTAACTGATTTTGTTGTGTTGGAAATGCCTGAAGATGATAATATGTCTATTATTCTTGGGAGACCTTTTCTTAACACCGCAGGGGCTGTTATTGATTGCAATAAAGGAAAGGTTACTTTCAATGTTGATGATAAGGAACACACCGTCTATTTCCCCAAGAGGATTGAAAAAGCGTGCGGAGTTAATACTATTTCTAATGTGAGAACTATCAAAGTTGGAACTATCGATTGTCCTATATATGAGCCTAAAGAAGAATATCAAACTCTTGTGATTGGATCCATATCAATACAATTCAAGGTAACATGATTGATTTGAGGTTTATTTCTTCTTATGCTATGTAAAATTTATTTGGTGGCAAGACTTGATCAACCTTGTTAACAAATACTTTTTATATGCATAGAGGAGGTAAACAACATATCTTTCTTCCTCCACTTATTTTACTTACTGTAGCAATACATTTGTATCTTTACTTTATTGCATTATTGTGCTAAGTAAAGTCTCTAATAGAAGGTTGATGCTAGATTTGGATTTCTGCACAGAAACAGATTTCTTGCTGTCACGAATTTGGGTAGGGTTCTCTGTAGGTAACTCAGAAAAATCTGCCAATTTACGTGAGTGATCCTCAGATATGTACGCAACTTTCATTAGTTTTGAGTTTTCTGATTTGAGCAACGGAAGTACCTCTTTAAAATTCGTCTTTACTGGCTGTTCTGTTTTGGCAGATTCTGTCTCTGTTTTTTGCATTGTCTCTTGTGGACTTTAAGCAAGGCTTTCTAGACGTGGAGAGCTGTAGCTAATGTTTTATTGAGTTCTTGCAATGTGTCACTACAGGACTAAAGTGGATTAAAGTTTTTGAGTACTAACCCCTCTAATGAAGTTTATGAGAAGTTTGGTGTGGCAGAAGTTTTTAAGGGTCAAGAGAGAAGGGTGATATAATGTGATCAAGAAGAGTCAAAAGCCTAAGCTTGGGGGAGGTATACCGGCATCACTCATTCTTTGCATATTATGGTTGCTGGATACTTGTACATACTTGTTTAGTCTCTTTGAGTGGTTTTCTAATGAGAGGGAGATGATATTTGGGGAAGTGCTGCCTGAAAACAGATTCTGGACTGTTACTAGAAAAATTCGTGCGCACAGCCAGAACGTTATTTTGAGCTGCCAATTTTTGTGCAGGTTCCCCAGGTTGTTATCTAACTTTCATTAGTTGAACACTTTTCGATCTGAGCTACGGAAGATTTTTGTAAAAATCGATTTCTGTACTGCTGTCAGGTTTTGGCAGATTTCTGTCATCCTGCTTTTATGTGTTTCTTCTAGTTTTCATTCTCTTGTTCTTGCTTTGTTTCTTTCCTAAAACACAAAAAGACCAAAAATATTTCTGTTGTTTCTCTTCACCATTTGTTTATCTTGGTTTCTTGCATTTGTTTCGCTTTATTTGCTATTGCTAGTTTGCTATAAGAAAACCCAAAAAGATTTTGCTTTGTTTGCTTGTTTCCTTTTGTTCTTGTTCTCAAATTCGAAAACACCAAAAATATTTGCTGTTCTTCTTTGGTTTGTAAAGTTCATCATGAGTTCAATGGTCTTCGGTGGCTGGAGCGTGGTTTTCATTTCATATTATCCAAGCTACACAAGTGAAAAGGCAATAATGACGATCTACGACAATCTGATTGTGGTGAGAGGCTGGTATGAACTCTATTTGTTTTCATTTTTGTACATATACTCATCCATGTGAGCATGCTTAGTTGGTTCATGTGAGGTATATGTCATTTAAGAAAGTCTAGTAGTTCATGATCTCTCATGTTTAGCTCCAATTTATTAATATGAGTAGCATGTCATGGATGTTTGCTTGCATTGTTTTATTCATAGATAGGTATGATATTGTGGTATCCTCCTCTGAATAATTCATTTATATCGATTTGGCACATGCTCACGCATGCATATGACTGAACAAAAGTCAATTAAGCCTCAATGATTTACATTGCTTCAGAGTTCTTGTATCACTTTTATGCCTCCGTTAATTTATTTTGCCGCAAGCATGATTATGACAGTTATTGCTCTCTTGATTTGTCGCTCCCTAGTCTTTTGCTAGCCTTCACTTGTACTGAGCGGGAATGCTGCTCGTGCTTCCAAACACATGAAAACCAAGTTATTCCAAAGTGTCCACCATAAATACCTATGCATGGCATTTCAAACCATTCCAAGTAAATTCTCATGCGCTACCTTTAAAACCTTCAAAATGCTTCTCAATTTGTGTTAATGTTTCATAGCTCATGAGGAAGTATGTGGTGTTTAGCTTTCAACCTTGTCATTTACTTTTGACGGACTCTCATATGGACTAGTGGCACATCCGCTTATCCAATAATTTTGCAAAAAGAGCTGGCAATGGGATTCCAGTCCCGAATTAATTAACTTAAATAGACACTCCTCCATGGTTTGTGATTGTTGGACGGCACCCGAAGGATTCGGTTAGCCATGGCTTGTGTAAGCAAAGGTTGGGGGGAGTGTCATCATCATAATAAAACTAAACTAAAAAGGCACTCCTTCATGGTATGTGATTGTTGGCAGGCACCCGAGGATTCGGTTAGCCATGGTTTGTGTAAGAAAGGTTGGAAGGAGTGCCACATAAAAATGCAAATAATTCATGGGAGCCGCTCTTGAAAGTCCGGTTGGCGAGGTAGTTGGTGTACCCATTACCATTCGTTGACAACAACAAACACCTCTCAAAATAATTTTACTCCTGTTTTACAAATGAAAAGCTCTAGCGCATGTTAATCCCTGCTTCCCTCTGCGAAGGGTCAATCTTTTACTTTTATGTTGAGTCTCCATCCTTTCTTTGAGCACTTTCTTGAGAGCACAACTGTCATTCTTAGTATAATATGCTTGTCTCAAAATATGATTGATTGTGGTATAACTTTGATGCTTTTATCTTTGACAATCACTACTTCTAGTCTTTCTATGAACTCCAGAGGTGCCTGGGCATTTATGTTTTGCCGATCAAATACAGGCAAGCGAGATACCACTCTATCATACTCTTTTATGAACATTGCAATCCTGCTTATATACATGATTCATGATGCTTATTATTAATTGTTGGTACCTCTTCATGATTGACATAGCTGTTAGATGATCTTATTTGCATGTATCTTATTATGAACTGCTTAAGTATTAGCCATATCATGAGAATATATACATCATATGAGCAAATGTGTTCGTGAAAGTTCTTTTATCGCTCAGTTGTTAACTGAATTGCTTGAGGACAAGCAATAAGCTAAGCTTGGGGGAGTTGATACGTCCAAAACGTATCTACTTTCCCGAACACTTTTGCTATTGTTTTGCCTCTAATTTGTGTATTTTGGATGCAACTAACATGGACTAACGCTGTTTTCAGCAGAACTGTTCTGGTGTCTCGTTTTTGTGCAGAAATCCAACTTTCAGGAAAAACCTCGGGATTTTGACAGAAGGCCCTATTTTCCCAGAATACTGACGGAGCCAGAAGGACAAATCAAGTGGAGGCCCGAGGGCCCCACACCATAAGGCGGCGCGGCCTAGGGGGGCCCGCGCGGCCCTATGGTGTGGCCCCCTCGGCCGGCCTCCGACGCTCTCCTTCGGACTACTTATTGGCCTCGACCTAAAAACGCACGGAGAGAAGTCAAAGTCGAAACCCTCCAGAACGCCGCCACATCGCGAAACTCCGTCTCGGGAGCCAGAAGTCTCCGTTCTGGCACTCCGCCGGACGGGGAATTGGAGGAGATCATCGCCATCATCACCGCCAACGCCTCTCCATCAACCAGCCATGTTTCCCCCATCCATGTGTGAGTAATTCCCCCACTGTAGGCCGAAGGGGATGGTAGGGATTGGATGAGATTGGTCATGTAATATCATAAGATTGTTAGGGCATAGTGCCTAGTATCCGTAGATGTTACTTTTATGATATTGTTGCAACTTATTATGCTTAATGCTTGTCACTAGGGCCCGAGTGCCATGATCTCAGATCTGAACATGTTATTGATTCATGAAGATATTCATTGTTTATGATCTTACCTGCAAGTTGTATACACATGTCGCTGTCCGGAACCAATGGCCCCGAAGTGACAGAAATCGGGACAACCGGAGGGGATGGTAGTGATGTGAGGATCACATGTGTTCACGGAGTGTTAATGCTTTGCTCCGGTACTCTATTAAAAGGAGTACCTTAATATCCAGTAGATTCCCTTGAGGCCCGGCTGCCACCGGCTGGTAGGACAAAAGATGTTGTGCAAGTTTCTCATTGCGAGCACGTACGACTATAATTGGAACACATGCCTATTGATTGATTAGTACTTGGATACCGTTTTATTATTATCTGCAAATGCCCTGCTATGATTGTTACATGAGTTTCTCTCATCCATGCAACGCCCGTTAATCCGTCCCCGTGCCTACGTATTTTAATCCTGCTGTTTACTATAATCACTACTGCTGTCTTTGTTACTCTGCTGCTGTTATTTCGCTATCTACTGCTATAAAACTGTTACTACTGATAAACTCTTGCGAGCAAGTCTGTTTCAGGTGCAGCTGAATTGACAACTCCGCTGTTAAGGCTTTCAAGTATTCTTTGTCTCTCTTGTGTCGAATCAATAAATTGGGTTTTACTTCCCTCGAAGACTGTTGCGATCCCCTATACTTGTGGGTCATCAGCAGCACATATGTGTTTGCCCGTCGAGTGAAACTCGGAGGAAGAGGGATCACTCGGAAGGAGAGAAGAAGGGAGTGCATTATGGTGTCTCCCTTTTTCGGGTGATGATGTTGACTGTTGTGCAGGTTTTGTCAGTGAGCTGGAGGTATGATACGTCTCCGACGTATCGATAATTTCTTATGTTCCATGCCACATTATTGATGATATCTACATGTTTTATGCATACTTTATGTCATATTTATGCGTTTTCCGGAACTAACCTATTGACGAGATGCCGAAGGGCCAGTTGCTGTTTTTTGGTTTCAGAAATCCTAGTAAGGAAATATTCTCGAATCGGAAGAAATCAACGCCCATCATTTTAGGATTGCATGAAGCTTCCAGAACACCCGAGAGCCGCCAGGGGGCCACAGGCCCACCAGACGAGGCCGGCGCGGCCAAGGGGGGCCCGCGCCCCCCTAGTGTGTCGCCGCCCGTTGACCTTCCGACTCCGCCTCTTCGCCTATTTAAAGGTCCCTGACCTAAACCTCGATACGAAAAGCACGGTACGAGAAACCTTCCAGAGCCGCCGTCATCGCGAAGCCAAGATCTGGGGGACAGGAGTCTCTGTTCCGGCACGCCGCCGGGACGGGGAAGTGCCCCCGGAAGGCTTCTCCATCGACACCACCGCCATCTTCATCAACGCTGCTGTCTCCCATGAGGAGGGAGTAGTTCTCCATCGAGGCTCGGGGTGTACCGTAGCTATGTGGTTCATCTCTCTCCTATGTACTTCAATACAATAATCTCATGAGCTGCCTTACATGATTGAGATTCATATGATGATGCTTGTAATCTAGATGTCATTATGCTAGTCAAGTGGGTTTTACTTATGTGATCTCCGGAGACTCCTTGTCCCACGTGTGTAAAGGTGACAGTGTGTGCACCGTGTGGGTCTCTTAGGCTATATTTCACAGAATACTTATTCACTGTTATGAATGGCATAGTGAAGTGCTTATTTATATCTCTTTATGATTGCAATGTGTTTTGTATCACAATATATCTGTGTGCTACTCTAGTGATGTTATTAAAGTAGTTTATTCCTCCTGCACGGTGTAATGGTGACAGTGTGTGCATCGTGTAGTACTTGGCGTAGGCTATGATTGTGATCTCTTGTAGATTATGAAGTTAACTATTGCTATGATAGTATTGATGTGATCTATTCCTCCTTTCGTAGTGTGAAGGTGACAGTGTGCATGCTATGTTAGTACTTGGTTTGGTTATGTTGATCTGTTATGCACTCTAAGGTTATTTAAATATGAACATTGAATATTGTGGAGCTTGTTAACTCCGGCATTGAGGGTTCGTGTAATCCTACACAGTTAGTGGTGTTCATCATCCAACAAGAGGGTGTAGAGTCTAGCATCTATCTATTTATTCTGTTATGTGATCAATGTTGAGAGTGTCCACTAGTGAAAGTATGATCCCTAGGCCTTGTTCCTAAATACTGCTATCGCTGCTTGTTTACTGTTTACTGCATTTATACCTGCAATATTACTACCATCAATGCACGCCAACAAGCACTTTTCTGGCGCCGTTACTACTGCTCATATTCATTCATACCACTTGTATTTCACTATCTCTTCGCCGAACTAGTGCACCTATTAGGTGTGTTGGGGACACAAGAGACTTCTTTTTGTGGTTGCAGGGTTGCATGAGAGGGATATCTTTGACCTCTTCCTCCCCGAGTTCGATAAACCTTGGGTGATCCACTTAAGGGAAAACTTGCTGCTGTTCTACAAACCTCTGCTCTTGGAGGCCCAACACTGTCTACAAGAATAGAAGCACCCGTAGACATCAAGCTATTTTCTGGCGCCGTTGCCGGGGAGGAAAGGTAAAAGGCACTCATACTCCGGTCTCAGGTAAAGTACTTTTCTGTTGCCGTTGTGTGTGTGCTCGAAGCTATTTCCTTTAGATCCTGCAATTGCATCTTTTTGTTTCTTGTTTACACTAGTTAGGCATAATGGACAACAATGAGCTTCTTATTCTATTTCCTGATTTAAGACATGGATGGTTTGATGCGAAAATTAAAAAACCTATGGAACATATTAGTATGAACGCTTTGAACACCATTGTTGCTAATGATATGGAAAATTCTAAGCTTGGGGAAGCTGGCTTTGATGAGCATGATATTTTTAGTCCCCCAAGCATTGAGGAGAAAATTTACTTTGATGATACTTTGCCTCCTATTTATGATGATTATAATGATATTGGTCTTTTAGTACCACCTGTTATGGAGGATAAATTTGATTATGATTACAATATGCCTCCTATATTTGATGATGAGAATAATAATGATAGCTACTTTGTTGAATTTGCTCCCACTACAACTAATAAAATTGATTATGCTTATGTGGAGAGTAATGATACTTTTATGCATGTGAATAAGAATGCTTTATGTGATACTTATATTGTTGAGTTTGTTCATGATGCCTCTGAAAATTATTATGAGAGAGGAAAATATGGTTGTAGAAATTTTCATGTTACTAAAACACCTCTCTATGTGCTGAAATTTTTGAAGCTACACTTGTTCTATCTTCCTATGCTTGTTACTTTTTTCTTCATGAACTTGTTTATTTACAAAACTCCTATGCATAGGAAGCATGTTAGACTTAAATTTGTTTTGAATTTGCCTCTTGATGCTCTCTTTTGCTTCAACTACTATTTCTTGGGAGTGCATCATTAAAATTGCTGAGCCCATCTTAATGACTATAAAGAAAGAACTTCTTGGGAGATAACCCATGTGTTTATTTTGCTACAGTAGCTTTGTTTTATATTTGTGTCTTGGAAGTTGTTACTACTGTAGCAACCTCTCCTTATCTTAGTTTTGTTGCATTGTTGTGCCAAGTAAAGTCTTTGATAGTAAAGTCAATACTAGATTTGGATTACTGCGCAGAAACAGATTTCTTGCTGTCACGAATCTGGGCCTAATTCTCTGTAGGTAACTCAGAAAATTATGCCAATTTACGTGAGTGATCCTCAGATATGTACGCAACTTTCATTCAATTTGGGCATTTTCATCTGAGCAAGTCTGGTGCCACTTTAAAATTCGTCTTTACGGACTGTTCTGTTTTGACAGATTCTGCCTTTTATTTCGCATTGCTTCTTTCGCTGTGTTGGGTGGATTTCTTTGTTCCATTACCTTCCAGTAGCTTTGGGCAATGTCCAGAAGTGTTAAGAATGATTGTGTCACCTCTGAACATGTGAATTTTTGATTATGCACTAACCCTCTAATGAGTTTGTTTCGAGTTTGGTGTGGAGGAAGTTTTCAAGGGTCAAGAGAGGAGGATGATATACTATGATCAAGAAGAGTGAAGAGTCTAAGCTTGGGGATGCCCCGGTGGTTCACCCCTGCATATTTTAAGAAGACTCAAGCGTCTAAGCTTGGGGATGCCCAAGGCATCCCCTTCTTCATCGACAACTTATCAGGTCATTTCTCTTGAAACTATATTTTTATTCGGTCACATCTTATGTACTTTACTTGGAGCGTCTGTTTGTTTTTGTTTTTGTTTGTGTTTGAATAAATTCATGCTTGTGTGGGAGAGAGACACGCTCCGCTGGTTCGTATGAACACATGTGTTCTTAGCTTTTAATGTTCATGGCGAAGGTTGAAATTGCTTCGTTAATTGTTATATGGTTGGAAACGGGAAATGCTACATGTAGTAATTGATAAAATGTCTTGGATAATTTGATACTTGGCAATTGTTGTGCTCATGTTTAAGCTCTTGCATCATATACTTTGCACCTATTAATGAAGAAATACATAGAGCTTGCTAAAATTTGGTTTGCATAATTGGTCTCTCTAAGGTCTAGATAATTTCTAGTAAAGAGTTTGAACAACAAGGAAGACGGTGTAGAGTCTTATAATGTTTACAATATGTCTTTTATGTGAGTTTTGCTGCACCGGTTCATCCTTGTGTTTGTTTCAAATAACCTTGCTAGCCTAAACCTTGTATCGAGAGGGAATACTTCTCATGCATCCAAAATCCTTGAGCCAACCACTATGCCATTTGTGTCCACCATACCTACCTACTACATGGTATTTCTCCGCCATTCCAAAGTAAATTGCTTGAGTGCTACCTTTAAATTTCCATCATTCGCCTTTGCAATATATAGCTCATGGGACAAAATAGCCTTAAAAACTATTGTGGTATTGAATATGTACTTATGCACTTTATCTCTTATTAAGTTGCTTGTTGTGCGATAACCATTCTTCTGGGGACGCCATCAACTCTTTGTTGAATATCATGTGAGTTGCTATGCATGTTCGTCTTGTCTGAAGTAAGGGCGGTTTTCACAATCAAATGGTTTGAGTATGCATATTGTTAGAGAAGAACATTGGGCCGCTAACTAAAGCCATGAATCATGGTGGAAGTTTCAGTTTGGACATAAAACCTCAATCTCTTATGAGAATATTATCTGTTGTTGAATGCTTAAGCATTAAAAGAGGAGTCCATTATCTGTTGTCTATGTTGTCCCGGTATGGGTGTCTAAGTTGAAGAATGATCAAAAGCGAGAAATCCAAATGCGAACTTTCTCCTTAGACCCTTGTACAGGCGGCATAGAGGTACCCCTTTGTGACACTTGGTTGAAACATATGTTATGCAATGATAATCCGTGTTAATCCGAGCTAATTAGGACAAGGTGCGGGCACTACTAGTATACTATGCATGAGGCTTGCAACTTGTAAGATATAATTTACATGATACATATGTTTTATTACTACCGTTGACAAAATTGTTTCATGTTTTCAAAATAAAAGCTCTAGCACAAATATAGCAATCGATGCTTTCCTCTTTGAAGGACCTTTCTTTTACTTTTATGTTGAGTCAGTTCACCTATTTCTCTCCATCTCAAGAAGCAAACACTTGTGTGAACTGTGCATTGATTCCTACATACTTGCATATTGCACTTGTTATATTACTTTGCATTGACAACTATCCATGAGATATACATGTTATAAGTTGAAAGCAACCGCTGAAACTTAATCTTCCTTTGTGTTGCTTCAATACCTTTACTTTGATTTATTGCTTTATGAGTTAACTCTTATGCAAGACTTATTGATGCTTGTCTTGAAAGTACTATTCATGAAAAGTCTTTGCTTTATGATTCATTTGTTTACTCATGACATTACCATTGTTTTGATCGCTGCATTCATTACATATGCTTACAATAGTATGATCAAGGTTATGATGGCATGTCACTCCAGAAATTATCCTTGTTATCGTTTACCTGCTCGGGACGAGCAGAACTAAGCTTGGGGATGCTGATACGTCTCCGACGTATCGATAATTTCTTATGTTCCATGCCACATTATTGATGATATGTACATGTTTTATGCATACTTTATGTCATATTTATGCGTTTTCCGGAACTAACCTATTGACGAGATGCCGAAGGGCCAGTTGCTGTTTTCTGCTGTTTTTGGTTTCAGAAATCCTAGTAAGGAAATATTCTCGGAATCGGACGAAATCAACGCCCAGCATCTTAGGATTGCATGAAGCTTCCAGAACACCCGAGAGCCGCCAGAGGGGGGCCACAGGCCCACCAAACAGTAGGCCGGCGCGGCCAAGGGGGGCCCGCGCCCCCCTAGTGTGTCGCCGCCTCGTTGACCTTCCGACTCCGCCTCTTCGCCTATTTAAAGGTCCCTGACCTAAAACCTCGACGGAAAAGCACGGTACGAGAAACCTTCCAGAGCCACCGTCATCGCGAAGCCAAGATCTGGGGGACAGGAGTCTCTGTTCCGGCACGCCGCCGGACGGGGAAGTGCCCCGGAAGGCTTCTCCATTGACACCACCGCTATCTTCATCAACGCTGCTGTCTCCCATGAGGAGGGAGTAGTTCTCCATCGAGCTCGGGGCTGTACCGGTAGCTATGTGGTTCATCTCTCTCCTATGTACTTCAATACAATAATCTCATGAGCTGCCTTACATGATTGAGATTCATATGATGATGCTTGTAATCTAGATGTCATTATGCTAGTCAAGTGGGTTTTACTTATGTGATCTCCGGAGACTCCTTGTCCCACGTGTGTAAAGGTGACAGTGTGTGCACCGTGTGGGTCTCTTAGGCTATATTTCACAGAATACTTATTCATTGTTATGAATGGCATAGTGAAGTGCTTATTTATATCTCTTTATGATTGCAATGTGTTTTGTATCACAATATATCTGTGTGCTACTCTAGTGATGTTATTAAAGTAGTTTATTCCTCCTGCACGGTGTAATGGTGACAGTGTGTGCATCGTGTAGTACTTGGCGTAGGCTATGATTGTGATCTCTTGTAGATTATGAAGTTAACTATTGCTATGATAGTATTGATGTGATCTATTCCTCCTTTCGTAGTGTGAAGGTGACAGTGTGCATGCTATGTTAGTACTTGGTTTGGTTATGTTGATCTGTTATGCACTCTAAGGTTATTTAAATATGAACATTGAATATTGTGGAGCTTGTTAACTCCGGCATTGAGGGTTCGTGTAATCCTACACAGTTAGTGGTGTTCATCATCCAACAAGAGGGTGTAGAGTCTAGCATCTATCTATTTATTCTGTTATGTGATCAATGTTGAGAGTGTCCACTAGTGAAAGTATGATCCCTAGGCCTTGTTCCTAAATACTGCTATCGCTGCTTGTTTCTGTTTACTGCATTTATACTGCCTGCAATATTACTACCATCAATGCACGCCAGCAAGCACTTTTCGGCGCCGTACTACGCTCATATTCATTCATACCACTTGTATTTCACTATCTCTTCGCCGAACTAGTGCACCTATTAGGTGTGTTGGGGACACAAGAGACTTCTTGCTTTGTGGTTGCAGGGTTGCATGAGAGGGATATCTTTGACCTCTTCCTCCCTGAGTTCGATAAACCTTGGGTGATCCACTTAAGGGAAAACTTGCTGCTGTTCTACAAACCTCTGCTCTTGGAGGCCCAACACTGTCTACAAGAATAGAAGCACCCATAGACATCAGAGCACGGCGAGTCGAGCGAGGCCGAGAATGAGAGAGATTTGTTCTTTTTGTGAGAGGGACAACCGAAGGATCTAGAAGGACCCAGACTTCCAATACGCATCCTGATGCGTCTTCTCTTGACAAAGAAAATGGCTGGGAGTTTGCGTACCTATTGCACGTGACTTGTGGTCACTGAAGTGCGGGACCTCACGCATGGGCACCACACGTAAGTGACATACCTGTTGGTGTAAAAACTCGGTTGATTATTATAGTGCATTAGAACAAAGTTTCCTATGGATTCATATAGTAAGCATTCTCAATTAAGTTGATTTTATAGTGACTAAGAAGGATGCAGGCTTCCCTTTTCATTTTCATGTTTTAAACTTGTTTAAATCTTGGTCAAACCTAGGATTTGACCAAAAGATTCAAATGGGCATAAAATTTCAGAAAAAATCAAAAGAATGAAAAAACAAAGGACATAGCATTCTTATATGTCATATATATAGTAAGCATTCAAGTTGATAAACAAGGTCTAAACATATTCAAACCAGAAAATCATGTATATATCTACCCCTAACCATAAACTCTGTCTTATGAAGTCAAGCATGCATGAAGAGAAGTGGTTTTTGGTTTCAAACATGCAAATTTCAAGAACCCTCCCAAGATTTACATTTTGGAGTGACTAAGAAGGATAGATGCTTAATTTTTATATTCATGATTTAAATTTGTTAAAACCATATGGTCAAACCTAGGATTTGACCAAGATTCAAATGGGCATAAGAATTTTAAAAAAATCAAAAAATGAAAAACCAAGGCACATAGTCTTCTTATGTCATATAGTAAGCATTCAACTAAGTTGATAAACAAGGTCTAGACATATTCAAACCAGGAAAATCATGTATCTACCCCCTAACCCTAGCTAAACTATGTCTTAAGTCAAGCATGCATGTAGAGAAGTCGTTTTGGGTTTCAAACATGGAAATTTCAAGAACATCCCAAAAGCTTCATTTTAGAGTGACTAAGAAGGATCCATGCTTACTTATTTGTTTTCACGTGTTAAACTTGTCTAAATCTTGGTCTAACCCTAGGATTTGACAGAGATTCAAATGGGCGGAAAATTAAAAAAAAACAAAAATGAAAAACAAAGCACATAGTCTTCTTATGTCATATAGTACGCATTAAAGTTGATAAACAAGGTCTAGACATATTCAAACCATACAAATCATGTATCTACCCCTAACCCTAAACTATGTCTTATGAAGTCAATCATGAAGAGAAGTGGTTTTGGGTTTCAAAGATGGAAATTTCAAAAACCTCCCAAAAACTTCATTTAGAGTGACTAAGAAGGATACATGCTTCTCTTTTCATTTTCATGTTTTAAACTTGTTTAAATCTTGGTCAAACCTAGGATTTGACCAAGATTCAAATGGGCATCAAAAATAAAAATAAAATCAGAAAAATGAAAAACGAAAACACGTGGTTTTCTTATGTCATATATATAGTAAGCATTCAAGTTGATAAACAAGGTCTAGACATATTCAAACCAGAAAAATCATGTATATATCTACCCCTAACCCTAAACTCTGTCTTATGAAGTCAAGCATGCATGAAGAGAAGTGGTTTTTGGTTTCAAACATGGAAATTTCAAGAACCCTCCCAAGATTTACATTTTGGAGTGACTAAGAAGGATATATGCTTAATTTTTATATTTATGATTTAAATTTGTTTAAACCATGGTCAAACCTAGGATTTGACCAAGATTCAAATGGGCATAAGAATTTTAAAAAAATCAAAAAATGAAAAACCAAGGCACATAGTCTTCTTATGTCATATAGTAAGCATTCTCAATTAAGTTGATTTTAGAGTGACTAAGAAGGATGCAGGCTTCCCTTTTCATTTTCATGTTTTAAACTTGTTTAAATCTTGGTCAAACCTAGGATTTGACCAAAAGATTCAAATGGGCATAAAATTTCAAAAAAAATCAAAAGAATGAAAAAACAAAGGACATAGCATTCTTATATGTCATATATATAGTAAGCATTAAAGTTGATAAACAAGGTCTAGACATATTCAAACCAGAAAAATCATGTATATATCTACCCCTAACCCTAAGCTCTGTCTTATGAAGTCAATCATGAAGAGAAGTGGTTTTGGGTTTCAAACATGGAAATTTCAAAAACCTCTTAAAAAATTCATTTTAGAGTGACTAAAAGAAGGATGCAGGCTTCCCTTTTCATTTTCATGTCTTAAACTTGTTTAAATATTGGTCAAACCTAGCTAAGATTTGACCAAAAGATTCAAACGGGCATAAAATTAAAAAAACAAAAAAATGAAAAACAAAAGCATATAGTCTTCTTATGTCATATAGTAAGCATTCAAGTTGATAAACAAGGTCTAGACATATTCAAACCAGAAAAATCATGTATATATCTACCCCTAACCCTAAACTCTGTCTTATGAAGTCAATCATGAAGAGAAGTGGTTTTGGGTTTCAAACATGGAAATTTCAAAAACCTCTTAAAAAATTCATTTTAGAGTGACTAAAAGAAGGATGCAGGCTTCCCTTTTCATTTTCATGTCTTAAACTTGTTTAAATATTGGTCAAACCTAGCTAAGATTTGACCAAAAGATTCAAACGGGCATAAAATTAAAAAAACAAAAAAATGAAAAACAAAAGCATATAGTCTTCTTATGTCATATAGTAAGCATTCAAGTTGATAAACAAGGTCTAGACATATTCAAACCAGAAAAATCATGTATATATCTACCCCTAACCCTAAAATCTGTCTTATGAAGTCAAGCATGCATGAAGAGAAGTGGTTTTTGGTTTCAAACATGCAAATTTCAAGAACCCTCCCAAGATTTACATTTTGGAGTGACTAAGAAGGATATATGCTTAATTTTTATATTCATGATTTAAATTTGTTTAAACCATGGTTAATTAAACCTAGGATTTGACCAAGATTCAAATGGGCATAAGAATTTAAAAAAATCAAAAAATGAAAAACCAAGGCACGTAGTCTTCTTATGTCATATATATATTAACAGTCGACTAAGTTGATAAACAAGGTCTAGACATATTCAAACCAGGAAAATCATGTATATATCTACCCCTAACCCTAAACTTTGTCTTATGAAGTCAATCATGAAGAGATGTGGTTTTGGGTTTCAAACATGGAAATTTCAAGAACCTCCCAAAAGCTTCATTTTAGAGTGTGACTAATTAAGAAGGATCCAGGCTTACCTTTTCATTTTCATGTTCTAAACTTGTTTAAATCCTGGTCAAACCTAGGATTTCACAAAGATTCAAATATATGGGTATAAAATTCAAAAAAATAGAAAAATAAAAAACCAAAGCACATAGCATTCTTATGTCATATAGTAAGCATTAAAGTTGATAAACAAGGTCTAGACATATTCAAACGAAAAATCATGTATATATCTCCCCCTAACCCTAAACTCTGTCTTATGAAGTCAAGCATGCATGAAGAGAAGTGGTTTTTGGTTTCAAACATGGAAATTTTAACCCCCCCAAGAGCTACATTTTGAGAGTGACTAAGAAGGATAGATGCTTAATTTTTCATATTCATGATTTAAACTGGTCAAACCTAGGATTTTACCAAGATTCAAATAGGCATAAAAATTCAAAATAAATCAAAATGAATGAAAAACAAGGCACATAGTCTTTTTATGTCATATAGTAAGCATTCAATTAAGTTGATTTTAGAGTGACTAAGAAGGATGGAGGTTTCCCTTATCATTTTCATGTTTTAAACTTGTTTAAATCTTGGTCAAACCTAGGATTTGACCAAAAGATTCAAATGGGCATAAAATTTCAGAAAAAAATAAAAGAATGAAAAAACAAAGGACATAGTATTCTTATGTCATATATATAGTAAGAGCATTCAAGTTGATAAACAAGGTCTAGACATATTCAAACTAGAAAATCATGTATATATCTACCCCTAACCCTAAACTCTGTCTTATGAAGTCAAGCATATGCATGAAGAGAAGTGGTTTTTGGTTTCAAACATGGAAATTTCAAAAACCCTCCCAAGAGCTTCATTTTGGAGTGACTAAGAAGGATATATCCTTAATTTTTCATATTCATGTTTTAAACTTGTTTAAATCATGGTCAAACCTAGGATTTGACCAAGATTCAAATGGGCATAAAATTAAAAAAAAACAATAAAATGAAAAACCAATGCACATAGTCTTCTCATGTCATATAGTAAGCATTCAATTAAGTAGATAAACAAGGTCTAGACATATTCAAACCAGAAAAATCATGTATTACCCCTAACCCTAAACTTTGTCTTATGAAGTCAAGCATGAAGAGAAGTGGTTTTTGGTTTCAAGCATGGAAATTTCAAAAACCCTCCCAAGAGCTACATTTTGGAGTGACTAAGAAGTATAGATGCTTAATTTTTCACATTCATGTTTTAAACTTGTTTAAATCATGGTCGAACCTAGGATTTAACCAAGATTCAAATGGGCATAAAAATTCAAAATAAATCAAAATACATGAAAAACCAAGGCACATAGTCTTCTTAATTATGGCATATAGTAAGCATTCAATTAAGTTGATAAACAAGGTCTAGACATATTCAAACCAGAAAAATCATGTATCTACCCCTAACCCTAAACTCTGTCTTATGAAGTCAAGCATGAAGAGAAGTGGTTTTTGGTTTCAAACATGGAAATTTCAAAAACCCTCCCAAGAGCTTCATTTTGGAGTGACTAAAATGGATAGAGGCTTAGTTTTTCATACTCATGTTTTTAACTTGTTTAAATCTTGGTCAAACCTATGATTTGACCAAGATTCAAATGGGTATAAAAAATCAAAAAAAAATCAAAAAATGAAAAACCAAAGCACATAGTCTTCGTATGTCATATAGTAAGCATTCAAGTTGATAAACAAGGTCGATCTAGACATACTCAAACCAGAAAAATCATGTATCTACCCCATAACCCTAAACTCTGTCTTATGAAGTCAAGCATGAAGAGAAGTGGTTTTTGGTTTCAAACATGGAAATTTCAAAAACCCTCTCAAGAGCTTCATTTAGGAGTGACTAAGAAGGATCCATAGGAAACTATGTACTAATACAGTATAATAATCACCCGAGTTATTAGAGCAACAAGTCTGTCACTTACGTGTGGTTCCCATGCGTGAGGTCCCACACTTCAGTGAGCACAAGTCACGTACGCTAGGTAGGCAAACTCCCAGCCATCTTCTTTGTCAAGAGAGAGGCATCAACTCTCTCTCTCTCTCTCTCTCCAATTATCCACCTCCGTTGGCTGCCGGTTTTGGCAGGTCGTTTCTAGCTCAGCTCGTAGGCCATGGTGTGCAGGCTCTGTAGCCATGGCGATTTGGTCGCGCCAAGTGGTTCGTCCCCGGCTGCGACGAGGATCAATCCGGACGGTGGCTGTTAAGGACCCGATCGCATTTCTTGCTTTCAGCCTGGGGTCTACCATGTAAATCTTAGGGATTTAGACGTAATTTCCTCCATATTTTGTGTCCTGCTGTAAACTGCGCTCTGATGCGTATTGGAAATCTGGGTCCTTCAGGATCGTTCGGTTGTCCCTCTAAAAAAACATCTCTCTCATTCTCGGCCTTTCTCGCTCGCTCGCACCCCCCTGCGCACTGACAACCCTGCACAACAGTCAACATCACCAGAAAAAGGATAGACACCATAAATAAGTGGGGCCCCGTGACTGCTCTCCCTTCGTCTCCTCCCGTGTGATCCCTCTTCCTCCGACTCCCGACCTTGCGGAAAAGAAAAATGAAATGAAAGAGTTTCACTGGACGGGCAAACACATGTGCTGCCTAGTAATAATAATAATAACGTAAAAAAATCGACCTACGAATACTCGCGCATTTCAGAAGTTGAGTGCCCAGCTTAGAATAAGTATTGCTTTGGTACTATTTAGAAATATCAACATATCTAGTTAGAATAGACATTTGCAATTTTGTTTCTTTTATTTCAAAATTGTAGTGTAGATAGTCGATATACTTGTATCTCTCCATGAACAAGTACATGATTTCCCTTCTAAGAATAGTGTATGCAATCATATCTCCCTTTCTCTCACTCTTTCTAAAAGAGTTCTCTTGTTGATGTCAATCTAAAGAATCATTTTTCAGGTAGGAGGAATTTAAACGCTTGAAAATGGTTCATGCCGGCGTCTTAGCTCCTAAAAAAATTATACACCAATTGATTTGATGAATTGATGATTTACTCTAGTCTGCTTCTAGACCATGCAGCTAGCGAGCATTCATATGTACTGGATGGAGCCCCCAACTTTTGACTTCCCATGTCGGAAAAGGCCTGTTTAATAATGTGGAGCAGTGAGGTACCCCGAAGTATCTAGAGGGTTCCAGTGTTTCAGGCTTTCTTTCAGCATCGCCAGTCCAAGGGGAAGCATGGGTGACGAATCCGTGCATTCACAGCCGTTAGATCTGAAGAGTCCTTGTATGATGAGCGGTAGATAGCACCTTTAAGCTACAAATCAACGGCTTCAATTACTTCAAATGAGCATTGGCCGGAAGGCTGACAGAGTGAAAAAATTCAAATTCAAAAACTCATGTATAGAATAGAAAAAAATTAAAAAACATGTAGATAGATAGAGGTATAGATAGATATTATAGATAAATAGATTAGCCCAAAAAAGAAGAGGAGGCGCCAGTGGTGACTTCGTCAACCTCAAGATATGCCGGCTCAGTCCCTCGGAGGTGCTCATAGGGGTAGGGTGTGCGTGCGTGCGTTCATAGGGGTGTTTGTACGTGCGTGTTTGTGAGCGTCTGCGTTGTACTGTGTTCTCAAAAAAAAAGAAGAAGAAGAGGACGGGGAAATTTTCACCAGCAGACACCTCCCTCGCGCACCTAAACTTTCGAACGCGCGCCCAATATTTCGAACGCTCGCCTTTAACCCAGCACCCAGCCCACCTTGTTCTTCTCTAGACACCTCCTTCGGCGCCCTGTTCTTCTCTAGACACACCCTCGGTGAACCAGGCCGCGCACCAAAACTTCCCCACGCTGTCTATCAGCCGCGTCAGCCGGCGACTGCTGGTGGCGCCGTTCTTCTCCAGCCGCACCGGCAGGCGCGGTCAGCTGGTAGATCCTCACGGTATGCATGCTATCTTCAGGCCTGGGCAAGTACGATTCATTATAGCTCAATCGAAGTCAGTCGCCGTCGCCCAGCCCTTATAAGTTCGTTAGTTCGTTCGAATCGATCGGTTGATATTGTTTTCCTCTCGATGTGTTTGTTTGACATTGTTTTCCGCTTTACCTATTTGCTCGAATTCATTCGTACTGTACACTGTACTGCTCACCATTGCCCAATGTCTGTAGTCGTCGCTTGGTGCCAGTCCTCTATGGACCTGTTTGTAATCTTATTACTTCTGGGTTCTTTGCACTGCTAATACATCGGTGGATTTACGGCCAAAAAGAAGAAAGAATTTGTTGGTATTATATTGCTTTCGATTGATCTGTTCGCCCCCAAGCATTTACAGAAGACGCAAGAGATTCAAGGATGAAATGGCTCTCCTTGTTTGTAAGGCAAAGAGGAAATCATATCATGGCTTATCATCATGGGTAGAACTTTTTTAGCTAGATTTTGCTGTTTGGGATCTATGATCCTTTTAGTTGCTGCTCTCCAGTAACCTTTTCCCTCTTTTTTATTACAGTGAAAAATACACAGCGAGGAAACCACTGTCCAGCCTAAAAAAAATAGACCTCAGTTGGTTTGCTGAAATCGGCTCAAATAACGTGGCATTTAGTTATATAGTTTTATATTCGACCTGTTTGCTCAGATATGTTGGTTTACATTCATACGCAACCTGTTGGGCAAGTATGGACACAGCTTCAGTGACTTTCAGGTCAAAATTCCAGCGGTTGAGTGATTTTTGGTTGGATCCATTCCTGTGCGTTCGATCGGCTTTTGATGGCTGTTATTGAGACAAAGTCATGGCTGGACTTTTGACGCAGCTCCAGTGACGTTCAGGTCAAAAGCCCAGCGTTGACTTTGGTTCAATATCAGCCATCCAAAGCCAATCGAACGCACATGAATGTATCCAACCAAAAATCACTCTACAATAAGTCGTTTCCAGACTAAAACAATGTTTATTCCCAAACTATTTTTTTGAATCCGACCAATCTTTCCCGGAATGCAGAAGAAATATATAAGATTTACTGGAATGTTGTTCTTTTTACTGGACAGTTTGAATTTTAAGTTTAAAGTTGGTTGTAAAACATAAAATGAGGTTTATTGATAAACAATATGGCTGAATCTGATGAAACTCCCCCAGAATGCATAACCCAACATATAAGATTTACTGGATTTTTGTTTCAAATACTTCTAGGCAGTACGAATTTTAAGTTTAAAATTTTCTCGTGAAACTAAAAATGGGTAAATTTTGGATCCATTCTCGTGCGTTCGATCGGCTTTTGATGGCTGTTATTGAAACAACGGTTAATTGGTTCTATGCCACTCCTCAATTCACAAGTTGTGTTTATGCCATTAAAAAAACTGAAGTTGTGTTTATGCCACTCTCAATTCTCAATATCCCCTTCTATGCCATTTTCAATACTCCACTATAATAAATATAGCATATCTATGATAGTACTCCATGATACCACCCACTATGCACCCATGTTCCAAAACACCACTCCCGCTGACTGTAACTTATTGTATCGAGCGATAAGCTTGATGAGCAACCCAAACAAACAAACAAAAAGACTGTACCTTATTGTACTTGCTCTTACCCGTATCTTCTCTTTCTCTTTCATCGCGAGTGCAGCTAATTCAGTTAGTCTTCCAATGAATATTAATATTTTGTCTCAATGATTTTTATGAAGTACTAATTGAAGATTCATTTTTGAAAGATGTCATGTTTCGACTAACAATTAGCACTTTTGAATTCTTAGATTGCTTTTTCACACGATGCACTTCTTTTAATTTATTTTACCACATTTCAATGTGAACCTTGACCAAATAAATAGGACAACAATATCACGATCATATAATACATAAGCAGCATTGTTAGAATCGTGATGGAAAATACTTTCTAATGATACCAGTTTTATATCAAATTTTTTTATATACTTCATCCTGAAAAATATGTTTCAACTTCATCAAAACTTGCATGTATCTGCAAACTAAACTCATCTAAATACATGTATATCTACATAAAATTGAAACATCATTTTTAAATAGAGAGATATAGATTAATATTTTTTCGAAGATAAAATACGAAAAACAAGGGTGCATTGTTTATTGAAATGGAGTGAGTAGTATATATAAAATCATTTTAGTTGCCAATGATCATGTTGAGGTCCTCTATTTCTTGTTTTGCTCAGGCCCTCCGTATTCTCAGGTACGGCCCTGGTGGTCTATGGACCTGTTTGTAATCTTATTACTTTTGACTTCTTTGCACTGCTAATAGATCGGCGGAATTACGGCAAAAAAGAAGAAAGAATGTGTTGGTATTGTATTGCTTTCGATAGATCTGTTCGCCCCTCCCCCCAAGCATTTACAGATGGCACAAGAGATTCAAGGATGAAATTGCTCTCCTTGTTCATAAGGCAAAGAGGAAATCATATCATGGGTAGAACATTATATATATATTTTGCTGTTTGGGATCTATGATCCTTTTAGTTGCTGCTCTCCAGCAACTTTTGTACATATTTCCCTCTTTTTATTAATAAAAAGAAAAAAATACAAAGTGGGGAAACCCAGTGGTCAGCCTAAAAAAATATGTTCGCTAGGTAGCCGTAGTTTTGCACTCAGTTCGTTTGCTGAAATCGGCTCAAATAATGTAGCATTTATAGTTTTATATTCGACCTGTTTGCTCAGGTATGTTTGCTTACATTCGTAGGTGACCTGTTTGTTGAAATAGCTTATCGCTTCTTTGACCATCTATTCCCTCAACAGATGGACAGAACTTGGATATTATTTCACTCATTAAACACACCAACATATTTGAGTGGTATTGAAGACTTCATGAAGCAAGTTAGTGATTTTACTGACGGCGACACAACAAAGGAAGTGATTTGTCCATGCCGCGTATGTTTGAATATTGGGTCCAAGCCTCAACATGTAGTCTCAGATCATTTATTCGTTTATGGGATGGACCAGACATATATCAGGTGGATTAACCATGGTGAACACTATGATCAGCCTGAGATTATTGATCCTCTTTATTCTGATGGTTATCAGCCTGAAGATCTCGTCCAGGATGAGGCTACTGCTAATTTGTTACGGGATCTGTATCCATATGCAAGCCAACAGCCCCATGGTTATCACAAAAAGCCTCTTTTCCATGACCTGATAGAAGATGCTAAGCGCTTAGTGGCCCCTGGTTCTGTTGTGTCAAGATTCGAATTAATTGTGAAATTACTTCATGACAAGTCATACCAGGGGATTACCAATAAAGCCTTCAATGCAGTTGCGAAGACATACAGCGATGCACTCCCTGGGGCTGGACTGCCAAAATCCTTTTATGAGGTGAAGCAGTACATCAAGGTACTGGGACTTGGATATGAGAAGATTGATTTTTGCAAAAATAACTGTGCACTGTTTTGGATGGAGTATAATGACCTCGATGAATGTCCAGTATGTAAGGAATCAAGATGGAAACATGATGGAGCTGGTGGTAAGAAAAAGATTCCTTGGAAGGTTCTGAGATACTTTCCACTTGTACAAAGATTGCAGAGGTTGTTTGCTTCAGAACAAACATCTCGGGAAACAAGATGGCACAAAGAGATTCTCACGCCCGACCCTGATTTACTGAGGCATCCTGCTGATGGCGATGAATGGAAGCAATTCGACCTGGATCATCCAGATTTTGCTGCAGATCCAAGGAACCTGAGACTTGGCCTTGCTACAGATGGATTCAACCCATTTGGCAACATGAGCAACTCGTATAGCATGTGGCCAGTACTAGTTACACCTTACAACCAGGCTCCCTGGACATGCACCGATCAGTCGAACTGTATGATGGCCTTACTCATCCCAGGTCCCAAATCTCCTGGGAAGGATTTTGATGTGTTCATGCAGCCTCTTATTAGAGACTTGCAAACATTATGGGAGGGTGTCCCTACACGGGATGTGTGTCAACCTAAAGAACAAAATTTTCTATTACGTGCTGCTGTACTGTATTGCACCCATGATTATCCAGCTTTGGGCACTATGTCAGGCAGAGTAACATCAGGTTATAATGCATGTGTTCACTGTGATACTGATCAGCTGGCAGTGAGGATAATAAACAAGATATGCTATATGGGCCATCGCCGTTTCCTTCCAATAGGTCACAGTTTCCGAAAAAATAGTAAAAAATTGCAATTTATTGGTGATCAGGCCTGTGCAAAGACTGAACCGCAGCACTTTACGAGTCACGAGTTGGAGGCGCACCTAGAAGCGGTCAGAAATGTTAAACCAGGAAAACCACCAGCCGCCACAGCAGAGAAGAATACAGAAGATGCAGCAGCAGTAGTAGCAGGTAGAAAAAGGAAGAAGAGAGGAGATGAACTGAGTCTAGCAGCTACCAAAAGGAAGATGGGAGGTGAAATAGCAGCATGTACCAAGAGGAAGGAAATGGAAAATGATAGACCGAGAATATTTTATAAGCGCAGGGCCACTCTTTGGGACTTGCCGTATTGGGCTGGTAAGAAGCTTCGGCATAATATTGATATCATGCACATGGAGAAAAATATATGTGACAGCATTGTCGGCACATTACTCAACATTCCATCCAAGACAAAAGATAGCTCAAATGCTAGGATTGATTGTGCAACATTGAATGTTAACAGGCACTTGCAACTGGATCGTAATGACAAAGTGAACAAAGGCAAGGAAAAACATTATAAATTTCGAGGCGCGGAATTCACATTGCCGATGCCTAAAAGGAGATTATTTTGTGAGTACCTCCGAGGTGTGATGTTCCCGTTCGGATTTGCTTCCAACATTGCAAATTGTCTCAATGCTGAAGGAAACAAGCTCCAAGGGTTGAAAACTCACGATTGTCACATCCTGCTGCAAAGGCTTTTAGCTATTGGCATTAAAGATTTAGTGAAGCCAAATATGTACAACGTGATTGCAGAGTTGGGAAGGTTCTTTAGGGAAATATGTAGTAAAACTCTAAGCAGAGCTGTTGTAGAACGTCTTAAGGTGGACATAGCAGTAATCCTGTGCAAGCTGGAGCTGATATATCCTCCAGCCTTCTTTGATGTGATGGTGCATTTGGCTGTTCATCTACCTGATGAGGCACTTTTAAGAGGTCCGGTACAGTATGGATGGATGTACCCTATAGAACGTCGACTGTGCACTTTCAAGAATACAGTTAGGAACAAAGCTAGACCGGAGGCTTGCATTGCAGTGGCGTATATTGCTGCTGAAGCATATACATTTGCATCAAGATATATTCCTGATATTGAGACCAGATTCAACCGGGGTCGCAGAATTTTGGAAGTTGGAGGATCTGTTTTTAATCATGGTGTTGAGCTAATAGGAAAGAGGACCGAAAAAACATTAGAGCAGTCTGAATTTGAACAGCTGTCTTGGTATGTGCTGAATAATGCTGCAGAGGCTGATGAATATGTTAAGTGAGTACTATGCACACGAAATCCTCAGTTCCTCGCATATACTATGAAATTGTATCAAAATGAAATATATTCAGCTGACTTGGCTATGTTTTGCAGGTTGTACATGGAAACGAATGGAAAGCTATCGGCACGTGGGAGTGGGTTTCAGGACTGGTTTGAGAAACATGTAAGATGTTCAATTGCACTCTGACTTGTCTATGTGTTTTCACATGAGATGACCTCTTGTCTATTTTGTAATCGTAGATCTCGAAACTCCATGCGGAGAATCCAGGCGCTGTTAGTGCTGATCTCCTTGTCCTATCACGTGGTCCAGATAAGAGGGTGTTGGTAGCTGCAGCTTGCAATGCCAATGGTGTCCATTACAGCTCCTATGAGCGTGAACAACATTTGAAGACACGAAATAGTGGCATCACAACCAGTGGAGATCACTTGACAACCAGAAAGAAGAGATCAGAGTCATTTGACCATTATGGTCACATAGAAGAGGTTATTCAGTTGTTCTATAGTGATAAGGTTACTGTCCGATCTGTGGTTCTATTTAAGTGTTATTGGTACAACCAAGATCCAAACAAGGGCAAAGGTGCCAGAAATGATGGGTATTTCATATCAGTCAATACTACTGCTCAGTGGTACAAGGATGATCCTTATATTTTGGTACCTCAAGCGGCCAAGGTACTTTTCTTGGAAGACAGATCTAGAAAAGGATGGCAGTATGTGCAAAAGTTTGTGGCAAGGAACATATATGATTTGGATGAGAATGCGGATCCAATAATTGGTGCCCAGCAAGATGATTTCGCTGGTTCTAGGCAAACTAAAGTTGCTGACATTGATGAAACCTCGTTGGATACAGGTATCCCTGCACATGATGGAGAAGTTTTTCTCTGTTGAGGCCACCTAGCCCGACGAAACGGCCAAAACGTGGCGTATGGTGTCCCGGGACGTGGTGCATCTCGAAATCTCGGGTTTGCCGGCCGAGTCAACGCAAATCCGCACCGCCGAGGGATGTAGGGCCCGATGGCAGCCTCTCTGGCATTGTTTTTTCTCGATCGCGCCATCTCGTTCAACGCTCTCCGATCGAGCCGTTTACGATGCAGGATCATGGGTCCCGCATGTCATCCTCTATGAACCAAAATTCTTTCTATTCTTGGATTTTTTTGACCCCCTGATTTCTGGCTACTTCCTTTTTCTTTTGATCCCTTGCCGCCTTGGAAACGTTGAGACCGCTGCTGCTAAATGGGACCCGCATGTCATCCTCTATGTGCAATCAACTTTCTTTTCTTGGAGTTTTTTTGGCACCTCATATTTGGTCACTTGCCTTTTTATTTCGATCCCCTGCCGCCTCTCAAGTGATACCGCTGCTGCTAAATGGGACCTGCATGTCATCCTCTATGTACCTAAAACTTTCTTTTCTTGAATTATTTTTGGCACCTCATATTTGGTCACTTGCCTTTTTCTTTCGATCCCGTCCCGCCTCTCAAACGGTGATACCGCTGCTGCTAAATGGGATCCGCATGTCATCCTCTATGTACTATAAAACTTTCATTTCTTGAATTATTTTTGGCTCCTCATATTTGGTCACTTGCCTTTCCTTTCGATCCCGTGCCTCTCAAACGGTGATACCTGCTGCTAAATGGGACCCGCATGTCATCCTCTATGTACTATAAAACTTTCTTTTCTTGAATTATTTTTGGCTCCTCATATTTGGTCACTTGCTTTTTCCTTTCGATCTCATGCCACGTTTGAAACGTTGAGGAACCTGCTGGCTCATGGGACCCGCATGTCATCCTCTATGTACTATAAAAGTTCATTTTCTTGGTTTTTTTTCACCCTCTGATTTTTGGCTATTTCCTTTTTCTTTTGATCCCCTGCCGCCTTTGAAACGTTGAGGACTCTGCTGGCTCATAGGTCCCACATGTCAGCCTCTATGTACAATCAAGTTTCTTTTCTTGAATTATTTTTGGATCCTGATATTTGGTCATTTGCCTTTTTCTTTCGATCTCATGCCACGTTTGAAACGCTGCTGGCTCATGGGACCCGCATGTCATCCTCTATGTACAATCAACTTTCTTTTTCTTTTGATCTCAAGCCGCATTTGAAACGTTGAGACCGCTGCTGCTAAATGGGACCCGCATGTCATCCTCTATGTACAATAAAGTTTCTTTTCTTGGATTATCTTTGGCTCCTGATATTTTGTCACTTGCCTTTTTCTTTCGATCTCATGCCGCCTTTGAAACGTTCAGTAAGCTGCTGGCTCATGGGTCCCGCATGTCATCCTCTACGAATAATAAAAGTTTTCTTTCTTGGAGTTATTTTTGACCCCTAATTTCTGGCTATTTGCCTTTTTCTTTTGATCTCCTGCCCCCCGAAACGATGAGGACGCCAGGTCGGTCCCACATGTCATCCTCTATGAACAATAAAAGTTTCCTTTGATGGATTTATTTTGAACCCCTAATTAATTTCTGGATATTTCCCCTGCCGCCTTGGAATCGTTGAGGATGCTGCTGCCTCATGGGTCCCGCATGTCATCCTCTCAGAACGGTAAATGTTTATTTTCTTGGATTTTGTTGACCAAACGATTTTTGGCTTATTTTTCTTTCGATCACCTGCAGCCTTTAAAACGTTGAGGACGCTGCTGCTCTCACGGTCCCACATGTCAACCTCTATGAACAATAAAGAGATTGCTGCTCATGGGTCCCGCATGTCATCCTCTTAACGAAAATGTTTCTTTTCTTGGATTTTTTACGAACAGATTTTTGGTTTATTTTTCTTTCCATCCCCTGCCGCCTTTAAAACGTTGACGACTGTTGGCTCATAGGTCCCCGATGTCACTCCTCGTACAAGAAACATGTGATATTTTGATTATTTTGCAGACAATAAACAGTGTATTGCTTCTGAGCTATTGCAAACGGATAAATTAAATCTTTATTTTTACATAAACAAACTTATATGTTGAATCTCCTTGTTTTTTGTTTTTGCATAGGACTTTCCTGTTTTTTTAGAAAAATCCGAACTTTCCTGTTTTGGAGTGGGCTGAAATTGTACGAGTCAAAAGGCCCCAGGATAGTTCGAAGGCCTAGATGTCCAGATGCAGCCCAATTGAAATCTTTCTTTTCTTGGATTTTTTCACCCCCTGATTTCTGGCTACTTCATTTTTCTTTTGGTCCTGTGCCACCTTGAAAACGTTGAGATCGCTGCTGCAAAATGGGACCCGCATGTCATCCTCTATGTACAATAAAATTTCTTTTCTTGGATTATTTTTGGCTCTGATATTTGGTCACTTTCCTTTTTCTTTCAATCTCATGCCCACTTTGAAACGTTGAGGAAGCTGCTGGCTCATGGGTCCCGCATGTCATCCTCTATGAACAATAAAAGTTTCCTTTGTTGGATTTATTTTTTACCCCTAATTTCTGGCTATTTGCCTTTTTCTTTTGATCCCCCCCCTTTGAAACGATGACGGCGCAGCTGGCAGGTCGGTCCCACATGTCATCCTCTATGAACAATAAAGGTTTCCTTTGATAGATTTATTTTTGACCCTAATTAATTTCTGGCTTTTTCCTTTTGATCCCCTGCCGCCTTGGAATAGTTGAGGATGTTGCTGCCTCATGGGTCCCGCATGTCATCCTCTCAGAAAGGTAAATGTTTCATTTCTTGGATTTTGTTTACCAACTGATTTTTGGCTTATTTTTTTTTTTCGATCTCCTGTCGCCTTTAAAACGTTGACAACGCTGCCTCATGGGTCCCCAATGTCAGCCTCCCCATACTGCAAATCCTCTTTCTGCAAAGGTTGTATTTCTAGCTAGATAGCTAAGGTGGATTCGAATCTGCCGTGGTTCAGGCAGCTCAGGTAAGCCTTCTTGCACTGATTAATGGAACTAGTGTATAGCAAGGTCAAGACATGTGGCTTGGTGTAATGAATCTATTTGAATCATGTTGTGGATTCAATCTGATAGTTCTCTAACAGGTCAGCCAAAATAGAAATTAAGTTTTTTTCTAAAACGGAAATGCAAATTAAGATGAACACAAACATTAGTTATCATAATAGCTGATCATACATACATACTTGCTAAGAGCAAAAGCTTGCCAGAGTTTTACCACCCATACAATTAATTAGCAGTTCAGATAAGATAACCTTATATAAGTATAACTACAAATGCATTTGCTAAGGGCTCATGGGACAACAGAACTAGACAACCGCAAACTTTATGACCAGCATGTCACAGCGGCATCGAAAGATCTTGACCTTCAACTTTGATCCAATGCGAAGTTTGGCACCGTCAATGAACTTTTTCCACCTGGAAGTAACAGCCAAGCGGCCATCTGTGGGACTGACGGAGTACCGTCCCTCCACGGTGAGACCTTCACTCTCCATGACGAGGGAAATCTTGCCCCTTCGGCCAGCATTGAGATCCTTGGAGATACTTTTAGGCAATTTCTGATTCAAAGCAAGAGATACCACCAAAAATTAGTCAATGGCACCAATGCACTGAAGACTGAACCATGTGAGACTTTGAGTAGAGAAGACATCAAGATAAGAGCAGTTATGCTGTCATATACTCACGAACATAGCCTTCAGATGCGTCCTGGTCACCACACGGGTGGCCACGCAATGAGCTGAGACCTCGGTGATCTGGCGGGGCAGGTGAGCCCTGGCTGGTACACGAGCTGGTGCTGATGCAGGAGACTGCTGGGCAGGTGCAATAAACGGTGCCTCTAGAGGAACCGGTGCTGATGCAGAGACTGGGCAGGTGCAGGCACTAGAGGAACCAGTGCTGATGCAGGAGCTCGCTGGGTAGATGCAGTAAACGGAGCTGGTACAGGAACCGATGCTGATGCAGGAGAGTGGGAAGCCGGTGCCGGTGCTGGTGTGGGTGCCCTTTGTGACATCCGCTCCTGTTCCATCAGGGGATCTGTAACTTTGATCATGTTAAACCCAGCAAGCTAGAACAGAGGGAATGGTTTAGAACAACTGCTCAGAATGCAGTAATCAAAGGATATGAGTACAAAAAAGTTACATAATATATATTTCGAAGTGTCTCCAACTCTGTAAGCAGTTACGTATATCTGCCCGTTTGAGTTTCTGATCCTCAGCTCGTCGCCCTTCTTCAGACCGTAGTCAAAAGCAAACTTTCTCCAATCATGTCCATACAAATATGTGATGGCCTGCGTCTTGTAGACATACACCTCATAGACCGTGTAGGTGTTCATCAATTTGCCATTGCCATGCATAGTGAAAGACCCTTCATGCGGACACATCTGGTTAATCATTGGACGAAGTTCACAAGGTACAGTCTGCATGTGAAAATTGATACTAATGTAAGAAGCAGGAAGACTAAAAACAAGACTTTACTATATGCCAATTCATGCTAAACCACTGAGAATTCATACCTGTAACTCTGTGAAGGAGTTATTAGAAAGGTAGATAGAGCCATAGGAGGTGTTATATGCGGGGTATGTACATGGGCCCGCCATATTCCCGCAAGCTCGGCATCGGGATGGTGAAGGAAACATGGGAGGTACTACTGGTGCGTAGCGCTGAATGTAAGTGGAAGAATTAGGTTGTGTAAAGTGCATAGTTCAGAGCAATGCAAATGTTGACAAGCGAGTGCATAACACTATGTTACAAACTGAACAGTCAAAATTTAGTGTATGATGAATATAAGCATGCTAATTTGGCGTTTCCGAATTCCAAAAAGCATTAGACAGAGCCGGTGATAATATCAGACATAAATCATGGCATGTAAATGTGGCTTAAGAAAATATACCCGAACCCTTGGATGGTTACGGCCCGGCTGGTCCTTGGACTTGAGCTTATATAAGCATCCAGAAGGTGGGGCTGACAGTAACTTGGTGGCAGCCTCTGCAGATGCCTCATCAGCAGCAGTTGCAATCCTTTTGACCAATGAAGGCTTAGCAGTTTCAGTCTGCATATGAAAATTGAAGAGCAATAGACATCAGCAGTGATATATAAAATGAATCTATGAGACACTGATGCATATAGTGCTGGATGTAAGTGGAAGAATAGGGTTGTGTGTGTTTCTGAACTATTGGTAAGCATTAGACAAAGCCGGCAATAAACAGACAAATCAAATCATGTATGAGGATTAAGAAAATATACCTGCTTACTGAAAAGGATACCACCCAGCTGGCCCGTGGCCTTGTGCTTGAGGAGGTTTTCAGAAGATGGTAGCGGCACCATCGTCTTCACAGCAGCCTCATCAGGATCATTTTTTTCCATTTGAGTAGAGGCACAGAAGCTTCATCCTGCATATGAATAGCAACAGAACTCATCATTGATATTTAATAAATCTATGAGATAGACTGATGCAAATAGTGCGGGATGTAAGTGGAAGAATAGGGTTGTGCATAGACAACAGTTGACAACAATGCAAATGATTACAAAAGAAGCCAACGGAACTCAACAGTTTATATACTGGATGAGACAGACTGAAAAGTGAAAAATTAGTGCATGATGATTGTAAGCAAACGCAGTGTTTCTGAACTTTTGGTAAGCATTAGGCAAAGCCAACAGTAATTAAACAGATAATAATAAAATCATGTATGTGGATTAAGAAAATATACCAGGTTCATTAAAAGGTCACCACCCAGCTGGCCCATGGCCTCGTGCTTGTAGAGGTTTTCGGATGATGGTGCCGGCACCATCGTCCTCACAGCAGCCTCATTTTGCATCCACTTGAGTAAAGGCGCAGCAGTTTCAGCCTGCATAAGAATGGGAACAGATCTCAGCAGTGATATTGAATGACTCTGAGACAGACTGATGCATATAGTGCTGGATGTAAGTGGAAGGGTATGGCTGTGTATGGACAACCGTTCACAACAATGCAAGGGTGTGTTCGGTTCTGAAACAGCATGGAATGGAATGGAATGGTTCCATTTCAGAGGAATGGAATGGTTACATTTTTGTTCGGTTGGGAAAAATGGAGAGCAGAACAGGTCGAGGTTAAACTAATCATTTGTCTCAAAATTGTAATTAGCAATTGTAAATGACATTTTAATCTCAAAGTCATAATTAACAGCGCCTAATGGTGCTCTTTTAATCTAAAAATCGTAATTAACATCGTTTTTTGTTGGGTTAGGGGAACTGGAGAGTAGATGAACATTACTGTATGATGATTGTAAGCAAACGAATTTGGTGTTTCTAAACTTTTGGCTTCGAGATCTTATGGGCTTCAACTCTAGCCTACCCCAACTTGTTTGGGACTGAAAGGCTTGGTTGTTGTTGTTGTTGTAAACTTTTGGCAAGCATTAGAAAAAACCGACAATAAACAGACAAAAATCAAGGCATGTTTTGTGGATTAAGAAAATATACCATATTCATTAAAAGATCACCACCCAGCTGGCGCGTGGCCTTGTGCTTGTAGAGGCATTTAGAAGATGGGGCGGCATCAACATACTGGCAGCCTGATCAGCCGCAGTTTTGATCTTCCTTTTGAGTAAAGGCCCTAAAGTTTCAGTCTGCATATGAATAGCAAAACAAAAGGCAGACCTCAGCAGTGATATTGAATTATTGTATGAGATAGACTGATGCATATAGTGGATGCTCTTAGCCTTTTGCACCATGAACACTAGCTATATGGACAGACAAAAAAAACTAGTTGACTCAGCTTTGTCTAGATACCTCCATCCCAAAGCTTAAGGCTTATTTATTTTTGAGAAATCAAAACAAGTAAAGTTTGACCAAAATTTTAGAACATTCTATCAACAAATATAATATTGTGTAGATACCGTAGGAAAATATATTTCACAACCTATTTAATGATATTAATTTTGTATTTTGCATGTTAATGATTTTTGGTAAAAGCTTAGTCAAACATGGTATAGTTTGACTTTCTAAAAATAATATAAGCCCTAAGCTTTGGGATGGAGATAGTAGTATCTAGAGCTAAAACACATCTAGATACATCCGTATCTACAGATATGAGTCAATTAATTTGGATCTGAGGGAGTATCAGATTCAGACTACATGGTAAGTTGGTTAAAAAAATTACCCTGGGCGGTCCCTGCCCACTGGCAGTGGCATTTCGCTTCTTGTGCTGCAGATCTGGCCATGCTCCTATAGCAGGTGGGGCGCTATCGTTCCCCATAGCCTCAGCACGGAACCTGGAGGTACCAACCTGATACAGAGAATATAGAGCATGGTGTCACAGAGGCTTTACGCACAAACAACTGAAGACATGTGCTACTTTAAGCATTTTCCAGAACAGGAACAGATTGAGGATGCAGACAAACAGAGTGGATAAGCAAACGGAGTACCTGCTTTGCGGGGCTGGGGACGCAGCTCAGGCTCAGCCAACTGCCCACATGCGTGGTGGCCTTACGCTCCATTGCCCCCCCACCACCACCACCACCGATCGAGGTCTTCCCTTTCCTGTACAAGCTGACAAAAGATACATTGAGGATCAGCAGAGACTACAAGGGTTGCAAATGTCGACAAATAAAGGAAGAACACCCCAATCCAAGCAAAGGTAGCCCCCGCCCCCACCCCCATCCCCATCAATCACTCCCAGCGCGAGGGTGACCAGAAAGACACCCCTTCGCCCAGAATAGGAAATAGATGCGCAAGATATCGAGGTGAGGAAAAAGGAACCGATATCGAGAAAGGATAGAACATTACTAGTAGAGTACTACCTAATCCGCTTGGTCTAGATGCAGCTTGCCCCTCCAAGCTGGATGCCTGGACGGTGGAGGCGAAAGGAGGGGATCGAGCTAGCGGCTTGCATCCGTCGGCAATCGGCACTCGATCGGGAGAGACAAGGGGGGCTACATAAAGGGGAGGGGTAACATATTTTATTACACAGTGAACTTACTGATGTGACTAGTCATTACATGTCTCACTGAAACTGGGGCCCATAGTGTGGCACCCCAAATTCACTTGAACCTCCCCGGCGGGACACATTGGCGCGTCAACAAACCCCCGAATTGTAGCGGGGAAATGAAACATTTCACGAAAATTCGAAATTCAAGCACACTGCCACGCGCCAAGCACGCGGGCTGTTCCTTCCTCTTCCTCGGTTCCTCCTCCCCTATCCGAAAAACCCCAAATCCCAAGCTCAAACAACAACAAAAAAACCAAATCCCCTGGCCGCCATGCATGTCCCTCGTTCCCGGACGAGGCGGACCCCCCGCCCTGAGATCCCGAGTTCGTCCGTTCCGTCCACCTCGAGGCACTGCGTGCTGTCTCGCAGCAGCGGCTTGAGGGCGCTGCAGAGGAAGTTCCGCCGGAAAGTGCTCATGGCAACCGTGCAAGCTCACCGGCGTGCCGTATCCCGAGAGGAACTGGTCAAAGCTTTGCTATTCGCAAAAAAAAAGCGGGCCAAGATCTGGTCAAAGCTTCGTCGATGGCTTGCCGCGAGAGGCTTGGAGTCCAGAGTCAATAAACTAGCTGCTCGAGGACTTGGGCGGTTTACACGGATTCATATTAACTGACTCAAGTTTGTTAGTCTAGTTAACAAATGCATCTAGATACATCCATATCTAGACAAAATTGAGTCAATTAATATGAATCAGAGGGGAGTGCCTGAAAGTGTTTCATGCTACCAATTAATGCGCTGGCAGGACTGGCTGTAGAAGTAATTGTGCTACTACTCATACGATGAACTGATTGTGTGGGTGTCAAATTTTGCAACGCGATCATCCACTGAATGCTTAATTATAGTTCTAGCGCCAAAGGCGTACAAATCATAACAAAGATAGTACATACTACAGCACCAGAACATAAGAGTACGAATCATAAAGTAGCTCAACATTTTGCATCAGGGCTGGGTGGTCCTGAGACTACCGGGACGCCCCTGATGACGAGCGTGCATCCACTTCAACGCAAAGCTGTGTACTCGGTCCACGGCCTCCTTCTGTAGGCTGGATAATCTCAGGTGCAGGACCTTCGTCTATGAAAGGCTCGTCATCAGTACCATCCACAGGTGCATCGGGCTGGGTGGTCTTGAGACTACCCGGACGCCCGTGATGATCTCCGGGCGTGCATCCACTTCAACGCAAAGCTGTGTACTCGGTCCACGGCCTCCTTCTGTAGGCTGGATAATCTCAGGTGCAGGACCTTCGTCTATGAAAGGCTCGTCATCAGTACCATCCACAGGTGCATCAAACTGAGATTCATCTTCAAATATCCCATCAAACTGAGAGACCTCTTCAACTCTATGCTTCTGCAATTAGTACATCAACAGATTAGACAAACATCTTGTGATGACCCAGCGTACCACTGCATGGTGTAGTACACAAGTCGTTGACATAACACAAGTGAAACACCGTTCCACTCATATTACATCTCTCAGAGTGGTACAACAGAAACATATGCGAGTCCAAGGTATGTCTATAGAAGGATACATGAACTGTTTACAGAAGATCAACACAGCCTCCTACTTTACAGTGAGGTAAAACTTCAAATAAAGCTCCAGAAGAACGACTCGTAGTCTAACTTATTGCTAACTCAAGCTTAAGAGCTACTTGGCTTGCTATAGACATCTAGCTACTTAGGTGCTAGGATTAGGGAAAGATTCCCTTCTAGTACTAGTCTAAGTTTCCACTCTAGCTGATGCAGAAGTTGACTCCATTGACTTCTTTGATTGTATTCTTCATCTTGTTGCAGTTGACTTCTTTGTCTTCGAGTTCCACGGTAGTTCCTCCTCCGGTGCCTCCATAGCTAAGCAGGGGATTTAAGAGTGGGATGAGTACGAGCGTACTCAACAAGTTCATATTAGGAAATAGGTGTATCATGCACTAGCTACAGCCATAGACCAGAAAGTCATAGGCGAATGCAAGTTTTCATAAACATTTCTTCAAAAGGTTTATTTTATTCTGAAAACTATGTCAGTCTTCACCAGTTGACTAGAACTTCATGGAGTTCCTTTTCTGCCGCGTTCGCAGTTCCAAATACAATTCAGTATCCTCTGCAGAGGTGCGTTACTTTTCCCATAAGAGACCTTATCCTTGTTGCCAACCAGGCGTTAACTTTCCCGTCCACACTTCCTTGGTGTGAGGCCAGGTGTAAGATCCAAGCCCACACCGCCTTCTCCGCGACCTCGCAGACCCACCCTTTTGTAAGTCTGTCCTCTCCTATATCTATGGGTAGACTAACACATGCACTTGTTCTCTCCTATACCGTTAAGGTAGACTGATCCGAACAACTTATGTGCCCTGTCCTATACACCATAGATAGACTGATCCGGACAACCCTTACAATCCTTCATAGACCAATAATAAGTCTACCCTCTCCTGTATCTAATGGTAGACTGTGCAGGACCACATGTCCCCACCTTTACCAAAGATAGACCGATCCGGGCAACCCTTATTACCAGTCCGTTGGCATGCGAGAGGGAAAAGATACAGCTGGCTTCCCCAGAGCCATTATAGATCTTATGGTCAACGCGATATGTACGGCGCTAGAATCACTGGACGGCATTGGTACTTAATCCTAGATGAATAGTACCCGTGCAATGGAACCTCCACCAATCAACACATACCATGGTTCCATTGCCCACCACATAGTCATATTCATAATTGTAAAATAATATTTGCTTTTCAATGCAAGAGTGATAAGTATAGTACTTTGCATATAATTTGATAAAAATAATCAAATGACATGAGCAAGCGATGAACTTGCCTTTCTTGACTGCAAGATTATGCAGGCAAATGCGTGAGAACTCCAAATTCTGAAATACCATCATTGTCCGGTAAGGACAATGTTTAAAGAACTGGCAAATATGCTATAATGCATAGTATGAGATGCAATCGTCCCGAGCGTAACCTAACCTCGATGATTTAGGATGTATGAGTTGGAAAGATTTCTTTAGGGTTGGTTGCACTTTTAGAATGGTTCTCAACAAGGTTCTTATTAGGATTTGGTTATATTAGCATCATAACCAAGTGATATAAGACATCATAACAGTCATACATATAAAGAATAATGGTGGAACAATAGGTAAAGAACAGTTGTCAATTTTAAGTTCTACAGAACATGGTTAATGATTACTTATACTATACTTCAAAAGAATAACTTTTGAAGAACATGTTAATTAAGAAATAATGAGTATTTCAAAGAAGGATTAGGGCTTCTAAGGTTTGATTGACATTTGTACTTCAAAGGAATAACTTTTGAAGAACAGGTTGAATAAGAATATGAACTACTATACATAGGAGCTATGGCTTTCTAGGGTTTACTATTGGAGTCATCTAGTTCTCTAATAGGAACTAGTTGGGTTCTTAAATAGAATTGGTCTATATGTAACAAGTATTAGCAGGTTTATTACTATGGTTGTTTATGGTTATCATATCAAAGAATGATGGTCAAGGTGTTGCTATGAGTTAGGGTTTACTATGATTTCACAATTGCTTTACTAAGTAATCTCTAATGGTTTCTAAATTAAGTGAATTATCATTCCTAAGTAGGGTTTAGTTGAATAGGAGCATGTGATGTGAATTGCTACACAAGATTGGATACTAGGGTTTATCTTATGGTTCTACTAGGGTTTGATGGTTAAGGTTTATCCTAATGGTGTGGTATAATGGAGTGGTAATCAATGGTACTAATCCAATTAACAAGCTAGGGTTTATACCTAGGTGATACTTAGGGAATCATATAGGTTTGAATAGAGACATGAAATGATAATCTCATGTGACTTGGTTTTATGCTAGTGGATCATGACTTGTATTTGTTTGTCACATAATATGGTTCTCTATGTAAGGTGACATTCACATGACCACATGTGATAAGCAACTAGGGTTTTAGGGTTAAAGCATTTTCAAATGATCACATAAAATAATGGGATCTAGATTCTATCTTATAATAAAACTAGGGTTTCTAAATTATGATCCAATTCTTAAAGTAATGCTTGGTACTAGAATTAATGTGATTAAGTACTTTGCACAAAATTAATAATAGCCTTATCATTTAATTATTTTAAAAGGTTTAGAAATTAAGACAAATTTTAGTTAGGGTTTAATTTCCAGAGTTAGGGTTTTATAATTATGATTAGGTTTTAGAAATAATAATTTGCTAATTAAAAATGTTTGAGTTCACAATATTTAAGCTACCAAATTAATATTGGTTTTTAATATTTTCTTGATTTATTATTATAGAAAATTAGAATTTTCAAATTAGGGTTTATGAATTACCACTAATATTTCAATTGATGAGAATATGATAAAGAAAATTAATCTTAACATTTTAATTAGTTACTGAATATTTAAAACTTAAATTTGAAACTTCACTAATTATTGAATTCAAATTGTATTTTAAATAATTGAAATGGCATAATTAATAAGGTTAAAAATAAGTGAAATTTTATTTTGACACACATTTTTGTTTTATATTTTATTTGAATAGAGTTTATTTTTGTGAGCATTTTGATATATTATTTATATTTTTCTGAGCTAAAATGAATTTTATCTATTTCTGCAAAGTTTCAGCTATTTACTGTTTTTTAAATTAAAATAGAAAAATTAAATGTACCGAGACAGTTCTACCCTAGACACTGACGGTGGGGCTTGTGTCCACGTCGGCTGCCACGCAAGCAAGGACCGGTCAAAGTTGACCAGGACCTTTGACCTCACCGGCGGTTAAACGCCGGCGGTCAGCAGATGGTGGCGCCGCCGATTTACGGGCTCCCGGGATGCGCGGCTAGGCTCTACTGAACAAGTACAACTAGGCGAATCGAATGGTGGTGATGGTTTAGTGAGGGGATCACCGGAGCGTTGCCGACGACGAGCTCTGCGGTGGTGCTACTCCGGCGAGAATCAAATCAGGGGCTACAAGAGGTTCTAGGATGCGAGATCTAGCTCTACAGAGGCGTATGCTCACCCTGAACATGATGGCGTGGTCGGCTCCGGCGATGGTCGACGGAGACGGCGAGGAATTCGCCATTCCCGGCGATCTGTTGCGGAAGGAAATGATGAAATTGAGCCGATTCCTAGCTCCCCTGGATGCGTGCTTGCTTCCAGATGCTCCTCTCGACGAGACGCTCCTCCTCGACCAAGCTACGAGCTCCGGGGTGGCTCCAGTCGACGGCTTCGTCTTCAACTCCGGCGACAGTGAGTGGATGGTGGCGAGAGATAGAGAGCGATTGAGAGGGATTGAAGTGGCGGAGGTGAACAAGGCGTGCACGGCGATGCTCTCCACCTATTTATAGGCCAAGGGAATCCCTGTGGCCTCGACACGGTGACGGCCATGGTCGGGAGGTGGCGGTCTCTGGAAGCTTCTAGCTGGCAAGGATCTCCTCGTCCGCGGATAAGCTCGGACGCGAGAGAGGTTGGGCGTGGTTCTGAGTGTCTGGCGACGTCCGGGGCATGCTTATCGACGACGAGGTCGTGGCCTACTGGCTCCGCCGCGCTGTCGAGCTCGGAGACGACGACGGTGAAGTCATTTCTCCACGCACGATTCTTAAAGCAAGCGAAACGGTATTTGGACGTGGGCCGGACTGCTCCTGGGCTTTGACATGGGCTGCTGCTGGGTTGGCTTCGGGCTGTTGTGGCCTGCCAGGTAAGTTTCCCTCCATTTTCCTTTTTCAAATTTCTGTTTTCTTTTTCTGTTTTTATTTACTGGTTTGAATTCAAATTTGAAATCTGTTTTTCCTTTGCAGGTTCTAAAATATTGGAATATCAACATAAATTGATACTAATGATTACTGTATCATTATTTTGTTTAAATAAACTTTGAAATTTTGGATTAGATTGATATATTGTGAGATTTAATTATCATAGAAATGGGTTTTGATATCAATCTCAATTCCTTTTTAATTTAAGAACAAAATCTGTTTAAATAATTTGAAGTTTAGAACATGTGAATGGTAAAAATATTATTAGGTTAAACTAGTGTGCTTAACAATATTGATTGTTCATATCTATTTTAATTATGGTTGAAGTTTAAATTAAATGGTGTTGTGAATAGAATGAGTTTATGATTTCATGTGGGTTCTGAGGGTTTAAGAAGATGATTGAATAAACTCTATAATTACTAATCTTGCTTAGCAACTTCTAACTTGGATTACTTAGGATAATTCCCAAGCTCACCATTGGTCAATTCACTTGCTAAGGTGATGGTTCAAACTATGATATATTTTCCTCTTTGGTTAACTAAATATTTACTTGGGATACCAAATAGAATTGGATATTGGTTTTACTCTTCTCACCAAATGACATTTAGTTCTAGGTATATATGGCTTGGTTGATACTTGTGATCTATGATACACAAGTTAGGACATAATATTTTATGTGGGGTGGATTCTATTTGAAAGGTTTACAGCCTTAGTGATGCTTCACTAATTGAAGTATAAAATAGGCATGAGGCATGGCAGGGTTATAATTATAATCCAAAGTAATCCATGGGTTGGAATTCACATGTAGTTTAGGGTTTAAGTAGTGATCACCAATATGATACACAACTAGAATTAGGATATGGGCATGAGCTTTGGTTATGTTTCACTAATGGAACATGGCTCTCACCTCCAAGATTAAAGGTTGGTTTGAACAAGTAGAATTTAATACTACTCTAATATTCTCTAGGATAGACATGGCTATGGTTAGCATCTATAATCTCTCTCACTTCTAAATGTCTTGGAAAATCCTAAGGTCTTACTCAAGATATGATGATATGATCCTCTAAATATATGGTTTGCCTAGGAATTCTACCTTGGTATCTTATGTAGCTTGTTCTTCTGGAAATCTGATAAACCTGCATCTTGTGGTATGCCTCCACCTCCTAGCTTCTTCACCTTGATCCTAGATAATTCACATGGAGTGGCTCTATGTGTTTGTTCCCATGTATCATGCTACAAGGTGATCAAAGGAATGGAGGGTGTGGCTCTATTTATAGGCTTGGGCAAGTTCTAGTATCATGACACATAGGTGGTGACTCTTGTGTTGGTTAGATGAGTAAGGTGCTTGGTTGTCATGCCCTCATCCATAGCAATCCTTTGAGCATGAGGTGGCAAAGCTTGAAGTGCAAGTCATGTAGATATTTTCATCCCATGTGGCATGATCCTTATCCTCTCATATGATTTATTTTTGGATAGCCAAGTGGCATTTGCTAATAAATATCTTGTGGATGGTTTTATTATTGTTGATGAGTCACTATATCATATTGGATTGGATTTATATTATAATATTGGTGAAAAGGTTAAAATTGAAGGTTATTCCTCAAATTTGGATAGTTGTTGTTTGATTTCACCAAGGCATGATCATATGAGTTTCAAAATACCCATAGTTGGTTTTATTTAAATAGTTTGAACTATAATTTGTAATGTAAATGGATTTAGTTTTATGATATTCCATATATTTAATAAGTTATGATTTAAATAAGAATGTGTGGCTTTTATGCACTTTAAACCCTATGGTTTACCTTATTTAGAAGTGAATTAAATTACACACAAAGGTAGTTGCTAACTTTTAAGTATTATTAAGTTAGGGTTTGATTCTTAAAGTATGTGTTGTTGTAAGGAATGCCATGTTGAGATCTTTTATAAGATCTTGTAGTTGATCCTTACTTAAGGTGTTGTTTGTTGTAAATCTACTTTCATTTGATCTAGCCCATAGATCAAATCATCTCTACCCAAAACAGGGTTTTAGCAAAGATCACAGTGAAGTTTATAGCGCTTGACTTGATGATCTACTTCAATTCCATCAAGTCAAGTGAAACTTCAGTTATTGTGGTAAGTTTTATTTGAAAGCGCGAAAATTCCCCGGATTTTCTATGCATGAATGCAATGCACACTTTGGTGTTCTCTCATTTTATAGCCTCTAAACCTGGGATATTACAGCCTCTCCCCCTTAAACTGAACTTCGTCCCGAAGTTCGAACGCTCTCACGTTTCGGAATGTGGAACGGACTTGAACAGATCACAATCCTTTCAAACTCCCTAGTGATCTCATTAGATATAATTGAATATATCCCTTGTCTCGATCCTTCATGAAGTCTTCTGATGTCTGGCACTGATACTTTCTTCAATTCTATGATTTCTTCCAACACTCTAAGCTTATAGGCTTATTCTCCAAAGATTCTTGGATTAGGACATCTTCTTATGCTAATGGACTTTACTAATGGTTGTGGTGACATCTTCCTATTTGGGTACTCAAAGCTTGGTTCTACCAGCTGCGGTAATCCAGCTGCGGTGTAATATGGCACTACGGTGTACCAGCTGCGGTGTCCAAACCTTAATTCTAAAGATTGGTTTAAAGTAAGGTATCGTTTTTCCTTTAATTGTATATATATATATTATATGAGGCAACTAATTAATCAAATGTGTTTTCATTCGAGAGAACTTGTCAAAATTCAAGTTAATTTAATTTGCGCTAATTAGTTGGTCGCCTACTTGATGCGCAATGAAGTGTCGTTGGCCTATATATATGTAGGGTATAATTAGGGTTTAGGGTTTAGGGTTATCTCTAGCTAGGGTTTTAGGGTTAGGGTTAGGGTTAATTAGGGTTTAGGGTTTAGGGTTTAGGGTTTAGTTTTGGGTTTAGGGTCTAGGGTTTTGGGTTTAGGGTGTATAGTGTTTAATTAGGGTTTAGGGTTTAGGGTGTAGTGTTTAGGGTGTAGGGTCTAGGGTTTAGTGTTTAGGGTGTTTAGGGTGTACGTTTAGGGTATAATTAGGGCTTAGGGATTAGGGTTTTAGGGTTGAAGGTTTAGGGATCAACGATCGATCGAGTGCACACACACATTATTAGAGGCACCCGCGCCTTTGCGCATAAAGTGCATGCATATATAAGTGTGTTTTTTGGCCACCAACGATATATAGATCGAGAGAGAGATTGAAATGTGTATATATATATATCCCCAAGAATATGTTCAGATATATATTGAAATATATGCACGAATGATATGTGCAAGGTATGACATGCGCGCATGCACACTAATTGTATATATATTATGAGGCAACTTAATCAAATGTGTTTTCATTCGAGAGAACTTGTCAAAATTCAAGTTAATTAATTTATCAGCGCTAATTAGTTGGTCGCCTGCTTGATGCGCAATGAAGTGTCGTTGGCCTATATTTATATGTAGGGTTTAATTAGGGTTTAGGGTTTAGGGTGTAGTGGTTTAGGGTTTAGGGTGTAGTGTTTAGGGTTTAGGGTTTAGGGTTTATGGTTTAGGGTGTACGTTTAGGGTCTAATTAGGGATTAGGGATTAGGGTTTTAGGGTTGAAGGTTTAGGGATCAACGATCGATCGAGTGCACACACACATTATTAGAGGCACCCGCGCCTTTGCGCATAAAGTGCATGCGTATATATATAAGTGTGTTTTTTGGCCACCAACAATATATAGATCGAGAGAGAGATTGAAATGTATATATATCCCCAAGAATATGTTCAGATATATATTGAAATATATGCACGAATGAAATGTGCAAGGTATGACATGCGCGCATGCAACTAATTGTATATATATTATGAGGCAACTTAATCAAATGTGTTTTCATTCGAGAGAACTTGTCAAAATTCAAGTTAATTAATTTATCAGCGCTAATTAGTTGGTCGCCTGCTTGATGCGCAATGAAGTGTCGTTGGCCTATATATATGTTGGGTTTAATTAGGGTTTAGGGTTTAGGGTTATCTAGCTAGGGTGTTTTAGGGTTAGGGTTAGGGTTAATTAGGGTTTAGGGTTTAGGGTTTGGGGTTTAGTTTTAGGGTTTAGGGTCTAGGGTTTAGGGTTTAGGGTGTATAGTGTTTAGGGTTTAGGGTTTAGGGTGTAGTGTTTAGGGTGTAGGGTCTAGGGTTTAGGGTTTAGTGTTTAGGGTGTTTCGGGTGTACGTTTAGGGTATAATTAGGGATTAGGGACTAGGGTTTTAGGGTTTAAAGGTTTAGGGATCATCGATCGAGTGCACACACACATTATTAGAGGCACCCGCGCCTTTGCGCATAAAGTGCATGCGTATATAAGTGTGTTTTTTGGCCACCAACGATATATAGATCGAGAGAGAGATTGAAATGTGTATATATAGGAAAATTGTCCGTGCGTTGCAACGGAATAATACGGACCAAGCACATCATGAAGTATTCATTATAGCTAATTGATTAATATGGTAATGTATTTTGCAATCGACTATGAAAATACTTCAGAATAGAAGAAAATGGTTCTAAGCATTTGTCTAAAAAAATTAAATGGCATATATCTCTTCGTTCTATGGTCCAAACATTCATGCACCAACATAATAATATTTTATAAAACGTTGTAAATGTTTACAAAATATACCCTGGTTTTTTTATCTTGAAGTGTACTTGATCAAGATTTAAAAAATATGTTTAAAAGACTTCAGAGTAGTATAAATAAAGCATGCAATAAATTTATTGGTGAATGCATATAAAAACATGCCAGATCACGTTTAATGATCATGTGCTTTAACCTCGCAATTCTGTAGCTTATAATAAACCTAAAAACATGGAACTTCTTGTAGGTAAAAAACCAAACTGCTAATATGCTAATGCTATAACGAAAACATCCTATGAAATTCCGACGAAGTGACGAACCTCTCCATTCTCCAACATAACATCACTGGTCGACAGAGAGACTGAATTTGAAGAGTATGAGCTTTTATTCTGTATAAGTAGAAGACGGATGTATTCTTCCACCCAACTTCAGTGCATCCAATAACTCATCCTGAATTTCAGAATACTTCTGCAGTGCCTAATAATGGAGCTCAAAACATAAATCAAACAGTTAATAGCTTTGACAAAGATTTAGCCATACTGGGCATCATCGTGAGCGGCGATGAGAAGAGAAATCAAGGATCTTCAAACGAATACCCAGGCATAGCTGATTCTGAATAACCTTGAGTCACTTTTTTCCTCCTGATTTCCGTTGCTTCTTGTTGGCGAGATCGAGTTCAGGCAGCGGATCGGCCTTTTCCTGTGTGGGGGAGCGAGGAAGGAAGTAAAAGATTTGTGGAAGTACTTCAGCGAATTCAACGGCGAGACGACAATTTTGAGCCCAGGCTGAAGGATGAGATGCACAGAACGGCCGGCGAGATTGGACGCTTCAGGTGATCACAAATTCGCAATATCTCGTCGAAGTCGGCAACATGAGGGTCTCGTTTGTTTGCAACTCAAAGCTAGGGTGCCGATGACGTCTGAGGCGGGGGCGTCTAGGGCTGCCTGATCTATTCGCAAAAAAAAGGGCTGTCTGATCGCTCCACGGAAAAGGCTTCTCGCCTTCTCGTCTGGTGTAGGGAGCGGGAATCGTGCAGATGAGCATTGTCTCATTAATCTGAACTCCCCCAAATTCCTACCCGCAAACTACAGAGCGGGAATCGAGCATATGGGCTGCATGATCGCTGTATCAGATAGGGGATTCGCCAAAGACTACTGAGGTCGCGACCTTGAGCCCGCGCCGGTAGCCAGTAGCCACGCCTGCGTTTCCGAGCACCCGACTTCCACATCCTTGCGTTCGTGCTATCAGGCAAAGCTTTTCCACGATTCTAGATAAGTTTCTGCCACTGGATGAGACTACCCGCCGTGCGCTGATCTTTCCTGCATGCGTGCCGTCGTCGTACACATCCACTTCTGGTTCGGTAGTCTCTCGTGCTGGCCAACGGTGCAGCGCACTGCCACGGTGGCCGCCGGTTACGCAGCCTCGGGCGATGAACAACGCCACAGAGCCTCGCGATGCTCTCCTCGCCTCTCCTGGATGACGTAACCAGGAGCCTAGGACACCAGCGCAGCCGCACGGTTTAGTTTAGGGTTTGGTTCATGGGAGGCGCGCGGTCAGGCGGAAGGGAGAAGCCCTGCAGGAAATAGAACTCGATCGTGTTCAGGGTTATTATTAACGACAATTAGGAAACTGAACCGACCACGACTGCACATACATCGATTACAAACCGGAGCGAACAGGACTCACGCTATGGTAGGACTCACGAACGAAAGCGCCTTATGGGGTGGACGAAAGCGCACAAAGACGGACCAAACCACGGAAACGTTAGCTCCTTTATTATTAGGTATAGATATATATCCCCAAGAATATGTTCAGATATATATTGAAATATATGCACGAATGATATGTGCAAGGTATGACATGCGCGCATGCACACTAATTGTATATATATTATGAGGCAACTTAATCAAATGTATTTTCATTCGAGAGAACTTGTCAAAATTCAAGTTAATTAATTTATCAGCGCTAATTAGTTGGTCGCCTGCTTGATGCGCAATGAAGTGTCGTTGGCCTATATTTATATGTAGGGTTTAATTAGGGTTTAGGGTTTAGGGTGTAGTACGTGGTTTAGGGTTTAGGGTGTAGTGTTTAGGGTTTAGGGTCTAGGGTTTAGGGTTTAGTGTTTAGGGTGTTTAGGGTGTACGTTTAGGGTATAATTAGGGATTAGGGATTAGGGTTTTAGGGTTGAAGGTTTAGGGATCAACGATCGATCGAGTGCACACACACATTATTAGAGGCACCCGCGCCTTTGCGCATAAAGTGCATGCGTATATAAGTGTGTTTTTTGGCCACCAACGATATATAGATCGAGAGAGAGATTGAAATGTATATATATCCCCAAGAATATGTTCAGATATATATTGAAATATATGCACGAATGATATGTGCAAGGTATGACATGCGCGCATGCACACACTGATGTCTACGGGTGCTTCTATTCTTGTAGACAGTGTTGGGCCTCCAAGAGCAGAGGTTTGTAGAACAGCAGCAAGTTTCCCTTAAGTGGATCACCCAAGGTTTATCGAACTCAGGGAGGAAGAGGTCAAAGATATCCCTCTCAAGCAACCCTGCAACCACAAAGCAAGAAGTCTCTTGTGTCCCCAACACACCTAATAGGTGCACTAGTTCGGCGAAGAGATAGTGAAATACAGGTGGTATAAATAAGTAGTAGCAACGGCACCAGAAAAGTGCTTTGGCAGAACAGTAAACAAGCAGTAGTAACGCAGCAGTAGTAACGAGTAAAACAGTAAACAAGCAGCGATAGCAGTATTTAGGAACAAGGCCTAGGGATCATACTTTCACTAGTGGACACTCTCAACATTGATCACATAACAGAATAGATAAATGCATACTCTACACTCTTGTTGGATGATGAACACCATTGCGTAGGATTACACGAACCCTCAATGCCGGAGTTAACAAGCTCCACAATTCAATGTTCATATTTAAATAACCTTAGAGTGCAAGATAGATCAACACAACCAAACCAAGTACTAACATAGCATGCACACCGTAACCTTCACACTATGAAAGGAGGAATAGATCGCATCAATACCATCATAGTAATAGTTAACTTCATAATCTACAAGAGATCACAATCATAGCATAAACCAAGTACTTCATGATGCACACACTGCCAACATTACATCATGGAGGAGGAATAGACTACTTTAATAACATCACTAGAGTAGCACATAGATGAATTGTGATACAAAACTCATATGAATCTCAATCATGTAAAGCAGCTCATGAGATTATTGTATTGAGGTACATAGGAGAGAGATTAACCACATAGCTACCGGTACAGCCCCGAGCCTCGATGGAGAACTACTCCCTCCTCATGGGAGACAGCAGCGTTGATGGAGATGGCGGTGGTGTTGATGGAGAAGCCTTCCGGGGCACTTCCCCGTCCCGGCGTGCCGGAACAGAGACTCCTGTCCCCCAGATCTTGGCTTCGCGATGGCGGCGGCTCTGGAAGGTTTTCGTACCTCGTTCGTGTTTTAGGTCAGGGACCTTATATAGGCGAAGAGGCGGCGTCGGAAGGTCAACGAGGCGACGACACAACAGGGTGCGGGCCACCCCCGGCCGCGCCGGCCTATCATCGGGGCCCGTGTCCCCTCTCCGCGCTCTCGGGTGTTGGATGCTTCCGGGGATTCTAAGATTTGGCGTTGATTTCGTCCGATTCCGAGAATATTTCCTTACTAGGATTTGGAACCAAACAGCAACAGAACTGGCCCTTCGGCATCTCATAGGTTAGTTCCAAAAACGCATAAATATGACATAAAGTATGCATAAAACATGTAGATATCATCAATAATGTGGCATGGAACATAAGAAATTATCGATACGTCGGAGACGTATCAGCATCCCCAAGCTTAGTTTCTGCTCGTCCCAGTGTAAACGATAACAAAGATAATTTCTGGAGTGACATGCCATCATAAACTTGATCATACTATTGTAAGCATATGTAATGAATGCAGCGATCAAAACAATGGTAATGACATGAGCAAACAAATGAATCATAAAGTAAAGACTTTTCGTGAATAGTACTTTCAGACAAGCATCAATAAGTCTTGCATAAGAGTTAACTCATAAAGCAATAAATTCATAGTAAAGGTATTGAAGCAACACAAAGGAAGATTAAGTTTCAGCGGTTGCTTTCAACTTATAACATGTATATCTCATGGATATTGTCAATGCAAAGTAATATAATAAGTGCAATATGCAAGTATGTAGGAATCAATGCACAGTTCACACAAGTGTTTGCTTCTTGAGGTGGAGAGAGATAGGTGAACTGACTCAACATAAAAGTAAAAGAAAGGTCCTTCAAAGAGGAAAGCATTGATTGCTATATTTGTGCTAGAGCTTTGGTTTTGAAAACATGAAACAATTTTGTCAACGGTAGTAATAAAGCATATGTATCATGTAAATTATATCTTACAAGTTGCAAGCCTCATGCATAGTATACTAATAGTGCCCACACCTTGTCCTAATTAGCTTGGATTACCGGGATTATCATCGCAATACACATGTTTTAACCAAGTGTCACAAAGGGGTACCTCTATGCCGCCTGTACAAAGGTCTAAGGAGAAAGCTCGCATTTGGATTTCTCGCTTTTGATTATTCTCAACTTAGACATCCATACCGGGACAACATAGACAACATAATGGACTCCTCTTTTATGCATAAGCATGTAGCAACAATTAATGTTCTCATAAGAGATTGAGGATATATGTCCAAAACTGAAACTTCCACCATGATTCATGGCTTTAGTTAGCGGCCCAATGTTCTTCTCTAACAATATGCATGCTCTAACCATTAAATGAGTGGTAAATCTCTTACTTCAGACAAGACGGACATGCATAGCAACTCACATGATATTCAACAAAGAGTAGTTGATGGCGTCCCCAGGAACATGGTTATCGCACAACAAACAACTTAATAAGAGATAAAGTGCATAAGTACATATTCAATACCACAATAGTTTTTAAGCTATTTGTCCCATGAGCTATATATTGCAAAGGCGAATGATGGAAATTTAAAGGTAGCACTCAAGCAATTTACTTTGGAACGGAGAAATACCATGTAGTAGGTATGTATGGTGGACACAAATGGCATAGTGGTTGGCTCAAGGATTTTGGATGCATGAGAAGTATTCCCTCTCGATACAAGGTTTAGGCTAGCAAGGTTATTTGAAACAAACACAAGGATGAACCGGTGCAGCAAAACTCACATAAAAGACATATTGTAAACATTATAAGACTCTACACCGCTTCCTTGTTGTTCAAACTCTTTACTAGAAATTATCTAGACCTTAGAGAGACCAAATGCAAACCAAATTTCAGCAAGCTCTATGTATTTATTCATTAATGGGTGCAAAGTATATGATGCAAGAGCTTAAACATGAGCACAACAATTGCCAAGTATCACATTATCCAAGACATTTTATCAATTACTACATGTAGCATTTTCCGTTTCCAACCATATAACAATTAACGAAGCAGTTTCAACCTTGCCATGAAAAATAAAAGCTAAGAACACATGTGTTCATACGAACCAGCGGAGCGTGTCTCTCCCACACAAGCATTTATTCAAACAAAAACAAAACAAAAACAACAGACGCTCCAAGCAAAGTACATAAGATGTGATGGAATAAAAATATAGTTTCGGAGGAACCATAATGTTGTCGATGAAGAAGGGGATGCCTTGGGCATCCCAAGCTTAGATGCTTGAGTCTTCTTGAAATATGCAGGGATGAACCACGGGCATCCCCAAGCTTAGACTCTTCACTCTTCTTGATCATAGTATATCATCCTCCTCTCTTGACCCTTGAAAACTTCCTCCACACCAAACTCGAAACAAACTCATTAGAGGGTTAGTGCATAATCAAAAACTCACATGTTCAGAGGTGACACAATCATTCTTAACACTTCTGGACATTGCTCAAAGCTACTGGACATTAATGAAACAAAGAAATCCATCCAACATAGCGAAAGAGGCAATGCGAAATAAAAGGCAGAATCTGTCAAAACAGAACAGTCCGTAAAGACGAATTTTAAAATGGCACCAGACTTGCTCAGATGAAAAAGCTCAAATTGAATGAAAGTTGCGTACATATCTGAGGATCACTCACGTAAATTGGCATAATTTTCTGAGTTACGTACAGAGAATTAGGCCCAGATTCGTGACAGCAAGAAATCTGTTTCTGCGCAGTAATCCAAATCTAGTATGAACCTTACTATCAAAGACTTTACTTGGTACAACAAAACATAAAACTAAGATAAGGAGAGGTTGCTACAGTAGTAAACAACTTCCAAGACTCAAATATAAAACAAAGTACTGTAGTAAAATAAACACATGGGTTATCTCCCAAGAAGTGCTTTCTTTATAGCCATTAAGATGGGCTCAGCAGTTTTAATGATGCACTCGAAAGAAATAGTAGTTGAAGCAAAAGAGAGCATCAAGAGGCAAATTCAAAACACATTTAAGTCTAACATGCTTCCTATGCATAGGAATCTTGTAAATAAACAAATTCATGAAGAGCAAAGTAACAAGCATAGGAAGATAGAACAAGTGTAGCTTCAAAAATTTCAGCACATAGAGAGTGTTTTAGTAACATGAAAATTTCTACAACCATATTTTCCTCTCTCATAATAACTTTCAGTAGCAACATGAGCAAACTCAACAATATAACTATCACATAAAGCATTCTTATCATGAGTCTCATGCATAAAATTATTACTCTCCACATAGGCATAATCAATTTTATTAGTTGTAGTGGGAGCAAATTCAACAAAGTAGCTATCATTATTATTCTCATCATCAAGTATAGGAGGCATATTGTAATCATAATCAAATTTATCCTCCATAACAGGCGGTACTAAAAGACTACTATCATTATAATCATCATAAATAGGAGGCAAAGTATCATCAAAGAAAATTTTCTCCTCAATGCTTGGGGGACTAAAAATATCATGCTCATCAAAGCCAGCTTCCCCAAGCTTAGAATTTTCCATATCATTAGCAACAATGGTGTTCAAAGCGTTCATACTAATATGTTCCATAGGTTTTTTAATTTTCGCATCAAACCATCCATGTCTTAAATCAGGAAATAGAATAAGAAGCTCATTGTTGTCCATTATGCCAAACTAGTGTAAACAAGAAACAACAAGATGCAATTGCAGGATCTAAAGGAAATAGCTTCGAGTACTTACAACGGCGAAAATAGCTTAGTAGCCGAGATCCGGAGTGTGAGTACCTTTACCTTTCCTCCCGCAACGGCGCTTAAAATAGCTTGATGTCTACGGGTGCTTCTATTCTTGTAGACAGTGTTGGGCCTCCAAGAGCGAGGTTTGTAGAACAGCAGCAAGTTTCCCTTAAGTGGATCACCCAAGGTTTATCGAACTCGGGGAGGAAGAGGTCAAAGATATCCCTCTCAAGCAACCCTGCAAACAAGAAGTCTCTTGTGTCCCCAACACACCTAATAGGTGCACTAGTTCGGCGAAGAGATAGTGAAATACAGGTGGTATAAATAAGTAGTAGCAACGGACCAAGTGCTTTGGCAAGTAAACAAGCGTAGTAACGAGCAGTAGTAACGCAGTAAAACAGAACAAGCAGCGATAGCAGTATTTAGGAACAAGGCCTAGGGATCATACTTTCACTAGTGGACACTCTCAACATTGATCACATAACAGAATAGATAAATGCATACTCTACACTCTTGTTGGATGATGAACACCATTGCGTAGGATTACACGAACCCTCAATGCCGGAGTTAACAAGCTCCACAATTCAATGTTCATATTTAAATAACCTTAGAGTGCAAGATAGATCAACACAACCAAACCAAGTACTAACATAGCATGCACACCGTAACCTTCACACTATGAAAGGAGGAATAGATCGCATCAATACCATCATAGTAATAGTTAACTTCATAATCTACAAGAGATCACAATCATAGCATAAACCAAGTACTTCATGATGCACACACTGCCAACATTACATCATGGAGGAGGAATAGACTACTTTAATAACATCACTAGAGTAGCACATAGATGAATTGTGATACAAAACTCATATGAATCTCAATCATGTAAAGCAGCTCATGAGATTATTGTATTGAGGTACATAGGAGAGAGATTAACCACATAGCTACCGGTACAGCCCCGAGCCTCGATGGAGAACTACTCCCTCCTCATGGGAGACAGCAGCGTTGATGTAGATGGCGGTGGTGTTGATGGAGAAGCCTTCCGGGCACTTCCCCGTCCCGGCGTGCCGGAACAGAGACTCCTGTCCCCCGGATCTTGGCTTCGCGATGGCGGCTCTGGAAGGTTTCTCGTACCGTGGCTTTTCCGTATCGTGTTTTAGGTCAGGGACATTTATATAGGCGAAGAGGCGGCGTCAGAAGGTCAACGAGGCGACGACACAACAGGGGGGCGCGGGCCACCCCTGGGCCGCGCCGGCCTATCATCCGGGGCCTGTGTCCTCTCTCGGCGCTCGGGTGTTCTGGATGCTTCCGGGATTCTAAGATGTTGGGCGTTGATTTCGTCCGATTCCGAGAATATTTCCTTACTAGGATTTCTGGAACCAAAAACAGCAGAAAACAGGAACTGGCCCTTCGGCATCTCGTCAATAGGTTAGTTCCGGAAAACGCATAAATATGACATAAAGTATGCATAAAACATGTAGATATCATCAATAATGTGGCATGGAACATAAGAAATTATCGATACGTCGGAGACGTATCACACACTAATTGTATATATATTATGAGGCAACTTAATCAAATGTGTTTTCATTCGAGAGAACTTGTCAAAATTCAAGTTAATTAATTTATCAGCGCTAATTAGTTGGTCGCCTGCTTGATGCGCAATGAAGTGTCGTTGGCCTATATTTATATGTAGGGTTTAATTAGGGTTTAGGGTTTAGGGTGTAGTGGTTTAGGGTTTAGGGTGTAGTGTTTAGGGTTTAGGGTTTAGGGTTTAGGGTTTAGGGTGTACGTTTAGGGTATAATTAGGGATTAGGGATTAGGGTTTTAGGGTTGAAGGTTTAGGGATCAACGATCGATCGAGTGCACACACACATTATTAGAGGCACCTTTGCGCATAAAGTGCATGCGTATATAAGTGTGTTTTTTGGCCACCAACGATATATAGATCGAGAGAGATTGAAATGTATATATATCCCCAAGAATATGTTCAGATATATATTGAAATATATGCACGAATGATATGTGCAAGGTATGACATGCGCGCATGCACACTAATTGTATATATATTATGAGGCAACTTAATCAAATGTGTTTTCATTCGAGAGAACTTGTCAAAATTCAAGTTAATTAATTTATCAGCGCTAATTAGTTGGTCGCCTGCTTGATGCGCAATGAAGTGTCGTTGGCCTATATATAGGGTTTAATTAGGGTTTTGGGTTTAGGGTTATCTAGCTAGGGTTTTAGGGTTAGGGTTAATTAGGGTTTAGGGTTTAGGGTTTAGGGTTTGGGGTTTAGTTTTAGGGTTTAGGGTCTAGGGTTTAGGGTTTAGGGTTTAGGGTGTTTAGTGTTTAGGGTTTAGGGTGTAGTGTTTAGGGTGTAGGGTCTAGGGTTTAGGGTTTAGTGTTTAGGGTGTTTAGGGTGTACGTTTAGGGTATAATTAGGGATTAGGGACTAGGGTTTTAGGGTTTAAGGTTTAGGGATCATCGATCGAGTGCACACACACATTATTAGAGGCACCCGCCTTTGCGCATAAAGTGCATGCGTATATAAGTGTGCTTTTTGGCCACCAACGATATATAGATCGAGAGAGAGATTGAAATGTGTATATATATATATCCCCAAGAATATGTTCAGATATATATTGAAATATATGCACGAATGATATGTGCAAGGTATGACATGCGCGCATGCACACTAATTGTATATATATTATGAGGCAACTTAATCAAATGTATTTTCATTCGAGAGAACTTGTCAAAATTCAAGTTAATTAATTTATCAGCGCTAATTAGTTGGTCGCCTGCTTGATGCGCAATGAAGTGTCGTTGGCCTATATTTATATGTAGGGTTTAATTAGGGTTTAGGGTTTAGGGTGTAGTGGTTTAGGGTTTAGGGTGTAGTGTTTAGGGTTTAGGGTCTAGGGTTTAGGGTTTAGTGTTTAGGGTGTACGTTTAGGGTATAATTAGGGATTAGGGATTAGGGTTTTAGGGTTGAAGGTTTAGGGATCAACGATCGATCGAGTGCACACACACATTATTAGAGGCACCCGCGCCTTTGCGCATAAAGTGCATGCGTATATAAGTGTGTTTTTTGGCCACCAACGATATATAGATCGAGAGAGAGATTGAAATGTATATATATCCCCAAGAATATGTTCAGATATATATTGAAATATATGCACGAATGATATGTGCAAGGTATGACATGCGCGCATGCACACTAATTGTATATATATTATGAGGCAACTTAATCAAATGTGTTTTCATTCGAGAGAACTTGTCAAAATTCAAGTTAATTAATTTATCAGCGCTAATTAGTTGGTCGCCTGCTTGATGCGCAATGAAGTGTCGTTGGCCTATATATATGTTGGGTTTAATTAGGGTTTTGGGTTTAGGGTTATCTAGCTAGGGTTTTAGGGTTAGGGTTAATTAGGTTTAGGGTTTAGGGTCTAGGGTTTAGGGTTTGGGGTTTGGGGTTTAGGGTTTAGGGTCTAGGGTTAGGGTTTAGGGTTTAGTGTTTAGTGTTTAGGGTTTAGGGTTTAGGGTGTAGTGTTTAGGGTTTAGGGTCTAGGGTTTAGGGTTTAGTGTTTAGGGTGTACGTTTAGGGTATAATTAGGGATTAGGGATTAGGGTTTTAGGGTTTAAGGTTTAGGGATCATCGATCGAGTGCACACATATTAGTGGCACCCGCGCCTTTGTGCATAAAGTGCATGCGTATATAAGTGTGTTTTTTGGCCACCAACGATATATAGATCGAGAGAGAGATTGAAATATATATATCCCCAAGAATATATTCAGATATATATTGAAATATATGCACGAATGATATGTGCAAGGTATGACATGCGCGCATGCACACTAATTGTATATATATTACGAGGCAACTTAATCAAATGTGTTTTCATTCGAGAGAACTTGTCAAAATTAAAGTTAATTAATTTATCAGCGCTAATTAGTTGGTCGCCTGCTTGATGCGCAATGAAGTGTCGTTGGCCTATATATATGTAGGGTTTAATTAGGGTTTAGGGTTTAGGGTTATCTAGCTAGGGTTTTAGGGTTAGGGTTAGGGTTAATTAGGGTTTAGGGTCTAGGGTTTAGGGTTTGGGGTTTGGGGTTTAGTGTTTAGGGTCTAGGGTTAGGGTTTAGGGTTTAGGGTTTAGGGTTTAGGGTTTAGGGTGTAGTGTTTAGGGTTTAGGGTCTAGGGTTTAGGGTTTAGTGTTTAGGGTGTTTAGGGTGTATGTTTAGGGTATAATTAGGGATTAGGGTTTTAGGGTTTAAGGTTTAGGGATCATCGATCGAGTGCACACACACATTATTAGAGGCACCCACGCCTTTGCGCATAAAGTGCATGCGTATATATATAAGTGTGTTTCTTGGCCACCAACGATATATAGATCGAGAGATAGAGATTGAAATCCCCAAGAATATGTTCAACTATACGCACACACATGAATTACTAGAGGCACCCGCGCCTTTGCGCATAAAGTGCATGCATATGTGTGTTGTTCTGGCCACCAACGATAGATCGAGAGAGAGAGAGAGAGATTGAAATCCCCACGAATTAGAGGACCCCCTTGGGAACCCCAAGTGTTGGCCATGATGCGTATAGAAGCAAGTTTCCTCAGTATGAAACCAAGGTTTATCGAACCAGTGGGAGCCAAGAAGCACGTTGAAGGTTGATGGTCGTGGAATGTGATGCGGCGCACGCCAGGGATTCCTGCCAACTAGAACCCCACAACACAAACCAAGTACTTTGTCCCAACGAAACAGTGAGGTTGTCAATCTCACGGCTTGCTGCAACAAAGGATTAACCGTATCGAGTGGAAGATGTTTGCAAAGAAAACAAGTAAAACACAAGTATTGCAGAGATTGTATTTCAGTAAAGAGAATTCGACCGGGGTCCACAGTTCACTAGAGGTGTCTCTCCCATAAGATAAAAGCATGTTGGGTGAACAAATTACAGTCGGGCAATTGACAAATAGAGAGGAGCATAACAATGCACATACATGACATGGTAAATATAGTGAGATTTAATTGGGCATTACGACAAAGTACATAGACCGCCATCCAACCGCATCTATGCCTAAAAAGTCCACCTTCAGGTTATCATCCGAACCCCTCCGGTATTAAGTTGCAAACAATGGACAATTGCATTAAGTATGGTGCGAATGTAATCAACAACTACATCCTTAGACATAGCATCAATGTTTTATCCCTAGTGGCAACGCACAACACAACCTTAGAACTTTCTGTCACTGTCCCTGTGTCAATGAATGCATGAACCCACTATCGAGCATAAATACTCCCTCTTGGAGTTAAGAGTAAAAACTTGGCCAGAGCCTCTACTAATAACGGAGAGCATGCAAGATCTTAAACAACACATATGTAATAACTTGATAATTACCATAGCATAGTATTCTCTATCAATCGGATCCCGACAAACACAACATATAGAATTACAGATAGATGATCTTGATCATGTTAGGCAGCTCACAAGATCCAACAATGAAGCACAACAAGGAGAAGACAACCATCTAGCTACTGCTATGGACCCATAGTCCAGGGGTGAACTACTCACTCATCACTCCGGAGGCCACCATGGCGGCGTAGAGTCCTCCGGGAGATGAATCCCCTCTCCGGCAGGGTGCCGGAGGCGATCTCCCGAGTCCCCCGAGATGGAATCGGCGGCGGCTGCGTCTCTGGAAGGTTTTCCGTATCGTGGCTCTCGGTACTGGGGTTTCGTCACGGAGGCTTTAAGTAGGCGGAAGGGTAGGTCAAGAGGCGGCGCGAGGGGCCCGGATGACAGGGCCGCGCGCCAAGACCCGGGCCGCGCCGCCCGTAGTCCTGCCGCCTCGTGGCCCCACTTCGGACTTTCGGTCTTCTGGAAGCTTCGTGGAAAAATAGGACCCCGGGCGAAGATTTCGTCCAATTCCGAGAATATTTCCTTACTAGGATTTCTGAAACCAAAACAGCAGAAAAACAGAATGGTCTTCGGCATCTTGTTAATAGGTTAGTTCCAGAAAATGCATAAATATGACATATAATGTGCATAAAACATGTAGATAACATCAATAATGTGGCATGGAACATAAGAAATTATCGATACGTTGGAGACGTATCAGCATCCCCAAGCTTAGTTGCTCGTCCCGAGCAGGTAAAACGATAACAAAGATAATTTCTGAAGTGACATGCCATCATAATCTTGATCATACTATTTGTAAAGCATATGTAATGAATGCAGCGATCAAAACAATGGTAATGACATGAGTAAACAAATGAATCATAAAGCAAAGACTTTTCATGAATAGTACTTCAAGACAAGCATCAATAAGTCTTGCATAAGAGTTAACTCATAAAGCAATAAATCAAAGTAAAGGTATTGAAGCAACACAAAGGAAGATTAAGTTTCAGCGGTTGCTTTCAACTTGTAACATGTATATCTCATGGATATTGTCAACATAGAGTAATATAACAAATGCAATATGCAAGTATGTAGGAATCAATGCACAGTTCACACAAGTGTTTGCTTTGAGGTGGAGAGAGATAGGTAAACTGACTCAACATAAAAGTAAAAGAATGATCCTTCAAAGAGGAAAGCATCGATTGCTATATTTGTGCTAGAGCTTTGGTTTTAAAAACATAAAAATAAAGTTTTGAGAGGTGTTTGTTGTTGTCAACGAATGGTAATGGGTACTCTAACTACCTTATCAACCAGACTTTCAAGAGCGGCTCCCATGAAGGACGTTATTTCTACCACCGTGGTAGATCATCCCTCTTTCTTTTGTTTACACATGTATTTAGTGGGATGGCACTCCTTCCAACCTTTTTATACCATGAAGGAGTACCTTTTTTTTTATTTTTTTATGATGACACTCCTCCCCACCTTTGCTTTCTCAAGCCATGGCTAACCGATTCCATCGGGTGCCGACCAACTTTTCACATACCATGGAGGAGTGTCTATTTGCAAAATTAAGTTGCTTACTGATGAATCAGTGCAACACATGTGAAGAGAATTATTAATGAAGTTAATTAATTGGGGCTGGGAACCCCTTTGCCAGCTCTTTATGCAAAGTTATTGGATAAGCGGATGAAGCCACTAGTCCATTGTGAAAGTCTGTCCGAAGTAAATGACAAGATCGAAAGATAAAACACCACATACTTCCTCATGAGCTATAAAACATTGACACAAATAAGAGATAAATTTTGAATTGTTTAAAGGTAGCACTCAAGCAATTTACTTTGGAATGGCGGAAAATACCATAGGTAGATATGGTGGACACAAATGGCATAGTGGTTGGCTCAAGTATTTTGGATGCATGAGAAGTATTCCCTCTCGATACAAGGTTTAGGCTAGCAAGGTTATTTGAAACAAACACAAGGATGAACGGTACAGCAAAACTCACATAAAAGACATATTGAAAACATTATAAGACTCCACACCGTCTTCCTTGTTGTTCAAAACTCAATACTAGATATTATCTAGACTCTAGAGAAACCAAATATGCAAACCAAATTAGCAAGCTCCAAGTATTTCTTCATTAATGGGTGCAAAGTATATGATGCAAGAGCTTAAACATGAGCACAACAATTGCCAAGTATCACATTACCCAAGACATTTTTAGCATTACTACATGTAGCATTTTCCAATTCCAACAATATAACAATTTAACGAAGAAGAAACTTCGCCATGAATATTATGAGTAACACCTAAGGACATATTTGTCCATATGCAACAGCGGAGCGTGTCTCTCTCCCACAAAGTGAATGCTAGGATCCAACTTTATTCAAACAAAAACAAAAACAAAACAAACCGACGCTCCAAGCAAAGTGCATAAGATGTGACGGAATAAAAATGTAGTTTCAGGGGAGGAACCTGATGATGTTGTCGATGAAGAAGGGGATGCCTTGGGCATCCCCAAGCTTAGACGCTTGAGTCTTCTTAATATATGCAGGGGTGAACCACCGGGGCATCCCCAAGCTTAGAGCTTTCACTCCTCTTGATCATAGTATATCATACTCCTCTCTTGATCCTTGAAAACTTCCTTCACACCAAACTTCAAGCAAACTCATTAGAGAGTTAGTGCACAATAAAAATGTACATGTTCAGAGGTAACACAATCATTCTTTACACTTCTGGACATTGCATAAAGCTACTGGACATTAATGGATCAAAGAAATTCATCCAACATAGCAAAAGAGGCAATGCGAAATAAAAGGCAGAATCTGTCAAAACAGAACAGTTCGTATTGACGAATTTTTAGATGGCACCAGACTTGCTCAAATGGAAAAACTCAAAACTAACGAAAGTTGCGTACATATCTGAGGATCATGCACGTAAATTGGCATAATTTTCTGAGCTTCCTACAGGGAGGTAGACCCAGATTCGTGACAGCAAAGAAATCTGTAACTGCGCAGTAATCCAAATCTAGTACTTACTTTACCATAGAGACTTTACTTGGCACAAAAACATGATAAGGAGAGGTTGCTACAGTAGTAAACAACTTCCAAGACTCAAATATAAAACAAAGTACTGTAGTAAAAACAATGGGTTGTCTCCCATAAGCGCTTTTCTTTAACGCCTTTCAGCTAGGCGCAGAAAGTGTAAATCAAGTAACATCAAGAGATGAAGCATCAACATCATAATTTGCTCTAATAATAGAGTCATAAGGTAACTTCATTCTTTTTCTAGGGAAGTGTTCCATACCTTTCTTGAGAGGAAATTGATATTTAATATTACCTTCCTTCATATCAATAGTAGCACCAACGGTTCGAAGAAAAGGTCTTCCCAATATAATGGGACAAGATGCATTGCATTCAATATCCAAGACAACAAAATCAACGGGGACAAGGTTATTGTTAACCACAATATGAACATTATCAACTCTCCCCAAAGGTTTCTTTTTAGCATTATCAGCGAGATTAACATCCAAATAACAATTCTTTAATGGTGGCAAGTCAAGCATATCATAGACTTTTTTAGGCATAACGGAAATACTTGCACCAAGATCACATAAAGCATTACAATCAAAATCATTTACTCTCATCTTAATGATGGGCTCCCAACCATCTTCTAACTTTCTAGGAATAGAAGTTTCACGTTTTAGTTTCTCTTCTCTAGCTTTTATGAGAGCATTTGTAATATGTTTTGTGAAAGCCAAATTTATAGTACTAGCATTAGGACTTTTAGCAAGTTTTTGCAAGAACTTTATAACTTCAGAGATGTGGCAATCATCAAAATCTAAATCATTATGAGCTACAGCAATGGGATCATCATCCCCAAGGTTGGAAAAAATTTCAGCAGCTTTATAACAAGCAGTTTTAGCAATTTCAGGCAGTTTTGCACGCTTTGCACTAGGAGTAGAAACATTGCCAACACCAATTATTTTACCATTGATAGTAGGAGGTGCAGCAACATGTGAGGAATTAGCATTACTAGTGGTGGTAATAGTCCAAACTTTAGCTACATTATTTTCTTTAGCTAGTTTTTCATTTTCTTCTCTATCCCACCTAGCACGCAGTTCAGCCATTAATCTTATATTCTCATTAATTCTAACTTGGATGGCATTTGCTGTAGTAGTAATCTTATTATCAATATCATTATTTGGTATAACTTTCAATTTTAAAAGATTAACATCAGAGGCAAGACTATCAACTCTAGAAGCAAGAATATCAATTTTATTAAGCTTTTCTTCAACAGATTTGTTAAAAGCAGTTTGTGTACTAATAAATTCTTTAAGCATAGCTTCAAGACCAGGGGGTACACTCCTATTGTTGTAAGAATTCCCATAAGAATTACCATAACCATTACCATTAGCAGAAGGATATGGCCTATAGTTATTACTAGAATTGTTCCGATAAGCATTGTTGTTGAAATTATTATTTTTAATGAAATTTACATCAACATTTTCTTCTTGAGCAACCAATGAAGCTAAAGGAACATTATTAGGATCAACATTAGATCTACCATTCACAAGCATAGACATAATCACATCAATTTTATCACTCAAGGAGGAGGATTCTTCAACAGAATTTACCTTCTTACCTTGTGGAGCTCTTTCCGTGTGCCATTCAGAGTAATTAATCATCATATCATCAAGAAGTTTTGTAGCCGCCCCAATGTGATGGACATAAAGGTACCTCCAGCAGCTGAATCCAATAAATTCCGCGAAGAAAAATTTAGTCCTGCATAGAAGGTTTGGATGATCATCCAAGTAGTCAGTCCATGGGTTGGGCAATTCTTTACCAAAGATTTCATTCTCTCCCAAGCTTGAGCAACATGTTCAGTATCTAATTGCTTAAAATTCATTATGCTACTTCTCAAAGATATAATTTTAGCGGGAGGATAATATCTACCAATAAAAGCATCCTTGCATTTAGTCCATGAATCAATACTATTCTTAGGCAAAGATAGCAACCAATCTTTAGCTCTTCCTCTTAATGAGAAAGGAAACAATTTCAATTTAATAATATCACCATCTACATCCTTGTACTTTTGCATTTCACAAAGTTCAACAAAATTATTAAGATGGGCAGCAGCATCATCAGAACTAATACCAGAAAATTGATCTCTCATGACAAGATTTAGTAAAGCAGGTTTAATTTCAAAAAATTCTGCTGTAGTAGCAGTGGAGCAATAGGTGTGCATAGGAAATCATTATTATTAGTGGTTGTGAAGTCACACAACTTAGTGTTTTCATGGTTGGCCATTTTAGCAACAGTAAATAAAACAAACTAGATAAAGTAAATGCAAGTAACTAATTTTTTTGTGTTTTCGATATAGAGAGCAAGACAGTAAATAAAGTAAAACTAGCAACTAATTTTTTTGTGTTTTGTTTAGGTGCAGCAAACAAAGTAGTAAATAAAATAAAGCAAGACAAAAACAAAGTAAAGAGATTGAGAAGTGGAGACTCCCCTTGCAGCGTGTCTTGATCTCCCCGGCAACGGCGCCAGAAATTTAGCTTGATACGCGTAGATGCACACGTCCGTTGGGAACCCCAAGTGGAAGGTATGATGCGTATAGAAGCAAGTTTCCCTCAGTAAGAAACCAAGGTTTATCGAACCAAGAAGCACGTTGAAGGTTGATGGTCGCGAAATGTGATGCGGCGCCACCAGGGATTCCGGCGCCAACTAGGAACCTGCACAACACAACCAAAGTACTTTGTCCCAACGAAACAGTGAGGTTGTCAATCTCACCGGCTTGCTGTAACAAAGGATTAACCGTATCGAGTGGAAGATGTTTGCAAAGAAAACAGTAAAACACAAGTATTGCAGTAGATTGTATTTCAGTAAAGAGAATTGGACCGGGGTCCACAGTTCACTAGAGGTGTCTCTCCCATAAGATAAAAGCATGTTGGGTGAACAAATTACAGTCGGGCAATTGACAAATAGAGAGGAGCATAACAATGCACATACATGACATGGTAAATATAGTGAGATTTAATTGGGCATTACGACAAAGTACATAGACCGCCATCCAACTGCATCTATGCCTAAAAAGTCCACCTTCAGGTTATCATCCGAACCCCCTCCAGTATTAAGTTGCAAAGCAACAGACAATTGCATTAAGTATGGTGCGTAATGTAATCAACAACTACATCCTTAGACATAGCATCAATGTTTTATCCCTAGTGGCAACAACACAACACAACCTTAGAACTTTCTGTCACTGTCCCAGGTATCAATGGCATGAACCCACTATCGAGCATAAATACTCCCTCTTGGAGTTAAGAGTAAAAACTTGGCCAGAGCCTCTACTAATAACGGAGAGCATGCAAGATCTTAAACAACACATATGTAATAACTTGATAATTACCATAGCATAGTATTCTCTATCAATCGGATCCCGACAAACACAACATATAGAATTACAGATAGATGATCTTGATCATGTTAGGCAGCTCACAAGATCCAACAATTAAGCACAACAAGGAGAAGACAACCATCTAGCTACTGCTATGGACCCATAGTCCAGGGGTGAACTACTCACTCATCACTCCGGAGGCGACCATGGCGGTGTAGAGTCCTCCGGGAGATGAATCCCCTCTCCGGCAGGGTGCCGGAGGCGATCTCCTGAGTCCCCCGAGATGGGACTGGCGGCGGCTGCGTCTCTGGAAGGTTTTCCGTATCGTGGCTCTCGGTACTGGGGGTTTCGTCACGGGAGGCTTTAAGTAGGCGGAAGGGTAGGTCAAGAGGCGGCGCGAGGGGCCCAGATGACAGGGCCGCGCGGCCAAGACCTGGGCCGCGCCGCCCTGTAGTCTGGCCGCCTCGTGGCCCCACTTCGTTGACTCTTCGGTCTTCTGGAAGCTTCGTGGAAAAATAGGACCCTGGGCGAAGATTTCGTCCAATTCCGAGAATATTTCCTTACTAGGATTTCTGAAACCAAAAACAGAAAAAAACTGGCTCTTCGGCATCTTGTTAATAGGTTAGTTCCAGAAAATGCATAAATATGACATATAATGTGCATAAAACATGTAGATAACATCAATAATGTGGCATGGAACATAAGAAATTATCGATACGTTGGAGACGTATCAACCCCCTTGCACAAGTGTTGGCCATCTATATATATTATGAATCCCAATAATGTTCATACATGATAGGGCATATGTGTGAAGCAATTTTTTTCGAGAACTTGTAAAGATTCAAATTTATCAGTGCAAATGGAAACTAGTGCACATTAGAGGACCCCCTTGCACACGTGTTGGCCATCTATGTATAGTTTGAATCCCAATAATGTTCATACATGATAGGCTATATGTGAATCAATTTTTTCTTCCAAGAACTTGTCAAGATTCAAATTTATCGGTGCTAATGGAAACTAGTGCGCACTAGACGAGCCCCTTGCGCAAGTGCTGGCCATTACATATAGTAGTTTAAATCTTAAGAATGTTCATACATGATAGGCCATATGTGCAAAGAATTTTTTTGCAAATGGAAACTAGTCCAAAAAATTACATAGAGGTCCAAAAGAACTAGACAATAACTAATAGGACCTGCAACTTTACAAAAAGGACCCCAAAACATATAGAAGAAAATCAATCGAGTCCTTCTGGACCGCACATCAGATCTCTGCTCCGCATCCTTTCCAGCAACTCCGTCGCCGGGGACGCACCACTTGGGACGGTGTCGCCGGTAGTCGCCAGGACGAAGGAGAAGAAGGGCCTCAGCAACGGCATATTGGCTCTGAGAAGGGCCGCTGAAAGGCCAAGATGTTCACGGGCAAGACGGATGACGCCGTCGTATGCCCCGAGCTTGTGAACGTTAGCAGCTTGACTTCCCCGTTGGCCAGATCTGAAGCACTGACCAAAGCAAGCCTCACCGTTAGCGCCATCACCTTGATGGCACCAGATCGGGGTTTGGCCGGCAAGATCCGCCAGATCTGATCCGCCAGATTCACCATAGGCCAGATCTGAAGCCGATGACGAGATCCCCGACTCCATTGCGCCATTCTGCTCATGGGAAACACTGGATCTAAGCTTACAACAACACTAACTCCCTCGGATCCAAATTAGCTGACTCAACTTTGCTTATCTAAATATGGATGTATCCACACATGTTTTTACTCTAGATACATACACGTCTAAGGAAAGTTGAATCAATTAATTTAGTTCGGAGGGTGTACAATATACAGAGAGAAGTCGGCCTCGTCTCCGGCCGGCGAGGCCGCCGGAGAGAAGGGGGAGAGGAGCCGGGGGAGTGAGAGAGACTCGAGAGAGAAAGAGAAGAGGAGAGCTCCCTGGGGAAGAACATTATTTTTGTCGTTCTGCTCGTAGCTTGAAACTGAAAATTTCGGCCCCGCGCCAAATCATCCCGCCGAATCCATTCGAAAATCCCGTGACCAGTTTTACCCTTTTAACCCTGGTCCGGAAGTTACAACCCACCGACCATGGAGGGCTCATTCGGTAACAATGAAATATCTTGCCTAGATCCCGAACCCTCCCCACAGGCCCACACCCACCCACCAACCATTCGCCCCATTAGCTCAAAAATACTCTCACACGCCAAAGCTCTGACTCTCTACAGTACTAGATCTGCTTCGCCGCCGGCATACTCCTCCACAGCGTAGCCTTATCGTGTTGGCTGTCCACCCACCTGATCCGCTCCCCCGCCGCCCTCGCCACCGACGGATCTGCTTCACCGCCGACCTCGCCACCGACGGATCTGCTTCAACGCCGACCTCGCCACCGACGGATCTGCTTCACCGCCGACCTCATCCACAGCGTAGCAATCAACGCCTTTCCTGTCGACGCACCGGATCCTCTCCAACGGAACCGGGTCTACTTCACCGCGGCCCCCCTCCACAGAAGCCGATCTATTCCACCGACTACCTCGGCGCAGCGGCTGTATCAACTTCACCGAATCCCTTGCCAGCCAACCAGATCTGCTTCACTAACGCCCGCTTCTACTGAAACAGGGTCGACTCATCGTCTCCCGCGTTCGCCGCCGCTGGAATGCAAGTTGCCGCCCCCGTCCACCCCGCCGCAGCTTGGTTAGTACGCTGGCCCGTTAGATCGCGGTGTTTCTTTAGCCATGTTTTGTGTAGTTATTTGCAGATCTCATATGCCATTAACTTTCTTGATGTGTTACTTCGCATGAAGTTCGTTTAAATATTGTACAGTACAAAAGCATTATCCGGTCGCTACCATCCTGTTCATTCTACTGACACCTGTGTGCATCCACATACTTATAGCCTTATACCCATTCATTTGCTGCCAACTGTTTTTGTACTGCATGCTATTCCTTTTATAGTCATGCTATGGGCATTTCCAATCTGGTTGTTCTTATACCACGTCATTAGCTCACCGCTAGCCGCTAGCTGTTTTCTCGTGCCTGCTATTCTCACACTGCTTTTATAATCATGCTATGTGCATTTCCAATCTGCTTGCTCTTATACCTCGTCTTTAGCTTATAGCTATTTTTTTCCATGAATGCTCCTGTCGCACAGCTTGTATAGTTATTGCTGCGTGCATGTCTGGTCTTTGTATTATCGTAGACTAACTTGTCAATGTTATTTTTCCTAGGGATTGATCATGCGAACCACTTATTAGAATATCCAACATTAACAGCGGGGACGCTAGGGAAGGTTGGAATCTGAGTTCTTGGTTGGTAATTTTGGCAGTTTACTTCCGTCATTATCTATAACCTATATGCATTGTTCCTTATGCAAGAGATTAACACTTGGAACCCTGCCATAGCAATGCCATTCATGCTTTACTATGTTTCTGCCTATTTGATATGCTTGTCTTGGAGCAACTGCGAAGGTGATTTGAACCTGACATTTGGTCATTCTTAATGCCAGTTTACTTTATGTGGAAAACCTTGGCATTACCCTACTCTAAATCTGAATGTCTGAAATTCGTATCTCATGAAAAGCAACATATAGTTGGTTTTAATCTGATATCTGGTAAATATTGGCTTATTCATTTGGCAGCTCAAGTTTTTTGTTATTTGAAACCAGCTGACTTGGTCTTAAATGTGATATCTAAACACAGATTAAGGACAATGGAGCAGGAGGATTAGCATTTCACTTGATGGCTGAACCTAAAATGATAGGCATGTTGACCACGACTAGTGCACGCAAGAGAAGGACCTGCAGCGAGCCAGTATGTGCTTAGTACATGCATCTTATCTTATCTTGTGCTTATTTCTGCTACATGCTGTTATCTGATCTCTACATTGCGTAATACATGTTTGAATAGTTAATTGTTGTAACTATGTTTGCAATATTACCAGAATGCAGTTTTAATGAAGCAGTCATCATTAGAAGATAGTCGCCAAAGCGACCCTGTGCAACATTATGATGTAAGTCTGTGCTTAGTACAAGTTCCATACATTGTCTTATTTATGCAACTTGTTATTATCTTATATCTACATTGCATAATAAATGTTTGAATAGTTCACTGTTGTAACTATGTTGCAATATTACTAGAATGCAGGTGTAATGAAGAAGTCCTTAGTAGAAGATAGAGCGCAAAAAAGGTTCCGGGGTGAGCCTATGCAACGATATAATGTAAGTCTGTGCTTAGTACTTGTGACTATCTCATATCGACAATGCTTAATACATGTTTGCATAGTTCATCGTTTAACTCTTTTTGCATTATTATCAGAATGCAGTTGTGATGAAGCAATCTTCATCAGAAGAGAGGCCCACAAAAAGTTCTGATCTTTCTTCTGATGCATCCTCTCATAGCCGTCAACCTAGACCATTCCTTTCATCAAACAGTAAATATCTCAAGGCTGTACTTTATAAAAGACATGGTATTGCTGCTTTAAGATCTGTAGCTGATATGTTGACCAAGAGTACACAAGATTCAATCAAGGCGATTGCCAAATGTCAACGTGTTATTGATGATGCTAATAGAAGTCCTCAATGATTCTATGTAATTTTTTTATTTGGGCACATTAATTGCCTTGTAATTTTCCTAGTTATTTTATTTGTGTATGTAATTGTGTGTATCATTGATACCAGATTTTAGGCTCATGAAATTTAATGCAAGTTGACTAGTCAAACAACCAGGGCCCTACAACAGATTGGGCCGGCCCACTTACAGTAGTGTGGGACCCACTTTCATTTTGGGCCGGCCCACTACTTAGTAGGCCGGCCCGGTTACACGAAGTGGGCCCCACAGCTTATTGGGCCGGCCCACTTGCTCTATTGTGGACCCACATACTAAATGGGCCGGCCCTTTAATAGGAAGGTGGGACCCACATGTGTTTTTGGCCCGGCCCACTATCTTGTTGGGCCGGCCCACTTGCCATATGGTGGACCCCACATACTAAATGGGCCGGCCCTTTAACAGGAAAGTGGGACCCACCTGTATTTTTGGCCCGGCCCACTATCTTGTTGGGCCAGCCCAATTGCTATATGGTGGACCACATACTAAATGGGCCGGCCCTTTAACCGGAAATTGGGACCCACTGTGTTTTTGGCCCGGCCCACTATCTTGTGGGCCGGCCCACTTGCTATATGGTGGACCCCACATACTAAATGGGCGGCCCTTTAACAGAAAGTGGGACCCACTGTGTTTTTGGCCCGCCCACTTTCTTGTTGGGCCAGCCCATTTGATATATTGTGGACCCCACGTACTAAATGGGCCGCCCGATAACAGGAAAGTGGGACCCATATGCTAATTGGGGCCCAATAACTTCTTGGGCCGGCCCGTTGTTTTAAGGTGGACCCCACTAGGTAAATGGGCCGGCCCGATACCAGGAAAGTGGGTCCCACGTGTCTTGTGGGCCGGCCCTTTTGCCTGTTGACCGGTCAAACGAGTGCATTCGGCCCGGCCCACATGCTTAGTGGGCCGGCCCATTAAAGTTTTGACCAGTCAACCTTAGAGGTTAGGCCCGGCCCACGTAACTAATGGACCAGCCCAGCTATATAGTTGACCGGTCAAACTAAGTCAGCTGGCCCGGCCCGCAAACTTAATGGGCCGGCCCGCTTAAGACGTGGCAGGCCACGTGTGGGCCTACCATCTACCACGGGGTTTCAGCCGGTTAACGCCGTTAACTGCCAGTTAACGGCGTCTGCCACGTGGCAGTTTGCATGACGTCAGCATCAACGGGCTCCGAAACACTTGCGCAACGGTCCGATTTTCCGTAGCGGAAGGGCGCCCAAGCGCGACGGACCGAAAAAATCGTCGTAGGACTTTGCCTGACGCAGTTTCCACAACAGAACCCATATCGTCGGGTTAGGCCCATAGGCGACGAAAAATACCCCTTAGCGGACGAGCAAGACGATTTCGCTGGTTGTATGCAAACTAAAGTTGCTGACATTGATGAAACCTCGTTGGATACAGGTATCCCTGCACATGATGGAGAAGTAGATTTCACTGTTGAGGTTAGTATAGTCGACAAAGAGATGGATAAACTGAAGCTACCTGGTGAATCTCAGGAGGAGAATGGACACGACGAGCAGGATGAGACCATGCACGAATATCAGAATGAAGACGGAGGATGATGATGATGATGATGATTAGACTCTTGTCTCTGTATCATGCTGTGAGATGAAGAACCATGATTTGTTTTGATTTTTCTATTTGGAAAATGTATGAGTCCTGAAGACAATTATCTGTTGGATTGTAATCCCATGATGACTAATTATTTATGTTTGTTGTCCTACTAAAAGTTGGTCAAACTTAATTGTGTGGAAGTAATCCCATGCTGTTTGATTCATAGGGTCATATCCCATAGGAAAATAGAATGATAATAGATCAAACTAATGCAAAATATCTTATAACCACAATCAAATAGAATTTCTCTTGACATAGGATTCAAGTTGGCATGGCATCCCTATCATACAGGGTTTTTATTCATACTATGCTACAAATCGAAAATAAGATGGGTCAGCACTTTATCGCGGCAGATAGGGCAGCTGGCGTTCGTTACAAACCAGGAGAAGATGCACTTCCTATGGAACGGGTGTTTGCATCCCCGGAGACGCACCGTTGTGCGCTGCGACAGCCCCAGCATGCATATGCTGCAGTGGCCGTCCTCCGGCGCAACTAGGACCCAACTGTCCTGCAGCGCCGGCAAGTTGACGATGAGCCGGTGGTCCACCCTAAGGGTGAGGTCGAAGTGGAGGCCACCGACCCGACGACACGCCTGCTGCCACATCAGGTGCATAACATCGTAAGGCATGATGATGTCCCACTCCTCCTCCGTGAGGTTCAGGTTCTTGAGCAGCCATACACGGGCAAGAATCTCGCGCATAGTTCGCACGACATTGCCCCCACTACGCAGCTCCCTCGGAGGCAAGCCAAGATCCAGCACCACCTCTTCGCAGGGTGTAGTGGTGATATCGTCCTCATCCAGTGGGGCAGGGAGGGGGCCGGCCATCCTCCTGAGCTCGTACGTCCTCGAGAAGAAGATGTGCACTGTCATAGTGTACGGGGACGCCTCGCCCTCGCCCACGGCCGGCGGCTCGCCGACGGAGAAGTCGGTCGTGCTTGCCGACACACGGCAGGCACGGAAGACATGTGGGCCAGACTCGATGATGCGCTCGCGTGAGGAGCGCTCTAGTAGGGGCGTCGCCGCCATTGGGGATTCTTCGGAGGGCTGTAGACTGGCGGCTAGTCGACGGTGAGGTGGTTGGTGTGAGATCTCTGGGATGAGGCCAGGGGAAGTGGGCGAAGTGCTCGGGACTAGGGACTGCCCTCAACTTTCCGCAGTAGTATGATAATAATTGGTGGACGAGGGAGACTAGTCCAGAGACTACCCAAAGTTGAGTACAGTAGTAGTAGTACATCATGTTCGAGGGAAAATGCCCAAGATTTATATCAAAATTCAAGCTAATTTCGCCGATTTTGTTCTGCCGTTCATTAGACATCATCCAACGGCCTTGGTCTCTGGGATTCGCTGCTACAGTGTCATCTACTATTTTCTACCCAATTCCAGAAACATCCATAAAGCTATAGATAGCTTTCCTGCTTGTTGGCCCCACCCCATTTTTTTAATATTTTCTTCCTTATCCCCTTCGCTCATGCTAGCAGCTACTTGCAGCCATTGCTACACCAGCGAGGTGATCTCTATGATAGGCACGGTTTTAGTAAGACAGCAAGTTGTAGATAGCTAACCATGAGACACATGCCTCTCTGGTTGAGACTGAGCTCGCTCTTGTGATTGGGCTCCAATGGTCGAGGTGAGTCACAGCTGCAATGACAGAGGTTTGTGCTGGATGTAGGCACTGGGATAGAATTAATTAGCACAGAGGCGTAACTAGCACTAGATGGAGAAGGCATAGTACACATATCGGACACGAAGTCGCGTCTGGCGAGCAGCTCGCATTCACTTGCATCAGTGCGGTACAACAAAGATGATGAAGAAGGATTGGAGCTTTGAAGGTAGTCAGAAAAGTTACAAAAAATAATACGTGCAAAACTTAACCTGTATAAACGCACATGCATGGATAATTTTACATTTCTGCATGAGAAAGACATGTCAATTTTCAGTAAGACATGGTTTGATTTGTCAAATTTGATGCTCCTTAATGCATTTTAAGTGAAAATTACAGGTTTATTCATTATAATTGCCGATTTTTAACGTTACGTGCAGCTGACTAGCAAACTATAAGTGTGTGATTGCTTGCTTCCAAAATAAGGATATGTAATCATTTTGTATAAGGTAGTACCAATTAGTCGTTATATTGCAGAACTTAAAGAGTTTTGAGAGATTCAACTCGTTGCTACTCCATAAAAATGGTCATGTTGACAAATTTGATCCAGTGTTGAACAGAGCCAGAAACATTTCTAAAACTTGAGCATGGAAGAGGCTAGGGGTAAATGCCCCAAGGCCAGCCGAGCCTATCGTAGGTGCCGTCCCGAGGAGGAAGTACCTTAATTTGGGGCGCGCGCGGACGCTGCGCTACCCCGAGCTCGAGACGCCGCCGTACCGCTAGCTCGACCGCGAGCGGAGGCGGAGCGGCGGCGGCGGAAGGTAAAGCTCCTGCTGACAAACATATTAGGCACAAATGGGCAACCTTCAGTAACCCATGTTCCATTTTTTTTGTCAGGATAACCCCATGTACCACCTTCCCAATAGAAAAAGTACTGTTCAACCTTCCCCTGTTGGGCCCAATATTTCACTTTTGGGTTGCCAACGAACATCTACATGGTAATTGTTATCGGTCTACTTGCTCCGGCTGTCGAAGCCCAATAACTACAAATGGGCCTTTCTGCTCATGCAATTTCGGCCCTTTTCTAATGAAACACAGATCCTATGATTGGCAAAAAAACACGGAGATTCTACATAAAAGTTGTTTTTATTTATTTTGAATTATTGGGTTCCAATTTTTGAAACTGCTCATGCCCAATATGAAAATCCTTGATCGCTCCATACCCACATGGATAACGGTATTTTTAAAAATTCATAAAGTGGATTTGAAATTTAAAACATATCCTGATAATTCCATGATTTAATCTATCAACTTGCAAGATCTTGGAGCGAAAGAGCTTGTATTAGTCTGCAAAAATAATACTGATAAACCTGTCGTTAACAAGAAATGAAGGTTTATCGTTCAGAGAGGATGCCATGTGGGACCCATGAGACAGTAGCGTCCTCAACGTTTCAAAGAAAAAGGCAAGTAGCCCGAAAATAGGGGTAAAAAATAAATCCTAGAAAGGAAACATTTATAGTTCATAGAGGCTGACATGTGGGACCGATCTGCCAGCAGCATCCTCATCATTTCGAAGTCGGCAGGGATCAGAAGAAAAAGGCAAATAGCCAGAAATTAGGGGTCAAAAATAAATCCAAAAAAGGAAACTTTTATTCTTCATAGAGGGTGACATGTGGGACCGACCTGCCAGCAGCCAAAGGGGGCAGGGGATCAAAAGAAAAAGGCAAATAGCCAGAAATTAGGGGTAAAAAATAAATCCAACAAAGGAATGGTTTATTGTTCATAGATGCTGACATGTGGGACCCATGAGCCAGCTGCGACCTCAATTTCAAAGGCGGCATATGATCGAAAAGAAAAAGGCAAGTGACCAAAAATCAGGGGGTAAAAAAATCTAAGAAAAGAAACTTTATTGTACATAGAGGATGACATGCGGGTCCCATGAGCCAGCACCTTACTCAACGTTTCAGAGGCGGCATGAGATCGAAAGAAAAAGGAAAGTGACCAAATATCAGGAGCAAAAAATAATCCAAGAAAAGAAACTTTATTGTACATAGAGGATGACATATGGGTCCCACTTATACAAGCTCTCCAAGATCTTGCAAGTTGATTGTACATAGAGAATGACATGCGGGCCCTTATGTCAGCAGCTTACTCAACGTTTCCAAGGCGGCAGGGGATCAAAAGAAAAAGGAAGTAGCCAGAAATTAGCGGTCAAAAATAACTCCAAGAAAGGAAACTTTTATTGTTCATAGAGGATGACATGCGGGACCCATGCGCTAGCAGCTTCCTCAACGTTTCAAAGGTGGCATGAGATCGAAAGAAAAAGACAAGAGACCAAATATCAGGAGCCAAAAATAATCCAAGAAAAGAAACTTTATTGTACATAAAAGATGACATGCGGGTCCCATTTTGCAGCAGCGGTGTCAACGTTTCAAATGCGGCTTGAGATCAAAAGAAAAAGAGTAGCCAGAAATTAGGGGTAAAAAAAACTCCAAGAAAAGAAAGTTGATTGTACATAGAGGATGGCATGCGGGTCCCATGAAGCAGCTTACTCAACGTTTCAAGGCGGCAGGGATCAAAAGAAAAAGGAAATAGCCAAATAAGAGGGTGAAAAAAATCCAAGAAAAGAAACTTTTATAGTAAGAGGATGACATGTGGGTCCCATGAGCCAGCAGCTTCCTCAACGTTTCAGAGGCTGCATGAGATCGAAAGAAAAAGGCAAGTGACCAAATATCAGGAGCCAAAAATAATCCAAGAAAAGAAACTAGATTGTACATAGAGGATGACATGCGGGTCCCATTTTGCAGCAGCGGTCCCAACGTTTCAAATGCGGCTTGAGATCAAAAGAAAAAGAAAGTAAAAAAAACTCCAAGAAAGGAAAGCTTTATCGTTCATACAGGCTGACATGTGGGACCTATGAGCCAGCAGCTTACTCAACGTTTCAAAGGCAGTGGCAAAAATCAGAGGGTGAAAAAAATCCAAGAAAATAAACTTTTATTGTACATAGAGGATGACATGCGGGTCCCATGAGCCAGCAGGTTCCTCAACGTTTCAAACGTGGCATGAGATCGAAAGAAAAAGGTAAGTGACCAAATATCAGGAGCCAAAAATAATCGAAGAAAAGAAACTTTATTGTACATAGAGGATGACACGCGGGTCCCATTTTGCAGCAAGCAGCCTCAACGTTTCCAAGGCGGCACAGACCAAAAAAAATGAAGTAGCCAGAAATCAGGGGTGAAAAATCCAAGAAAAGAAAGATTTCAATTGGGCTGCATCTGGACATCTGGGCCTTCGAACTATCCTGCTGGGCCTTTTGACTCGTACAATTTCAGCCCACTCCAAAACATGAAAGTTCGGATTTTTCTCAAAAAAAAACAGGAAAGTCCTATGCTTCGCCAAAACAAAAAACAAGGAGATTCAACATATATGTTGTAAAAATAAAGATTTAATTTATCCGTTTGCAATAGCTCAGAGCGAAATACACTGTTTATTGTCTGCAAAATAATTAGATATCACATGTTTCTTGTACGGGGAGGCTGACATGCGGGACCCATGAGCCACAGCGTCGTCACGTTTCAAAGGCGGCAGTGGATCGAAAAAATAAAAAAAATCAGTTGGTAAAAAATCCAAGAAAAGAAAACATTTATCGTTCAGAAGATGACATGCGGGACCCATGAGGCAGCAGCATCCTCAACGTTTCCAAGGCGGCAGGGGATCAAAAGAAAAAAAGGAAATAGCCAGAAATTAATTAGGGTCAAAAATAAATCCACCAAAGGAAACTTTTATTGTTCATAGAGGATGACATGGGACCGACCTGCCAACAGAGTCCTCAATCGTTTCAAAGGGGGCAGGGGATCAAAAGAAAAAGGCAAATAGCCAGAAATTAGGGTCAAAAATAACTCCAAGAAAGGAAACATTGTTCTAGAGGATGACATGCGGGACCCATGAGCCAGCAGCTTACTCAACGTTTCAAAGGCGGCATGAGATCGAAAGAAAAGGCAAGTGACCAAATATGAGGTGCCAAAAAACAAGATTTATTGTACATAGAGGATGACATGCGGGTCCCATTTTGCAGCAGCGGTCTCAATGTTTGACATGCGGCTTGAGATCAAAAGAAAAGAAAGTAGCTAGAAATTAGGGGTAAAAAAACTCCAAGAAAGGAAAGCTTTATCGTTCATACAGGCTGACATGTGGGACCTATGAGCCACAGAGTCCTCAACGTTTCAAAGGCGGCAGGGATCAAAACAAAAAGAAATAGCCAAAAATCAGAGGGTTAAAAAAACCAAGAAAATGAACTTTATAGTACATAGAGGATGACATGCGGGTCCCATGAGCCAGCAGTTCCTCAACGTTTCAAACGTGGCATGAGATCGCAAAAAGGCAAGTGACCAAATATCAGGAGCCAAAAATATTCAAGAAAAGAAACTTGATTGTACATAGAGGATGACATGCGGGTCCCATTTAGCAGCAGCGGTATCACCGTTTGAGAGGCCGCACTGGATCGAAAGAAAAAGGCAAGTGACCAAATATCAGAAGCAAAAATAATCGAAGAAAAGAAATTTTATTGTACATAGAGGATGACATGCGGGTCCCATTTTGAGCAGCGGTCTCAACGTTTCCAAGGCGGCACAGGACCAAAAGAAAAATGAAGTAGCAGAAATCGGGGTGAAAAAATCCAAGAAAAGAAAGATTTCAATTGGGCTGCATCTGGCCGTGGCCTTCGAACTATCCTGCTGGGCCTTTTGACTCGTACAATTTCAGTCCACTCCAAAACAGGAAAGTTCAGATTTTTCTAAAAAAAACAGGAAAGTCCTATGCTTCGCAAAAACAAAAAACAAGGAGATTCAACATATAAGTTTGTTTATGTAAAAATAAATATTTAATTTATCCGTTTGCAATAGCTCAGAGCGCAATACATGTTTATTGTCTGCAAAATAATCAAGATATCACATGTTTCTAGTACGGGGAGGCCGACATCATGGACCCATGAGCCGCAGCGTCGTCAACGTTTTAAAGGCGGCGGGGATGGAAAAAAATAAACCAAAAATCTGTTGGTAAAAAATCCAAGAAAAGAAACATTTTCGTTCTGAGAGGATGACATGCGGGACCCATGAGGCAGCAGCATCCTCAGCGTTTATTGTTCATAGAGGCTGACATGTGGGACCCTTGAGCCAGCAGCGTCCTCAACGTTTTAAAGGCGGCAGGAGATCGAAAGAAAAAATAAGCCAAAAATCATTTGGTAAACAAAATCCAAGAAAAGAAACATTTACCGTTCTGAGAGGATGACATGCGGGACCCATGAGGCAGCAGCATCCTCAACGATTCCAAGGCGGCAGGGGATCAAAAGAAAAAAAGGAAATATCCAGAAATTAATTAGGGGTTCAAAATAATCCATCAAAGGATACTTTTATTGTTCATAGAGGATGACATGTGGGACCGACCTGCCAACAGCGTCCTCATCGTTTCAAAGTGGGCAGGAGATCAAAAGAAAAAGGCAAATAACCAGAAATTAGGGGTAAAAATAACTCCAAGAAAGGAAACTTTTATTGTTCGTAGAGGATGACATGCGGGACCCATGAGCCAGCAGCTTACTCAACGTTTCAAATGCGGCATGAGATCGAAAGAAAAAGGCAAGTGACAAAATATCAGGAGCCAAAGATAATCCAAGAAAATAAACTTTATTTTACATAGAGGATGACATGCGGGTCCCATTTAGCAGCAGCGGTCTCAATGTTTCAAATGCGGCTTGAGATCAAAAGAAAAAGAAAGTTGATTGTACATAGAGGATGACATGCGGGTCCCATGAGTCAGCAGCTTACTCAACGTTTCAAAGGGCAGGGATCAAAAGAAAAAGGAAATAGCCAAAATTCAGAGGTGAAAAAAATTCAAGAAAAGAAACTTTTATAGCATATAGAGGATGACATGTGGGTCCCATGAGCCACCAGGTTCCTCAACCTTTCAAGGCATGAGATCGAAAGAAAAGGCAAGTGACCAAAAATCAGAGGGTGGAAAATAATCCAAGAAAAGAAACTTTTATTGTACATACGGATGACATGCGGGTTCCATTTTGCAGCAGCGGTCCCAACGTTTCAAATGCGACTTGAGATCAAAAGAAAAAGAAAGTAGCCAGAAATTAGGGGCAAAAAAATCCTAGAAAAGAAAGTTGATGGACATAGAGGATGACATGCGGGTCCCATGAGCCAGCAGGTTCCTCAACGTTTCAAACGTGGCATGAGATCGAAAGAAAAAGGCAAGTGACCAAATATCAGGATCCAAAAATAATTCAAGAAAAGAAACTTGATTGTACATAGAGGCTGACATGTGGGACCTATGAGCCAGCAGAGTCCTCAACGTTTCAAAGGCAGCAGGGGATCAAAAGAAAAAGGAAATAGCCAAAAATCAGAGGGTGAAAAAAAACCAAGAAAATGAACTTTTATAGTACATAGAGGATGACATGCGGGTCCCATGAGCCAGCAGGGTTTCAAACGTGGCATGAGATCGAAAGAAAAAGGCAAGTGACCAAATATGAGGAGCCAAAAATAATTCAAGAAAAGAAAGTTTTATAGTACATAGAGGATGACATGCGGGACCCATTTAGCAGCAGCGGTCTCAACATTTCCAAGGCGGCAAGGGATCAAAAGAAAAAGGAAGTAGCCAGAAATCAGGGGGTCAAAAAAATCCAAGAATAGAAAGAATTTTGGTTCATAGAGGATGACATGCGGGACCCATGAGTGCCAATAATAAACCAAGATTTTATTGTACATAGAGGATGACATGCGGGTCCCATTTTGCAGCAGCGGTCTCAACGTTTCCAAGGCGGCACAGACCAAAAGAAAAATGAAGTAGCCAGAAATCAGGGGGTGAAAAAATCCAAGAAGAAAGATTTCAATTGGGCTGCATCTGGACATCTGGGCCTTCGAACTATCCTGCTTGGCCTTTTGACTCGTACAATTTCAGCCCACTCCAAAACAGGAAAGTTCGGAATTTTCTAAAAAAACAGGAAAGTCCTATGCTTCGCAAAAACAAAAAAAAACAAGGAGATTCAACATATAAGTTTGTTTATGTAAAAATAAAGATTTATTTTATCCGTTTGAAATAGCTCAGAGCGCAATACACTGTTTATTGTCTGCAAAATAATCAAGATATCACATGTTTGTTGTACGGGGAGGCTGACACCGGGACCCATGAGCCAGAAGCGTCGTCAACGTTTTAAAGGCGGCAGGGGATGGAAAGAAAAAATAAACCAAAAATCGATTGGTAAAAAATCCAAGAAAAGAAACATTTTCGTTCTAAGAGGATGACATGCGGGACCCATGAGGCAGCAGCATCCTCAGCGTTTATTGTTCATAGAGGCTGACATGTGGGACCCGTGAGCCAGCAGCGTCCTCAACGTTTTAAAGGCTGCAGGAGATCGAAAGAAAAAATAAGCCAAAAATCGTTTGGTCAACAAAATCCAAGAAAAGAAACATTTACCGTTCTGAGAGGATGACATGCGGGACCCATGAGGCAGCAGCATCCTCAGCGATTTCAAGGCGGCAGGGGATCAAAAGAAAAAAGGAAATATCCAGAAATTGATTAGGGGTTCAAAATAAATCCATCAAAGGAAACTTTTATTGTTCATAGAGGTTGACATGTGGGACCGACCTGCCAACAGCGTCCTCATCGTTTCAGAGGGGGCAGGAGATCAAAAGAAAAAGGCAAATAGCCAGAAATTAGGGGTCAAAAATAACTCCAAGAAAGAAAACTTTTATTGTCGTAGAGGATGACATGCGGGACCCATGAGCCAGCAGCTTAGTCAACGTTTCAAAGGCGGCATGAGATCGAAAGAAAAATGCAAGTGACCAAATATCAGGTGCCAAAAAATCCAAGAAAAGAAAGTTTTATTGTACATAGAGGATGACATGCGGGTCCCATGAGCCAGCAGGTTCCTCAACGTTTCAAACGTGGCATGAGATCGAAAGAAAAGGCAAGTGACCAAATATCAGGATCCAAAAATAATTCAAGAAAAGAAACTTGATTGTACGTAGAGGCTGACATGTGGGACCTATGAGCCAGCAGAGTCCTCAACGTTTCAAAGGCGGCAGGGGATCAAAAGAAAAAGAAAATAGCCAAAAATCAGAGGGTGAAAAAAACCAAGAAAATGAACTTTTATAGTACATAGAGGATGACATGCGGGTCCCATGACCCAGCAGTTCCTCAACGTTTCAAACGTGGCATGAGATCGAAAGAAAAAGGCAAGTGACCAAATATCAGGAGCCAAAAATAATTCAAGAAAAGAAAGTTTTATAGTACATAGAGGATGACATGCGGGTCCCATGAGTCAGCAGCTTACTCAACGTTTCCAAGGCGGCAGGGGATCAAAAGAAAAAGGAAATAGCCAAAAATCAGAGGGTGAAAAAAATCCAAGAAAATAAACTTTTATAGCACATAGAGGATGACATGCGGGTCCCATGAGCCAGCAGGTTCCTCAACGTTTCAAACGTGGCATGAGATCGAAAGAAAAGGCAAGTGACCAAATATGAGGAGCCAAAAATAATCCAAGAAAAGAAAGTTTTATAGTACATAGAGGATGAGATGCGGGTCCCATTTAGCAGAGCGGTATCACCGTTTGAGAGGCTGCACGGATCGAAAGAAAAAGGCAAGTGACCAAATATCAGGAGCCAAAAATAATTCAAGAAAAGAAATTTTTATAGTACATAGAGGATGACATGCTGGTCCCATTTAGCAGCAGCGGTATCACCGTTTGAGAGGCGGGGGATCGAAAGAAAAAGGCAAGTGACCAAATATGAGGAGCCAAAAATAATTCAAGAAAAGAAAGTTTTATAGTACATAGAGGATGACATGCGGGTCCCATTTAGCAGCAGCGGTATCACCGTTTGAGAGGCGGCAGGGGATCGAAAGAAAAAGGCAAGTGACCAAATATGAGGTGCCAAAAAAACTCCAAGAAAAGAAAGTTGATTGCACATAGAGGATGACATGTGGGTCCCATTTAGCAGCAGCGGTCTCAACGTTTCCAAGGCGGCAAGGGATCAAAAGAAAAAGGAAGTAGCCAGAAATCAGGGGGTCAAAAAATCCAAGAATAGAAAGAATTTTGGTTCATAGAGGATGACATGCGGGACCCATGATCCTGCATCGTAAACGGCTCGATCGGAGAGCGTTGAACGAGATGGCGCGATCGAGAAAAAAACAATGCCGAGAGGCTGCCATCTGGGCCCTACATCCCTCGGCGGTGCGGATTTGCGTTGACTCGGCCGGCGAACCCGAGAATTCGAGATGCACCACGTCCCGGGACACCATACGCCACGTTTTGGCCGTTTCGTCGGGCTAGGTGGCCTCAAAAACGAAAAAAAATGTTTTGACATGCACAACGGAGAGACCAAAAATCGTCGGCCATGGTACACCAGCAACCACGGCGCGACTTCAACTTCGTCGGCCATGGCAACTTTTCTTGTAGTGTAGATTGCATCTTGGCTTGTTTTTCGTTCTTGCGGTAGGAATTTTTTTGTTTTCTATGCTACGAATCCCATCAGTGGTATCAGAGCCGTGTCTATGCATAGATTGGTTGCACGAGTAGAACACAATGGTTTTGTGGGCATTGATGCTTTGTTGTCTTTAGTTCGTGTACTTTGCATCTTGCGGCATGGTGGGATGAAGCGGCCCGGGCTAACTTTACATGACCGCGTTCATGAGACTTGCTCCACGCTCGACATGCAACTTGTATTGCATAAGTGGCTTTGCGGGTGTCTGTCTCTCCCACCATAGTGAAGATTCAATTTACTTTTTCTATTGACAACACTAGTATCACCGTTGTGGTTCATGTTCGTAGGTAGATTGGATCTTACTCGAAAACCCTAAACCACGTAAAATATGCAAACCATATTAGAGGCGTCTAACTTGTTTTTGCAGGGTTTGGTGATGTGATATGGCCATGATGTGATGATGAATATGTATGAGATGATCATTATTGTATTGTGGCAACCGGCAGGAGCCTTATGGTTGTCTTTATATTTCATGTTGAGTATTATCAAAGTAGTTGTAATAGTTGCTACACACGGTGAACAACCATGAAGACGGCGCCATGGACCTTGACGCTACGCCGACGATGATGGAGATCATGCCCGTTGATGATGGAGATCATGTCCGTGCTTTGGAGATGAAGATCAAAGGCGCAAAGACTAAAGGGCCATATCATATCACATATGAATTGCATGTGATGTTAATCCTTTATGCATCTTATTTTGCTTAGAACGCGACGGTAGCATTATAAGATGATCCCTCACATTAATATCAAGATAATAAAGTGTTCTCCCCTCGTATGCACCGTTGCTACAGTTCGTCGTTTCGAAGCATCTCGTGATGATCGGATGTGATAGACTCTACGTTCACATACAACGGGTGTAAGCCATGTTGCAATGCCCTCCGATAGGGGCTTAGGGTTGATGGAATCCTGCAAGCTGACACGAGACATCGGTTCACAGACAAGCGGGGAGAGCGATTTACCCAGGTTCGGGGCCCTCGATGAGGTAAAACCCTTACGTCCTGCCTGTCTGATCTTGATTATGAGAATATTGGGTTACAATGGGGTGCCGAAGGGTTCGGCTGAGATCTCGTCGAGAGGCTAAGTGCTGCGGCGACCTAGCTCTAAACTTCTGGTGGCTAAGATTGCTAAGATTGTTCGTGTCCCTCGGCAGCCCCTCTCCTGGCCTTTATATAGGAGGCCAGGTCTCAAGAGATCTAACCGAGTACGACTAGGTTTACAGTAGTCCTATCTCTAAACTTTCCTTGTTCGGCTCCTTCCTTGTCTTGCCCGTCAAGGAATCTTCTGTTGCGCCATCCAAGTGGCCCATCTTGCCATCGAGTATCTTCATGGGCCTCCAGTTAGATCGTATAGGATAGGGCAATGTCGGTTACCCGAAGGGTAATGCCCACGTCAGTAGCCCCCGAGTGTCTAGCCGAAGATAGTTCGGGTAGAGACTAAAGCATGCCTCTACCTAATGTTCTTCTCCTTGATTGTTTTTGTCTATCTTGTATCAGCATCATCTTCTTCTATCGGGTGCACGTCCAGCGCTCCCGATGGGAGTAGCCCCCGAGTCTAGGTACGGATGCTTGCAGTCCGTGTGTAAACTCAAGTTATACCACTCGAACGTTTTCCTCTGCCGAAGTTTTACTGCAAGTCTTCATGGGTCATCCGATACATTTGTACCAAGGCTTGTTTTCTTCGGTAAGTTTTCCGCGCGTAAGGGATAATGAGTAACGTGCCCAACTTTTGCTGGTTAACTGCCGATGGCAAAACAACGTCACCCTACACAGAATCAAGTCCCCGGGCATGATCCTGGAGTGCAAAAAAGTTTTATCGGGTGCGCGTCCAGCGCTCCCGATGGGAGTAGCCCCCGAGTCTGGACACGGGCGCTTGTAACCGGGTGCAGACTCGAGCTGAGCATTCCATCCTTTTCTTCAAATGTTTCTTCACAGGAATATCTTCGAGTGCTCATTTTATCGGGTGCGCGTCCAGCGCTCCCGATGGGAGTAGCCCCCGAGTCTAGGTGCGGATGTTTGCGATCCGTACATAGACTCAAGTTCACCATCCGATACCTTTTACATTTCTTCGAATGCTTCGAGCGTTCTTCACGACGTCACTGATGACGTTATTGACACTTTGATTTTGACTGACAGGACGCGACCCGCTGGGCCCATCCTACCTCTGCCTGGCTCTATTTTTAAGTAATATCCGCCTTCCTCGTACAGTTACCAAGGTGCCTCCTCGATTTCCGCGATCAACGATGGAGAAAGGGTCCTCTTAATGAACTGGCAGCAACGACACGTGCCCACGCAATCCTCAAGTTCTCCCCTTCTTAAAATTTCTCAGGATAAAATCCTTATCATTCTCTCATATTCATCGTAGCATCCTTCTGTTCTCCTTCTACCTTTCTCTTTCACAACCGCTGCACCGCCGCCACCGTTTTTAGATCTTCTCCAGATCTTGCGATGGTGAAGAAGAAGAACCCGCGCCGCCGCCAGCTCCACGAGCGGTGGCGCCGCCGCCAAGGCCTCCTCGAATCTTCCGAAGAGAAGCGCGCCAGACACTCCTCCCCAGCTCCGGCGCCGTCAGTGCCGCCAAGCTCGGTAGCCGCAGCCAAACCCGGAGACTGGCTAGCTGATACGTCTCCGACGTATCGATAATTTCTTATGTTCCATGCCACATTATTGATGATATCTACATGTTTTATGCATACTTTATGTCATTATTATGCGTTTCCGGAACTAACCTATTGACGAGATGCCGAAGTGTTTTCTGCTGTTTTTGGTTTCAGAAATCCTAGTAAGGAAATATTCTCGGAATTGGACGAAATCAACGCCCAGGGTCCTATTTTCACACGAAGCTTCCAGAAGACCGGAGGAGATACGAAGTGGGGCCACGAGGTGGCGCCACACTAAGGCGGCGCGGCCAGGCTAGGGCCCGCGCCGCCCTGTTGTGTGGGTCCCTCGTGACTCCACCGACCTTGCCCTTCCGCCTACTTAAAGTCTCCGTCGCGAAAACCCTACCACGTTCGACGAAACCAGAGAAAACCTTCCGAGCTGCCGCCATCGCGAAGCCAAGATCTGGGGGACAGGAGTCTCTGTTCCGGCACGCCGCCGGACGGGGAAGTGCCCCCGGAAGGCTTCTCCATCAACACCACCGCCATCTTCATCAACGCTGCTGTCTCCCATGAGGAGGGAGTAGTTCTCCATCGAGGCTCGGGGCTGTACCGGTAGCTATGTGGTTCATCTCTCTCCTATGTACTTCAATACAATAATCTCATGAGCTGCTTTACATGATTGAGATTCATATGATGATGCTTGTAATCTAGATGTCATTATGCTAGTCAAGTGGGTTTTACTTATGTGATCTCCGGAGACTCCTTGTCCCACGTGTGTAAAGGTGACAGTGTGTGCACCGTGTGGGTCTCTTAGGCTATATTTCACAGAATACTTATTCGCTGTTATGAATGGCATAGTGAAGTGCTTATTTATATCTCTTTATGATTGCAATGTGTTTTGTATCACAATATATCTGTGTGCTACTCTAGTGATGTTATTAAAGTAGTTTATTCCTCCTGCACGGTGTAATGGTGACAGTGTGTGCATCGTGTAGTACTTGGCGTAGGCTATGATTGTGATCTCTTGTAGATTATGAAGTTAACTATTGCTATGATAGTATTGATGTGATCTATTCCTCCTTTCGTAGTGTGAAGGTGACAGTGTGCATGCTATGTTAGTACTTGGTTTGGTTATGTTGATCTGTTATGCACTCTAAGGTTATTTAAATATGAACATTGAATATTGTGGAGCTTGTTAACTCCGGCATTGAGGGTTCGTGTAATCCTACACAGTTAGTGGTGTTCATCATCCAACAAGAGGGTGTAGAGTCTAGCATCTATCTATTTATTCTGTTATGTGATCAATGTTGAGAGTGTCCACTAGTGAAAGTATGATCCCTAGGTCTTGTTCCTAAATACTGCTATCGCTGCTTGTTTACTGTTTTACTGCATCTTTACTTCCTGCAATATTACTACCATCAACTGCACGCCAGCAAGCACTTTTCTGGCGCCGTTACTACTGCTCATATTCATTCATACCACTTGTATTTCACTATCTCTTCGCCGAACTAGTGCACCTATTAGGTGTGTTGGGGACACAAGAGACTTCTTGCTTTGTGGTTGCAGGGTTGCATGAGAGGGATATCTTTGACCTCTTCCTCCCTGAGTTC